>JACMZG010001914.1:4713368-5010868 GCA_018340805.1 Microvelia longipes | reverse complement strand
GAGGCACCTTGTACCTGATTTTTGACATGTATTTAAATAATGGGCTGTGAAGAATGATAAGGCGGAGGATACAGGAATGAATTGCTGTAAGATGGTTGTGAATGATGCATGCCGTCCCCTGCATGACTACTTGCCAGACCACTGCAAATAAAATCAATTTTAGTTATTATTATTGATTAAATTATAATTTTATTCAAGTCAGGGAGCCCGCAGGGGTAGTTTTCTACGTCATAAAATTGATGTACCATTAATAAATCTGTTGAGTAGGTGGCTAACCTGAGAGTTTGCGGGAAAAAGAGATAACAAGAGAGGAGGTTAGAGCACATGGGGTTGTCTGTTAACGTGTTTGTTAAATCTGTGTTAAGATTGACAAATAAGTACGATATTATACAGTTTATACTTGTTTAAATAAAGTGTTAATATTGAAATTTATGTTTTTTCTGAAAACATTACAAATCCACATGTCCTAGAAATTTATGTAGGATTTATAGGACCATAGAATAGAGTGAGAAAACTACCGGTCAGGTGTTTTACTCCGGGGCTGGAAAATATGGTAGAGCTCTTCGCCGGAGAGGTTATCTAATTATAGTGGAGGGGTATTCACAGTTTTAAAAATTGATGACCGGGAGATGCGTACAACAATTTGTTTTATTAAATGTTACAGCCCAGTAACAATAAGAGAGGTTTAAATTGCTTCCTACTTAGATCAAATCGAGTAAAACTTTATCTAAGAAATTATAGTTTTAATTATAAAATTATTTAAATTAATGAACTATTAAATAAACAAAATACATGGCATTTTTTCAAAATTATTTAAAATTGCACATAAGCAAAATAGTAATAATTTCCAATAATAAAATAACGCAGGTAGCATTTATGTATATACAAGATGACACATTTCATATGCACCAAAATTAAAGATTTAAGAAGTAAGGATAAAATATTGTCCTGGACTTTCGAAATCGGTCTCTACCTCCAGTATTAACTTTTGCGAGTTCGGATTTACCAATATTACTTTGGTAATAGTAGTACTAATATTGGTGGGGGGGGGGGAGTGGTAGTAACTACCAGGCAAGTAGGCCACATTGATGGGCCTTTTTGCCAGCTCCCTAAGATAGTGTTCTACTCCTTTTAATTTCAAGTGTAGGTATATTTCATCTAATTTAGACAGAAGAGCCGTGGATTTCTATGGTTTCTCATATGCTTTTTTCAAGCAATCATACATATTTTCACTGAATCTTATAGTCTAGTGAAAACTAGGAACAACACGTGCTCTCGCTGTTAAATCAAACCTCCATACACTTTAAACTACAAGGCAGACACACTATAGTATTATAATGAATCTACTATGCGGGTTCTTCTTTTGATTACATCGTTTTGAAAACTAATTTCAAATTAATCTTAAAAAATAATATTTTAAAATAAAACTGCACAAAAGAAATGTAAAAAAACATCGCCAAGGAAATACGGGTAAAATAACCTGATTTGTTTACATAGTTTTTTCCCGCTCCCTTCTTGCAGGGATTTTTTCCTTAAGAATCAGTGGTGTCTAAACCGACCTGTCAAGAATTTTAAAGTAGTCGATAGACTGTAATATCACTACATTCTAGTAATTTTTTATTGGATACTGTTTGACACATAACATAAGTTTTTTTCGTAGCAGCAAGAAGGAAACATTTTTGACAAAAACCTATTATAAATGTCGATCAAAAGCGTGATGAAGAATTAATGAAAATGATGAAAATTTCCCTAGGATTTTTGCGATTTCCAAAATAGTTGCGGTTTCTTACAATTTAACTTTTCAAAATTACCACATTTGGGTAATTGATAGCAAAATAAAAATGGTAAATTACAATTTTGATTTTGACACAATAGTTAGGAGGCTATTTTTTCCACTGCTCCGCAGAACAGAGGAGGGGAGTATTTAATTTTTCCTACCGGAGGGGGGACCCCGGACCTCCCTTGAAAGACACCCTGGATCAACAAAATTTTAAAAATTATTATAACTATTTATAAAGTTCGGAAAAGGTGCAAACTTAGAATAATACTATATATAGAAGGAGCACTACTGATAACACGAAAGCCGGTTCACTGGTGGTCTTAAGTAATGCGCTGCCACCCTAACAATATACAATTTTCTTATTAAAAAGGTGGCAATATTTCCAGTTGCTAATTATGTTGTTCTATTATTAATTAATAATTGATTATTCATAAAATACTAATATAAATATCGGTGCATTAAAATATTTTAAGCATTTTAAATTGTAGTTTAACGTTTTTAATTAATATTATATTAAAAATAGTCCTCGTCAACTAAATGTAGATTGTTGTATTCCGCTACCCTTTTGCCGTCTAAGATTGGTTTTATACTCACCAGGTGTTATTATATTTGTGTTATTAATTATTTATATTTGTGTTATTTAAGTTATTATATTTGTTCTTCACGATCTTTCTACATTAATGGATATTTATGGCACATATTTAAAATAATGTTTTGTTGTTAGTATGGTACCCCTACTTAAGACCACCAGTCAACCGGCTTTCGTGTTATCAGTGGAATTACATTGTGTTTACGGTCCTATGCTTCTTCTATATATAGTATTATTCTAAGGTTGCAAATAACATTTGTAACCCCCATGTTTAAGAATATTTCTATATGGCTTCATTTTTAAGATTCAGCCTTTGAAAGTATCAGCTACCCTATTTCTCTCTAAACTATCTCTTACTCCAATCTCACTCACTACAATTTTTATAACTTTATGTTTTTATATCTTTAATATAAAGCAATCTAGATTAAAATGGTTTCATATTTTGTGAATTTAATTTCAATCAGTGGCTTTGATGCCGTTGTCTTAAAGACTATCTACATTTCCAGGATTGGAAACTCCGTCATCCCTTTCGAAGGACAGCACATAAAAATGCAAGAGACCTAGACTAGCATAGAACCCAGATTGGCAGATCACGTGCTGACTGTTACACAACCACGACCCTCATAAGAAAGACAATGTGACTGACTACCTGTTGTTATGAGGAGCAGGCATTGAGTGATAAGAAGCTTGCCAGCTTGTAATTGGTTGATCTGGCTGGTACCTCTCCTGTTCTTTCCACCAATCAAAGCTTCCTCCTGGAAAAAATAATAATTCAAACTTAGAGATATTATTACTGGAGCGGATACTTATATCGGTTCAATTTTGAAACATCGAAAAAGTAACCCGACCACCTTTATAAAACAAAACAATGTGCCATTATCGGGCAGAGGGTAGCTCGGAACTTTCCTCATCACATCGGATTCGCTACGCTCAACCTTGCTCGTCCTCAGAGTATACAAGTCGTGAAATTTTAACTGAACACGTCTTCGGGCTGGCTTTTCTAGACCTTACATAGTAAATACATCCTTTTTATTTCCAGCGGTCACCCCATCCAGGCAATGACCACGCTTGATGCTGCTTAACTTAACCAACAAAAATCATGGATATACTCGTCACATTACAACAAAACTTAGGTATTCACTTACACAAAAAAGGTATTTACTTGTGCCGAATTTCGGCCGAGAAAATACGGCCTAAAAAGGGGGAGCACACGCTTATAAACACAACACTTTGTTACTCAGGAGGCCTCAAAACACCTGGAACGAACAAAATCCTGGTTTCGGATTTTTTCGCAAACATAATACTTTTCCTATATACATACGATAAAAATTACGAAAAGTAAACAGAACTAATATTAAACATTTTATTAATAATTGTGCACTGTTTCCAAATTTACGCAAAACAGCAGAGTATAACAGGTTTAATCTAATATAAAATCTGAAGGAATTCTAGAAAAAATTCTATATATTTAAGTAAATACAATAGTATCATCTTGAGATTGTGAAAATACTACCTACTCTTGATTTTAACCTATCTGGATTATATATATATATATATATATATATATATATATATATATATATATATATATATATATATATATATATATATATATATATATATATATATATATATATATATATATATATATATATATATATATATATATATATATGTATCGGAGAATCAGCTACCGTCGATACAGCTACCGACGAGCCTCTGAAGATGGCTTCTCGTGCTCATTGAGTCTAGAAGTTAATCACTGATATAACTTTATTAGTTGAGAGTACGAGTTTTGTCCCGTCTGCTGATGATGGCGTTATGCCGAAACCGGTCCAGGGATTTCATATCCAACAACAAGTATCGACGGTAGCTGATTCTTCGATTGCTTCTTCAACTTGCGGTAATAACGGTAATACGAAAAAACTTTACCAACTACCAAAAACTAACACTACAAAAGCACAACAACATTGGACTTATTACGGACTTAATGTTATAAATCAACTCCCTACTGACCTATTAACAATGTTTAAAACTATACATATACATAAGACTGACACGTTCAAAAAACATTTACGAACATACTTACTTAAAACTAGAAACAATAAAAAAGAAAATAAACAAAACTAATAAATTAAAAAAAAGCAGTCAGAAATTGACAAACATGTATCTCCCCTGAGCAAGATTAATAACTACTTAAAAGATAAGGATAAGACTAGAATAGATTAGAATAATACCATAATGTATAAATAAAATAGAAAATAATAAATAAATAATATAATAATAATGATATAAATAATGATAATGAAAATATTTATAATTAGGTAAATTTTTAAATTAAATATGAATATAACTATTATGTTTAAAAATAATTATTTAAAATAATATTTTATTTATATATATAATACAAAAATAAGTATGTATAAAATTAAAACTACCATAACGTAATTATGTAGCAATCAATTATTTACTTATATTTATTTTTAAATTCTTAAATTATTTATGATCTTTGATTTTGCATGTTTTTTTTTTATATTATTTATTAGTTTTAAGTAAGTGCCACACAGCACAGGGTTTTCCAATTCTCCAGTGTGGCACTCAATCCTTTAACATAGATATTGTGAATATAATATTGTAATTCTGTATAAATAAAGGAATTTGTTTAAAAAAAAAAAAAAAAATACAACCTTTTAATTTATATATATATATATATATATATATTATATATATATTATATATTATATATATATATATATATATATATATTATATATATTATATATATTTCAAATCACTACTCGGAAACATACCAGTAGAGTTGTTAGAAGTTGGTATGGGAGGTATTGTAGCTGATATAGGAGGTATATTAGCTAGACTCGTTGATAAAGTTGGAGGAATTGGTTGATAAGAAGATGTGGGTACCAGAGGACAGCTTCCTTCCACACTGGTCTGCTTTCTCCATCGAGCTCTTCTGTTGCTAAACCATACCTACAAGCATAAATACTAGAGGGTAAAACTTAAATGGCTAGAGATGTATTGATTTTAATATTAGATTTTTTCACTGGACCTGTTTTTTGTACTGATCTTTAGGTGTATACGAAGGATACTTAACTGTGATTTTTTTATTTTTTTTATTTCAAGACACAAATTATTGCATTTGGCTATTACTGATAATGTCATCAATAATTTAAACTCACTGATTTTGATAACATGCTGAACGAAGACCGGTTGCTTAATAAGAAATAAACTGCCCCGTAATTTAATGGGTTGTCTTTAATTAAATGAAATATAAAACTATATTCTCGTTATCCACTTGCTCACCCACTTGCTCAAACCACACCACTTGCTCACCACTTGCTCATCCACTTGCTCACTTGCTCACCCACTTGCTCAACCACTTGCTCAACCATTTGCTCACCACTTGCTACCCACTTTGCTCACCCACCTCAACCACTTGCTCAACCACTTGCTCAACCACTTGCTCACCCACTTGCTCAACCACTTGCTCACCCCTTGCTCACCCACTTGCTCACCACTTGCTCAACCACTTACTCAACCACTTGCTCACCCACTTGCTCACCCACTTGCTCAACCACTGCTCAACCACTTGCTCAACCACTTGCTCACCACTTGCCAACCACTTGCTCACCCACTTGCCACCCACTTGCTCATCCACTTGCTCATCCACTTGCTCACCACTTGCTCACCTACTTGCTCACACTTGCTCACCCACTTGCACATCCACTTGCTCACCACTTGCTCACCTACTTGCTCACCCACTTGCTCAACCACTTGCTCACCCACTTGCTCACCCACTTGCTCACCCACTTGCACACACTTGCTCACCCACTTGCTCACCTACTTGCTCACCCCTTGCTCAACCACCTCATCCACTTGCTCACCCACTTGCTCACCCCTGCACATCCACTTGCTCACCCACTGCTCACCACTTGCTCACCACTTGCTCAACCACTTGCTCACCCACACTTGCTCACCCACTTGCACATCCACTTGCTCACCCACTTGCTCACTACTTGCCACCCACCCACTTGCTCACCTACTTGCTCACCCACTTGCTCAACCACTTGCTCACCCACTTGCTCTCATTAATTGATGTTTCTTTTAATCGGATTTTATATTTCTAAGATTAGAATATTAATAAGTACCGAGATATGGCAGACTATTTCATACAATTCGAAGACCTGAAATCGTTTAAGTCCATGTATCGTTTGTCTGTCATAAACAATTAAATTCTGAAGCTACTTTAGACTTGGAGAGGAAAATAATACTAGCAGTAAAGGTAAGTGATCTGTGAGACACGTAATTACCTGAACTCTTGTCTCGGTTAGCCCAAACCTTCTTGCCAGATCCTCTCTAGTGTAAACATCAGGGTATTGAGTTCTCTGGAAGGCTCTCTCTAATTCCTCCAGCTGCTCCCCAGAAAAAGTTGTCCTGCTTCGCCTCTGTTTTCGCTTCAGTGGTATACCTGGTTCTGTTATCACTTCCTCTTCTTCTTTACCTTTTGCAAAAATAGACAAATTTAAGCCCTTATGAAGTATTGTTAAGCATTGTGGATCCACATGAGTGGCCCGTCTAAAAGTCTAATGGCTTAGGAGCTGGACCTAAAAATATATGACTAATTTTGTAAGTAGTACAAAATTAGTCATACTCATTAGTCAGTAAATCAAATTTGTCTGAAAATATACCTTAAATTATAAAGAAAAAACATAGTCTGCCTACCCAGAGTAGAGCCGAAAATGGTTAATTTATGCAAAGTCAGTAAATTTCTTTATAAAAATATTAACTATTTTGGTCATTAAACAAATTTCATAACTTTAGTTGTAGTAATATTAATTATTTCATATGATGTTATTAATTTCATAACTTTGTTGTAGTAATATTAATTATTCATATGATGTTATTAATTTCATAACTTTAGGTAGTATATTAATTATTTCATATGATGTTATTAATTCATAACTTTAGTTGTAGTAATATTAATTATTTCATATGATGTTATTAATTTCATAACTTTAGTTGTAGTAATATTAATTATTTCATATGATGTTATTAATTTCATAACTTTAGTTGTAGTAATATTAATTATTTCATATGATGTTATTAATTTCATAACTTTAGTTGATACTATTAATTCTTATATGAATTAATAAGAGTTAAATACAGTTTAAAGGTGTGATTTGTCTTTACTTCACCATAATAACTGTAATAGCTGATCTAGTTACTACGTTGTTTACCTAAAACACGTTAAAGATCAGGTTAGAAAAGTACTGACGCCATTTTTATTTCTGCCGTATTTAACTAAAAATGATACGTTTTTTCTTGTTTAGACGTTACAACATTATCAAAACACACTAAAACAGTAGTAAATATTATAAAATTCCATGCATGTGTTGATAAAATATTAATAAATAATAATAATAATAAAGTAACACTAAAAAAATAATATTCCAAAAGTTATTTGATCAAAAACGGTAATATTGAAGTGAATTAAAGTGAAATAAAAGTTCGACGAGAAGGTTATCCGTTAAATACGATCAGGTTCATACAGCTAATATTACCGTATTGAGAAATCGTATCCAATACGATCCGCGGATCTAGAAGTGTCTGTGTACTTACTAAATGAATCTTTAGATTATTTCAACCGATTGCGCCAAACAGTAGGGCGAAAAGTGATTTACTTTCCGTCCAGATTTTTGTTTCCTCCCTTATTTTTACAAACAGGCCGTAATATGGTTCTTTTCCTCCCTGAAAATAAGGGCGGAAAGTTAATTTTTTCTCACCTCTAGATGAAAAAATTTGATCACCCTTTTGTTTTCTCGTCATTGGTATTGCCAACCTGACAATTATCTCTTTGAATCGCGAATAACTAAGATGTAAACCTTTTACCTCCAAGGAGATAAAGCATTTTCTGAATACAAGGTGTAATGAAAACACTTTTTAAGTCCTCGTAAGGAGAATAATGGGTTTTAGGTTCTAAAGTGACTATATCATAGCCTACCTCTAAAAAGGTCTTGTAGCTTTCTGAATAGTCCTTTAACTAAATTATATTTATTCAATTAAAACCTTGACTCGGTTATAATTTAAACCTTTTAAACCATATAATAATGCTTTGATACTTAAGAAATATTAATATTTAATTCAAAAAATAACCCTAACAATACTTAAAAGTGGGAAATTTATATTTGATACTTGATCGTTAGTACAAAATACACATGTACCTGTATATATGACCCAAGATAGCATAGCTTTTTCGATTAATCTATACAATTATTAAAGTTAAAGTTATTATTAATATACTTCTTACAATTAGTTATACTTTGCATATCGAAAAATATTATTTTAAAATGCAAATAATGTCACTAAGTACTAGTTTCAATTTAAATAGTGGATAGAAAAAGTGGTTAGTATAAAATTTCTATACAAAGGGCCATCATCAAAGGACTAGAGCGGCTAACACCTGAATCGAAGGGCTATAAATCAGGTGAATAAAAGAAGTTACAGACATAAGGTAGATGAGAGCCACTGGTCCTTTGTCATATTCGTAAATTAACATAAAAATAACACCTTTTCCTGGTGGAGATTCTTTACTTATATTTTTTTATGTATAGAGTATTTTTTAAATGTTTTTTGATTTGTTCCTAAACATTAAAATACTTGTATATTAAATCAAATGGAGTATATTTTATGAGCAAGTAAATTGTTTATATATATATATATAAAATAGTATATTGTTAATTGTGTTTTTAAATAATATTGTTATCAGTTAGCGCCTAGGGTTTTGCTGTCAGTTAGCTTGCTTGGGTTTTGATATCAGCTAGTACCAGGGGCTTGTGAGTGAGAACAGAAATATTACGCGCCTGGATATCAGCTAGTATCCTGATTACAGAAATATTACGCGCCTGGATCAGCTAGTATCCGGGGTTTATTAGTGATTACAGAAATATTACGCGCCTGGATATCAGCTAGTATCCGGGTTTATTAGTGATTACAGAAATATTAGGATATCAGCTAGTATCCTGAGTACAGAAATATTACGCGCCTGGATATCAGCTAGTATCCGGGCTTATTAGTGAGTACAGAAAATATTACGCGCCTGGATATCAGCTTAGTATCCGGGGTTCATTAGTGATTACAAGAAATATTACGCGCCTGGATATCAGCTAGTATCCGGGGTTTATTAGTGATTACAGAATATTACGCGCCTGGATATCAGCTAGTATCCGGAGCTTATTAGTGAGTACAGGAAATATTACGCGCCTGGATATCAGCTAGTATCCGGGTTCATTAGTGATTACAGAAATATTACGCGCCTGGATATCAGCTAGTAATTAGTACAGAAATATTACGCGCCTGGATATCAGCTAGTATCCGGAGCTTATTAGTGAGTACAGAAATATTTACGCGCCTGGATATCAGCTAGTATCCGGGTTATTAGTGATTACAGAAATATTACGCGCCTGGATATCAGCTAGTATCCGGGGTTTATTAGTGATTACAGAAATATTACGCGCCTGGATATCAGCTAGTATCCGGAGCTTATTAGTGAGTACAGAAATATTACGCGCCTGGATACCAGCTAGTACCCGGAGCTTGTGAGTTAGTGCAGAAATACATCGCGCCTGGTTATGAGATAGTTTCCGGGGCTTGTGAATGAGTTTAGAAATATTACGCGCCTGGATATCAGCTAGCGTCCGGGGCTTGTGATTATTTTCAAAAATACAACTGGCGCGGCCTAAGTTTTAAGGTAAATCTTACTTCAAATTAAATTTGCAGATAAATGTTTATTAAACATGTCTAGTTCAAAAAATATAAATGAAACATCATCAGTTTTGAAACAATCTTTAAACATATCTAAAAAATCATAAACCTACCCAACACGATGAAAATAAGTTCAAATATCAAATAAACTAAAGACCTCTTTTTTAGCGAATTTCCTTTGGGAAAAAATTCGCTAATGGGATAGGCGTCATGGCGGAATTCGAACCTCGGACCACGACACAAATCCGTTTCAGAGGTCCCTAATGACGAAAAAAAAATTTTTTTTGAACTATATATAATATATATATATATATATATATATATATATATATATATATATATATATATATATATATATATATATATATATATATATATATATATATATATATATTATATATATATATATATATATATATATATATATATATATATGTATTTCTAGACACTTTCTTGTAAACACTCTATCTTTCGAACGGATAAATATTTTTTATCCAAACTTGGTACAAAAATCAACCTTCGGGAGGACACGAACCCTATTGAAAACCAGGTTTCTGTGACGTCATTAACCCGGTTTGCTGAGTCAGCGAAATTTTAAAAAAATCGGCAAAATTCAGGGTTAATATTTTTGGCCGCAAAAAAGGTCAATATTTATGTTTTTTGAGATGCTGAATCGAATGAAACCGGTCCGAAGTCGATACGACCACTATAAGTGACCTAAAAATCGAATAAACCATTGTAAATTACCGAAAACCAAAATTTAGGTCGATTAAAAAATAAATTTCGAGTAGGGTGTCGTTTTCTATGTAATTTTGGGCGCTGAACCGAATGAAACCGGTCCAAAGACGATACGACCACTTTAAATTTACCAAAAAGTCGAAAAAGACCACAAAAAATTGTAGAAAACCAACATTACGGTCCTTGAAAAAAATTTCGAGTAGGGTGTCGTTTTCAATGTTTTTTGGGCCTCTGAGTTGAATGCCAGTGGTCCGGAGTCAATACGACCACTCAAACTCAGGATACCTGGGTTCGAATCCTGGAAAGGTCGATAATTTTTTATCGTTTTTTTTTACTTAATATAAGTTTACAACTAGAAAATAATTCTGGCGCGGTGGTCCGCATGTCGGGCGAATTTCCTTTGGATGCGAGCACTCAAACCCAGAGTACCTGGGTTCGAATCCTAGTAGGGACAATAATTTTTTATCGTTTTTTTTACCGAATATAAGTTTACAACTAGAAAATAATTCTGGCGCGGTGGTCAGCATGTCGGGTGAATTTCCTTTGGATGCGAGCACTCAAACCCAGAGTACCTGGGTTCGAATCCTAGTAGGGACAATAATTTTTTATCGTTTTTTTACCTAATATAAGTTTACAACTAGAAAATAATTCTGGCGCGGTGGTCCGCATGTCGGGCGAATTTCCTTTGGATGCGTGTTTCCGTGCTTTTTACATTATATAAGTTTACAACTACTAAATAAATAATTCCGGCGCGGTGGTCCGCTGTCGGGCGAATTTCATTCAGAATGCGTGTTTCCGTGCTAAACAACCAATTTCTTGCTTATGCAAGAACCATGCCCATTGCGTGGTTCCGGTTCATGCTTTAGAACCTAAGCAGTTACTCAATTGTCAAGCACTGCTCGTAACTCATTTTGTCTGTATTTTCCAAAGGAAATGCGCTAAAACCTTTAAAGATAACTGACTAAGCTTAATGATAAGTAACTAATCTTTAAATTAGTGCAAATAATAGTGCGTACTTCTAATTTTAGAGGCATAGTTTTGTACAACAACTGGATGATTATGCGCATTTCCTTTGGAAAATACAGACAAAATGAGTTACGAGCAGTGCTTGACAATTGAGTAACTGCTTAGGTTCTAAAGCATGAACCGGAACCACGCAATGGGCATGGTTCTTGCATAAGCAAGAAATTGGTTGTTTAGCACGGAAACACGCATTCTGAATGAAATTCGCCCGACAGCGGACCACCGCGCCGGAATTATTTATTTAGTAGTTGTAAACTTATATAATGTAAAAAGCACGGAAACACGCATCCAAAGGAAATTCGCCCGACATGCGGACCACCGCGCCAGAATTATTTTCTAGTTGTAAACTTATATTAGGTAAAAAAAACGATAAAAAAATATTGTCCCTACTAGGATTCGAACCCAGGTACTCTGGGTTTGAGTGCTCGCATCCAAAGGAAATTCGCCCGACATGCGGACCACCGCGCCAGAATTATTTTCTAGTTGTAAACTTATATTCGGTAAAAAAAACGATAAAAAAATTATTGTCCCTACTAGGATTCGAACCCAGGTACTCTGGGTTTGAGTGCTCGCATCCAAAGGAAATTCGCCCGACATGCGGACCACCGCGCCAGAATTTTCTAACTTTTTAGGAGTTTAAACCAAATTAAAAACCGAACAAACTTTTCACTATTTAACGATTAATAAAAACCTGATCTAATAAATAAGATTAGAAAAAGTTGGTGGCAAAATAATTTCTTCAACTATAGATAACATACATAAGGCGCTAATAATAGACACTGTCATAAATCTTAGACTTCTAGGTGGGCCCTTTAAAGGTTTTCAGTCCAAAACCATAATACTTAAAAAAGGACCTTTTATCGAAAAAGGTCATCCTGTTGAAGCTGAATATCTTTTACAAGAATATCCTGTCTAAACATCCTTCTTCATTGTGGATTAAGGACTTTAAAGAATAGGAACCTGTAAAACACAAATAACAAACCTATGGATACAATGCGCAGGTTATGACCTGCGCATTGACACCGGATCAGTGTCACAGTTTCCTGCTTCCTCACGTCAAATTCTTGTTTGACTTCAAATAAAATCTATACAGTTTTAAGGATTAATAAAATATTTTTTTTTAGAAAATAGAACTTAACGCTATTTGTTTGGCAAATCATAAATTATTAGGTTTTTGAAAAAAAAACATGCAATAATTTTGGTTGCTTTGATATAATAACGTTTTGTGCTTCTGTAACCTTTCCAGATTTTTATTATATGCGGGATAATTTATTATTAAACTGTTAAAAATTTATACTGTTACATTTTGTCAGCAAAGTTTGTATTAAGATAAACTCCATTGTTGTCAAGAAGGGAAATAAATAGAAAAATAAATGCCTACGTTAGACCTTAAAGAAATTGGGTACGGGATTCCTCATCACAGGGTTTAGCATACAGGCTTCCATGCTAAAGCTTATTAGGGGTCTAACAGGCTTCCATGCTAAAGCTTATTAGGTCTAACAGGTTTCCATGCTAAAGCTTATTAGGGGGGTCTAACAGGTTTCCATGCTAAAGCTTATTAGGGGTCTAACAGGTTCCATGCTAAAGCTTATTAGGGTCTAACAAGGTAAGCTTATTAGGGGTCTAACAGGCTTCCATGCTAAAGCTTATTAGGTCTAACAGGCTTCATGCTAAAGCTTTTAGGGGTCTAACAGACTTCCATGCTAAAGCTTATTAGGGGTCTAACAGGCTTCCATGCTAAAGCTTATTAGGGGTCTAACAGGTTCCATGCTAAAGCTTATTAGGGGTCTAACAGGGTTTCCATGCTAAAGCTTATTAGGGGTCTAACAGGTTTCCATGCTAAAGCTTATTAGGGGTTAACAGGTTTCCATGCTAAAGCTTATTAGGGGTCTAACAGGTTTCCATGCTAAAGCTTATTAGGGTCTAACAGGCTTCCATGCTAAAGCTTATTAGGGGTCTAACAGGCTTCCATGCTAAAGCTTATTAGGGGTCTAACGATATCTTTTAGGCACCATAATTGCTCTTTTTTGATTTTTTCATCATTTTTGCAATTTTATGTGAATATATTAATATAATATAATATATTTATTTTACATTTTAAAAACAGTCTAATAACAATTCAATTATATTTTTGTGCTTTTTAAATTTTTTTTAAACTTATTAAAAATTCTTAAATAAGAAAGGGTATACTCTATGCCAATGCGAGAGCCCTCGATAGTTTGAAAAAACTAGAGTGGTATATTTCAAAACTCTGCTTCTGGTATATTGCATTATTTTTAGACTATTATGTCTTAAAATAAGCAAAATGAATTTAAAGTTGTCATTAATACTTCTCTTTGTCTCTAAATAAGTTTACAACTAATCCTTATTCGCGATTCAAAGAGATAGTTGTAAGGTGGCAATAGCAATGGCAGGAAAACGAAAGGGTGATCAAAACATTTTTTATCATAGGATTAGCATGGGAGCCGATAAAAATTCTTCTTTTATTTATTTATTGTTTGTTAATTTGTGATAAATGTAATAAAAATTATTAGAACGACCATCGGTGCTAAAAAATTGCAAATATTTCATAGATAAATATTTCGATAATTCCAGGATTTTAAATATAGAATCAGGCTCTTATCACTACAGACTTTGATTCGTCCGATTTAACCCAGAAATAAAAAAACCTAAACGGATAATTTAAACAAACATTTTACAAAAAGAGAATTTATTGAGTTATTTATTATTTTAGTGTGTAAATAAAAGTGATTAATAAATTAAAACACCATTACAGTGAAAATCGGCTTCTTATCAGTTAATTTAAATACCTGTTACAACTAATTTAAACAATTTAATGCAATTAAATGGTAATTTTGTGTGTTTGTGTAAACTAAAATTATTTAAAAGTAATATCAATTAACAATAAATAAAATAAAACACTGTATAATGATCTTCATCATCTTATCACTCAATTTAAATACTCGTGACAACCCTTTAAAACGCTATTTTTCAATGAAATTGTGATCGGAATTATTATATATATATATTCTTGATAAGTGAGTCCTTCCTTCCAAACAATCCACCTCTCTCCCACTCATATTCTCCATGACCCAATTTCATAAGCTCATTTTTCTATGAAAATTCACTTAAAACACAAAAAACTAATAATTTAAAGACAATTGGAGCAAATTGAATGCAAGCCTTTTTAAGCTGAGATAAAAGACAACACTGCTGCAAAAACCATTGCTGAAAACATGGTAACAATAAAAATCACTTATTGTCATTAAATAGAGTCTAATACATTTCATTAAACACAACAACATCAAAAAACACCCGAAATCGTGTGACGTTTTGTCTCGACATCAACATATGTCACGTGACGCGGGGGGAAAATCCACTTGAAAAAAAAATAACTTTCCATTTTAGCCGCAAACTATTAACAATTTGTTGTCGAATGTTACCTTTTAAGTATAAAAGATGCCGATTTCGAGACCCAGTGAATAGATTGGAATGAATAGAAATGGGATATAAAGAGGACCTTTTGTGTCGGAATCATAAAGACCACCTAAAAGATGTCGTTTGTAAGTTTCACCTGTACGAGTGTCCCCCCCGGGCGTGTAAACTTTTTTTTACGAAAAGTCAACCTTTCCTTTGATAGACTTATTGATAGGACTCGAAGGTTTATTGTTAATAAAAACATGGGTGGTGACAGCTAACAACCATTTAGTCATTCTTTTAGGGATTTTTGTTAAAATTAACCACCCAAAGAGACCACCAGTTAAGAATAACTTTTGGTGGTCGGAAATATTGAGAAAATTAAGTCAGACTTGAAAGTATTAAAACAAATGCAGCGAAGATTCTAAAACAGGGCCCTTCAGACCTTTGTCGCTCCGCAAATATCAAAATTTTGGATGAAGTCGTAGCGTTGCGTTGATGACATAAATAATCATTCACAAGTCATAGGCTTCGTAATCCCCTAACATATCGTCATAAGCCTAGTTTGGTTTCATTTCAATTCAAGAAAGCAACCCTTTGAGAGTAATCGTGCAACATATACACAGAAGTAGGAACTATCACACACTCACACACCACACACTATATATATATATATATATATATATATATATATATATATTATATATATATATTATATATATATATATATATATATATATATATATATTTGTATATTGTTCAATGTTTTCAAATTATTTTATATCTTTCATATATTATGATATTTATATTATAAGTTTACTGTTAAAAAATATGTTATGTAATTAATTATTTTTATATATTTTTTATAGGTTTTATTTTTTTCACATATTTATTGCGGGTTTAGGTTATGTAAAAATTTCGGGGGGGAGGGGGGCTGAAGCTCTCTCAGCTCCCCCCCTGGCTACGCCACTGTGAACAGTATTAACATTCGTTATTTATGTTTCATTTACATTGGACTTTCAGCTTTCTATTTTCCTGAAATTTAACTTTGTAGAACGGTAAATAAATTTTCTATGCAAGTTCAAAGTGTGTATACATTTTTTTGAAGAACGCCCGTATATCAGATGATAGGTTTACGAAGCCTATTGTTAGTGAGAACTTTATGACGTTCTTTACACCATTTTAAGATAAATCATGTTAATATACATTTTTGGAATTAAAAGGCCAATCGGAATCGATCCCCTTCTCTCCCCCCTTCAGTTGAATTATACGAACAACATCTCATGTCTACGTCATTTTCTTAGGATATTCCTTGGTGCATATATTTATTATGTAAAGGTAATACATACATCAATTGATTTTTGTTTTTCGATTTTTACAATGTAAAAAAAAACGTACACAAGTCATCTGATAAAAATTAAACTAATGCTGATAATGAGACGAAACTTGGCACATATGTTATTTTTATATATAACTACATGCATGCCAAATCTCAAATTTTTAACGCGCATCAAAATTTCAACTCGCCAGCATAAATACACTGGGAGCTACGATGATAACACACACACACTCACACATACAGACATCAGATAACTTTGTGAAACCCACTTTGGAGGTCTTTGAAGCAAATGAAACTGATAATTCCGGTTTCATGCCGGTTTTAGATTTTTTTTGCAAGCAAACTAGTTTTCCTATATATTTACGGTATAAATGAGGAAAAGTAATAAATCTTCGTTTAAAGCGAATGAGAAAATTCGCTAATGATAGAATCGAATCAATAAATGTAACAACCTTATGCATATATAGATCGTATGGTAATAATAAACAATAATAAAAACATGGTAATTTAGTTCGTCTTAACATTTTGTGGACTTTTACAAAAATTTAGTTTAGCTAATTTTTTATTAATTTAAATTTTAACATATTTTAAATAATTTAACAAATTTTAAAGCTCTAAAATAACAATTTTAGAGCTTTTGGACTGCTATAAATTGTAATATAAATTAAATTATTGAAGATTCGGTCCTTTTTTAATTAAAATAATTAAAATAAATCAAAAATATTCTAGCGCATTTCTTTCGAAATGCGAAAACGTGAAAAATTTCACTTACAGTTTAAAATACCGTTGATGGTATAGTCACTGGTGAGGGCTCCTCCCCTTAGTAGTCGACTGATAGACGATTCTGACGGAGCTGTGTTACTATCGCATATCCCTTCCTGAAATTACATATTAGGAAAATTATCTAAATTATCTATTAGGAACTAACTATAAATCCAGTTGTTAATACAATACTTCTTATTACAGTTTTTGTGCATGTAGTAAAATAATGCTGACAGAGTTTGAACTCCGCCTCTCACCATGGAGTCCATTCTGCTTGTATAGTCTGTATAACCGCCCCCCGGAGCAAAAATTAATTCGTATGTCGTAAAATGTAGAGAAAATGTGAACTACATGCCATGTCTGACTGAATCGTTTTTGTTTCCCTACTTGGTTTATACATAACTTTGGTTGCTCCTATTGTCCGCTGAATCTTGAATACAATGTTTTGTTCGTGACGGGGTCACTTTTTTACGTGGAAAATGTTTTTGCTCGCGACGGGGTCACTTTATTAAATGGCAAATGTTTTTGCTCGCGACGGGGTCACTTTCTTACATGGCAAATGTTTTTGTTCGCGACGAGGTCACTTTGTTACATGGCAAATGTTTTTGTTCGTGACGGGGTCACTTTGTTACATGGCAAATGTTTTTGTTCGCGACGGGGTCACTTTGTTACATGGCAAATGTTTTTGTTCGCGACGTGGTCACTTTGTTACATGGAAAATGTTTTTGTTCACGACGGGGTCATTTTGTTACATGGCAAATGTTTTTGTTCGCGACGTGGTCACTTTGTTACATGGCAAATGTTTTTGTTCGCGACGGGGTCACTTTGTTGCATGGCAAATGTTTTTGTTCGTGACGGGGTCACTTTGTTATATGGAAAATCAAATTAGCGTGTCATTCCTTTATTCAAAATCCTTTGTTAGCTTGCGCCACATACTTATAGCAAATTATAACGAGAACTATATCGGGAACGTTCCACTGTCCACCGGACTGAGGACTGTACCGCAGCAGTACCACAGACTGCCACCAATCGTCACGATTAATGGCAGTCCAGGTGGATTGAACCAGAGCACACCTTATATTAGACCAAAATCAGACACATCTTTTAGATAATTCAAATAATGTAGTCATGAAGGAAACACTCTTTGAGTTTAAGCTAAGAGTCTCAACTTTCATTTATCCGCGAGTTGGAACTCTTATCAGTTTAAACATCATAATTTTTAATTTATTACTTTTCCTTATTTATACCGTAGGTATATAGAAAAAATTATTGTGTTAGCTTAAAATTCGATGCTAGGATGTCACCGGAATTAACAGTTTCAGGTGTTTTTAAGGCCCTCCTAATTGGTTTTCACAAAGTTGTCTGTCTTTATGTGTGTGTGTGTGTGTGTTTCTGTTCATCATCGTAGCTCCCAATGTTATTATGCTAAAGAGTTGAAGCTTTGTACAAAAATCAATCTATAAGTGTAGTTGTGTTATCTGGAAAATAAATTCAGTCATTAACCGCTATAATGACTCCAAAAATTTCGTTGCGATACGATAAGTATATAGTATATCCATGATTTTTGTTGGATCATTAAAGTTAAGCAGCATAGAGCTTGGTCAGTGCTGTATGGGTAACCGCTGGGAATGAAAAGGAAGTGTTTACTATCTAAGGACGAGTGAACCAAGACGTTTTGAAGTATAAATTTGTCGAATTGTGTATTCTGAGGACGAGCGAAGCGAGTCCGAAGTAGGGAAGATGAGCGTAGGGAATACGATATGATGAGGAAAAGTTCCGAGGTATCCCATACCCGATTTTTTTACATAACTTTAACATAAAATATAAAAAAGATATTAAAAAAACTCTACATTTTAAGAGTCATTGAAGCTAAAACGAAATAACCAACCAAAGTAAGTTATAAAAACAAAATTAAGTTCATTTAATTAAAGGTCATCATCTACTGGTTCTTTAAAAGGAAACAAATCACAGGAATAGGATGATATTAATACCCAGGATAAATAAGGGAGCAAGCAAAAACCAACCTTATTGGGTGGGAAATCAAAGCTTGTAACCATAAATCCTTTCTCAAGATGAGTCCGGTGTCAATCAACTAATTATTTCCGAGATGTGTCACTAGATAGCGGTAGAGTCGTGCAGCAGGCGGTGTGGCTCAGTAAGACGTGATAGAATCATTAGAGACAGAGGTTGGTAGACCTGGGATTACTGCCTGTTCGTCATCTTTTGATGTTTCTTTAGCCATTCGATTATTTTGGTATTAGATTTGTAATGATGGTTAAATACTTGTAATAAAGATAAATAGTCGCCTTCTCTAATAGCGATTTTTTAAGATAATTACGCTATATTGCTTGTATATATATATATATATATATATATATATATATATATATATATATATATATATATATATATATATATATATATATATATATATGTATATATATATATATCCTGACTAAAACACTCCGTGAAAAAATGTAGCCAAGTCTTGTGTAAAAAGTTATGACAGTTATTATTATTATCACAGTTACGCCAAGTCTATTCATTCGATGTTTTCTTATATCTTGTGAGATATAGATGTTTATTTAATATCTCCAACTTATGCGCTCAAAAGCCTTACAAAATTTAACAGTAAAGAAATTTCTGACTAGGCAAGAACGCAGAGGTAAAATTAATTAATCATGAATTTCTTCCTTAAATTATTATTAAAGGGTTTTTTTTTCGAATAGGTATTATCTATTTATTTATTTTATTTCTAATTTCGTTATTTAGCGTTCTTGCCAAGTCAGAAATTTCTTTACTGTTAAATTTGTTAAGGCTTTTGACCGCACACGTTGCAGATAATAAATATACATCTATATCTCTCAAGATTTATGAAAACAGCGAACGCATAGTCTTGGTGTAAACTAGGATATCATACCTTTTTTCGCAAGACTCGGCTGCATTTTTTCGCGGAGTGTTTTTGTCGGGATCTCACTTCTTTTTGCAAGTAATTTCGATTAACTTTGCTGCTGAACTTAAGATGTGTGGATTTTGAAATACCTATTTTCTGTCTTTTTTTTGTTCATCTTTATGTCATATGTAGATAATAAATCTAGACAGCATTTAAATTTCTGTTATTAGTATGTGTTGACACCTGCACTATCTTAACTATTTTTTCCACAAATATAAGTTTACTTCACTCTAACCTAAGCCTTTTAAATAAAACCCCTGGCTAGACATGTCGAGTATCTTTTTCTAATATTGAAACATTTAGAAGCTGATTTATTTATTTATTTATCAACGGTTAAAACCATATTCAACTGTTCATAATCGAGTAATTTTTTGGCATAGTTTCTTGCAATTTATAATATAATATTTCGCATTGGTATTATTTTCATATATGATAAATACTTTTTTTAAATATTAGATGACATATACATAAATTTTAACATATTTTAACTGCCTGAAGTTAAAAGCAGGAACTGATTTGATAACAAGTGTTGATTTTGGTCGAGCCCTTCTTACAACCCAGTATCTACTAAAGTGATGTAGAAATTCATACAGTTTGGGTCGGGGCGGCCCCCCGCCCCGGGGGGGCGCTGGCTGGGGGCCACTGTGTCCCCACACAGTGGTCTAACTCCCTGGTTTTAGGTGGTTCCGAGAAAAACAGGAATTAGTTGCATCAACTGCCGCACCGAGCGCTAGTTTTCACCTTGTGCTCTTATCACTATTGTTATCAGTTTTAAATCGATACTTCTATTTATGTTTATAAAAATGTAAACAAGTCAATTTTTATCTTATTCATTGTCTTTTTTCTTTTTTTAGTAGCTTATAAGATAATTTTTTTAGAAAATAGGATAACGTGTGTTACGAAAGGTGTGTTATAATGAGACAACAAAGACGTACATTAAATTTATAATTTCCCGGTTTGATGTTTGTTTATTTCTACAAATCATGGTTATCACGATATCAAGTCTACTTAAAATTAACACAGCGTTTATATTTTTATAACATTTTATGAAAATTATACCTTTAAAATAATTAATACAATTTTTAACATTGTTAAAGACCCTTTTAAATAATTTTAACCTTAGAATTGAAGAAATAATTATTTTATATATAGGGTACAAGGTCAACTGACCCGCCACTAGCGGAGAAAGGGTGAACTTAGGGCAGGTCCATCTAAAGCAGCTAAAACCGGGGGAGTTAGACCACTGTGTCCCGCGCCCCCACCCCTACTGTATGAATTTCTACATCACTTTAGTATCTACTATTGCTGATTTTTTCATTAATTCAAATTAATGAGTAAAATTGGGGAAAACCCCAGAAAGCCCTTGATTTGGCTGAGATTTATGCATATAATACGTCACATCACTACATACTGTTAATATATGCTGAGTATAATATTTATAAAATTGTAGATTTTATCTTTACGTACTGTAAGAGAAAATATCAGTAGCGTAATGTAAAAATAATTACACATTACACAACAGCTTTCAATTTCCTTAAACTGGAAGTCATTTCAAAAGAAAATTACCTTACCTCACACGAAGCCAGTTATTTCGATCAAATTACTCCTAATAAAGAAGTTGCATTATCTTTTAAATTAATCAATTCAGATGTGTTCAATATCAACGTTTGGAGCAAGTTTTTATTTGACTGCTATTGCTAAGTTAACTTTATAAAGTACAAACAAAGAAATTCCTCTTCTTTCTTGGCAGATCCTCGGGAACCAAAATGTTAGTAATTTCCCTCGTCTTGTTGGCCAAGGAGGCTAATGCAATTTCCCCATTCGGCTCTTCCATAGGTATATTTAATGAATATTATACACACACACACACACACACACACACTCACACCCGCAGATATATATATTATATATAATATATATATATATATATATTAATATAATATTATATTGTACAAGTTTTAGACAGAGGGAGGGGAATCTCCCTTCCCCTGTCTGAAAACTTGTACTGGTACACATTATAACGATATATATATATATATATATATATATATATATATATATATATATATATATATATATTATATATATATATATATATATATATATATAATATATATTAAATATATAATATATATAAAAATATAGCGTAATTATCTTTAAAAATCGCTATATATATATATATATATATATATATATATATATATATATAATATAATATATAAAACTAAGAATTATAATAGGTAGTTCTTTTTGTAACATATCCAACTTACTGACCAGATATATATATATATATATATATATATATATATATATTATATAATATTTATTGTACCACAAGTTTTAGACAGAGGGAGGGGGAATCTCCCTTCCCCTGTCTGAAAACTACTGTAACGATTATATATATATATATATATAATATATATATATATATATATATATATATATATATATATATATATAATAACTAAGAATATATATATGTAGTTCTTTTTGTAACATATCCAACTTACTGACCATCAAATAATAAATGTAGTTTTAAACGGTTCTTTTGACGGTCAAACTAAGAAAAGATAAGACTAGAACTACTGTATGTATTGCAATGTGCTTTATTGAAATCTTTTGAATTCGCTCATAACCTAAATAGGTTTTAGCTTATTTCAGATAATCCTGCTTCTTTTCAATTTTTATTGGGTACTGGGAGGTCCTTATTAGATTAGGACTAGGGTAGGATTATCCTGAGCACGAGTCTCCTTATGAGCAGTTGTTGTTAACAAAAGTAACAACAGAATAAAGTTTTAAAAGGATTTTCCATTGAATCCTTTTGTACTTTTCCTTATGATACCGTAATGAATATGTAGTAATGTAGAATGAAATATAGGAAAAGTATTGTGTTTGCGAAAAAATCCGAAAACGGGATGTCACCGGAATGATGCGTTCGGGTGTTTTTAAGGCCTCCTGAGTGGTTTTCACAAAGTCGTCTGTCTGTATGTGTGTGTGTGTGCATCTGTTTCATCGTAACTCCTAGTTATTTATGCAAAAGAGTTGAAACCTGTGCAAAAATCAGTCTACCTCTATAGTTGTGCTATTCGGAAAACAATTTTTTTATGACGTTATTAACCAGCAATAATGATTCAGCAAAAAATCATAAAACTCGGAAAAATGATGCGATCGAATAGAGTATAGCTTTACGCGATAAATAAGTACATCAAGTTTCATTTCAGTACGACAAGCTCATCCATAATTTTTTTTGGATTATAAGCGTTAAGCAGCATCAAGGGTGTTTAGTGCCTGAATGGGTGACCGCTGGGAATGAAGCGGATGCATTTACTTACCATATTTTGTTGCAATATACCATAAATTACTTAATACCATTATCTATCTACTTTTGCATTGTATTAGGGGTGGATTTTGCTTCCTTTAACAGGGAATATGAGACCAAACATAATTTGAATATCTTGATGTTTCAATAATTTCTCTGAAACAACTGTAATCCTATTCCGTCCTCATTTAGCGCAGGATTTAAGATTACGTTCATTATTATTAATAAATTTGTACCTACTTTTGCCAATAAAGAACTTGTTTTAAAAAAAAAAACTTTGTACCTTTATAAGTCTGTCCCTAATCTCCCAGGAGAAAATGCCAGGAGAGTCTCTCTTATACTGCTCAATTTTCCTCTCCACATCAGGAGTAGCGACCCTAGGTTTACTACCTCCAATAACACCAGGTCGTATACTTCCTGTCTCCTGGTATCTGTTGAGTATTTTAGAAACGCATCCGTGAGATACTCGCAGCTGTCTGGATATGACGCAGGGTCGTACTCCAGCCGCTGCCATTTCTACTATTTTCAGTCTGATGTGGTTCGGTAGAGGACGGCCGTTTATGAACACTCCTCCTAGTTGGTTCACCCGACCTTGTCCTGAAACAAATGAAGTTAAGCATGGAATCTATTAGTATCAAAGTCATATCGAATATATATATAGTATTCCATCTTAAATTAGACAGATGACCGAAAATCTTGTCAAGTGACCCTCACCGATTTTCCAGAAAATTTGGTATGATGTTCTATTCAGGATGGAAACTAAGTTGCCCAAAGGTTTTACTGAAAATAAAAGTTTTGGGAGTTACGTGACCCTACGTAAGTTAGAGTCACTTGTTTGAAAAATCACCAAATTTCGTCCTTTAGAGAAAAACTTTATGTTTGTCAAAAACCGTCATAACTAAGGAACAAATAATACTAAAATGGAGTTTTGGGTCTCATTTTGAAGGGAAAGTGGGAGTCCTCAAAGATAATTATGTATCTAAGTTCCTACATATAGTTTTGGATAAAAAAAACCAATTTTTGATTGTTCATATCTAAGCTTAGCACATTTTAACATCTTATGATTTTTTTAGGTCCCTTAAAGAACGCTAAACTTTATATGGCTACTAATGTTAAACTTAACATATTATGAAATATTTATGAAATTAACCTTAGTATTTACCTAATTTTTTTTAATGTTTTCAGGGAAACGGTGTGTCTCTGAGAGTGTCTTGAAAAGGACAATTTTAACTTCTAGTGGTGTTATTGAAGCAAAATTATGAAAAAAAAACTATCTTCAACATTCTTTAACATTGGCAGATATGTCCTCCATATATTGTCTACTTTTTGGATCTCTATCAATACTGATGCATACGAGTAAAAAAAAAAAATGTTTACAGAATTTTCCATTTTAGGAGACTTGGTAAGCATTTTGACACATTAAAATAGCATAAAGCAATAAGGGAATGGCAAATATTTAATTTTCCATTTTAAATTACTAGATAAAAGTAGGGTTTATGTTACAAAATTTATTTTGTTTTTAACTTAGGAATTCTATGGCTAAAAAAACCTTAATCGTATTCATGTCACTCGATATGAGAAGTGAACTTATGCCAATGAGATGAAACTTGGCACATTTGTTGATCATTAATATCACTACATGCATGTCATGTATATTACTACATGAATTTCATGTATATTACTACATTCATGCCATGTATATTACTACATGCATGTCATGTATATTACTACATGCACGTCATGTATATTACTACATGCATGTCATGTAGTATTTTCAATTTCAAAACGATCCAATTGTTTTGCTGAGTTAATAATAACATTTAATGACGACATCAAAAAATATCTCTATGTAAGCACAACTAGACCTAAAGATTAATTTTTGTATCAAGTTTCAACCATCAAGCATAAACAACACTCTGGAAGCTACGTTGGTAACATACACATTCATTTATACAGACAACTTAGTAAAAACTGCTAAGTAAGTCTTAAAAAAACACTTGTAACGGGTAATTTAAGTGTACCCCCAGTTTTGGAATTTAAGGGCAAACAAATTATTCCCTTCCCTATTTGCTTACAGTATAAAAAGGAATAGGAAAACAACAAAGAATCAGTTCTATTTTTACTTCTTTTTCTTCTTCTTTCTCTATCCATCTTTTTATTTCTTAAATTAAAGTTTAAAAAATTCTTTCCCTTAAGGTTGATGTGAGACAACAAAAAAGTTAATGAAATCATTCAAGGGGTTTAAAAGCTGTAAAGGAAGTCTTTGTTTAATATCTCCTTTTTCTCAATGGACACTAAATTTATTATTCCTTCAGTAATACACCGTACATCCTATAAATAACAATCATAATTTTACTGTCCGAAAAAAAGAGATGGTTGTAAAAAGAATTGTTTCTTCAGCTGTCCTCAAATACTCTGAGTCAGAGAAGGCAAGTTGACGGTATTTGATGGCCGGACGCGAGGATGAATATGTAGACGACCTGCTCGTGCTTTAAAACGTTTTAAAACCCTTCAGACGATATCTTTACAATATCCTTGAGCCGACAAAGAAACCATAAAATTCTCAAAGAAAAACGAACATAGCAAATGACCACTGTTTTATTTGCGGGATTGTTTTGTCTAAAAATTATTGTTTTATAAGACATTAAATTTCTCCCTCTCTCTCTTGTGCTCCTGTGCTTATTTCTTGAGTTTGAGAGGTCTCTCCATCATACAATAGAACATATAATAGAACGATTATCATACAAAAAAAACACGAAACAGTAACATATAATAAAACGTTTTATCATACAAAAACAAAACAAACAGTAACGAAACGAAAGTAACATATAATAGAACGTTTATCAATACAAAAACAATAACACCGAAACAGTAAAATAAATAGAACGTTTATCATACAAAACAAAACACGAAACAGTAACATATAATAGAACGTTTATCATACAAAACAAAACACGAAACAGTAACATATAATAGAACGTTTATCATACAAAACAAAACACGAAACAGTAACATATAATAGAACGTTTATCATACAAAACAAAACACGAAACAGTAACATATAATAGAACGTTTAATCATACAAAAACAAAACACGAAACAGTAACATATAATAGAGTTTATATGAACAGAATCATACAAAAAAAACACGATAACGTAACATATAACAAACGTTTACATCAAACAAAACGTAATAACACTTACATAAAAGAACGTTTATCATACAAAACAAAACGTGATAACACTTACATAAAAGAATGTTTATCATACAAAACAAAAAACGATAACAGTAACACAAAATAGAACATTTATCATACAAAACAAAACGCGATAACAGTAACATATAACAACATTTATCTAAAACAATCACGATACAGTAACATATAAAGAACGTTTATCATACAAAACGCGATAACAGTAACATATAACAGAACATTTATCATACAAAACAAAACACGATAACAGTAACATATAACAGAACATTTATCATACAAAACAAAACACGATAACAGTAACATATAACAAAACGTTTATCATACAAAACGCGATAACAGTAACATAAAAGAACGGATATCATACAAAATAAAACATGATAGCTCCCTCTACTAATAAATCTCTTTCATGTTCTTTAAATGTCTTATTTATAAGACACTGCAATTTGTTTTTTTTATTAATATATTAAAAATAGAAGATGTTCTGGTTACTTTTTATGGGTATAATAATATCTTAACAAATATATTTAATGCATGTATTTGATTTGTATATTTATATAAATTTAACGTAATACTATATATATATATATATATATATATATATATATATATATATATATATATATATAGATTTATATTTATATTATATATATATTCTTGAAAATTTGCCTTATAGCAGGTGTTAAAGTAATCATATAAGTATAATATTCATTGACTTATAAATACTAACGATGCTTGACGCATTCTGCAGGTTCTAGTTTGGCTTAAACTAAATTTGGGACGATTTTGATACAAATTGTGGCGTTAGTTCGGGAAATATAATTGAATTATTGCGCGATAACGTCGCAAAGTCTATAGGGAAACAATATGAAATAAAAACAAGATAAGTTAACGAACTTGATGGTCCATTTTTAACAATAAACTCCCATTATGATCGACAATAACGTTTTTACATTTTGTGTTACTGCATTTTTTTTCTTAGCTGCAATACACCCTATGGGTTCAAATTTATACTTCTTCTAATACAAAATACTCAGAGCAAAACGGAATTTTCTTGGAAAAAATACTACTTTGCTTAGAAAAATTTGTTCTTGACGGTACCTTGAAATGGAAAAACCAATGGATTAGGTTGCTGCTGGTAGCCATAGCCGTGTTCGTAGAGAGCCATCCGAAACTAAACTATCCCACATATGAGGGTCACTATGTCACCCATTCCTTCATATCCGATATTATCATCGAGGGTTCCAAATTCCCTTATCTGATTGGTTCAAGAACATCTCTCAGTCGAGGGGTGAGAATAAAGCAAACAACCCTAGCTATTTCTATTGTTGACAACCCTCATTTTCTAATCGGAAGTTCCTGCTAACCAGGATAACCCATTCCGTTACATTTATCCGAAAATATTTTTCATTTCAGATTCGACAACGAATTTCTAAAAAGGATAATCTGTCATGATGACGTATAGTTATAACACGAACAGATATTCTATTTTTAATGATTCATAATAAATAACATCAAAACGTTCATTGCTGATTCACTGTCCTTTAATAAATTCTGAAAGAATTCATAGCATCGATGGATTTGCGAATTCGTCGCGGTGACTGCCTTCCCTTCCATAGTTTACTTAAGAATTATAATCAGAGTAAAAGAGTTGAACAGTTACAACCATAACAAAAACCGTTTCTAAATTCTAAAGAAGGTTCTTGACGAATTTTTCTTCATGCTTGTCTACGGCGTTAATGTAGACATCTAATAAGACCTAATAGCTATTTTACTGTCAACTATATAGATTGTTAAAGATATCAGGATAAATTAGCTATTTTAAAAGCATTTAATTGGTATTTTCCTTTATCCTTCCTTGTTTTGGACCAATCACGTCTCTTTACGACTATTATTTTCTAATACTGATGAATTCAATTATATTTTATTAGCAGTATTCTGCAAAATATGGCGTATTGTATAGATTAACGAAAGAACTAGTAATACTTCTTATATTATTCATGTGTATATATTTTTCTCAATTCTTCTTATTAAATTTGTATCAATGATTAAAGGCTTCACAGATCATCGCTTACCCTTCTAAAATCTACTTCGCACTTTCAAACTCCGTTTATACTAACTTTCATCGCAAAACATACAAGTAGTAAGGAAACAACAAGCAAGGACATTGAAATAATAAGGAAACAACAAACAAGGAAACAACAAGTAGTAAGGAAACAACAAGCAAGAACAAACAAATAACAAGGAAACAACAAGCAAGGGCAAACAGCAGACAAAGAAACAACAAGTAGTAAGGAAGCAACAAACAAAGACAAACAACACACAAGGATAACAACAAGTAATAATACTACTTCTCAACTATAAAGTCTAAACCGGAAACTTATGCAAGAAATGGAATGTTGAGAAAGGAAGCAAGGATTTTAAAGGAAATGCGCTCGGATTTTTGTTCAAAGATGTGTTATGTTGGTTTAGGGTTATCCCTTAAAAATTAAAAAAAAAAAAAACTCACAGAAATCAGTCTGATTTATTTAATTACCATAAAGGCCCTTCATTTATACGGTTTATATAAAAGAAAGGACACTTGGATATAAGAAAAAGTGTATAGAACTTTATACACCTTATTGATCCCCCAACAACATGATAGAGTTCATTTATCTTACACATTTACTCACTAACAACTTGACATAATGGAATCCATTATACGTGCCACTCAGTTAAACACTTGAAGCCCCAAATTTCAACACACAAATCGTGTTCAAATATAACAACCACAAGTTTTTTTCAAATATGATCCAAAGTTGGTAGTATTATTTATAAGATCTTAAAGCGTCCCCGCAAGAAAGTTTAATCTGGCAGTGAGACATGTTGTTTTTATGTAAAGCTATTTAAACTTATAGAAAAGTTATTGCTCTTCTATGTGGATTAGACAGGTAAAATGCCAACTAGGACTCATAAGGTAGACACAATCATTTATCTAATGGAGTTAGCAAAAAGGCCCCACAAGTGGCCTACTTGCTCAGTGATTTATCACCTCTCACTTATTACTGTAACTATCACCAAAGCAAATAAAATATTTATTTTATACATGTTTTCAAAAGTAAACTTACAATTTTTTTAAAAATTATAAACTTTTACATATCATCTTTCGCGACCCAGCTATAATTCTGTGACTTGCTTTTAACAATACTTGGTTTTGCTGGTTTAGACTAAAACAAGCAAAGAGTGGGATTTAAGAACATAAGTTAACATTTAGTGAGACTTGTTCTTATGTTATTAGCATAAAAATAATGGTTGTATTCAAGATCATACTTGAGGTGGAGTAATACTTATTTCTATGTTAATTCAAAAACAAAAAAACAAGACTTGTTAACTTAAGAATATAATTTTAATATAAGTAACACTTAGTGTTACTTATATTAAAATTATATTCTTAAGTTCCGGTCGTAATAGCTTACAAATTATTTTTTAATCTAACCTTTCAAGCAAGCAATCAGCTTTGAGATAAGAATTTTTAATCAGTATGATATATCTTTAAAATCAATAATGGAATCAGTCTTCCCTTCACAACTGAATAAACAATATTTTTAATAGTAATTAATATTCATCTCGTTGATTAGATTTTTAAAGATAAATCACAAATCAATAAGTATTATATTCTAAGGATAATTTATTATTAAAAACAACACTGGAATATAAACAGTGTTTACCAAAACGTAATTAATCTTTTTAAAAAATCAAAATTAATAATAAATTTCTAAAAAAAGGGATGAAATATTGGTGTAGAATCGATGAGTAAAAGAACAACAAAAGAATAATAGATTCGTGGGAAAACATTTGTTTATAACCTGAGTTTTTAATGAAGGTTACATTTAATACTGTCAGGTTATCTGTGGTAGGTAAAGGCAACAGGTCTGTTAGATTGATTGCTGCTAATTTATAAGAGACGTCAGATAGTCTGTAGGTTGTGTTGTGGTGTTCAGGAGCGTTAGTAAGACTGTTTCGTCATGGTTCATTTTGAACTCAGGATAAAAATGGTTGTAAATAATTAATTAAATGACGTCATTAAACAGTTGGGTAGCCTGGTTGCATATTTGCTTATAATGTTGCATTAAATCTTTGTGTAGGTAGCGTTAAGAAAATGGCCAATAAATAAACTCGTAAACATTTTAAGTATTTTTAAATCAATTATCTACAATCAGGGAAGTAGGTAATTAGAGGTTTTACCTAAAATCCTCCCTCCTCTGTACTCCCTCTAATGGTATTAGACTCTTTGACAGAACCCGATTTACACAGTGATATGGGGTCTGGTAGTGAGAACTCATTATTCCAAGGTGCCGTAACTTGTACTTACCCCTACTATAGTCCTCCAAGAGAGAGAACTAGATATCCTCCACTCCTCTACAACCCCTTTTAAGCACATACTTCTACAAACGGCAGACATTTTTTCAGTTTTGCCACATTAACCACTTATTCAAACACAGTCATAAAGAATACATGCAATGATACATAATTAAATACTTATTTTAAATCATTTACTTGATTTAAAACAAATAGTCCGAAAAATATTGTAATATTTTACGTTGAAAATGTCACAGAAAAATAAAAAAACGAACAACACCAATTTAACCGTTTACGGCACCTAGCTACCAAAGGAATGATAAGATTAACAGTTGTGATCCCCTCTAATAGTATTTAGTCTCCTTTGGCCATAAGCCTTGTAGAAGTTGAAAGGGTTAGATAATATTAAAGAATATGTAATATCTAGGTTCAGTTATTATCTATGAGCGACTCAATGGAAAAAGAAATAAGCCGACGAATTAATATAGGATGGAGGAAATTCTGGGCCCTTAATAACATCAAAATTAATACATTACATAGCTGCATATTCCCAGCGATTCTGTATGGTAGCCAAACATGGTGCCTCACACAGAAACTTAATAATAAACTGGTCTCTACACAATGCTAAATGATAAGAACGATGCTTAATATAAGTTGATTAGAAAGGCATAAGAATGAATACCTAATAAATAGATATGGCGGGAAAAGCCTAATGAAAGAAGGACACATGCTAAAATGAAATAGGGCTGGGCATGAGGATGAATACAGATAGATGGGATTGGCTAGCTACTGAATGGACTCCATACGGAAGGACCAGAAGCAGAGGACGACCAGCACGTAGATGGGACGACGAATTTTCAGAAAGATTAAGAAAGCTATGGCATAGAACAGCTACTAATAGCCAAATTTGGAAGAAGACTATTAAAAACCAATTTAAGTAACTTCTAGCCATATTTAACATAGTAATAGGTATATTTTTACTAGGTACGGTCTTAGAAAACGTTTTTTATAAATAAACAACATCAACAATCTCACTTTACCCCTAAATAGGGAGGCTTTTGCTTCGCTAAGAAGCATCTTTAAAGCTTTATTATTAGTATTAGTATTATTATTATTAAAAAGGAAAAGCAATACTCGGAAGACGCTAGACTCATCAGCATAATTTGCTGACCATGCGTACAAAATGACACAGACTTTACGACAAATAGTGACTTAGCAATTTAGAGAATACGAAAAAGGTACGCGAAGCACAGCCTTAATTTATTAATTAAAGACTCATTAATCTTTGTAGCACTTTAAATTGCTAATACTTTTTTAATTGTTTTCTAAGTAGTTATAGTTTAATCTTTATAGTTTGATTTACATCTTATTCTGTCCTTTAATTAAGGTTTTACATATTTTTACTAGAGAGATTTATTATAGTCTTTAATTATTCTTCTTTATTTTTTATTTTCATTTCTAAGAATGCATAAATATTTTTTTACATCTATTACTTAATTAATAACCTTTTTGTTTTAATAGTTAATAATTATAAATTATTTGTTGTTAAATCGAATATTTTTTAATCATTGTTTAATTAAGTCATTTTAATAATTCAAAACTGACTTAAAAATCTAAAAATTATAATTTGTTATTAATATCTTTTTTAAGACTTTTTTTGCATAGAAATTATCATATTGAGAACGTATTCTAGTAAATTATATAAGTTTTTTTTTGTAACATAATGCATTTTTTAATAAGTTTGGTTATAAGATATACGGAGAATAAATTAAGATGCAGTTTTGTAAGTATTGCATAATTTTATTTCGGATAATTATCAAGAACACGATGCTTGTCGTGGCGCCGCAAAGAAACAACTGTCCGTCGTATTTCCTTTGAAGTAATAAATTAATGTTTAATAACGTTATTAAGTTTGTTTACATTGTTTGGAATAATTGCGTAGTAACTGCACATTGTTATTAGTTGAGTTTTTAATTAAGTTGGAATGAAGTAGTAGAGAGGATGAAATTTAGTCGATATCATGGTAAACACTGTGAAAGTTATTATTTAAAACTGTTATCCTGAATTTATACATAACAAGGTTTAATGAATTTTCATTTTTGCATAATCTTTTCTGTAAGCTAAAAACGTCGTACGCATTTGTTTAACAATATTGGGTTTAGAACATTTATGAGGTATATAAAGGTAACTTTTATACACATACACACGCACGCATATTATATATATATTATATAATATATAATATAGTAATATATATAATATATATATATATATATATATATTATATATATATTCTGTATGTGTGTGTGTGTATGTATAAGTTTAACAAGTTTGACTTATATCCAGTGTTTCAAAGTGTTTCGAGTGAGGATTAAGTTATAAGCGATGATGTGCGATAAAGTGATATCGATGATAAGCTAAGGATTTAAGTTATAAGGGGAGATATAAGCTCCCTCGGCTGCACCTTGGTATTTATAAACCTCAATTTATTAGGCTCTGCCTGAGGAATTAAGTTAAAATCTAGGGAATAAAGTAGCTCATTTCACTCCCTTGATGAATAAATAACTATCTATTAAATAAATAAAAATACATAATTAATATAAATTTAATTTTGATTGTAAAGAAACAAGAAATACATAGCAGACAGGAAGATATACTGTTAAAACAATAGTGCCATCTAGTGAGATTATATATGAACTTCAACAAGAATCTGGTCTTCAGCGCTTCTCGCGGCAAACAGATGAACTACCAGCTATACGAAAAAAAAACATTTTCACGGGATACAAAGTTTACGTTTCACGCTCTGTATAACAAGGAATAAAGTAACCCTCCTCAGAAAAAAAAATATGTTAGCGGCAATAGAATCATATTTTACATCCGTGTTGCGTTATCTGATATTTCCTTACATAGAATATGAGAGGGAAGTATGTAAGAAAATCTAAAGGGTTAAGAAATACGATAAATGCCAGCAACAAGTGTTATTAAAGGCAATTTGTCTTTTGTGTCTTTTTTTATTTACTTTTAGTGTTGAAATTAATTTTCCCTAGTTACCAACATTTAATTAATCATTTCGAAAAACATCACTGCATTGGGATGAAAATAAAACTAATAAAAACCTAAAGCTAGCAGCTGTAAATTCGATCTAGCTGATAGAACTTCTCAAGAATGCCTAGTCCAGGTGCGATTTGGAAGTTGCGATTCGCGACGGAGACCCCAAGACACTCTGATAACGCACCGTGAAGTCCTATTTTTACTATTCCTATAACTTATTTCTTTCTTTACTTCTTTAAAGTCCCTCATAACCAAAGATAAAATAGTCATAAGGGAATTAAATATACTTCTAGGGAGGCCTTTCTGGGATATTTGGTTGCTACACCTGGAGGTATCTAAGAAAGTTATTACGACTATTGCTAGCATTGTGAAAGTAGTTTAAAAATAATTGAGACATTACAAATAAGACTCGCTTGATATAAAGAATAATTTCATCAAGTCCTCGAAAACCCGACGTGCTTGTTATCTTTCTTCTCAAAATAAAAAAAAATCGGGTACAGGCTAAATGTACTTGGGTACTTTTTCTAAGTACATCAGGCTCGCTACGCTCGTCATGAAATTCTGAGGATGTATCACTTGGGACTAACTATGCTCTACTGCAGAATTTCAAGCGATTACTTAAGGCATATGTTCATGGACGTCCGCAGGATTTTTCCCATAGGGGGGGGGGGGGGTCAAAGCTACCAAGCTCAGTAATCAATAATGTGCTGCGGGTTTTGTTTCAGCACACTTTCACAAAAATCAGAGATTGGAGACCTGCAAACCACAAGAGTGAGGCTTTGCTAAACTAAATTATAATGTATTGACAGAAATGATTTATTACTTTATACATATATTGTGCTTAAATAGATATTTTAATTCATTTAGACCTTTAGTGAGTGAAGCGAGTCCCTTAAAATATATTAAATAAGGGTGCTATCAACCTAGCGAGCGAAGCGAACCTCTATTAGTAAACATAATTTTTAAATTCAACAATCTAGCAAGCGAAGCTTGATCCTATTTACGTATCTTATAATATACTTTAGCAAACTTGTGAGCCTCTTTTCCATATTCACGTATATATTTAAAGCAATCTAGCGAGCGAAGCGAGCCTTTATTAGTAAACATAATTTTTAAATTCAACAATCTAGCAAGCGAAGCTTGCTCCTATTTACGTATCTTATAATATACTTTAGCAAACTTGTGAGCCTCTTTTCCATATTCACGTATATATTTAAAGCAATCTAGCGAGCGAAGCGAGCCTCTTTTTTGACATTCACAATAATCTAGCGTTAGTTATTTTTATGAAGAAATGCAGGATAATAACCATTAAACTTTTTATAATTTGCAGTTGTGCGGCTTTATCTAACGTTATTGATTTTCCAGGGGGGGGGGTCTAGTGACCGTTTGACCCCTCTGCAGACTCCCATGCTAAAGGTTGCAATAGAATAGAATAGAATAGAATAGAAAAATGTATATTTTGCAAACATATAATACAATTGTTTATACATTACATTTTAGGCATGGTTATGAACCGTCAGCCGGAGTTGCACATGCATTTGATTTTTAACATAATTATTCTACATTGGTTATAATATACATTTATTTATAAATTTTTATTTTGTTTTATCTTTATTTATAATATAATGTGTTTTCTTAATTATTATTTATATTAAATTATTACTCTTTCAAACGAAGGTTTTATAATAAATATTTTAACATTTTAGTTTCTTTTATTAAATGTTTTATTGTGTATTCTTAAACTTTTTTTTTATTTATTTATTTTTTTTTAGTGGTTATTTGGTTATTAAAAAAAATTTTAACATGCAAACAACATGCAGTAAACATACATATAACACATAACATTAACAAAATGGTAATTAACAAAAAATTATTTGTTAAATAAAAACTAATTAAGTAGTTAAATTAACTATTAAATAAAAATTTAAATAGTTTTAAAAATTAAAGAAATGCACTAAATCTCTCCTATAACTATAAGCACATTTTAAATATTGACTCAGTTTTAACCAACTTTCTCTTCCATTTAAGATGTCTTTGATCTGTCCTTCATTTAGAGTTCGAAATCCAAAGTATTTGATTCTGTAGCAGCTTAAGATGCTTAAGGGCATTTGGCTACAAAGTGCATGATGTTCTCGAGGTCATTTGTGTTGCATAGCGAGCATCTATAATCTTTGTTTTGTATCCAAGGCTTGTAATTTAAGTTTAAGGATTCTGTTCTAGCTCGAAATATAAGGCTAATAGATTGACTGTCTAGATCTTTCTGGTTAAGGTATGAGTTGTGGATGGCTGCTGTTGGATTAAGTGATTTGTACAGTGGGTGATAATGAGAGGCTTTTAACTTTTGCAGATTTGATTTGCTTGAAAAAAAGGTTGCAATATGTCGGTCTTATTTTGCTCTATACCTCAGAATGAAGTAGTAATCCATAGTCTAGGTGAGAATATAATATAACTAAAGACAAGAGTATTAAGAGTTCGGACTCGCTTCACTCGTCCTCAGGATGTACTACATGCCCAAAGCTTAAAGTAGTTAACCAAATATCTAGGGTGTGTGGTTAAAAGCCAAAAAATGCCTAAAACAATTCCAGCCTTAAAAATTTCAGCTCTTTATGTTTTGCGCTATCTGTCGTTATAACGTTCGCCAAAAATATCCAATTATTGTTGTTGGATGCAACAACTTGATTGCTATTACACAGTATTTCGAAAAATTGAAATCTCATTGTAACCTTTTATAACCTTTGTATTCGTTCATGTTTTTTTAACCATGTATATTCTTTTTCGTTTAATTAATATCTTTAATTATATTTCTAGTTCATTTAGCAATTGTCTACTCCATAATATCCGTAATTGAAGTGGCCTCAATTATTGCCAACTCCATCATGTACGCCAAGTGGTGCAACTCCATCATGTACGCAATTCGCCTCAATTATTGCCAACTCCAATACGTATCAAGTGGTCTCAATTATTGCCAACTCATCATACTCAAGTGGCTCAATTATTGCCAACTCCATCATGTACATATTCAAGTGGCCTCAACTATTGCCAACTCCATCATATACGTAATTCAAGTGGCCTCAATTATTGCCAACTCCACAGTACGTAATTCTCAATTATTGCCAACCCATCATGTACGTAATTCAAGTGGCCTCAATTATTGCCACTCCATCATGTACGTAATTCAAGTGGCCTCAATTATTGCCAACAATCTACGTAATTCAAGTTCAATTATTTCACGTAATTCAAGTGGCCTCAATTATTGCCAAACCATCATGTCGTATTCAAGTGGCCTCAATATTGCCACTCCATCATGTACGTAATTCAAGTGGCCTCATTATTGCCAACCTCCATCATGTACGCAATTCAAGTGGCCTCAATTATTGCAACTCATCATGTACGTAATTCAAGTGGCCTCAATTATTGCCAACTCATCATGTACGTAATTCAAGTGGCCTCAACTATTGCAACTCCATGTACTAATTCAAGTGTGCCGTAATTCAAGTGGCCTCAATTATTGCCAACTCCATCATGTACGTAATTCAAGGTTCCACTCCATCATGTACGTAATTCAAGTGGCCTCAATTATTGCCAACTCCATCATGTACGTAATTCAAGTGGACTCAATTATTGCCAACTCCATCATGTACATAATTCAAGTGGCCCTCAATTAAAGTTGTTCTCTTTGTTTAAAATTTTCTAAAAAAAGTAGGCATGCATCAATTTCCACAACATATAACCAGAAGTTGAAAATACGGGCCTTCGGCCCGTAGCCGCTACGCGGCCTCGGCGCCTTCGCCTCGTCCGCTTCGCGGCCACATTGTTGTTCTTTTGTATGATGTGTTGTTTCATTATTGTTCTTGTTACATGGCATTTTGCCATGTACCTAGCGAATTTTCACAGCCTCTCCACGAATTTTCAAGTGGCCTCAATTATTGCCAATTCCATCATGTACGTAATTCAAGTGGCCTCAATTATTGCCAACTCCATCATGTACGTATTCAAGTGGCCTCAATTATTGCCAACCCATCATGTACGTAATTCAAGTGGCTCAATTATTGCCAACTCCATCCGTATTCAAGTGGCCTCAACTATTGCCAACTCATCATGTACGTAATTCAGGCCTCAATTATTGCCAACTCATCATGTACGTAATTCAAGTGGCCTCAATTATTGCCAACCCCATCATGTACGTAATTCAAGTGGCCTCAATTATTGCCAACTCCATCATGTACGTAATTCAAGTGGCCTCAACTATGCCAACTCCATCATGTACGTAATTCAAGTGGCCTCAATTATTGCCAACTCCATCATGTACGTAATTCAAGTGGCCTCAATTATTGCCAACTCCATCATGTACGTAATTCAAGTGGCCTCAATTATTGCAACTCCATCATGTACGTAATTCAAGTGGCCTCAATTATGCCAACTCCATCATGTACGTAATTCAAGTGCCTCAATTATTGCCACTCCATCATGTACGTAATTCAAGTGGACTCAATTATTGCCAACTCCATCATGTACATAATTCAAGTGCCCTCAATTAAAGTTGTTCTCTTTGTTTAAAATTTTCTAAAAAAGTAGGCATGCATCAATTTCCACAACATATAACCAGAAGTTGAAAATACGGGCCTTCGGCCCGTAGCCGCTACGCGGCCTCGGCGCTTCGCGCCTCGTCGCTTCGCGGCCACATTGTTGTTCTTTTGTATATGTGTTGTTTCCTTATTGTTCTTGTTACATGCATTTTGCCATGTACCTAGCGAATTTTCACAGCCTCTCCACGAATTTCAAGTGGCCTCAATTATTGCCAACTCCATCATGTACGTATTCAAGTGGCCTCAATTATTGCCACTCCATCATGGTACGAGTGGCCTCAATTATTGCCAACTCCATCATGTACGTAATTCAAGTGGCCATTATTGCAACTCATCATGTACGTAATTCAATTATTGCCAACCATCATGTACGTAATTCAAGTGGCCTCAATTATTGCCACTGCCATCATGTACGTAATTCAAGTGGCCTCATTATTGCCAACCCATCATGTACGTAATTCAAGTGGCCTCAATTATTGCAACTCCCATCATGTACGTAATCAAGTGGCAATTATTGCCAACTCATCATAACATTCAAGTGGCCTCAACATGCAACTCCATCATTACGTAATTCAACTGCCTCAATTATTGCCAACTCCATCATGTACGTAATTCAAGTGGCCTCAATTATTGCCAACTCCATCATGTACGTAATTCAAGTGCCTCAATTATTGCCAACTCCATCATGTACGTAATTCCAGTGGCATATACTCAAGTGGCCTCAATTATTGCCAACTCCATCATGTACGTAATTCAAGTGCCTCAATTATTGCCAACTCCATCATGTACGTAATTCAAGTTGGCTCATTATTGCCAACTCCATCTTGTACGTCATCCTAGTGGCCTCAATTATTGCCAACTCATCATGTACGTAATTCAAGTGGCTCAATTATTGCCAACTTCATGTACGGTAATTCAAGTGGACTCAATTATTTGCCAACTCCATCATGTACATAATTCAAGTGCCCTCAATTAAAGTTGTTCTCTTTGTTTAAAATTTTCTAAAAAAGTAGGCATGCATCAATTTCCACAACATATAACCAGAAGTTGAAAATACGGGCCTTCGGCCGTAGCCGCTACGCGCCTCGGCGCTTCGCGCCTCGTCCGCTTCGCGGCCACATTGTTGTTCTTTTGTATGATGTGTTGTTTCATTATTGTTCTTGTTACATGGCATTTTGCCATGTACCTAGCGAATTTTCAACAGCCTCTCCACGAATTTTCAGGGCTCAATTATTGCCAACTCTCATCAACGTAATTCAAGCCTCAATTATTGCCGTAATTCAAGTGGCCTCAATTATTGCCAACTCCATCATGTACGTAATTCAAGTGGCCTCAACTTATTGTCCAACTCCATCATGTACGTAATTCAAGTGGCCTCAATTATTGCCAACCTCCATCATGTACGTAATTCAAGTGCCTCAATTATTGCCAACTCCATCATGTACGTAATTCAAGTGGCCTCAAATTATTGCCAACTCATCATGTACGTATTCAAGTGCCTCAATTATTGCCAACTCCATATGTACGTAATTCAAGTGGCCTCAATTATTGCCAACTCCATGTACGTAATATCAAGTGGACTCAATTATTGCCAACTCCATCATGTACATAATTCAAGTGCCCTCAATTAAAGTTGTTCTCTTTGTTTAAAATTTTCTAAAAAAGTAGCATGCATCAATTCCACAACATATACCAGAAGTTGAAAATACGGGCCTTCGGCCGTAGCGCTACGCGCCTCGGCGCTTCGCGCCTCGTCCGCTTCGCGGCCACATTGTGTTCTTTTGTATGATGTGTTGTTTCATTATTGTTTTGTTACATGGCATTTTGCCATGTACCTAGCGAATTTTCACAGCCTCTCCACGAATTTAAATGGCCTCAATTATTGCCAACTCCATCATGTACGTAATTCAAGTGGCCTCAATTATTGCCAACCTCCACTCATGTACTAATTCAGTGGCCTCAATTATTGCCAATCCATCATGTACGTAATTCAAGTGGCCTCAATTATTTGCCAACTCCATCATGTACGTATTCAAGTGCCTCATTATTGCCAACTCCATCATGTACGTAATTCAAGTGGCCTCAATTATTGCCAACTCCCATCATGTACGTATTCAAGTGCCTCAATTATTGCCAACCCATCATGTACGTAATTCAAAGGTGCCTCAATTATTGCCAACTCATCATGTACGTAATTCAAGTGCTCAATTAATTGCCAACTCCATCATGTACGTAATTCAAGTGGCCTCAATTATTGCAACTCCATCATGTACGTAATTTCAAGTGGCCTCAAATTATTGCAACCTCCATCCATGTACGTAATTCAAGTGGCCTCAAACTATTGCCAATCCATCATGTACGTAATTCAAGTGGCCTCAATTATTGCCAAACTCCATCATGTACGTATTCAAGTGGCCTCAATTATTGCCAATCCATCATGTACGTAATTCAAGTGGCCTCAATTATTGCCAACTCCATCATGTAACGTAATTCAAGTTCAATTATTGCATGTACGTAACCTCATATTGCCAACTGCCATGCATGTACGTAATTCATCATGCCAACTCCATCATGTACGTAATTCAAGTGGCCTGCAATTATTGCCAACTCCATCTGTACGTATTCAAGTGCGCTCAATTATTGCCAACTCCATCATGTACATAATTCAAGTGCCCTCATTAAAGTTGTTCTCTCTTTGTTTAAAATTTTCTAAAAAGTAGGCATGCATCAATTTCCACAACATATAACCAGAAGTTGAAAATACGGGCCTTCGGCCCGTAGCCGCTACGCGGCCTCGGCGCTTCGCGCCTCGTCCGCTTCGCGGCCACATTGTTGTTCTTTTGTATGATGTGTTGTTTCATTATTGTTCTTGTTACATGGCATTTTGCCATGTACCTAGCGAATTTTCACAGCCTCTCCACACAGGCCCGCTTCGCGGCCTGTGAGGCTTTCTCACAATTTGATTTTACTAATTAAGATTTTATTAATACTTTATTATTAATAGTATGCTATAATATTAAAACTAACAAGCATTATAAACAAAAATATATTCATGATTTTTGTTTTTAAAATAAAATACCGTTTTCGTCACTTAGGATCATACAATACAAATACTTTTATTTCCAATAGTACAAAAATTACAAAAGAATTACAAAATTTACTCACATATAAATTATATTTACAGTGTACAGTAACAATTATGGTTGGTGTTAGTGTAATAAAATAGATTTAGTGGGGCTAAAGAATTTTAAATATGAGTATGCATGCGACGGCACCATGAGTGCCGTTACATGCATATGATCATAGATAAACAATATTAACATAGATGGCTCACTCAAAGATTTAAAAAAAATATTTGATGGGATGCAGGAGGCTCAAGTAGTACAGTCTAGTGGTGACAGCGTGAAACTGTCACATATTTGTATTTCTGACATTTTATTTATTTATTTTTATTCAACCAAACAACGAGCTGTTGAGGGTAATCAAGTCTTTCCATCCGCTTTTCAGCGCTAGAATGATGAAGAGTCGATGGATGAGTGATCCCAAGAAAGCTCTATAAGAATTTCGTATAAATTGGTAAAGAGTGAAAAAAATTAGTTTCACACTCTTACTTCACCCATTCTGTCGTCCCTCCGTGGATTTGAACCTCTAATGTCAGAGTTTCAATTTTTGTTTGTTTCCTTTACTTATTCGTTGGCGCCAACCCGAGATGTTATACTCAGATAGCAAATTTAAATGTTAAGTCTAAAAAACTAAGAATGAATTATTGTTATTTTTTTAAGAAAACGATGGTGCTGCTTCGCGTGATGAGGCCCCCAAGTTTTATAAAACAAAAATACATCGCGAATACTAAAGCATACCATAGATCTTTGTTTACTTTTATTTTATTTTACTAAACGATTGGCAACTGTTTGGTTTTTAAAAAAATACTACAGCACAATCTAGTAGAGAATAGGCAAATATATTTTTACTACTAGCGCTATTCAAGACTCTAGTGATGAGGCCCCCAACTTAAATCATAAACACAAACTTGTCAATTGAGTGTTCCTACTACACTCGGGAGTGAACCATCTATCTTAGATTGTCTGATTGAGCTGAAACCGGTCGCAATAGTTTTAGAATGACTTCGACCATATAAGACTACTTCGAGGTTCTTCCGCTTTACGGGCCTGCTTTGCTCGGCGTGGTTTAGTGGAAGCCATTTTTGTCCTGTCTCTCTGGGACAGCAGGCTTACCAGGATGGAGCAAGAGGTAGAAGGTCCATCTTTTATACTATATCCCACCCTCTAGCACTACTAAATCCAACAGATATCGTACAAGTCTTTGACCTGGACGTATACATATATACAAGATTATATATATATGTATACCGATTGGCGCATTTTGTGATGGTTCGATTGAGCTGAAATGGGTCTAATCGATTCAGCTAGCCGTCTACCTAAACACCGAAATACCTTGTTTTAAAGCCATTTCAAGTTTCAAATTTTTTTTTTTTCATGACATCATAACTTTGATTGATGACGTCATAATGTTTTTATAAACAATAGGCCTCGTAACCTCCTCAACATCTCGCGATTGCAAAGTTTCGTTTCAATTTGAGAACGCCTTCGAGAGTTATCGTTCGCCATACGAAAGGGTAGAAACTCTTACATACATATATATATATATATATATATATAGTATATATATATATATATATATATATATATATATATATATATATATATATATATAAATAATATTTTTTTTTCGGACATATATTTTGTTATCAGGAAGCCAATAGGAACCGATTCCACTCACTCCCACCCTCACTCTCGTCATCCGAACAACTCATAGCGTCATTTCATTATGAAAATTCGCTAAAAGTTCTCGGTTAATTCAAAAATTAAATAATTTTCTGTAAAATAACCAAGCGAAAATAAATCTGTGATAATTTTAATTTTACATAGCCTAAGGTTAAAACCAAAGGTTTTTACAACGCTTTAATACCATCTCATCTTTAAATATGTTTATCTAATTGATTTTATCCAAAACTAACGAAGGGATCAGGTATAGATAATTAGACATTGAACGGACTAGTTCTAGCTATTAGTTTAAGAATTAAACACCAGGGCGCTACGGTGGCTAATGCTGTAACGAAAGCAATTTTAGTTCCACTCATGTTTTTCAATCTTTATTTTGTGAGTGAAAGAATTAAGCAGAACTGAAAACTAAAGGCATTACTGCGGACAGGGGAGTTGTTCGTGAAATCAATTTCTTTTTCTTTGATTGTTGAATTGTTCCAGTTAATTATAATATTAAATACTTTACGTGGTTTAATTATTTATTTTTTTAACTCACAGCAGTTTAGATTACATATAAATACTTTTGTAATATTTAATGTGGTTATTTTACTTTCTCGGTTATCAAAATCCTCAAGTCTCTTAGAGAAATGTAAAATTTTGTTGAAATTCGTCCGCAGGTATAGAAAGTATTGTGTCGTCCTTAAAATTCGAAACCGGAATTAATTATTTCTTCTAGGCAGTTTTAGATTTAATAAGTTTCTGTCTGTGTTTTTGAAAAATAAAAAAAAAACTTGAGAAACTTCTCGCTATTCTGCGAGCGTGCTATGTATTTTAAATGAATATATAAAGTGTGGCTCAACTGTTTAACTATATCTCTAAGTCAATAGAAGTGTACAAAAAAATTTACTTTTTTGCTAGTAAACTAAAAATTAAAATTTAGTTTTTTCCTTAATCTAAAATTAAACAAATATCATACAATATTAATTACAAATAAATATAAATAACAATTAATTATTATTAAGTAATAAGGCCTTTATCAAACATCTTACAAATAATATAGAAATTATTTCCGAAGCTCCATAATAAAATAAACAATTTCCATGCAAAATAATTTTTTTTATCAAGATTTTAAACTATATTAGTAATAACTAATCCATAATATTAAAAGTTCTTTTAAACAATAAATTATTTTATTTTTATTTTTAATATTTTCTATCAAAATATTTAACAGTTTTTATTACTTATTCAAGTCATAAAAGTATAAAATAAGTATTCCATGGCTGTTCCATGGCTGTATGGTGCTAGTAGACCAATACCAAAAAAAAAAAAAAAAAAAAAAAAAACTAACTAACTGAGATGAAATTTAGTTAAATTTTATCCTTTTATGAAATATATATATGAGGTTTTATTTCAATATGGCTAGAACATCTACGGGATTTATTAGATCACTAATGTTAGGCAGCATCGTCCAAGGTCAGTACCTAGATGGGCGACCGTCGGAACAAAACATATGTTTCTAATGTTTGAGGACAAGCTATGAGAGTCATTAATTGACATGTAAACAAATCAAGTTTTTCTCTAATACATTTGAAAATTCGCTTATATCGTGGCAGTATGTCACTTAAATAAAACAGTACATGACGAACTGACAAAGTGCAACAACCATGTTGTTGCATGGATCGGCAAAGAGGCCGAATGCCTCTTTTTAGCGAATTTTCATAATGAAAATGACGCTTATGAGGTTGTTCGGATGACGGAAGTTGAGGGTGGGAGTGGGTGGAATCGGTTCCTATTGGCTTCCTGATAACAAAAATATATGTCCGAAAAAAGTTTATATATATATGTATATATATATATATATATATATGTATATATATATATATGTATGTAAGAGTTTCTACCCTTTCGTATGGCGAACGATAACTCTCGAAGGCGTTCTCAAATTGAAACGAAACTTTGCAAATCGCGAGATGTTGTGGAGGTTACGAGGCCTATTGTTTATAAAAACATTATGACGTCATCAACCAAAGTTATGACGTCATGAAAAAAATTTTTTTTTGAATCTTAAAATGGCTTTAAAACAAGGTATCTAGTATTTAGGTAGACGGCTAGCTGAATCGATTAAAACCAATTTCAGCTCAATCGAACTATCACAAATGGCGCAATCGGTATACATATATATATAATCTTGTATATATGTATACGTCTAGGTCAAAGACTCGTACGATATCTGTAGGGTTCAGTAGTGTTAGAGGGTGGGGATATAGTAATAAAAGAAAGACCTCTACCTCTTGCTCCATCCTGGTAAGCCTACTGTCCAGAGAGACAGGGCAAAATGGCTTCCACTGAACCACGCCGAGTAAGCAGACCCGTAAAGAGGAAGAACATCGAAGTAGTCTTTATATGTCGAAGTTATTCTAAAACGAATGCGACCAGTTTCAGCTCAATCGGACAATCCTAAGTGACGCAAACGGTATTTTTATTTTGAATAATCGTGAATATATTTTTTTCAATCTTAAGATTTTACTCAAATAAACAATTTGTTTACAAAACAAAATTTGACATTTTTCTTTAAATTCTATAAACAATCATAACGTAAGTTAGAGTTTATACCCTTTTGTATAGTGGACGATAACTAAAGCTGAATGAAACTATAATCTTTTCATACCCTTTATACAAGGTTACTTTAACAGTTGCAACGTGTGGATTTTTTCCTCACAAAATCAAATTTGTGAGAAAGCCTCTCAGGCCCGCGAAGCGGGCCTGTGAAACGAAGCTGTGAAAATTCGCTAAATACGTGGCAAAATGCCATGTAACAAGAAACGATAGTGAAACATACATTAATACAAAACAATAACAATGTGGCCGCGAGCGGTCACTAGAAGGCCCCGGGCCGCGAAGCGGCCGGTGGGCCGTCGCCGCGGAGCGGACGAGGCGCGAAGCGCCGAGGCCGCGTAGCGGCTACGGGCCGAAGGCCCGTATTTATTATTAAAGTTGTTTATGAGGACATTATCACTATATTTGATTATAATAATGTATTATATGATTATTTACTTTAAAATTTTTGCGGTATAACGCCGTAACTTTGACACATGTAAACAATAGTATATTATGCTACTAGGCAGCAAAATGGAATTTTGCTGACGAGTTTTATAAATTTGCCCCCGAGCCGAAGGCGAGGGCGGGCTATGGAAATTACCTGCAGAGGCGTAAGCCGAGGCAGGTAATTAACCCATTTGACAGACGAGGCGAAGCCGAGGCTGGCAAATGGCAAATTACCTGCAGAGGCGTAAGCCGAGGCAGGTAATTAATTGCACGAGTCTGCAATGTTTCCTTTGCTGCATAGTAGCATATACTATTTTATCTACTAACGGCAGAAAAAATACACAAGACATTATTTTATATACTTGCTGGGAGATTTTACAGGCTAGTAAAGACTGCTTTGAAGTAGATGCAACCCTGACAATATCAGGTGGAGTGTGGTCCAATAACTCGTCAATGTCAACAATGTTTGTATCTTTATTCACTTCACTGTTGTTCTCACTCATTATGTTTTAGTAACTTAACTTTAGTTTACAGATTTAGTTTTTGATAACGTTCTATTTTTGTAACTTTATATACTTAAACTAAGTATAACAACATGAAATACAAAATCTGACGACTTAAACATTAAAAATCTGTCGATTCATAAACAGCTGGTAAATAATTTAATTTAATGCCAAAATTATCAGTGTCGCCAATTTGTTTCCAAAACATTATATATTATGAGATAAACAAATGTTAAATGTTAAACATTTAATAATAATATCGTAAATGTAAGTAACAATAAATAAAGTAACATACAAGAAACAAGCTAGAATAAATCATAGTTTACAAAATAAAACAATACCGAAATTCACGCAATAATTTGTAAAATAATAACCTCCGCTCATTCATTTTCCCGCCTAGGGAGTTTTGACTTGTTTCCCATGTTATTTAAATGAGCCATAACTCCCTAGTACTTTTTTCATTACCAAAACATTTTGCGTACTGTTTTGAAACATTTTGCATACTGTTTTAAAATATTTCCCGTATTGTTTGACAGTGTAGGTCAAACAACAGTGTGGTCTGTTTTTGCAGCTTAAAAACAGTCCAGTAATGGCTAATTTTGCTGCCGTGAGTAGATAAACATGTTTTTTTTAAAAAAAAATATGTTGATGACTTTACCAAAAAAGTTATTCTTATTAGTAAAAAAGCATCTTTCGAGCAGTAAAACTAGACCAAAATTCTGTCATTTTACCTATCATTATTTATGTTTTACCTAGCTGGCATATACACAGCGGGAATTATGCGTGACACACACACAATAGACAGATAGACACACACAGACAAACAGCATGATGAAAATCTCTCAAAACGTCATTAAAATGCCTGAAACGGATGATTAAACCTCGTTTTCAGCGAGGAAAAGTGAAAATCATCATATAACTATAAATTATGATTTTCATGTGGTTTATTTCTACCACATGAAAATAGTTACTTCCATATGGTAGTTATTCCTCCACATAAAAATGAATGAATAGTAAACCTGAGGTGAGCAGGTAAATTCCACTCCAATATATTATTATCTCCATGGATAGTTTTCTTTATCCCGTAATAATTCTCTGTCACGATTCTTCTTCTTTTTCATTCTTAAATATTCTTCTTTCCCATAATAATTTATTAAATATCTTTTTAATACATAAAATACCGTTATTACTTACATAGGCATAATAATTCATCCGAAATTTATCTTTATAAAGCGTTATGGATTTTTAAGAGTTAATGATAATAAAAGTACACTTTCATCATCCCTACGCTTTTGATAGTTATAATCGCGAGTAGAAATCTTATAATTTAACGTATTTGCTCTTTAATTTCACATTTACAATACACGTATGTAAAAGTTTTATATATATAAAAAATAAAAACGAAATAATTGTATTTGAACTTTCTCTGCACGATTTCATATAAAAAGATGATATAGAAGGCAGTGGTTAAAAGTAAATTACAGAAATAAGTTAGAATTAAAATATATAAATGGCCGATGTTTCGAAGTGAACATAGAGATATATTACCCGAGGGAGCATATCCTATCTCAATCATTTAAATGGCTTGAAACATTTTTTTGAGCTCTCAGGGGCTCTGTGCAACGACATTGAAACCTTCTCTGAGTGAGTTAAGGTTATATAATAATTTTAATTTATACTTCTAACAATGATTTAGCTGACACTTCAGTGGATTTTCTTTTCACATTTTCTTTTCCGTGGGGCCATAATTCCACCTAAACGATCCTGGGTAAAGGGGGAGGGGCTTTAGTCCCCGTAATATATATATATATTATATATATATATATATATATATATATATATATATATATATATATGTGTGTGGATTTAAAATCCAAAGCCTGAATCGATATCTTATCGATCAGTGACTGTCTTCTTCACTGATCGCCATCCTAACGATTACTTAGGCGTATTTTTTTTAATTCGGTGATAATATAAGGTAATGAAAAGTCTCTACACAAACGAAATACGAAGCGCAGAGTAACAACTCTTTGGATATGTCAGTTATCTAACTAAGACCTTTTGAATTATTTTCTCTAAAGTAAAATAAACAGCAATACTTGTTCCAGGTTCCAGTCGGATTTAGAATACCGGTCAGGACGATATCTGTTTCTATACAATATCTATGTTTCTTTCTCACTCTGCTACTTAAATGTCAACCTGATCATCAAAAACCCTAAACCAAAAGAGAACTTCAGATAAGAAAGTGAGCTATCAATAAGTTAATTAAAACCTCCACTTGCTTACTAAAAAATAAGTCAAATTTAATTTTCGTATTACTGTATGGAAGCAACATGATATTTCGTGGGGGGGGGGGCTAATTTGAAACCTGGGGGGCTTAAGTCCCCCTAAACCTCATCCCTATAGAATCCCTATGCCTCAAGCCTAAAGTCACCAATGTAACTAATTTAAATCTATGAATAGAACCCATTCAAAGATGTACCATTTTTTGTCGTTCCGGAATTCATCCAAATCTAATGAATGTTGGTTAAAAGTTAAAGTCGTTTTTGGGACGGAAATCTATGGATAGCGGAGTATCAGAGAGTTAAACGTCTGTAGAGGATCAGTTTTCTGTATCGAATCTCTTGTTAAGGACCACCCTCATAATCAACCGTTTCACAATTCATCCACACGTGCCACTCACTAAAAAAAGAATAAACCGCTTTTTCCGTTCCTTTTTGTAATTGTTAACTTTGAGATAATTTATAACTTATAAATACTGTTTTGGCTCAAAGAATCCTTATATAGCTTACAACATGTAAACGGGTGTATCTTAATACATTAAAAAGCATAGATATATAATACTATAGAGGGGGCATATAGAGGGGGCATATCTCATACATTAAAAAGCATAGATATATAATACTATAGAGGGCGTATCTCAATACATTAAAAAGCATAGATATATAATACTATAGAGGGGGCATATCTCAATACATTAAAAAGCATAGATATATAATACTATAGAGGGGGCATATCTCAATACATAAAAAGCATAGATATAATAATACTATAGAGGGGGCATATCTCAATACATTAAAAAGCATAGATATATAATACTATAGAGGGGGCATATCTCAATACATTAAGAGGTTTAAAACATCTTTTTGGGGCTCTGTTTAACCTTATGGTAACCTTCTCCTCGAGAGTTTTCATATTAGGTATACACATTTGCCTCGTCTACACGAGGTGTTAAAAAAATGATTTTATGGAAACCTGATTTCCGAAAATACTTTATTTGAACAGAGTTTGAACCACGTTCACATGCAGTATTTTCGGGATTCAACCCGGTGTTTGAAACATCGTGAAGACGAGATAATTCTTTCAATTTTAAACTTCGTATTAATAAGTTACTGTAGATTAATCTATAAAATAAGGGATCGGCAGACCCCTTATTTTTACATTACTTTAATGAAGGATCGGCAGACCCCTTATTTTTACATTATTTAATAAGGGAACGGCAGACCCCTAATTTTTACATTACTTTCATAAGGGAACGGCAGACCCCTAATTTTTACATTGCTTCATAAGGGAACGGCAGACCCTAATTTTACATTACTTTAAGGGAACGGCAGACCCCTAATTTTTACATTACTCTAATAAGGGATCGGCAGACCCTTCATTTTTACATTACTTTAATGAGGGATCGGCAGACTCCTTATTTTACATTACTCTCCTCATTTTTACATTAGATTACATGAGGGATCGGCAGACTCCTCATTTTTACATTACTCTAATAAGGGATTGGCAGACCCCTCATTTTTACATTAATTTAAGTTACAGTCATTTTATATACTGTTTATATGATTATGTCAATATTTAAAGGATGATTAGGTTACTTTTTCGATGTATAAAAATTACTCGTTATGACCCCTCTAGAAATAATACCTCAATGACAAAAATGGAATAGATAGTTGTTGACATGGAGATATTATTACTGTTGTTACCTTATTGGTTATAGAATTTGAAACATCGAAAAAGTAACCTGACCACCTTCGTTTTAAATATAATCAAATAATCAGTACATAATTACAATATTATAGAGTAGAACGTTAAAAATACAAATCAAACACAAGCAATATGCGGGAAGCCAAAATCAATGGATTTATTATAACCTTAACTCCCTCTTGGAGGAGGTTTCAATGAGGTTACACAGAGTCCCTGAGAGCCCCACTAAAAATGTTTCAGGCCACTAAATGTATTGAGATAGGCTATGCTCCCTCTATTATATCTCTATGGATGTTGATGTTAAACATAGAGATTTTATTACTAGATAGGTCCTTCTTATTGAGTTTTAAAACTTAAATATTTTTAAATAAAAAACAAATAATTACACAAAAGTCCTATATTTCCTTATATATAATAATAAATAAGCTTTCGACTAAAAATTAGTCATCATCAGAGTTTAACAAATATAGAATATAAAATAATATAAATAAGCAATACTAAGTAGTTTGTAAAATTGTTTTTTTTTTTATATTTGTTAAACTCTGATGATGACTAATATTTAGTCGAAATTTTAGTTATTATTATATATTAAAAAAATATAGGACTTTTGTGTAATTAATCTGTTTTTATTTATATATTTTTTTTTATAAGTCCACAAAAAGAAAGTTTTTAATTTTAAATATTTTTGTTTCATTTTCTTTAAAGAAAGGAAAATGGTACTGTGCTGTGTTAATGCTGTGTGCTGACTGGTCAAAAATTTATTGGTTAAATTTTGAAACATTAAAAGATGTAACCTTACCACCTTCAACTATTAATTTAATCAAATAAATAGAACAAATTAACAGAAACTTATGTCGCAGAATGTTTAATGTACAAAACTAAACACAAACAATGTGCGGGAAGTCGAAAACAATTGAATAATTATAACCTTAACTAACTCTTGGAAGAGGTTTCAATGAGGTTAAACACAGGCTCTGAGATCCCTAAAATAATGTTCAGGCCTAAGTGTATTAAGATGAGCTATGTCCCCTCTAGTATATTATCTCTATGTTAAAGACTGCTAAACACTCTCGATAAAACAAGTTTAATTATTTACGCCCTCTCGAATCATAGAGATAAATTACTAGAAGGTTCATGACCAATCTTAGTTCAATATAGGAGGTTCGAAAAATAAGTTTTGAGCTCTGTGTAACGTTATTGCAACCTCTTTCAAGAGTGTCTTAAGGTTATAATGTTCGTGTTTTGTATGGTTTATTAAGTAAGTGTAATTTTATACTAATTATTTTACTACTATACAAATAATTTTATACTATTAACATTACGCGCAACCTGAGAATATTAAGGTAACCAACTCAATGTCTGGGGCAGTGGTTCCAAAAAGATGGTGGAGGTTTCAAGTGGTGTGCGCAACATTTTAAAATAAAATTTGATACTACCGAGTTTTGCAAAACATGAATAGTTGACACAATATAATTGTGCGAGAGACACCTAGGAAATGTAACAAGCAAAATGCAATGCTACAACTAGCATGACTTCAGGCTCTGTCGGCGCCCTGATGAATTAGACGTAACGAAACAGAGTGGGATATGACATTATGTCGAGCCATCAATGATGACGAATGTCGAATGATGGAACAGTTCCCAGATGTAGCATTGCATTTTGCTTGTTACATTTTCTAGGTGTCTCTCGCACAATTATATTGTGTCGACATTTTAAAAGTTTAAAGAATCTATAAAATTACAGAGAATGTTTCACATTTAAGATAGACTCTAGATTCGGTATAGAAAATCCTTAATTGCACTCTTGGAAAACTAGATAAGTCCGGGAACATACGATCCCTTAATGCCACAAATGGCAAACTTAAGAGACTCAAATTTTCTATTTCCGAATTTAAAAAAACATGGACACTGGAGGCGTAGTACACAAGACATTTGATTGTTCGTAGTCACGAACACGATTTAGGCGGGAATGTTACTCGCTAATAATATTATATAATTGGCGGTAAAACTTTAGGTAAACCGATATGTTTTAAGTGAAATGAGCGGGAATGTTCTGGTGTATTTGAAAAACCTCATATAGCATCCATTTGTGATGAAATTTGCTCATACGCCCTTATAGTACTTCGCTATGCTAGCTTCGTAATGTGGCTCAAGGCCCTAATGTTCATAAAACATTAGGGACGTAATTAACTCATAATAATGATTCAGCAAAAATCACAAAACCTCGAAAAATGGTCAGATCGGGCTGAAACTGTATATACAAGTATATTACTATGTATGACTACATACTACTAATACAACAAAGTTAAATTTTTATCGAAGAATCAGCTATCGTCGATACTTGCTGTTAGATATAAATATCCCTGGACCGGTTTCGGCATAACACCATCATCAACAGGCAGGGCAACACTCGAGCTCTCAACTAATAAAGTTTTATCAGTGATTAACTTCTAGTCTCAATGAGCACGACGATAGATCTTCAGAGGGCTCGTCGTTCTCATTGAGACTAGAAGTTAATCACTGATATAAATTTATTAGTTGAGAGCTCGAGTGTTGCCCCGCCTGCTGATGATGGTGTTATGCCGAAACCGGTCCAGGGATATGAATATCCAACAGCAAGTATCGACGGTAGCTGATTCTTCGATTGCTTCTTCAACTTGCAGTAAATACAACCTTTTTAATTTAAAATTTTTATCATCAGCGTTAATTCTGATTTTATCCTTTGACAGATATAACCATAAGTAAACAAATCCCGTTTCTTTGACTGATACATTCGAAAAAACGCTTATATTGGGACAGTATGCCACATTCATACGCACTAGCAATATTACGAACTGATATAGGAGAAAAACTATATAGACGCGAAGCGGCCCCCAGCGCAGCGCCGAAAACTGCCAAGAAGCCAAAGGTCTCTTGTTTTACTTTTACCAACAAAAAATTGAATTGAGCCAATTTTTGGAATCTGGGGGAGGGGGAAATTACCGATATCTTTACCAATCTCGCTAGTAGCCAGTAAGAATAGATTTCTTCGTATCACCACATCTATTCTTAGCGTATCTTTGAAATAGATATCTCCCAACCCCCCATCCTTTCTCTTGAAAGAGAAGGGAGGATATTCTACCTTGTTTTTGGTTGGTCCTTGCAAGACTCCACCTATCTACTTATACCCCGCCTTCTGACTTAAAAAATCAAGTCCCTTTTAAAGATAATACTATTAATTATATTATGTGAGGGGTTCAGTGTTAAAGTGGACCAAGTCCACCAAACTTGATTTGTCATAAAAGACATTTTAGCCCCTTTTAACCCTGAAACAATTTAGAAATATTTCAGTGCGCAAAGTGACTATGGCGATTTATTGGTACCCCATGAAGCCAATACACATAACAACCTCACACTGATAAAATATACATATTCTCCTACATGAAAACACCTCTATCTCATTTTTTTTTAAAAATGGACTTGGTCCACTTTAACACTGAACCCCTCATGTTATAGTCTTAACTCATAAGTTCTAATAATAATTAACTCAATAAGTCTAATTCTTGGAGGAGAGGACTTAGACCGAACTATTCTATTCATATGAAATTTTAATAACCTATATTGCTTATTAAATGCTTAATTACACTTTAATATATTCGAGTCCTTTAAAAGTTATAAATCAAAATTAAAAGTTAACGTTGCTGTGGCAATAAAATAACACCAGTCCGATTCCGAAATATTTATAGAAATATTTATAGAAATATTTATACAGAATCTTTTCTCATGAGTGTCCCACAAGAGATAACAAAAGTCCTTATTTATGGCAAAATAAGGGTTGCTTATGGCTTGCAAGAGTGGCTTAGACTCTCGGCCATTTCAAAACATAAGACTCGTTATCTCTCGCATAATAAGGTTCTCTTAAATCATTGATTGAGCTTCCTAAAAAAAAGTGCAATCAGAGACATTTGACATAAAAGTAAAGTTGTACTTAATTAGTCTGTGGAGGAAGGATGACCAATAACTTAAAATTAATGATCTTTATCCTGTGAGGAGTCCCAGGAAGAAAGCAATACTCTAAAATATTCAGTTTAAGTATGTTTAAGTAGACATATTTACTGACACCAGCAATATATTAACTAGCCTTGATTCCGAGAGCAAGCTTTTGCCAACAAAAAAGCAATTTTCCCCTTTTAGTAGTGCGTTTGTATGTTTGTGTAGGGGAGGGGGTAATCGCCTCCTTACACACCCTGACACTAGGATTAGCATCAAATATGTACTTATAGATTAATCTGTATTAATCCTTATTACTAAAATCTAGAAAAGCAGCGGGTCGTATAAGAAAATAAAACACGATTAAAAATCATGTCTTAAAATGCAGTTGATCAGCAAAGAAAATACTACACGGTAAAAAATACAACACGATAAAAAATTATTGCTTGAAATGCAGCGTGTCAAAAAAGAAAATACAAGACAAGTGCGAATTATAGCTAGAAAAGCGGCGTGTCAACAAAGAAAATGCAACAAGATTAAGAGCAATAGCTAGAAAAGTGGCGTGCCAGCAAAATAAATAAGTGCAACAAGATTAAGAGCAATAGCTAGAAAAGCGGCGTGTCAGCAAAATAAATAAGTGCAACAAGATTAAGAGCAATAACTAGAAAAGCGGCGTGTCAGCAAAATAAGTGCAATAAGATTAAGAGCAATAGCTAGAAAAGCGGCGTGCCAGCAAAATAAATAAGTGCAACAAGATTAAGAGCAATAGCTAGAAAAGCGGCGTGTCAGCAAAATAAGTGCAATAGATTAAGAGCAATAGCTAGAAAAGCGGCGTGTCAGCAAAATAAATAAGTGCAACAAGATAAGAGCAATAGCTAGAAAAGCGGCGTGTCAGCAAAATAAGTGCAATAAGATTAAGAGCAATAGCTAAAAAGCGGCGTGTCAGCAAAAAAGTGCAATAAGATTAAGCAATAGCTAGAAAGCGCGTCAAAATAAATAAGTGCAACAAGATTAAGAGCAATAACTAGAAAAGCGCGTGTCAGCAAAATAAGTGCAATAAGATTAAGAGCAATAGCTAGAAAAGCGGCGTGCCAGCAAAATAAATAAGTGCAACAAGATTAAGAGCAATAGCTAGAAAAGCGGCGTGTCAGCAAAATAAGTGCAATAAGATTAAGAGCAATAGCTAGAAAAGCGGCGTGTCAGCAAAATAAATAAGTGCAACAAGATTAAGAGCAATAGCTAGAAAGCGGCGTGTCAGCAAATAAGTGCAATAAGATTAAGAGCAATAGCTAGAAAAGCGGCGTGTCAGCAAGAAAATAAGAATAAGATCAATAGCTAGAAAAGCGGCGTGTCAACAAAGAAATGCAACAAGATTAAGAGCAATAGCTAGAAAAGCGGCGTGTCACAAAATAAGTGCAACAAGATTAAGAGCAATAACTAGAAAAGCGCGTGTCAGCAAATAAATAAGTGCAACAAGATTAAGAGCAATAGCTAGAAAAGCGGCGTGTCAACAAAGAAAATGCAACAAGATTAAGATCAATAGCTAGAAAAGCGGCGTGTCAACAAAGAAAATGCAACAAGATTAAGAGCAATAGCTAGAAAAGCGCGTGTCAGCAAAAAGTGCAACAAGATTTAGAGCAATAACTAGAAAAGCGGCGTGCGCAAAAGATTAGTAGAAAAGTCAGCAAAGAAAATGCACAAATTAAGATCAATAGCTAGAAAGCGGCGTGTCAACAAAGAAATGCAACAAGATTAAGAAGCAATAGCTAGAAAAGCGGCGTGTCAGCAAAATAAGTGCAACAAGATTAAGAGCAATAACTAGAAAAGCGGCGTGTCAACAAAGAAAATTCAACAAGATTAAGATCAATAGCTAGAAAAGCGGCGTGTCAACAAAGAAAATTCAACAAGATTAAGATCAATAGCTAGAAAAGTGCGTGTCAACAAAGTAAGATCAATAGCTAGAAAAGTGGCGTGTCACAAAGAAAATTCAACAAGATTAAGATCAATAGCTAGAAAAGGCGTGTCAACAAAGCAAAGAAAATAGCAAAGCTAGAAAAGCGGCGTGTCACAAAGAAAATGCAACAAGATTGAGAATCAGTTGTAATAAAAATACTTAACTTACACAAACGATTGTATTTACATAATATGGTAATAATTAAACCATAACCGTTTTTAATAACCATAATTTTACATAATTAATAGCCGGCCGGCCATATCATAACACATAACAGCCGCTATTAAGACTTATTTTAGCCGCTAATCAAATTTTACGTATAAAACTTTTACATACAAATCACCATTAAATGTAATAAATTAATTTTATTAATGTCATTAATTATATGTATAAAATTAAAATCGAGTACATTATAACGAAAATTTATAGTTTTAAGTTAATAAAAATTTCATGACAAACATTTTTGAAATTTGAATTAATGGATTAGGAAGAAGAAGTGAGTTCTAAAAATTGTGTTTTTAGAACTCGCTACACAAGAATCTGATTTAACACTTTTAGCAAATTCCCGTTGAGAAAAATGTGAATTTCATTTCGGTGACGAAGTCGGGAAGGAAAAACAAATCCCGTTTTAGAGGACAGAGGGGGTCCTATAATCACGAACTAATACGTTTCGTAAAACTTAGCAGAAAAATCAACCTAGTTGAGGACAAGGTCCCCTCATTAAAACTAGCTTGATGTGACATCACTAACCCAGTTGCTAAGTCAGAAAAATTTTAAATAAAAAAATCATATGATTAAAGTTAATTTTATCTATGGCATAGCATCTATGGCTCGCACAGTTTTCATGGTAAATATTTATAGATAGATGTTTACATTTCTTGCAAAAACTCTTCAGTTCAAATGCCTGATCTGATCAGTAGCGGACTGAGTCAAAAGGCTCTCTGAGGAGGGGCCTAAAATAGCCCAAACCTAGATTGCAAGAAGCCCAGTTGGGGGGGGGGGATCCTTTATTGTTTCCCAAGTAGTGGGGTCTACTTTTAAGTAAAGTAATCAAGTTCAAATAAAATATTTTATTTAAATAATTTAAAATAAATAAGTTAATATAAAATAAACTTAAGTAAAATTAAGCGTCACCCGTGGTGTAGTTGTTAAGGATCGCGACCAATACACAGAATGAATGGACCTTAGTCATGGGTTCAATCCCAGCACGGGCCTCTAGAATTTTTATGAGAGGGATAAAAATTCTGCGTACCACGTCCTTCAGAAGGGACGTAAAGCCGGTGATCTCGAGCCTGTGCGTTGTCAGGTACTCGTTAAAGATCCCTTACCCTAAATGAAACTGGGTATAGGCAAAATTTAGGACCCTCATTGTAGATTTATTATAATACTATACTGTTTCTGCCTTGAAGTTTAAAGTGTGTGTGTGGTTTGGTTTAACAATGAGAGTACGTGTTGTTCCCAGTTTTCACTAGACTATAAGAGTCAGTAAAAAATATGTAATATGTATGATTACTTGAAAAAGCATTGGAGGAACCATAGAAATTCACGGCTCTTCTGTCTAGATTAGATGAAATATACCACACTTGAAATTAAAAGGAGTAGAACACTATCTTAGGGAGCTGGCAAAAAGGGCCCAACAACGTGGCCTACTTGCCTGGTAGTTACTACCACTCCCCTTCCCCATATTACTACTACTATTATTTAAGTAAAATTAAAATAAACTGAAATAGAACTTAAGTTTATTCCTCTATATTTACATAAATTATATATAAAGTATATATTTTATGTTTCACGTCTAGGTCCCGTTTGTACTGCTTTAGAGCCCTGATCAAGTATTTTAAGGGCCATCATTAGCTCTAGACTTCTGTATGGGGTCTTTAGAAGACCAAGTAAAAAAAAGGACCATAAAGATCTTAGATTTAGGTAACAACAACAAATTAAGAATATTTTTAGTACTTTAAAAACATTTGTTTTTAGGAGCTCTTTCGGCCCTACCTCAGAGAGGCCTCATTGACTGGTTTTATGAATATATAACATATTTATGATTTAAAAATTTCTTTATATATTATATGGTTAAAATATTAAAATGTTATTCTTTTTTTTTTTAATTTTCGTTGTTTTTTGGTTGAGGGTCCCAAGGAGGGTAGCTGCCCTCGTCCTTACTGGCCAGTCCACCCCTGGGATCTATAATGAAACCTGACACAAAAATCAAAGTCCTACGAGGGGATTAAATTACTAGATTTCGTGGTTAATACAATATGGCATATCAAAATGGCGTGTCACCTAGAGCATTCAACAAATCCATAATAATATTTGTTTGGTAAAAAGTCTTTTGAATGCAAAGTGCCTCGGCTCTCATCTGTGTTTTAGCGAATTTCCTTTGGAAATTCGGCTAATGGGATAGGCGTCATGGCGGAATTCGAACCTCGGACCACGACACAAGTCCGTTTCAGAGGTCCCTAATGACGAAAAAATACGTTTCGCGAGACTTTATATAAATTATATATATATATATATTATATATATATATATAATATATATATATATATATATTATATATATATATGTATGTATATATATATATACATATATATGTATATATATATATATGTATTTCTAGACACTTTCTTGTAAACACTCTATCTTTCGAACGGATTAATATTTTTTAACCAAACTTGGTACGAAAATCAACCTTTGGGAGGACACGAACCCTATTAAAAACCAGGTTTTTGTGACGTCATTAACCCGGTTTGCTGAGTCAGCGAAATTTTCAAAAAATCGGCAAAATTCAGGGTTAATATTTTTTGCCGCGAAAAAGGTCAATATTTATGTTTTTTTAGGCGCTGAATCGAATAAAACCGGTCCGAAGTCGATACGACTACTCTAAATGACCAAAAAGTCCAAAAAACCATTGTGAATTACCAAAAACCAAAATTTAGGTCGATAAAAAATAAATTTCGAGTAGGGTGTCGTTTCTATGTATTTTGGGCGCTGAATCGAATGAAACCGGTCCGAAGTCGATACGACCACTCTAAGTGACCAAAAAGTCCAAAAAACCATTGTAAATTACCAAAAACCAAAATTTAGGTCGATAAAAAATAAATTTCGAGTAGGTTGTCGTTTTCGATGTATTTTTGGGCGCTAAATCGAATGAAACCGGTCCGAAGTCGATACGATCACTCTAAGTTAACAAAAAGTCCAAAAAACCATTGTAAATTACCAAAAACCAAAATTTAGGTCGATAAAAAATAAATTTCGAGTAGTGTGTCGTTTTCGATGTATTTTTGGGCGCTGAATCGAATGAAACCGGTCCGAAGTCGATACGACCACTCTAAGTTACCAAAAAGTCGAAAAACCACAAAAATGATCAAAAACCAAAATTACGGTCATTAAAAATTAAATATCGAGTAGGGTGTCGTTTCTATGTTTTTCTGGCCTCTGAGTTGAATGATAGTGGTCGGAGTCAATACGAGCACTCAAACTCAGGGTACCTGGGTTCAACTCCTGGTAGGGACGATAAATTTTTATCGTTTTTTTACTTAATATAAGTTTACAACTAAAAAATAATTCTGGCGCGGTGGTCCGCATGTCGGGCGAATTTCCTTTGGATGCGTGTTTCCGTGCTTTTACACTATAAGTTTACAACTACTAAATAAATAATTCCGTCGCGGTGGTCCGCTGTCGGCGAATTTCATGTAGAATTCGTGTTTCCGTGCTTAACAACCCATTTCTTGCTTAAGGTTCCGGTTCATGCTTTAGAACCTAAGCAGTTACTCGATTGTCAAGCACTGCTCGTAACTCATTTTGTCTGTATTTTTCAAAGGAAATGCGCTAAAACCTTTAAAGATAACTGACTAAGCTTAAATATAAGTAACTAAGCTTTAAACTAGTGCAAATAATAGTGCGTTCTTCTAATTTAGAGGCATAGTTTTGAACAACCAACTGGATAATTATGCGCATTTCCTTTGAAAAATACAGACAAAATGAGTTACGAGCAGTGCTTGACAATCGAGTAACTGCTTAGGTTCTAAAGCATGAACCGGAACCTTAAGCAAGAAATGGTTGTTAAGCACGGAAACACGAATTCTACATGAAATTCGCCCGACAGCGGACCACCGCGACGGAATTATTTATTTAGTAGTTGTAAACTTATATAGTGTAAAAAGCACGGAAACACGCATCCAAAGGAAATTCGCTCGACATGCGGACCACCGCGCCAGAATTATTTTAGGATATTTCTTTTGATATTTATGAGAATCAATAAGTAAATTTTAAGTGACATGCGATGTTGCATATATGACAATATTAAATACTCTTATATTTAATAAACCTACAGGTATGAAGCCTCGAATAGTAAAAATTTTTAATTCTTTTTATAATACCTTTCAATATCACCTATATAATACCTTTTTATATTTGTCTTTGGGGAATAAGAAAAATATAGCAGTTCGATATCATTCCATGGAGAGGTCGAAGTGCGAAGCAAAAAGATGGCAATTCGATTGTAGTTTACGGACAGGTCGAAGTGCAATGCAAAATATGGCAATTCGATTGTATTTTACGGACAGGTCGAAGTGCGATGCAAAAAGATGGCATATCGATTGTATTCTACGGACAGGTAGAAGAGCAATGCAAAAAGATGGCAATTTGATTATATTCCACGGAGTGTTCAAAGTGCGATGCAGCTAGGAGCATAAGGCCCTTGTTGAATAATGTTTTTTCCGTACACATAACATTTGTTTAGATTTTAGTAATGGGTAGGTGTACACTATAAACCAGGTTAGAAACCGCTGCATTAGAAAACTAACATTTACAGTAGCATGCCTAAACAACAATTGAGCAAAAAAGAGCAACAATTATAAAAACCATACATACTAATCAATTTTAACCAACTAACCCAAAGCATATGTCACACAGATCTGGAACTAAAATCCTGTATAATTGTTAAAATTACCAGATCTAATCAATTTAAATAAAATGCTTGTAATTATGTAAACTATTTTATTAAATCACCTAGCTGCGGTATTGATTTTTGATGATGATATAGAACTGCTCGTTATTTGATGAATTGGTCTTTTTTGGGGGGAATTATTTCTTTGTATAAGTATTGCGTTTATTAACGCCATTTTAAATGCAGTATTTTTAGGCCACCCAAATTTTTAAAATATATCAGTATTCAATATAACCTCCCACATCTGCGATTGGTTTTGTTCCAAAATCCATCCATTAACGCAGACTTGATGATTTGATTCGCAGTTTGATTTTCTATTAAAAAACCTTAGGGTGACTTTTAGAAGGGCTTTAGAACGAAGCCGCTGTCAACCAGGTTTTTATTATACAGCTGCTCGAATACAAATTTCTACCCCTATATTCTTTAAATAAACTAAATAATTAAGCAGAACGCCATGTGTTAAACCAACACTCCCGGTTGTTTATCACTCTAAACGACCATAGTTTTATTAAATTCGTTATAACTTTGATCCGGGTATTTTCTGGCATCAAAAATTACAGACCTTTTACAAACATAGTATTCAAGTTTTAGAACCTGTTTATTGAAATCGAATGAGGTTTAAACAACCATCATATAATTCGATCATGTAATTGTTGTTCGTTGTAGTGGTCACTTCAAATACCGGATAATTATCAAATTAAATGATTCAATTCCATTCTACTGGAGAATTTTCATCATGAAAATGAACTTGTGGTTTTGTTCAGATGACTAGAGTGGAGGGGCTTCCACATACCAAAAATATATATTATATCCAAAAGATATTGGACCGGCGCCTCGACGGCGCCGCCAAGACCTGTATATTTAAATTTCGCGGGTTTTTGAGGCTATTTACATCTGATGTAATGTGTTACACCTTAGTTGAGTCACCCACTGTTTTTTCAGTAGTGTTACACCTTAGTTGAGTCACCCACTGTTTTTTCAGTAGTGTTACACCTTAGTTGAGTCACCCACTGTTTTTTCAGTAGTGTTACACCTTAGTTAAGTCACCAAATGATTTGTCAGTAGTTACCCCTAAGTTGAGTCATCCACGGTTTTTTTAGTTGTGTTACATTTACTAATATTTCTATAGTTTTCGGTTATATTGGGTTTTTCTAAGGGCCATAAGTGTTTTTCTAAAAGAACTATTTAATATAATTGGTGTTAAATTGTTCATGGGAGTCTAGTGTATAAGCGGAGCATAGTCAATGTTCTAAAAACGGGATTTTTTGCTTAGTTTCGACTATTCAAAAGACCATAGTACCTTATCTAAAAGGACTATTTAATGTTATTGGTATCGATTTGTTCAGGGCGGTCTTATCTTAATCAGAATATAGATAATATACGCTCCGTCACCAGGTTGCTGAGAAATGTGGCTACTATACTTAAAATCCTCCAGCTTCACAGACCCTCAAGAAATCGAATGCCATACTAGATCCAAATATTTTAAGATGCGAGCAGCTATTTTTTTTACTTTTATTCATTTATACCGTAGGTAAATAGAAAAGTATTGTGTTTAAAAAAAATCCGAAACCGGGATGTCACCGGAATTATCCCGGTGACATCAAAAAATTATTAAACGCGGAAAAATGATGCGATTAGATTGAAACTTGACACACATGCAGCTATGTATAAGAATAACATATGTGCCAAGTTTCATCCCATTATCAGCATTACTTTATTTTAATCATATGACTTATGTAAATTTTTTAAAAAAATCGGAAAACAATCCGATTAAGTTGAAATTTGGTACAAGTACAAGTACATACCATTACGTAATAAATAAGTACAACAAGTTTTGTTTAAATACGACAAGTATATCCATGATTTTTGTTGGATCATAAAAGGTAAGCAGCTTTGAGCGTGGTCAGTGCTGTATGGATGACCGCTGAGAATGGAACAAGTGCACTCTCGCACTTGTTCTCGAGTGCGAACTCGAAGAGGAACTCGCTTCGCTCGGGCCTCAGTAAAGGCCCGAGCGAAGCGAGTTCGAAGACATTTTGGCAGTATAAATTTGGCGAATTGTATATTTGGAGGACAAGCGAAGCGAGTCTAAAAGTGGGAGAATGAGCGTATGTTTGCGTCTAAATAAAACCGATTAAAATCCATAAAATCTCCCAAACAAACTAATTATCATTAAAGAATTAATTAATTAATCAAAACAGCTAACAAGACTTACATGACTAATAGACCATATAATGGTGTAAGTAACGCTTGCATATAGGCATGACTTATGGTTATGATTATCTCCGGTAGAGCGTAGCAGATGCATACTGGAGTAGAACCAGCCTTTCAATTATATATTTAGCTTTAGTTTAATGATACCCCTCAGCCCTTTTTAACCCATGCGTTCTTCTTGATTTTCCTACTTCGTAAACATGTTTTGCATTTCTTTTACCTAGGCTATGCTGTTGCTAAAGATAGACTGTACCCTGGTGAATGGTACTCTTTGAACTACTAATGATTTGACATTTTTACTTTTCCTCATGTATTAGTAGGTATTTGGGAAAAGTATTGTTTGAAAAATCAAATCCGGGATTTTATTTGAATTATCAGTTTCAGACCTTTTAACAAGTTTTTACAAAATTATCTGTCTGCATGTGTGTGTGTGTGTGTTTATGTGTACATGGGCAAACTGGCCATTGAGGACAAGGGCGGCAGCCCTCCTTGGGCTCCTCAGCCAACTTATAAAAAATATCAACATAATAAATATTTTTAAAGTTATAGTGTCTAACTTTACACACTATATTCAAATATGAATACATATTTGAATACAAATATGTATTCACTATAATTATGTAATATATTCATAACTCCAAAGTAAAAGGGGTCCAATACTCTAAGGTAGGGCCTAAAGATCTCCTAGAAACAAACGTTTTTAAATCTAGGGTATTAAGGCCCCTATTTATTTTACTTGGGCTTTTAAGGGCCCTATACCGTAGACTGGCATACTACGGTATACGAGTTTTGTCGGATCATAAAAATTAGGCAGCTTCAAGCGAGGTCAGCGCCTTAGATTCACAGGTTTTACTGAATATTAAAATTATGTTATTTGTTTCTATAACAGCAGTTTGTATCAGTTGACAACTCGTACATATAATTTAATGTGCGATAAGAATGGAAAATTTCAGCTATTTCATTATCTGTTTTGGCAGAGCCTAGGGAGCAAACATTTTAGCAACTACCTAAACATTGTAGTTTCCTCCTTTAGCTTTGTCTTTGGTGAAACTGACTTTGGTAATCCTCGGGACCTAATGGACTTTCCCTCTTCGGCTTTGTCTTAGAAGAAAATTTACCTCTGCAATCTTTAAAACCTAATAAAGTTTCCTCCTTCATCCTTGCCTTAGAAAGAAATTTACTACAATCCTCGGGACCTAATAAAGTTTCCTTCCCGGGTTTCCTTAGAAAGAAATTTACCTCGACAATCCTCGGGACCTAATAAAGTTTCCTCCTCCAGGGTTTCCTTAGAAAGAAATTTACCTCGACATTCCTGGGGACCTAATAAAGTTTCCTCCTCCGGGTTCCTTAGAAAGAAATTTACCTCGCCAATCCTGGAACCTATAAGTTTCCTCCGTTTTCCTTAGAAAGAAATTTACCTCGCCAATCCTCGGGAACGTGATAAAGTTTCCTCCTCCAGCTTTTCCTTAGAAAGAAATTTACCTCAACAATCCTCGGGACCTAATAAAGTTTCCTCCTCCAGGTTTTCCTTTAGAAAGAAATTTACCTCAAAACTCTTCCGGGTTTTCCGGACTAATAAAGTTTCCTCTCCAGCTTTCCTTAGAAAGAAATTACCTCGACAATCCTCGGGAACGTAATAAAGTTTCCTCCTCCAGCTTTTCCTTAGAAAAAATTTACCTCGACAATCCTCGGGTCCTAATAAAGGTTCCTCCTCCAGCTTTTCCTTAGAAAGAAATTACCTCGACAATCCTCGGTCCTAATAAAGTTTCCTTCTCCGGGTTTGCTTTAGAAGGAAATTTATATCTGCTATTCCGAGGAGAAGAAACTCTGTCCTTCTTCGTCAAAGAAACTTAAAATTACGCTATACAATTTTATTAATCTTTTATGGCATGTACACAGTAAATTACGGCTTAATCAATAAGCATTTATGTATTTAAAAACTATAATTAAAGAAAGAGGATTCATGGAAATCATTAAATCACTCAATAAATTAAAGAGCATGTTGAAGAATTGCCTCGAGGAAACATGACAGCATGTTAACACCTGATTTTTACCATTTTAAAAAAAATAATAAAAAAGTAGCGCATCGTGATCCTTATAGAAATTCTGATATATGTGTCAGAAAGGATCAGGACTTTTCGCTATAAAAAGTTCTTTTTTGTGACACAAAAAAAGGATAGGGAGGGCGTGCGACTATCTGTTTCTTAACAGTGTTGGAGTCATTCATAATTAGTACCACCCAGGTGGGCGGTGATCCTTTGATCTTTTGCCGACGCAGGATCTTTCCTTGGATCCCCCACCTCTCCAGCCTTTCTAACTCCAATAAGGATAGATTATTCTTTAAGATTAATAAGAGAGAAAGAGTTATAACGTTGCGGGGGTGCTTCAAAGTTATTCTCGTTTCAAGTATATTCATAATTTTCTTTTAAATAAAATGCAAAATAAATATGACAGCTCGGAAACTTTCAATTAAGGTCCGGTGTAGTACTTATTTTTACCAAAGAAGTTTGTAGCAAGTTGGCAACAACTTATAGTTTACTTGATATTTATGTTCCTTTTCAAGATTCCCGAGTCATTATTTAATTTCCATCTCATATAGCTGAATATTAATCATTTGATACTACCGAGTTTTGCAAAAACCATGAATAGTTAACATAATATAGCTATGCGAGAGACACCTAGGAAATGAAACAAGCAAAATGCAATGCTATACATCTGGGAACTGTTCCGTCTTTCGACATTCGTCAGCATTGATGGCTCGACATTAGATCAAGTCCGGGTCTGTTTCGTTACGTTTAACTCATCAGGGCGCCGACAGAGCCTGAACTCAGTCGGATCCTTGAATTAAAATTCCGTAAGTATTCAAGGTGATGTCTTTACCAGAGACGAGCTGTGCTCTCTTACCGCCATCAAATTCATTGCCAAGAATATGCTTGGCAAACATATGGCAAGCATATGTTTGCTTTGTAAGTAAAACATATATTATCTGATACCTCCTATCAAATCTGCCAAGTAGTTTTAACCAGCATGAGCACTATGTCAAATACATTTATTGTAGACAATAATCAATAAAGTTAAAAAAAAGCTGTCAAGAATGATTTTACCCCTTTAGGAACTTATTAATGAGCGAAGTGAAACAATAATAAATTGATAAAGCATATCAATTTACAGCCTCAATGTGTTAGAAATTATAATTCTCTAGATGTCAGAAATGTATAAGGTGATTCAATTCCATGTAAACAAACCAAATGCATTCGGAGGTTATAACCTGACTTTATGAATGACATGTGATGTCATTGCACTAAACAGTATAGGCGGTCGTCATTCCTGCAATGTCGTCAATGCCAGACTATAACCTAACATCTTGTAACCTTATAAACTTCATTAGCTTGGAATTAGCTTGGAATTATCGACAGCTTTAATTAGAATAACATCTGCTCTAAAATCTATGAGGCAGTAACATGTACATATTTATTTTATAAAAGGTAATGTTAAGGGTCCTAAAAGATGTCTAAGCCCAGATCCATTTTGAGTTAGTGGTCTTTTACGAGTACATGATATCATACAGGCTCAGAACCACCGGCTTAATGAGGGAGGCTATGAGGTTTGTTAAACCACGCCCTCAGTTTCAAATCAGGCCAACCTTATTGATTCCTCAACACTATTTTCCGGCGCTGTCAACTGATTTTAGCCGTGGTCGTACTATAGTAAAAATATATACTCTTGTTGATATTATTGCCCCCCCCCCTTTTGTCACTGTCAATTGTAATGAACGCTTAAAGTGAAATACAATCTAAAACAACCGAAATAGGAAAAATGAAAATAAGAAAGAACTATCTAAATAATGATCAATTTGATAATTAGGGCCTTCGGATTGTTACTTATATCATCACTACTATTTTATTACTTTCTAAAATTTAAAAATTATATTAAATTTCGTAGAAAAAACTCAAAACGTCTAAAAGAAATGGTTAAAATCAAAATACCATTCTCAGTCGAATTAAAAATAGGCTATCATGTGAACGCGGTCATTAAGTCTTCTGTCCTATCCAGAGTCGAGATTTGTTGGTGGATTGAAAAATGTGAGTATGATCGAGTCATCAACGAATATTGGAACGGGGTTGAAGTATTGAAGAATGTGCCTTGCTTTAAAACGTCGGCAGTATATCAAGGTGAACGGATTTTCAGAATCGATCTAAGAAGTTTGCCAGAAAGTTGGTCTCTTCCAGTTTTGATCATTCTTCAAGATTTGAGTAATTCATTAGGCGTCAATGATATTCGTGGTTTGATAACCATCATAGAGCTGGGTTTGCACTCGTCTGATGCACGCATCGCACATCAGTCTCTAAAATTAGCTTCCGGAAGGTTGACGTCTCTTCATCAATTATTTGCGTCGAGCTACCCGAGCGATGGATCAGGTGATTCGTGTGTTGTTTGCTACGATAAACATGTTTCTCGTGTTCTTCTCCCTTGTAGACATGCTTGCCTTTGTCAATCATGTTTCCTTTCTATGGCGACCTGCCCCCTCTGTCGCGAGAACATACAGTCCTACTTTTGCATATCAAATGAGAACCAAGAAGCGAATTATTTCTCCAAATTCAAATCGATACTTAATGCATGGTCGTAAAATGAGTTTCAATCAAACATCATTTTCCCTAAATAAGTAGGATACATAACTAGTAATAGCGATACGTATTTATTTGGAAGAGAAAATTATACTTTTGCAAGCTCGAGATTACATCATAAAATGATCCCTGTAAATCGCTTAAATGTAATTAGGGATATTAATTATGATCAATCAAATCATCAAGACTGAAATTCATTAATGAATGGTAGATTCAACCAGATCTAAGAGATAGCAGTACCTACATTAATAAACGATCCAGTAGATGATCATATTCAAATGAATATAAATAATTTAAACAAAAAATAATTTCTTGATTGGTCGATTTTTGAAAAATTTGGTAACTAAGGATGTCAGCCCCAAAATTGCTGTTCTAATTGACTTTTATCTTTTAAAAAACGCAAAAATTTACTATATATGACGCTACTTGTTTTCTGTAAAGAATTGCGCACATTGAATAAAGAATCAACTTAGTAAGTGGTTAAATAAGGGCGCGATATGGGAAGTATATTTTTAAGCCTACTAAATAAACGAAATAACTATTTGCTAAAAATGGTTTAGTTGAAAGGTATCATCAACAAAAACTAGTTTAGATGAAATTGAGCACCAGTGGAGTTGTTCATTATGGGTGAAAGAAAAGAGTTTCTCCACAAAAATATTTTATTGGCAAAGCGCTTTCAGTCTAGCATGAGGCCATCATCAGTGCCTTATAGTAAAGATGAAATTAACAAACCATGACACAAATAACATTAAAAAACTACAAATAACAACTTCATCTTCTTAGGTGGTATAACCTCGGTGAGCCGTGTAAGACTCGTCTTACATGGCACTCACTTTGCCAATAAAATATTTTTGTGGAAAGACTCTTTTCTTTCACCCATAAAAACTAGTTTAGTTAAGAGATTTAGCACGCTTGTAGCCATGTATTAGACATGGCTATGTGCTAAGTTTCATCTCATTATCAGCATTAGTTCAAATTTTATTGAATGACTTGGGTAAAATTTTTAATTGTAAAAATCGGGAAAAATCTAATTGAGTTAGAATTTGGTTCAACTATATACTTTTACGTAATAAATAAGCATACTAAGTCTGGCTCCAATACAATAAGTATATCTATGATTTTTGTTGGATCGTAAAAGTTAAGCTGTCCTGAGCGTGGTCAGTGATGTATAGGCGACCGCTGAGGATAAAACGGATGCATTTACAATCCGAGGGCGAGCGAAGCGAGTCCGAAGACATGCCGCTGTATAAATTTGGCGAATTGTATATTCTGAGGACAAGCGAAGCGAGTCCGAAACATGAAGGATGAGGAAAAGTTCTGAGGTACCCCGTACCCGATTTTTTAAGATTTATTGCTGGTGCACCTAAAATGCTCCACCCGGTATATTAAAAACAATCCAGACAAATTTAAATTTTCAATAATTCATAATAATCCTATTACAGAAATTGAAGCTACAAAAATATCATCAAACCCAGGCGAAATCGTAATAATGTGTTTACGAGCTACTTTGTATCGTAATCACAGCACACTTGACAAACTGCAGACTAAATACGGTTTTTATGATTTTAAGTAGAGTCGTAAAATAAGTGATTTTGAATTACGACGGAATAAGAAGTCACCAAGTCTTACTGAGCAACGAAAAATGCATCAAGTATTTATTGTTTTAAACATTTTTAAATCTTCAAAATTTTGGTTAAAATAATCTCATTTTTACTGAATTGCTTGTAAAAGGATGTAATAAAAATTGTAAATATTTTTTAATTAAAGAAGCTGCTAACCATGGAACAAGACTTACTTCCAAAGGCTTAAAATTGCTGGAGAATTTAATATTTCTGTTTAAGCTGACGGAATATTAAATTATTTAGCTTTACCTTTTACTGCTTGTTTGCCATTACATTAAACAGTCGTTCAACTATTAGGAGCTGTACAAGAAGTCATGAAATCTTACCAAAAGCTAATGCGTGGTAAAAGAATCGTTCCTAGGGGCGTAAATAGAGTGCAGTGGCTATATAGAGTCATCTATACCGAATAAAATCAAAGTCACAGAACAAATTCTAAATAATGTAAGGAATGAAAAAAAAATGTGTACAAAAAAACCCCTACCTACAATCGTTATTAAAAACCCTTCAAATTGTAACTTCTCATTCTCATCATCATCAACAAATAAGTCCTAGGTAAAATTAAATACACGGCAGGGATCGAAGAATTTCAGCTCTCGTATTATCTCCCTCGGCTAGGCCTCAGGAGTCAATTTTAGTTATCTACCTCGGCAAAGCCTCGGGAGCTAACTTGTTTACCTCCCTCGGCCTTACGGGCTCGGGATATAATGAAGTTTTCACCTGCAGCTTCGCCTTATGTGAAAACTTGGCCTTGAGCTGTAAAACTTTCTTCTCCACCTTATAAATAAATAAATAAGCCTTTATTAAAACTGAATACAAAATTTAGAAACATACACACAATTTATAACTTATTTCGGTTTAACAGTTTTTATTCGGCTATAGCCGAGGCTCCCCTTTTGGGGGGTAGAGTTACTTACAAACTTCGCATGCAATACTTTTCCAATAACTAACTATTTAACACAAAACAATTCTAAATACTTCTTAACTATAACATAATTCATAGCATACAAAACTAATTAAATAAGATATTACGTAATAAAATAAACTATAAATATAAATTTTATATACTAACATATCTATTTTAGCTTACAATAAATATCATTTTGTTCATTATTAAATTTCTATATACCATGCATATTAATATTAAATTTTTAATTAATATTATTGTCTTATTGTCTAATATAAAATTTTAATTATTTTACTTTTATCTTTTTAATTCTGATTATATTTATTTTTGGGAAGCTTTTGTTTTTTGCGTGTTTATTATGTATTCGGCTCGTGGAGTTCGGCTCGAGCCACGACACGTGTCACTTCGGCTCCGTCATATTTCATTGTTTTGATAGTTAATATTCTACATACTGCTTTGAAAAGTTGTAAATGTTTCTATTTGTTCATTTACTTGCAATTTCTGAAATTTAGTGCGTTTTAGTGCAGTGGAAGTGCGAATATTTAACCATTTAAATATAAACTTCAAAGCCGATTTTTATTCACGAAATTCTTTAATAATAAAGAAGGCGTTAACAAATTCAGTTGAAGGACATCGCGGGTCACTTGAGGTGACGTAGTCCGCGCGTAGTTTTAATCGTGGTACAGGTAAAACGTAGGCTTATAGCCACACAGATTGATAGATAAGATCATAAATAACCGCGGTCGATTGATTACTAGTTCATTGATATTGATATCACTCCCCACTACATGTCAAATAACCAAACAGGACAAGAAAGAAAACGTGAACGTAGCCCTACCTCTACCTCTACCTCCTCTGGAAATAGCCCACAAGAAAAAATCCAAAAGACCATGGCTAAAGTAGTAGGTAATATGTCCATGAGAAGAGTTGCAAAAGTTAATGACTTCTTTCCATAAAAAATGCTGGACTAGCAACTAAAGAGGACGTAAAGGACTTAAAATCGGATATTAGTGGTGTAAGGAAAATAATGAACAATTGAGGGTGTTGAACTGAATAAAATGAGAGGCAACTGAAGATATAGTCAATAGATCGAGAAGAAACAACTTAGTGTTTGGAGGTATAAGTCTAGGTAGCAATATATCATGTAAAGACGCTATAATAAACTTTTGCAAGGATACTTTGCTTATCAAGGAGGATGTGTTTATTAATAGGGCTCATCTGTTAAATAACACACAAAGACTTATAATCGCTCATATCCCGCGGGATGAAGATTTTAGAACTTATTTTTAAATAAATCTAATATGCTGAAAGGAAACCTCCTTCTTTATTAATAGAGACTTTTTCTCCTCTTTATCGATATCGCAGAAATAAATGTTCGCAGTGAGAAGAAACGTATTAAATGCAAACAAAAGCATTAAAATCCAAGTGAGACAAGACTTTATGTTGATAGGAGGGGTGAAGTTTGAGTGGTGTGAAGGAGTAGGAATTATACTAATGAATCTGATGGTGTGCCCCAAATAGAAGTATTAACTGTTTAATGTCAAGGATATCATAGAGAAACTGCTGAAAGAGGACGAAAAAAGAAACAGAAAGATGATGCTAAAAAGAAAGAGAAAGGAAACATGAAAACACTTATCTCCTGGTCACCAAAAAGAAAAGAAAAAAAGTCCACAAACTATAAAAATTTTAAAAAATACGAAGAGCATTTTTCAATTTAGTATCTTATAAATATATATGGGCTGGCAAGAAAATCTTAGATGAGGATTTTATTAATTATTTGAATCAAATGGATGTATTTTTATTTTATGAAATTTCGTTGAAGCTGAGCAGGTAAATATTTACGACGATTTCTTTATGGATTTTAATTTACATGGATACCGGCTAAAAAAATAAGTATGTTTGGGAGAGCGAGCGGGGGTTGTTTTTAGGTATAAGAAAAGGCAAGTAAATATTTTGAGTTTAAAAAATATTAGTAATAAATTTCTAATACAAATAAACTGCAATAAAGACGACTTAATGATCGTACCAACATATTTAAATTGTAATAACTGGGATAATGATTATAAAATGTTAGAGAGCTTGTTAAGTGAAAAGGATCATGAAAATTGGTTAGTAATAGGAGACTTAAATGTTAGAATAGGAAATGAACAGGTTATCGATGAGGACCTAATAGAGAACTTTGGACTGAATATATCTAAAGATAGAAAGTCAAGGATAAATGGTTAATAAGAGAGGTAGGGAGCTATTAAAACTTTGTGATGATAATGGTTTAGTTATCCTTAATGGGCGTATGGCTGGTGACGAAGAGGGGAATATACTTTATTGGCCCTATGGGGAAATCAACCAATGATATTGCTGTGGTCTGTGTCTTGTTTAACATGATTAAATTCTTTCATGTAGAGAGGAAAAACCTTTTTCGGACCACCTTCCTCTTGTTCTAAATTAGTCTAGGTGTAAATAAAGTGAAGAAAGAATTATACCCTCCTTACCTAAATTATTATGGACGGAAAAAGATGAATTGCACTTTAAACAAAAATTAGACACCTTGGTGGTCCAAAATAAAAATAATAACGCAATTAATAATATAGAGGAGTTATTATGTTTAATAGAAAATGCGTCAGAGAAAGGTGAGAGAGGTGGGAAAATAAAAAATAAAAAATATTTTAAGAAAAAGCAACCTTGGTATAACCATAAATGTTGGAATTTAAGGGTTAAAATGTATGCAAACTTAGGACTTTTTAGAAAAACTGGAGCTGATAGGGTAAGAATAGTTATGTGGAAACAAAAAATGACTATGAAAGATACAGAAAAACAAAAAAAAATAGAATATTTAACAGAGGCAGCTACAAAATTAGGAAAAACTAGGGACTCTAAAGAATTTTGGCGGCTAGCGGGAAATTTTAAAAAAGGTTTGCAAGCAAATAAATTTGACAAAATAACCATGAATGATTGGGTTGATTATTTTAAAGAACTCTTAAATCCACAATTAATGGCTGAACCGTTCTCGTATGCAGAGCCATGTTATAATAAAGATTACTTAGATAAAAAATTTAGCATTGTAGAACTTGACCAAGTCATACGCGACCTTAAAGCAAACAAAGCACCGGGTACTGACCGCATACCTGCAGAATTTTATAAAAATACGGGGGTCAAATTTAAGACTGAGTTACTTAATTTCTATAATGACTTATTTAGTGGGAACACGCTACCGGAAACATTTAAGCAAGCCATCATATATCCAATTTTTAAGAAAGGAGACAATACTGATCCAAAAAACTATAGAGGTATCTCTTTATTAATGTTGGGGCAAAAATTTATGCCAGTCTCATTTAAATCGTCTTAAGGAGTGGGTCAATAAAGAAAATATTCTGGATGAATGTCAGGCCGGCTATAGGGCTGGGTATAGTGCGATAGATAACGTATACAATCTTACACAAATAATCCATATATCGTTAAAAAGGGGAAGAAAAAAAGATTTATGCGTTTTTCGTAGATTTCTCTTCAGCTTTTGACTCAATCTTTAGACCAGGCTTGTTTTATAAGTTAGGATGTTTAGGTTTGACTCAAACTATTTAACTGCTTAAAAAGCATGTATCAAGGTACAAAATCCGCAGTGTGGGGGCATGACGGAACCTCAGTTTCTTCGAAAACAATATGGGGCTGAAACAGGGTTGTCCGCTTAGTGCCCATTTATTTGCAGTTTTTATAAATGTCATAGAATTCATAGGTGGAGGTTTAAATATTAACACGAAAATATTCGAGTCTTATTATATTGTGATGACTTGGTATTATTGTGTGATAATCCTTTATACTAGGAAAAATGATACAAGCTTTGGAAGGTACTGTGATCTATGGAACTTAAGAGTAAATATGGCTAAGTCAAAGATAATGATTTTAGGAATGGAGGTAAGGTAGAGGATTACGGCTGGAAATATAAAGGAGAAAAGATAGGAATCGTATCTGAATATAAATACTTAGGAGTAATGTTAACCCCAAAGCTTAAATATACTAAACATATTGAAGAGAAAATAAGGGTAGCAAAAATCAGTTTAAATATAACATGGAAGGAGTTTATGATGTCCAATGATATTAACATAGAAAGCAAAGAAAACATTTTTAAAGCTGTGACTCGTACTATGCTTAGTTATGGTGCTGAAATCTATGGTGTCAATAAATATGATCAGTTAGAAAGGTGCTTGCGCTTATTTTGGAAAAAACTTATGGGAGTAGCTGCTTCTACACCAAACTACATGATCAGTTTAGAGACTGGAAAAGAGTCAATGTTTAGTCATACCCTTAAAATAAGCTCTAAATATCTAAGTAAAATATTACTAATGGGAGAAAAACGGTTACCCTATCCTAACAAGGGAAGCTGCAAGAGCTAAGGGGATGGGTAGAAAGTTGGGTTAAGTTATGTAAGGAAAACGAGGAAAGCTTAGAGTGGGAAAATATAGAGGGATGGAAGAAAAAGATAGATACAGTCATAGAAAAGATAAGGGATAAAGAAATTAAAGGGTTAGAACAGGCAGGAAAGAACGCTAGGTTTAATACTTACTATAATCAACTTAAGTATCCAGCCATTGATGGCTATAAATACATAGATAAGAATGATAATAATTTAACTTGGGTGAGGTGGCTGTATAGGAAGATGTGGTATGCTAGATTAATGAATAAGCCTTGAGAGACGAGGAGGAGAGATTATGTAAAGTATGTAATAATGGAGGGAAGGAAGATATGTATCATTTTATATCTACCTGTTCAGCTTACCAAGATATTAGAGATAAACATTTTAATACAATAATACTGAACTATCTTTTGCACAATTCCTCAACTATCTCAATAGTAAAATAATAATGAACTACAATCATTAGTCGCTTATTCAAAAGAAGCCTCTAGTTATCGAAGATCCTGTCTCCAATTTCAAAACTAAATTTGAGCTTATAATATGTTTAAAGAAAAAATAATTAATTAGATTACTTTATAATAGTATAAAATGATAGTAATAATAATAATAACAGTAATGAATGTAATTTTTTGTTGAGTTTGTGTTAAGATTTTCTATCTTTGCCAGCCTATTTCAACTTAATTTTGTTAGGAGAAGTTTCAAGTTTATTATTTAAGTTTTAGTTTAATTAAGAGAAAAGGTTTGTTTCGTTTATTTTTCACTTATTATTTCACCTTTATAAATACTAGAATCAACTAATTTGCACTTAATATTGATTTTCTATCAGTTATGATTTCCAGACCTAATAGAATATTTAAATTAAAAAGAAAAATAGAATAATTATAGATAATTATAAAAAAAAATAGAGAGAATAGATAGAGTATTTTAATTTATAAGGAGTTATTGTTTATTAATTTGGAGATGTATATATTTTTTGTTTGTTTTGATTTAAGGTCATTAATATTATAGTGTATCATAGGTATTTAGCTGATATGAATAAAAATAAACAAACTAGAAACATCAATAGAACGACTCTTTCAAATAAATTAGATTAAAAATACTACATCAGTGTGCATGTTTTGTATAAGTCTTATGTGTGTATATATGAATGTGTGTACGTAGTATGTAAGTGCGTATTGTATTCAAATAATAATAATTTAAAATGTCGTGGCACTCCGACGGCCATAGGCAGGAGATTTTATTGATTATATTTATGTAAAATTATTTTTGTAAACTTTATTAATAAATTTTTGATCGGATTTTTTAATTTAATTATTTTGTTTTAAATGATAGAAAAATTATTTATCTTTTTTTTTATTTATCTTTTTATTTTTTTATTGCAAATTTAATTGTTTTATTTTTATTTTATTATTTTTTTTTATTATTAGTATTACTATTATTTTGATTTATAATAGTTTGTGTATTTATTTTAAACTATTTATTTTATTATTATTTTTATTTTAATTTTTTTTTTTTATCATAATTGTTGATTTTATCAATTTTATTGTATATGGTATAAACAATACAATATTTTAATATTTTTATTAAATTTTTTTATAAAGGTAAACTTGACAATACACTCTGGATAATCTACCCCATTTCGCTCCCTATCTATGACTATTCTACTTGCCAAGCAATTTGATTGTCGTAACTTTTCGCATCTCTTCATCCCACGAATACTAGGTCTCCCTGGCTTTCCTAGACCAAATCTCTTGGATACCAAAATACATCTGCTGAGTAAATCGGTCGTCAGCAAAGCCTCACTATTGACCACTCCACTTCAACTCCTCTCCTCATTATTTCACCTCCAATTAGTCTGACTCTATCATCCGTTTGTCCTTTCTGTCCTCCGATCGTCTAATTCTTAAACATGCACCGTTCCTTTCTTCTCTGTGCTACCCTCATTTTTTATCACTCTCTCTTGACATTGCCCATGTTTCGCAACCATAGATCATGAACAGGTAGCACACAAGATGTCAAAGCTTCTTTTTTGCTTCCATGCTCACCTTTGATCTGAACAGATGCTTATATCTATTGTAGCTCCTCCAGCCTAGTCCGATTCTTCTGCTTATCTCCTTCTCGCTTTCCTTTTCCTTTATGTTTATTAAGGTTCCCAGGTAAATGAACTCCTCACTTCTTCTATCCTGCTGTTTTCGGCTACAATCTGCTTGTTATCTCCCTCTATGTTCAGTGACATAAATTTGTTTTCTCCATATTAATTTCTAAACCCTATCTTTCTAGCTTCTTATAAGTTCTGTTAACATTTCTTCAGCTTGTTCTACCGACTCGGCTATAATTATGATGTCATCACAAAAACTTAAGCATGTTTAAATACTTCCGTTTTTACTTTGATTCCTTTTCTATTCCAGTTTAAACGCTTTGCATGCCTCTTCTAATAGCTTTATAAATATTTTTCCTGATGACACGTCACCCCTGTCTTATTCCCTGTTTACTTTGTATTTTTAACATTCTTCTCAATTTTTATATTTAAACTTGCATGTTTATAAATATGTTCAAAAAATTGTTGCATAGCAGTGTATTTTCGCTCTCTCTTAAACATCTTATCACTCGATTTTGCAACACTGAGTCGAAAGCTTTCTTAAAGTCAACAAAAATTAGCACCAATGGCATTCCATAGTCATGCGCTCTCCTTATTAATTGCTTGACCACAAATATACTATCCAATGTGGACATGATCTCCACCTTGCCGTGTAAAAAACTATTTTTTAACGAATACATTTTTTTAGTGAACTTGATTAATATCCGAAAAACATATTTTTCATATTTATCTCCCTTATAACCCGCGAGTGAACCTTCACTTTAAAGATTGAAGACAATTTAAAACACAATTTAAAGACAATTTAAAGACAATTGTTTTGGCTGCTGGATACGTTATATGACGTCAGTTAACTCGACTAAACATCTATGACGCAAGAGAGAATTAAATGCGATCGATACGTGAATAAGGTGAACGATAAGTTTACCTGTTGAATATCCCGTGTGTACATAGTAATTGCTTGAAAATATAATGGATCACAGTATGATGAATGGATTTTTGTGCCACCCAATTAGTACCAACCCCTATCACTTGGCTACCGAGTAGGGTGGCCTTAAAACAACCATAAAACACTTCTATCACAAAGTACAGGTATAACATAAAGGTTAAACCTATTCATTAAAAGGGAAAGGTACGATTTGGCCCTCAGGTGTGGCGATCAGTGTGGCCAACTTCGTGTGAAAGTAATTGCCCTTTTTTTGTTTTTAAGTCAATAATAGTGACTGATTTACAACCTGAACGATTTGGAGAAATGTAAAATTACCTACCTGAAGTTTGAACTATTGTAATATTCAAATATACCATGAATGCGTTAATGAACAATAAACTTGCTTAGTCAATGCGTAAAATTTTCTTTTATTTGGTCATTTAAGATCAAATTTGTAACCCCCATATCAAGTTTTTAATGCATTTTGAGACGTTTCGTCAAATCCCTGACTTGATATATTTTTAAAAAAATGTGCAAAATTCAAAATAACCTGCAGAAGTTTTCTTATCTTTTTTGGGAGGTATGGATGGGCGATCCCCCCTCACCCCCAGGAAACTCAAAAAAGGAAAAAAGAGAAAAACGAGGGAGAAAAAATGTATAAAATATACAAGAATGCATTTCTTAAAATAAATGTAATCACATTCACATAAATATGGTAGAGGAACCAAAGAGGTTTGCCTGATAAGAAATTGATGGTTTGTCAGGACTAACCTAATTGGCTCCTCGCATTATTTATCCCTCCTACACTGTCAACTGTTAATAACAATGTGTTTTACAATAATGTATTGAGATAGGGTATGTTCTTCTATGATAAAAAGTTTATTAATTTCCATCGATTTATTTTAACTTTTCCTCGGGATCAATTCTAATAAACTTATAATAAAAATAAATTATATATAATATATATATTATATATATATATATTTATATATATATATTATATATATATATATATATATATATTATTTATTATTTATTATATATAATTAATTTTGGGCGAATAATTTTCTTCACAACCACTGTCACTAACACTTATTTTTAATAGTTAATTTTAGTTAATAGTTTTCAATAGACCTTTAAAAACCACTTAAAAATTAATTAAGAAAGTGAATTCAATAAACCACAAGAACTCAAACTGGCAACACATACTGATAAAACTTAACAAACTCACTGATAACTTCTTATCAGTGAGTTTGTTTAAATAAAACGCAGAGAAAATTTCTTCTTACTTTTGACGCTAGAAAAGAAAATAGAAGAGAATTTCTTTAATTTTCTTTACTGGTGCCGAAATTAAGAAGAATTTATCTAGAACACTGTAAAGACGTGTTTTCGGTGCATGATGACTGACATAAACCGTCAATATTAAAAATCGTAGATAAAAGCTTTTTAAAGTTAGCTGCTCAAAGTTAAAGTGAAGTGAGTCGACACATCATGTTGCCACTGAGTCACTGAGCAGTATCATTTCGGTTTGTTTCAAAAATATTAAATATGGAAGAAAACAATAGGATAAAGCGATGACACGACTATCATCGCGGGGGAGTTCTATCCTCCGAAATCCTCCATCATCTAAACACATTAGAAATACTTTATAAGACCGCCCTATAATCAAATATCCGCTTGACCCGCGATATCACTATACCGATCTCAAAACGCTTGAGGGCAGAGAAATACTGTAACTGAACGTCTTTTCCATAGCCACGCCTCCATCTGTTATCGCCCAGATAAAAAACTTAACAAAAACTTGAAAAAAAGCTTTTCTTTAAAGCTTTTATAGTTTGCCGACAGCGGTGTTTGAGCAATTACTGGCTTCGGAAACGCCTTCCAAAACACCTCTAATACGAGTGTTTTGACTATATGATATAAAGCATAGAATTATAACAAAGATCTCATCTCCTCATTCATCTCCCACTCTATCATCACAATACTCTACGTTTCTTCTTGTTTTTCATTTATATTATTCCAACTTCTTTTATCCATTCATTATTTTTAATTTATTGTTTATTTAACTTATATATTCGTAAGTTAATTTATCCAACTATATATTAACTTGCTTTTATAATATTTTATTTTATAGAATTATTTTGAGAAAAATTTGCTTACAAGATAGCTGGTCCCTTGTCACGAAAACATGCTTTCGCGATACTACATATATATATATATATATATATATATTATATATATATATATATATATATATATATATATATATATATATATATATCAACTAAACTATGGGTATGAAATTTAACTCTTACACAGGATTTGGAGACAGAGTAGAATCGATGTCCCTAGTTTCCCTTCACCTGCTCTTATACCGAGAACCTCAAAATTTTCTTTGACAAACTTTGTTTTCATTATAAATTTCCCTAGTTTAACAAAATCTCCAAATTAATATTAACTCCCCCCCCCCCCCAAAAAAAAAAGTTTAATAGCCCAAGTTGTGCATCTGACCTTTAAATAATAATACACACTACCATATAAGTTTCACACTACCATCTTTACGGGTCTTCAATATTTGGCTACAACACAGATCAATAGATAGAGCAGGATGGACAGTGGCACCTCTATAAAATTATATCTCGTTGATTTATGCAACTTTTGTATTATAAAACATATATGTTCACAGCCTTATAGTTTCGTTTGGATGTTTGTAGCCAATTTTAAAGAAAATTATTTATCTTATATATGGAATACATCATTATGTTAAAATTATCTATTTTATACATGGAATACATCATTATGTTAAAATTATTTATCTTATAAATACATCATTATTATAAGTTATTTATCTTATACATAGAATACATCATTATGATAAAATTATCTATCTTATACGTGGAATACATCATTATTATAAATTATCTATCTTATACGTGGAATACATCATTATTATAAATTTTTTATCTTATACATGGAATACATCATTAATATAAATTTTTTATCTTATACATGGAATACACCATTATGTTAAAATTATCTATCATCTTATACATAAGGAAAAGTAAAAACATGTTAACTCCATAGACATAGAGGGGGCATAGCCTATCACAATATATTGAAAAGTCTGAAACATCTTTTTGGGGCATTCAGGGGCTCTGTGAAACCTCATTGCATGCATCATCCTTAAAAGAGTGAGGAAAAGGTTAAAATAAATTAATTTATTTCGGCTTCCCGCTCATTGTTTATGTTCTGATTTGTGTTTTTAACGTTCTACTTTATAATTTATTGTAATTTTGTACTGATTATTTGATTTTATTGATAAGCGAAGGTAGTCAGGTTACTTTTTCGATGTTTCAAAATTTAACCTATAGGGCCATCTAGTTTTAATATCTCTATGGTTAACTCAAATTCAATCCTGTTTTGACAAAATTCATAACAAGAAACAAAAAAAATAGTAATCATAAGCGCGACAAATTCCGCTCTTGAGTTATACAGCTGTAAATCAAAGTTAACAAGTTGAAGCCGCTAAGTCGGTTCTTTTAAGAAACAATACTGTGACTTTCTTTCCGTACAAACGGCTCTTCAAACAATTTAATGGTGGATTAAAGAACGTCAACTTGTCTTGTTCTGTAATTTGAAAAAAAGAAAATATTAGTTAGTCGACGGCCGGTAGAGTGCGGTAGGTATAAAGTCTTTGAAATAATTCGAACGGATTCTGGTATTGTAGTGTTTCAAGTTTGAGGGTTTTATTGGTCATATTTAAATGTAGATACGGTAGTCTTGTCTCGTAATATTAAGCATTATGTTTGAGACAACATTTCTCTTTTTTTCTACTTTACGCCAATTTAAAAAAAAATATTTTGTTTCGAATGATGTTTAAAAGAAAATTTAATTTTAACTACAACATAAGAGAGTAAAAACTACGCTAAGTCTAGCGAACAAGTTGTGAGGTCTTGAAATAAACCTAGTTCTGGGTTTATAATACGGATTGAGACTCAAAAATAGTGTAAGTGTCTGATGATACTAGGCTCAAATCCTGGTAAGGTAGACAGATCATGTTTTCATTTTATTAGCTTTATACTTTATAACAATTTCGCATGTGCAGAGTTCTGCATGGCGGGCGAATTTTTATTAAAATACGTGCTTCCATGATAATAAACAATCCATTTTTTTCTTGAAGTTTCCGGTTTTTACTTTATAACTTAAGCAATAATGAAATGAAATGCGCTAAGATATTTTAAAATTAGCTCATACTGGGCTTTGAATTAGTGGCAATAAAATGTGCCGTGCTGATATTAGAATAATGACCAAAATTCTGTATAACCTGAGGAATGCATAAGCGCATTTCCTTTGAAAATAATCTTAATGCTCTAGATATAAAGCACGATCATAAGCAAAAAATGGATTGCTAAGCACGTAAGCACGCATTTCAAAGGGAATTCGTACGGCATGCGGACTTCAGCGCTAGAATTTTATAATTTCATAAATTTTAATATATCATACCGCTAGAGTTTTAATATATATACCGCTAGAATTTTAAATATATCATACGCTAGATTTTGATATATCATACCGCATACCGCTATATCATACCGCTTTTATATATCATACCGCTATAATTTAATATATCATACCGCTATAATTTTAATATATCATACGCTATAATTTTAATATATCTACCGCTATAATTTTTAATATATCATACCGCTAGAGTTTTAATATATCATACCGCTATAATTTTAATATATCATACCGCTAGAGTTTTAATATATCATACCGCTATAATTTTAATATATCATACCGCTAGAGTTTTAATATATCATTCCGCTAGAATTTTAATATATCATACCGCTAGAGTTTTAATATATCATACCGCTATAATTTTAATATATCATACCGCTAGGTTTTAATATATCATTCCGCTAGAATTTTAATATATCATAATTATTTTTATTTATTTATTTATTATTAAGGTGCTTCATAATTATTTTTTTCGACATGACATTTAAACTATGTTGTTAGGATAGGATAACATGGAAGGCTAACATAGGAAGTTCCATTGTTGATCGGGCTTTATGTTATCAAACAAAAATGTTATTATGAGAATTGATAATGACATTGAAATTTCATAGTTTAAAACTGACTTGAAATCGTATAAAGGAAGAAAGTACGGCGATAGTTATATATTATTTGATATTTTATTGTTTCGCCAGGATTTCCTGTTTTATTCACAGAGGCGTCAAAATAAACGCGTGGCGTAATTGCTTCGTTTTTCCGTATAAAAGTCATTTGAATCGTGGCAAATCGAACCAATTGGTAAAGATTGTTTCAACACATTCATATTACTTAGATTAGCTGTGTGAACATTTCATATTAAAATGAAATACGCCGTATCGTTCGCTGTTTTCTTTATTGCTGTTGTTTTGGTAAGTTGTTTCTTTTGAATAAGATTAGAGATACTCGTACAGGCATACATTTACATGTATTTTATTTGTTGCACCGGTGAATCTTTTAATGATTAAATTATCACATACCTTTTTAAATCTATTAAATGAATATTACGTACGGGGTACCTTTTAACTTTACCTTAGCTTATAGAATTCGCTACGTTCATTTTCGTTACTTCGAACTCGTTTCGCTCGTCCTCAGAACATAGAAATGTACCAATTTTATATTGCAGAACTACTTCGAATTTGCTTTGCTAGTACACATACACAGATATAAAAAATCCGTTTTATTTTCAGCGATCACCTATACGCTAGCTGAAATGTTCAATCAGGCCCGTAGCCAGGTGAGGGCCAGGGGTCCCTTAAAAAAATACATCTCCAATGTCGAGGTAGATTTCAGTTGAATTCCCTTATATATGTGTGAATCCCCCCCCCTCTAGGATCGGTTTCGCCCTCTTACTATTAGACAGCCCCCTTTAACTGTCTACTAGTTTCGGCTGTGCTCAATGCGCCTATACAAAAATGATCTGACAAAACCGTAGACATATATAATATACTACTGTATTGAAATAAAACTTGGTAATTTTTTGTATTATTCAAACAGAGATGTCATGTTTACTCTAAAAATTCGTATTTATAATTCGGTTCCTATTATCTAGACCATATTTTAATCAAATATTAAAAAACCGGGTGTTTTACCAAAAATGGAAGATTTTAATTTAAACGATTACCATACGGGCTAATATTTGCACCTGCATCATTACACAACCCATTGCTCGTTAAATTATATATTTTTGTCATTGTTTGTGATTATCATTTTTAAGACCATTATTTATTGCAATATTTCGTAGTTTTCTTTGGTAAATTCTTATAATTGCATCCTTGATTAATAAATCAATATAACGATCATAAGTAAACTAAACTTAAATGGGATTCAGCGCAATGTAAATAATTATTAGTGTTTCTATATACTTTGTTTAGACGCGGGATTTGGCAGGGGGTTCAACCCGTGTACAACCTCCTATGGGGCTCAATCCCCCCGCAATTGTCGTATGAACGAGATTGAACTTAGGGTTTATCACTGAAACACATTTATCACGGTGAAAAATACCATTTGAACATTTGGGTTTGAACCCCAAAGGAAGTTGAACACGGGTTTGAACAACCTGCCAAACCCCGCGCGTGAACGAAGTAAAAGATTGCTTTGATAGTTCTATATAATATAATAAAAAACATAACCATCTATGTAATAATAATATATAAGAAGAGATAATATAAAATATTTTTTTTTTCTGGTGATATTATATAATATAATATAAAATATTTTTTTATTACTGGTGATATTATATAATATAATATAAAATGTTTTTTTATTACTAGTGATATTACGAGAAGGGAGGGGATTCAAAACCTACATTGTCTTTTAACGCATCAAAAAAGTTCCATATTGTCAAATAAAAAAAAAAAATCGTGTGCGGGGTGCTTCGCAATTTTTCCTTATTATCACCAGATTGGCTGCGCTCATCCTCCCTACTTCGGACTCGCTTCGCACGTCCTCAGATAGTAAATACATCCGTTACATTCCCTGCTGTCACTCTTCCAGGCACTGACCACGCTCAATCCTACTTTACTTATGTGATCCAACAAAAATCATGAATATACTTGTCGTATTGGAACGAAACTTAGTGTTTTAAATCTACAACAAAGGGCCTAAAGAGATCCTAGAAACAATTTTTTTTTAAGTACTTACCTGAAATTTACTGTTACATAGAGTCTTTAAGGCCCTTATTTATTTTACCTTGACTTTAAGGGCCCCATACAAAAAACTAGGGCCAAAAAGGGCCCATATAAACTTGATCAGGGCTCTAGATATTAATATTTTTAAAATAATTAAAAATATATAATAAATTTTAGATATTTATGGCCCCTATTTATTATTAAAATAAAATAGTTTTATTTGATTTGATTTTATTCATTACTAGAATAAATTAAGCTTGCTATAATCATGAAGATTATCCTAGTTAAAAGTAGACCCCTCTACTTGGGAAGCAACACCTCCCCCCCCCACCCTAATGGGCCTCTTGTGACCAAGGAACTTATATAAAGGGGAAGGAGCATATCAGGCCTTCACAATGTAAAAAGGTGTCGCCAACCCCCACCACTACTCCTTCGGCACTCGTAGCACTACTAATCCTTACTATCATCCCCCACCACTACTCCTTCTGGCACTCGTAGCACTACTAATCCTTACTATCAACCCCCACCACTACTCCTTCGGCACTCGTAGCACTACTAATCCTTACTATCAACCCCCACCACTACTCCTTCGGCACTCGTAGCACTACTAATCCTTACTATCAACCCCCACCACTACTCCTTCGGCACTCGTAGCACTACTACATCCTTACTATCAACACTGAGTATTTTTGTACAGTGAGTATTTTTACAAAAAACTCAAAACAAATGAGAAAGAGGCTTAATTTATACATTGACGATTACTATAGCTTGATTAGCTCTTAGAATATGTAGAATACTTCTTTTATTAAATTACTATATTTAAGATATTGACAATTGTCTAATGTTTTATCTGTGTAAAATTTAATGAAAAATAAAGATTTATTATTATTATTAATGTGTACAGTGTACAATGGTTGATGTACATTGTAAATGTACATGTTATTGTACATAATAATGTTATTCTTACTTTTTTTGAGAATATTAAGTCATGAATCCTAGTAAAATTAAAAAAATAGTATACCTAATGTCTGTTGACATTAAGCGTGTTAGACCTTAGAAGTGAAAAACACTAACTTTATACGCTTCTATTTCCTCCCTCTTCTTGTGATGAAGGTTTGAGCCCTTTTGGCCAAACCCTCCTTGGGCCTTTTTGGCTCAGTCCGCCACTGGGAGTAGTGCTTGATAATTGGGTACTGCTTAATTTAATTAGCATAAACCGGAACCTTAAGCAAGTAATGAATTGTTAAGCACAGAAACACGCATTCCAAAGGAAATTCACCCAACATAAGTCCTCCGCGCTTGAATTATTTTGTAGTTATATACATGTTATAACATAGTTATAACATTTTCCTAAAATGTTTTATAGTAACGTAAATAAAACGATTTCCTCATCAGAATTTGAACCCGAGTACCCTAGGTTGAAGTGCTCCTTAGACTCTGGACCATTTTAATTCTACTCACATGCCTTGACTTTCACCCGGCATGCAAACCTTTGCGCCAGAATTTATAAATACATAGGCCGTTAACATCCTTATTTTTATCAAGCAAAAATTAAATTTTCCTGTAAACTACGGTCACTTGACCAGTTAAAACACAAAAATTTGATTAATGACTTAATTATTTTTTTTATAATTTTCGAACCACATCATGTTATTATGTAAATTTGGTTTAAGCTAACAGAGTCCGGGTGTCCCACCACGCTAAGGGATTCCCTCGGGCTCTATTACTTCTGGTTTTTCCACTTTATAATCATCTCTAAAAGCAAAATTGATTTATAACAACCTGCATCTAACGCTAATAGTTGTTAATTTAGCTGTAAATATTCACTGTGCAAACAGTACACTATTTGTTTAAAATTGTCCTCACCTACTCGTATGTATGTACGGTTTTGACATTCTTACAAACGCATTTCTTTTCCAATATTCTTACAGTGAAAATGAGAAATAGTAAAATTCAATTTTATTTTTGATTTTGTTCAGTTGAACGAGTCGATGAGTGCTGTCGTGAAAACACCTGAAGAGAAAGCTGTTCGCTGTGGACGAAACAGGACATCTACTACTGCTGGTAATAATACATAGATTTGGTTAGGCAAAACTATGGTTTCAGGCTGCTTGCTCAAAGTTATTATTATTGTTATTATAGTAATAATTAAATATCTATAAATAAAATCTCGAAAAAAGTAGATGTGAGTAGTTTTTAGCAACTTCTTTTAGCCAAAGGAAAAATAAGCTAAAGAGGTTAGGAAAATGGAGGGGGACGAGATACTTTGAGTTTAATAAAGCCATTAAGCGAAATTCCAAAACTTCGTATTGTATAATAATTTTAAGTATTTATAACAACATCGAAACTGAATTTTTAATCTATAATACAAGTAAAACAAAGACACGAAAATAATTAACACAACAATTATATTTTAATGTTCTTGGTTATATTTTAATATTCTTGGTTATATTATAATATTATTGGTTATATTATAATATTCTTGGTTATATTATAATATTTTTGGTTATATTATAATATTCTTGGTTATATTATAATATTCTTCCTAATCATTTCAGCAAAATAAAGAAATCATTTAAAAAGGGAACAGTCATTGAAATGAAAAATAATTACCATGTTGGTATAATTAGTTCTATAGACTTTAATAGGTAATAGATGGTGTTGTAATAAAAAAAAAATGCATTTTATGTTTTTAGAATGTAAATGTCATTAGATTTAGTTAAGTTATTTTTTTTTAATTTCGTTACAATTTCTTAAATGTTTCTAATTTTTCCACGAGTGTACAGGTAACGTTACTTAGTATTTTTTTTTATATTGCAAATCATAAAATATAGTAATAATCTTAATAATAAAATAGTAATAATCTTACATTAATTATCTTTTGAAAAAAGTAATAAAAATGTGATCAAATAAAAAAGAAGGAAAATTAAGGTGAAAAAAAATAATTAAGAAATAAAATACAAGAAAAAATAATAGATTATGAAAATAAAAAGAGATAATTATCCTTAAGTGTGAATTAAGTAATGTTTAAAACTTAATTATAAAACTTTACAACTTATTACATTTAAGCTTTTAAAAAGTAAAATTAGAAGAATTATTTTAATATTAATAATAATACGTTTCGATTTATTTCCTTTGTTTTATTTTTGTATTCTGTGCTGGAAATAATTTTCTCTAATTGTACGTTCAAAAAATAATATTGTTGAACAAGAAATTAATAGAAATAAGGAATGTAACTTTTAATAAACTTAGTCATTAAGAGAAACAAATAATTAAATAAATAATTTAAGAAAAGGAAAAGTAATGCAAATTAATAAAAAAAAAAGAAAATAAAAAAAGTTAAAAATGAGGAGGATCCTTTAGTCCAGAGGCGATAATTTAATTGACGAATAAATTAACTAAAAATAATAGATAATCACGAGGGGTTAATAAAATTATAAATTATTAAGATTGCCTTTTTTCTTGTTTATAAAATCATTGTTAATTATAGGTGTAAATAATAGACTGAGGTGTTATTTAAGGTTGTATTTTAATAAAAAATTGTATAATTGAATTAAATTAGAGTAGGTGAAATTAGACCTTTTAAAGGGTTACGCTTCAGGTTATTGGAAAATCGCTTGTACTGATATAAATTTTTAAATACATATTTGTTGCGTAGAAACGTAAAAGTATGTTTCTCTATGTAAAATTTTAAAATCATGCCCCCTCTCTTTAAAACTGTCGAAAAATGTTGCTATCGACGATTAATGATGGTAACTTATCATTAATGAAAACTCTACTCTAGTTATTATGAAAACTCTACACTAGTTATTATGAAAAATCTACACTAGTTATTATGAAAACTCTACTCTAGTCTGAAAACTCTACTCTAGTTATTATGAAAACTCTACACTAGTTATTATGAAAACTCTACACTAGTTATTATGAAAACTCTACTCTAGTCATTATGAAAACTCTACACTAGTTATTATGAAAACTCTACACTAGTTATTATGAAAACTCTACTCTAGTCATTATGAAAACCCTCTACTCTAGTTATTATGAAAACTCTACACTAGTTATTATGAAAACTCTACACTAGTTATTATGAAAACTCTACTCTAGTCATTATGAAAACTCTACTCTAGTTATTATGAAAACTCTACACTAGTTATTATGAAAACTCTACACTAGTTATTATGAAAACTCTACTCTAGTCATTATGAAAACTCTACTCTAGTTATTATGAAAACTCTACACTAGTTATTATGAAAACTCTACTCTAGTCATTATGAAAACTCTACTCTAGTTATTATGAAAACTCTACTCTAGTCATTATGAAAACTCTACTCTAGAAACTCTAGTCATTATAAAATCTACTCTAGTCATTATAAAACTCAACTCTATTATGAAAACTCAACTCTAGTCATTATAAAACAACTCTAGTCATTATGAAAACTCTACTCTAGTCATTATAAAAACTCAACTCTAGTCATTATAAAAACTCAACTCTAGTCATTATGAAAACTCAACTCTAGTCATTATAAAAACTCAACTCTAGTCATTATGAAAACTCTACTCTAGTCATTATAAAAACTCAACTCTAGTCATTATGAAAACTCAACTCTAGTCATTATAAAAACTCAACTCTAGTCATTATGAAAACTCAACCTAGTCATTATAAAACTCAATCTAGTCATTATAAAACTCACTAGTCAACTCAACTCTAGTCATTATAAAAACCTACTCTAGTCATTATGAAAACTCAACTCTAGTCATTATAAAAACTCAACTCTAGTCATTATGAAAACTCTACTCTAGTCATTATAAAAACTCAACTCTAGTCATTATAAAAACTCTACTCTAGTCATTATGAAAAGTCTTTCTATGTTGCTTGTCGGGGAGACGTAGGCGAAAACTTCAAAAGAAATCTCTCTATTTCATAAAGAAAAGTTAATGTTTGTCTTCGAAACAAACATTAACCATCTATTCGCATCTAAAAAAAGGTTTATCAAATCGCAACCTCTTAGAGGATGGTTGTAACCTTCCTTATTGTCAAAACAAATAGCCGGTGGTCGCGAGCCTGTGCGTTGTCAGGTACTCGTTAAAGATCCCTTACCCTAAATGATACTGCGGGTATAGGCAAAATTTAGGACCACCCTCATTGTAGGTTCATTATAATACTATACTGTTTCTGCCTTGTAGTTTAAAGTGTGTGGAGGTTTAGTTTAACAGTGAGAGCACGTGTTGTTCCCAGTTTTCATTAGACTATAAGAGGATTCAAAGTGTGAGCGCTAGAGGAGTTCATCATGATCAGAATAATAAAATAAGTCTCCCCACTGATGTACATCAGTGGAGAGACTTATTTTATTATTCTGAGACTATAAGGCCCGTATTCAAAGACGTTTCCTAACATTTTCCTAACATTCTCCTAACTTTTTCCTAACATTTTCCTAACTTTTTCCTAAAATTTTCCTAACATTTTCCTAACATTCTCCTAACTTTTTCCTAACATTTTAACATTTTCCTAACTCCTAACATTCTCCTAACATTTTCCTAACGTTCTCCTATCGTGTTTTAAAAGTCTTTTAGAGGCTTCGCATGATTTTATTTAGTAAGAACCTAAGGTAGTTTTGTCAAAAAGTGATACCATTGTAAGTAACGTAATATATCGCAAAATATCAATGTTATTAACTTATTACCTGGATTTACGACACACTTTGTCATAAACAACAATGCCTTCCTTTGGCGAATGTTAAATACATTAAAAATTTTATTTACATATGTTTTCAGTAAACAGTAGAGTTAATACAAATACAATGTTCAATTATTGTAACAGCTTTCATAAATAAAGCAGTTTCAAGTTTGAACGTGGACCAGGTTGTACGAATCCAAAGGTGTCTAAATGAAGACCTGTTAATCAGTGCAACACTGTTTTCATTTTGCTAAACCATTTACACAATTTTGTTTTTCGTATTTGGTCATCAAATTTAATTTTTGTTTGTGTAAAATTTTTTGGTATAATAATGGCTGAATTATTTACACCGGACCAACTGAATTTCCTCTTTGAATCGATAGCCCGCCACAAACAGACCATAGAAAATAAAAAATCTGATTGTGTTAAAAGAATTTCAGGGTAAACTCCCTAATAGTAAGGTAAGTGGATTAATAGTAACTTATATTATGTAAATTTATGTAGATAGTTATTAATACGACAAAGTGTGTCGTAAATCCAGGTAATAAGTTAATAACATTGATATTTTGTGATATATTACGTTATTTACAATGGTATCACTTCTTGACTTAACTACTTAGGTTCTTTCTAATAAAAATCATGCTAAGCCTCTAAATGACTTTTAAAACACGGGAACGATCATTTAAATTTCGTGGCTTAAAACATTCCCTTACCTAAACCTAAGGTGAGTGTTAGGAGAATGTTAGGAAAATGTTAGGAAAAAAGTTAGGTGTTAGGAAATGTTAGGAGAATGTTAGGAAAATGTTAGGAGAATGTTAGGAAAATGTTAGGTTAGGTGTTAGGAAATGTTAGGAAATGTTAGGAAAGTTAGGTTTAGGAGAATGTTAGGAAAATGTTAGAAAATTTAGGAAAAAGTTAGGAGAATGTTAGGAAAATGTAGGAAAATGTTAGGAAAACGTCTTTGAATACGGGCCTAAGAGTCAGTGAAAATATGTATGATTGCTTGAAAAAGCATAAGAGGAACCATAGAAATTCACGGCTCTTCTGTCTAGATTAGATGAAATGTAGCTATACTTGAAATTAAAAGGAGTAGAACACTCTTAGGGAGCTGACAAAAAGGGCCCAACAACGTGACCTACTTGCCTGGTAGTTACTACAACTCCCCTCCATATTACTACTACTTACTACTACTAGAGGTCCGCATGTGGGTGGATTATCTTTGAACTGCGTGCTTCTGTGAATAACAGTCCATTTGATGCTAACGTTTCCAGTTTGAGCTTTAGAATTACGACATTTTACTCTTTTTTTCAAAGGAAATGCGTTGTTTATAACCTGAATATAAAGGGTGCAGTAGTGTTATAAGTTGCCCGTGTGAGTAGAGTGAAAGTTGTGGACAGTTTTTAACATAGGGACAAAGAGACTAATACTAATAGAGGAGGATGCAACAGTTCTTATCATTCCTTGGTAGCTAGGTGCCGTAACGGTACATTGGTGAAGTCTTTTTTTTTTATTTTTCATAATAATTACAATTTCACGTAAATATTACATTATTTTTCGACTATTTCGTTTTAAATCAAGTAAAATTAATTTAAAATAAGTTTAAATTATTATCTATTACATGTATTCTTTAATTGTCCGTGTTGAATAAAGTGGTTTAATGTGACATCACTGAAACCAGTGATGCCACATCAATATGTCCGCAGATTGTAGAGTGTATGCCTTAATAGGGGTTGTAGAGGGGTGGAGGAGTATCTAGTCTCTCTCTTGGGAGACTATAGCAGGGGAAGAACAGTTACGGCACCTATGGAAACTTTCTCACTTCCAGACCCCTTATCACTGTGTTAATCGGGCTCTGTACTCCCTCTAATAGTATTAGTTTCTTTGATGGAAACTGTCTTACTTCCAGACCCCTTATCACTGTGTTAATCGGGCTCTGTACGCCCTCTAATAGTATAGATCCCTCTAGTAATAGTCTCTTTGCATAGGGAACATAAGATAAGTAGATAAGATAAAGAGATATAATAAGGAGATAAGATAAGGCACCTCCCTATTATCTCAGTTGCTTAGTTTACCTACATTGAACTTTTTGTTTCAGCTTCGCTATTGGCAAACGATGACCCTGCTTCACCCGACAGTCCGTCGTCAGTAATGGAGATGACTAAGCAACTTCTAGCTGCTGGTAATAACGTCTAACTCAGGATTACGTGATATTCTCTGTGGCCACCAGTAATAAACCCTTTTCTAAAATATACATTTTGACTCCTATTAACCCAGCTGGAAAATAAAATCAAACTTTAGATATCATGTAAAAACTATTTTGTTTTTTCCCCTCTTAACATATAAAACCTGCATATAAAAAAAACTGCATACATATCATGCACCATAGCATTCATGCATGCATACGATATACGTGCAAAGCTAAATGGAGAGAGGGGTTACTATATATAAATATGAAATCGAATAACCGAACTGTCTTGGACTCATATTCTTTAATTGATTGCTTATTTCAGAAAATAAAACCTTTGTTAAAATGTATATTTTTAGTACCGGAACTAATTTCAAAAGTCTGCCTCTGTTTATCTTCCAATGTCAAAAAATTTCAAGATTACGAATTATATTTCAGGACCTCCTTTATCAATTGGTATTTGCGGGATTAATTTTGATTTCGCCTTTATCGAAAGGTACACCTGCGTACTCTACCGTATCATATTTAAACCCTAAAAGATTCCTCCTACGCTAAAAATTGGGAAAATTTAAATTAAGTTGAAAAATCTCCATTAAGTACCATTAATATTATTATAGTGGCTTGGGGTTGAGGATAGATCCCATTATTCTGGGACCACAGGTCTTTTGTATTGTCCAGAATAGAAAAATCGTTTTCTTTTTCTTGAAGAAAAAGAAGCAGGATTTTCTTGAGTTGTGGTCCTTTTTTAGAGTTAATCTTCGTAAGAGTGAAGCTACCAAAGTTAGATAAGCTTTAAAGGCTGAGGTCTCATAACTCAGAAGCATATGACTGACGGTTTAAATCTCTGATTTCCCAAATTCTACATACAGGATTATCTCTAAAGACACAGATGTTATGAAATTGACAGTGACCAGTTACTGTGTCCTTTTTCCTTTTGATTGGTCTGAATGACTGAGCTTTCTGCTTAGACTGAGAACCTTACCGGTTAGCTTGAGATTGGATCCTGTTAGCAAGAATTTTGGTTAGCCTCATGCCAGATGATTTTCCAAAGTGGTGCAGATGATTGGAGCTTGCCTTCTTTGATGCGGTAAATTTATATAAAATAATATATAAAACGTAATAAAAGATAATATATATATATATATATATATTAATATATATATATATATATATATATATATATATATATATATAAATATATATATATATATATATATATATATATATATATATATATATATATAAATACACACACACACACACACACACAGTGGAAATCCTAAAGTGAAATAAAGGATTTATGTGTTAAAACGTATAAGATGTTTTGGACTATTTTCTGCTAATATATCGCTTGAGTCAGGAGACGCTTAATGTTGTCTTACGTTACTCGATTTAGCTAAACAGATGCTGCTGGTTAACTATGATTAATGTTTTACATTGGATTGGTTTGTATACTATGATGATTCAGTTAGGGTTTATGATTCATGTTTCCTCCAGACTGATTGATTTGGGAAATATATTCTTCTGTCTACTACTATATGGGGAATTTATTATAGACATTGCGGTGCTCTTCATAGCATTGGAGGTATAGAGGTTCAGAACTCTTGATATGATATGTAATGATGTAGTTTGATGACCATGACATCTCCTTGGGCTGGGGGTATTTAATTATTTTCACTTTATGTAAACTTTTGTTGTGATTATTGTAAAATTGTTATTGTCTGTTTTGAAATAAAGTATGTCCTAAAGGCCTGTAATCAACCTATGGGAATAGGCCAAAAAAAAAACACACACACACACACACACATAACATGTATGTGTGTTCCAACACACATTTTCCAGCCTTGTCATACAAGTTCGTGGATCAGAGCCAAGCATCTATCACCGTATGAAACTTCGCTTTATTTTCCATAGCCCTTAACATCTTCATTTTCAAGTGCTCATTGGTAGCGGATCATCGTGTGTTGTCCAACTCTTCACTTTCTAGGAGTTAATGTATACACAAAAAAACACACAACAGATATATATATATATATATATATATATATATATATATATATATAATATATATATATAAAACTGAATCCTGGTACTTGCCTTCAACTTCTTATTTAAACAAACTTAACGCGTCATTACTAGATAAAAATTCGCTAAAAACACAACAAATTCTCGTCTTATAAATATTAATAAATAACTTTTCGTGGGAGGTCATAAAAAATATATTTTCATTACAAAAAAAAAATTATAATAATTGAGGTGAAAGAAAAACTGGTTTCTTACTCCGAGCTTTATAAATGTTTATTGAATATCTATTAGTTTAATAGGTTACTATAGCAACTAGATATTCCCTCTCATATTTGTATTTATGTCCATCGATAATTTATCACTGTCTAATCTCTCATCAAAAGAAATTTATAATTATACTCACATAAATTAATTTTAATTAAGTACTTTAATTAAACTTAAATTAAAAGAAGTTACTGACTTTATAAAAGAACTAATAATTCAATTGAATTTTTAAAGCTGTTTTAAGTCCGAAGCGAAGTATCTGAAAGCGGCTTGAAGTGATTTCAAGTAATTGGTAAGCGGTTATATCTTGACACTAAAGTATATTATTATTCTATTTAGATGTGCCCATTACTTTGTTTAAATATTAATTTAGCTCAGTGTTTTTTATTATAGTTCTTTGTAAATTGAAGTATCCATTTCTTTAAGTTTTTCTTTATTTTGACCTGTCTTAGTAAATTTAATATTTTACATGTTTTTATTTTAATAGACTTTTAAGAGGTATTTTTAAAAAAAATTAGGTTTGATTTTTTGATTCCTTAAGCATAAACTGGCTCATTTACTTATATACGTTACCTCTAAATCTCGAAATCTGTTATTTTATCAAGTAAATACTTCATTCGTGAAATAATTAAAACGAAATGTTTATTAATAAAATGTTATACAATTTTATACTTTAACTAGCTATTTCATGAAATAACTAAAGATGTTTAATTTAATCATTAAATAGATACTTTATTAAATAAAATAAATTGTCATTTTAGGGCCTTGGCCCTGACCTAGCAACCGGAAATATTGCTAACTTTGTTATAAGAAAATTGTATATTTTTAGGTTGGCAGCATTACTTAAGACCACCAGTGAACCGGCTTTGCTATTAGCAGATATGCTCCCTCTATATATAGTATTATTTTAAAACCACAGGACATGTTAAATAAGTAAATAATGGTGTGATAACAGGCGTTGAAACTGATAATGATAACACGCATGCGCATTGGAGTTATTTTTACTCGTAAACCCAGTTTTTTACGCCATGTATGTAAAAACATTTTTTTCCTCCATGTAAAATAATTTTATGTAACTGATTTTTACAACATGTAATTAAAAAAACTGTTATATTAATAAAATTCCCACAAATTTACCTGACCTCTTAGGGGACGACGAAACCAATATCAAAAACTTATTTACTTACCTAAAAGAAACTGCTACTTTGGCTGAAATTTAAAACGTCATCAATTATTATTACCAACCTACATTTTTATCCATTCTGCATTAATATAATTTTATTTACTCCTGTATTTTTAAAACACTCATTCTCTCATTTTATTTTAAAGTTTATCCCTCCTTCTAATTAGTCCTTTATAATTAATTAGTTATTATCTAATCAACTTAGTAATTTTTCTTATACTTTCTATCAAAAACTGACCCATTCAATATAAAAACAGTTCAAATCCAAAACACCTTTACCTTTATGTTGTTTTCTTGTCTTACCAATGTTAATTATAGTTGTTGCTGGAGCTAATAATGTTTAATTAAGCTCCACAATAAATAAATAAATAAATAAAAAACTGTTTTTACACGTAAGAAACTAACACAAAGTAAGATAGTAATTCTTGTAACACTCTCGTAATTCATCTCTATATGCAAAGGTCACATTCTACTACCTAGTGCTAAATTGGAGCCCACTTTTCTAAAAGTTATAAGTGATCATGGCTTAAAATAATAATAAAATCCTCGAGATTAAAAGGTAGTTAATAAGGAACACATGTTTCTATAACTAACTCGTGTTATTTGGTTGCAAACAGCTCGGTTCAGTGAATTTTAGACAAAAACACACTCTTAAGTCCCTAAGCCACTGTGTACAACCTACAACCTATTATTGTGTACAACCTAAGAAAACATATCACAAAACACTGCACACTGTTAAAAACCACCATCAAGTATTCCTTAAATCTTAACAAGTATTTGTAAACTTGTTAATACTCGATTAATAAAATTGTGTTGTGATTTAGCTAAACCTGCGAAATAAATAAAACAGGAAACAATAATTTAGTATAACTTGTATTAATTTACTATTACCTTTTTGAATATTTCATTAGCCTCTACTAAATTATAGTCAGACATATTTAACAAAATAATCCCAAATTAAACAGAATTATTTTGTTTTAGCTTCATTTAGTATGGGACGGGGATGTTTTTTTGTTTAAATGTCTTTTATTTTTTTTTACCCTATGGTTTATACTCATAAAAGAAGTCATAGCAACAGGTGGTTTTAGATTGACATAAGTGTCTCTTGATGTGTTCCTCGACTAGCTGTGGGTCCGTAATCCGCTTAACTGCAAAATCGACCCGTCACTCAAACTTGACTTACATCTGTCAAAATCTTAATCATCTCATAAAGGATCATTTTGACTTTTTGAACTTAAAAGGGTTTGTTTTAACAGAAAGAGGTTCTTTGAAATAATTTTGTTGTTTGAGAAGCTTTTACCCTCTTAGGTAAAATTAAGACCAAAAGGTTTGTGTGGAACTATTGGTTAGGTTTAACTACTGCTCCAAGTGCATTCAATATATTGTTTAAAAACGTTGTTACTTATTATTATTATTGTTACTTACTAGGACTAGGGGGGAAAACGGGAAAGTGGTTCCCCTCCCCTCGGCTCTATAATACGACATACGGCTAAAATCAGTTGACAGCCTGGAAAAATAATGCTAGGGAGCCAATGAGGTCAGTCCTGGATGTCAAACCACGCTTTGAATTTCAAATCAGACTAACCTTATTGGTTCCTCAACACTATTTTCCCAAGCTGTCAATTGATTTTAGCCGTGTGTCGTACTATAAATTTTCAGTATGACATTATGATATATAATAAATATAATAACATAAAAACCATAATAATATATGGCACATTATAAATAATATTTACTATAAATGGATATATTATTTGATAGATAATTTATCAAAATATATCATTTTATTCATTTCTGTAGCTAACAATTTAAAAGAAAAAGCGGTGTAAATAAAAACACATGACACATAAGTGTTAAAGTGATAAATACCATTAGAAGGGAATTTTTAACCGCCTACTTGCCTTCTTTTATTCAGTAGCTAAATTAAATAGGTTCTTATATATAAATACGACAAGCGGCTAGGTCTTGCTTTAAATCTGATGGATTGCTGGGATAAATCACTTCACAGCCGTTTACATATGGCTTAGATGAGATCATGTTAAATTTAAAAACCTGCATTTGAATGTGAGTCATGGATACGTCCTGTAATAAAGCATTTGTAAATAAATACAATTTATTAATGATTGCAAATTATTTATTTTAACTTTAACCTTTAGTAAATAAATGCTAAGCTTGCAAATATATTTGTTTAAAATAAATATGTTTAATTTAATTAGCTACTATATTGTATATACTTCTTTATTTAGATTTACTTCAAGATTTATCGCCAAGTTTTTAAGGGTGAACTGCCGCTAAAAGGAAAAACACCTCGCAAAAAGCACAAAATTTATATTTTGTTAATTTTGTATATTTATATTAATTGGTGTTTATATTTTTATTGCTCCTTTATAACATAGGTATATAGAAAAATTATTGTGTTTGCGGAACCGGAATTATTGTAAAAACCGGGATTTCACCTGAAAATTCACGTATGGAAAAGGTACATCGATGACGTCATAGTCGTAGGGGAGGGATCATTGAAAGAACTTGATCAATTTACAGACTAAATAAATAAATAAATAGCCTTTATTTCCATCATGTTTTACAAGTCATAAAACTTTAGGATATTGTCATTTTTTTGATTTTGAACAGAAAAATTATTCATTTGCAATTAATTGCAATTGACTACCTCTTAATACAAGACGCCGTAACATCAAATTTACAAGAGAATAAGTTTTTAAGTCAATAAACTATTGAAATATAACTTTAACTAGAACGGGTCCTTGTCTAAAATTTGACATTTACAGAAAACCGACCGCGAATGATACAGATATTCCAGCTGATTCTGCTCATCCTTGGCAACATAAGTTAGCAGCTTTTCATTCACTTATACACAGACTTGAATATTTTCCTTTAGATGACGTGGCATATAATAAATAAGTTAAGGTTATTAAATTAATAGCAGAGAAAAATGGTTATAGTTATAGTTTAATAGAAAAACTTATTTCCAAAAAGAAACGTAAAGCTGCTATGTCAAGAATACATAACGGCGATATAGCACCTAGGATTAATTAGACCGAGAAATGATGTGTTCCTTTCATAGGAAATGTGAGCTTGAAGGTAGCTAAAGCAATGAAACTGAGTGATAGAATTGCTTTCAAGACTACCAACAATATGAAAGACGTTATCTCTAGAGGTAAAGATGTTTATCCCTGTAAATGATTGTAAAGGCATGTATCGTATTAAGTGTGGAGGCTGCGATGGAACTTACAAAGGCCAAACAGGACTCAAGTACAGAGTAAGGTTGGCCGAGCATACGTTTAGAGAAATGCGATTTCGCAGACATATTAGAGATGAAGACCACCATGCGAATAGCTTCAAGTGTCGTTCTTATGGTATGAGGACAAAGGCAGAAAACTAGATGCATTTGAGGTATATGAAATTTTAAAGGATGTAGATGCGGGTACTTCCCTCAACGAACGAGTGAAAGTAAAGTCATAGCTCTGCGTGCGACATTGGCTTAAGGAGAAGGAAAAACGGCTTAAGTGCAAAAATATTGCATTGAAATCAGTGCGTCCTACGCCTCTGAAGGGCTATATATAATTCGGCACTCAATTTAGCATGGTAGGTTTTATGGACATCCGCTCTACTCAACGTTTTAGCTTTTGATTTTATAATTGTTTTAGGTTCTAGGTTTTATTAATTATTTTATTTCATCATTTTTTAACCTCACATTTATTCTTTATTTATTTATTTATTTTAATTATTTTAGTTATTTATTTTATTCTGCTTTTTACAATTTTATTTTTTTATTTTTTTATTGTTTTCAAGTTTTTAAATTGTGTTCTTTACTGTTCGTCTAGACTGAGGATGGCCAGAAGTGGTCGAAAGTCGGCTCTTGTTTTCTAATTAAAGCAGTTTTTGTGAAGAGACTTAGATTATGTATATACTACTGAACATTGCAGCAATCTATAGTTATCATATAAATTATTCGTTTTAGGTGTTAAAAAAAGAGGTGTTAAAGTTTTAGTGTGTTAAGACAAGTTATTGTAATTTTGTTCTTTGATTATATTTTTAGCGAAGGTTGTCAGGTTACTTTTTCGATGTTTCAAAATTTAACATATAGGACCCCGATACCTCTAACAAACAGTCACACTGCACTGATGAAGGCCATAATCAATACTCCATAAAGAATCAAAGAGAACTGATGATGCTAATAATCAGTAGCTTACAAATAATCAAACTGGACAGATTATAGTCATCATCAATATCAAACAAATATAATCAATCTGTACTAATGATGGTCATCAGTGATCAGTGCCATTCCCGACAAATATCATTCTGCATTGTTAAGTGTGATGGCCTCTAGTAAAGTAAAAATCGTTGGCCAATTGGTATCTTTGATTATTTATAAAAGACTTTATTTACGCCTATTGACCAGGTTTACAACAGAAATTTTCATAATTAGGGCCTCAAAATTATTAAAACATAAGACATTTATGAAAAAAAAATAGTTAGGTTAGGATAAATAACGATACGGTTAGAATACGTAAACAAAACCCAGTTCGAATACGAATTTTATCCATAAAACTATAAACTTTTCTCTTTACGATCCATAATAATTTACAATTAATTTAAATGCTAATAGAAACTTTTCATCAGTTTATTATTATTAATTGATTGTTGTTTTTTGATAATTATTAGTTACAAGAGAGGATAGGTTTTGTTTTATTTAATTATATTTGTTCGGTTGGTACGTGTGTGACTGTGGGTCTGGGTTTAGACGATGGAATATTAATTTGTTTTTCAAGGGAGATTGATACACCTGAATTTATACGTTATTTAATTATACGTTTAATTTAGGGTTTCTTTATCTTTGTAATCGATGAGTTTTGATGTTCGTGAATGAAATAATTCGATTGAATTAAAAAAAATAAAGAAAAATAAACTCAAATAGAGTAATAAAAATAGTTGATTATCAAAAATAAAACTTTTCTTGGATTGCAGAAAATCATTCTAAATTAGATTATTTTCCAATTTTAACCATTTTTAAAGAAACATTCATTTTATAAACATGGAACTAATACTGTTAATGAAATTAATTAATGACTGTTAATGAATGACTAGATGTCTGCCAAATTTCAATTATTTTTCCCCCTTTTATGATTTTTTGAAATTTTGAGTCATTATTGCGGGTTAGTAACGTTATAAAAAATATTTTCTGGGTAGTAAAACTACACTTATAGACTGATTTTTGTACAAAGTTTCAACTTTGTAGCATAAATACACTGAAAGCTACGACAACAGACAGCTAGACAGACAACTTTGTAAAAACCATTCAGGAGGTTTTATAAACACCTGAAACGGATAAATCCGGTAACATCCCGGGTTTGGACTTTTTTGCAAACACAATACTTTTCCTATACCTACGGCATAAATGAGGAAAATTAAAAATTGAAAAGGTTTTAAATTTTATATTAGTTAGGGGTTGCTCTATTTATAATTTATTTTTAAGGTGCATTTTCAGTGACAAATTTATTGTTGACGGTATTCTGGAATCGGAAAAAATTTAATGTGCGACATCTCCCCTACCCAACAAAATTAAACAGCTTGCAGACGCCCCAGGACTTTAATTTGCCTGATGCTGTTTGGGTGGCATCATTTAAAACTGATTTTTCGTAATAAAAGAAAAAGTATCATAAAAAGTTCGTGATGCTAAAAAAATTGTACTTTTAAAAAGCTGCGCAAGGCACGATGTCCTGGTGAATAAAGGTGGTGTAATTGAAAACGTTATTACTGCGCAATAATTGCTAGTGCCAGCGTTCCCATTGTGTCCGCACGAATCGTAACCTTAATTATTCGTTCGCACCTTTGCCTTGTGCGGCGACTTACAGGACAATTTGGATTTAATAATGATAGAAAGTTTGATTACATGACAAGGAAGAGATGATAATCGCGTGGAGTATGAACTGTTGTCATGATGTGGATGGAAATTCACGTAACCTGTTCAAATAGAAATATGACCTAGTGGCACGATTGGACCACTCTCTCTATAAGCCAATATGCATTCGCTTAACGGCTCTAGAACTAAGAGAAACGGAATAATAAACGCTACTTGCCTGGTAGTTACTACCACTCCCCCCTCCCCCCATATTACTACTAACATAATTAAAATTTTCTAAGACTGTAGTCCTAAAATAATATAATTTGATTTAATAATTAACGACTATTTATTTTATATTACCTTTAAGGATTTGTTTTTAGTCACAAATTTATTCATCGGAAGGAAGTTTGCCTCCAAATTTAAGACCTGTGCAGTTAATTTAATTATTGCAACCATGTGAAATTTGTTTTTGAAATATGTTTCGCGATTATTTCTTCTAATTCTCATCCTTAATAGGGTCACTTTGTTATACGTCATATCGACTTAACGCGTCATTCCGTTTATAGAAGATTCTAGCTTATGGAATTGAACGCGCGTAAAAACCAAAATCGTGTTACCAGCGTTTTAAGGAAGAATATTCTGACGCGGGGGTTGGCAAGGCGGTCGTATTTCTTTAAGAATGCTTTTCCAGTTCTTGCACAGATTTTTATATTCTGAATGGTTAACCACTAGAAGCGAAACAGATATTTTTCTGCCTGAGTACGAGTGAAAACAGTTCAAAGTAATGGAAATAATCGATGGGGATTCCAGTTAGAAGAGAAAAAGTTCCGAGATGCCATGTGCCCGATTTCTTAAAAATTCTGTTGCTCTTTCGTATAACTGACTACTTATATTTAAAAAAATATAATTAAGTTGTCCCAGCACAAAAATGCCAACTGAAAACCATTTGTTACAAATTTAATTTTAATTGTGCTATTGTGAAATCTCTTTTAGCTTTATTGACTGTCATAAAAGATAAAAGATTGTTACAAAATTAGTTTTAGGTCGAAAATCGTTCCATCATGAAGAGTAGAGTGGTCAGATTAGATCCCTGGGGAGATCTTGGACCTCGAGTAGGATGGTCCTTTAGGATGGTCAAGTCCTTCAGGAAGTTGAAATCTGTTACTCATCAATATCCTGGAAATATTTTATGACCTCTCTTATCCTTTTTAAAAGATATTCTTAAACCCTTGCAAAAAGGTGTAATTTAAAAAGATATTTATGTCAAGTTGGGTTCAAACTTTGTGACATCTGTATCAATAGAAGTTCTAAGCACACTTAAAGTTCTTTTAGTAACAAATACTTTTGTACCTCTGATCTTTACATACTTTTGTTGTTAGATATTGTTTGAAAATAAGTTTTCAAGGTCCTCTTTAGCTACTGCTACGAACAAATAAGTAACATAATGCTGGACATAGAGACATTATTACTAGAGAGGCCCTATTGGTTAAATTGTGAAGCCTCGAAAAAGGAACCTGACCACCTTCGATTATAAGTACAATCAAATAATCAGTACAAAATTACAATAACTTATATAAGAGAATGTTAAAAATACCAATCAAAACACAAACAATGTGCGGGAAAGCAAAATCAATTGATTTATTATGACCTTAACTTACTCTTGAAGGAGGTTTCAATGAGGTTACACAGAGCTTCTGAGAGCCTAAGAGCCTAAGGGCCTAAGGGCCTAACCCTCAATAACTCATTTACAAAAGCATGATAAAACCACCATGGTCAAACAGTGCTGAAGTATTTGGTTTCATTAAACCTACCAACCTTAAACATATTCAAGTCTATAGTCCTCCGCCAAATAGTTCAAGCTCCCTGGCTCGAATCCAACCAAACTAATCACAATGGCCCTTAAAATTCCCGTTGGTCAAAGTCTTTGCTTTCTCTCGTATCAGATTATAAAAGAAAATAAAATAGATACCTATAAAAGATACCTTTTATAGATACTTATAAAAGAAAATAGATGCCCATCCAAATCCTTTATCACAGAACCACTCTTTTTAATCCTCTACGACGCTTACGACGAGATTGGCCGCGTGACCTTTGGCCACAGTAGTGAAATAATTAATCAACTTATTTGAATTCTTGAAAACTTGATCTAAAAAATGTAAAAGACAAAGAATTGAAAGTGTTAAAGTTCATTTTGCTTTTGTGAGAAATAAGAAGAATTAACATAAAATAGATAGGAATAGAGTTTAAAAAATTTGATAGATAGTTTTTACATTGAGCGATATTGATTTAGAGTGTATATTGCATAGAGGGAATATTTCTATAGAAGAAGCAGTATGTGGGATGAAGTTTCCAAAAGTAAATAACTCAGGAGAACCAACATTAATGGAAATCGTAATTTTAATAGAAAAATCTATTTCATTTTAAAAATCCTTTTAGCCTGAGGAATTAAACACTGTAGGGGAATATAATTTCCATCTCGGCTTCGGCGGCATTTTCTAATAAAAACAAGAAGGCGATATGGTAAACGATTAAGAAGAAGTAGCCTTACAAATTAAATTAAATAATATTTCTCTTAAAAAAACCTTTTTGTAGCCGACCGACAAAGAAACTAATACTGCCATGCCTCGCACAAGAAATATTACTATTAAAAATATAAACGGTGGTTTTTGTAAAAAATAAAATCCGGTTACCATTTCGAACTATACCGGAATATTAACTCCGGCAAACTTTAATAGAAAATCACCTGTGTTTCATTTATATTCTGTTAGGTTGAACTTAACATTTATTCGAATTTAAATAGGCATCGGATTCAACTTGGAAACATTTTTTTTAGAAGACGAAGAAGAAATATGCAAGAAGCTCTGTTAAAAAATGTCAGACGTATGCTTTTAAAGAACACTTTTTATTCCTTTGTCCATAGAGATATATACTAGAGGAGGCATAGCCTATCTAAATACATTAAAAAACCTGAAACATCTTTTTGGGGCTCTCAGGGGCTCTGTGTATCCACATTAAAACCTCCTTCTTGAGTAAATTATGGTTATAAGAAATTAATTGTTTTCGTCTTCCGTGTTTTGAATTGTATTTATAACGTTTTATTATATAAGTTATTGTAATTTTGTACTGATCATTTGATTATATTTATAAGCGAAGGTGGTCAGGTTACTTTATCGATGTTTTAAAATGTAACCTATAGGGCTCCTCTAGTATTAATATCTCTATGCTTTTATCTACGATAGATACGTCATTTTGACATTACATGTCTGTCAAATTTCACGGAAAATATGTCTTTACATTTTTGAAGAAGAATTCTTCTCACATTCGGCACTAGTGCTGTAAATAAATGAAATTCTATTTTGTTTACCAGTGCTGAAAGTAAGAAGGATTCTTCCGTGATCCCTTATCAATGAGTTTTTAGTTCTCGTGAGAACTAGTTGCTAGTTCTCATAAGAGTTCTTCTAATTTACGAATTCGCTTACTTCATTAACTATAGAAGTGTTACTAAAGTAAATAACTTTTTTAAAAACGAATACTATCACTATTGGTGGATATATTTCACTCGCGCTCCAAATCCATACTCGCATGCAAAGTTCCCTTTTCCTCACTAGTTCCGTAATGCACTTTTACAATTTAAGTGATTGTCATAAGAAATTTTACAATTTGATCGTTCACAATTTAATCATACTTTAGTTTTGATTTTTGGTTCAGGTTAGTTATAGAATACATAGATATATTTGTAATAAGTATCAAATAGTATATATTTTTATACATTGGGTGGACAATTTCAGATTACCCAAGAATAAACCTTAAATATAGTCCTAGAGTTTCGAAAATGATTAAAATACAATGAAAGTCTTAAAAATTGTTTGAATAAATTCAATTCAACAATTTTATAGCGAGTTTTTACCATGAAAACAACGCTTATGAGGTTGTTTGAATAACGGAAATGTTGGGGGCTTTGATTTTCGATTTTGTATAAATTCCTGTGATATATACTTGTATGACAAGGCGTGGAAGGTTAAAGAATCCTTTAAGCTAGGTTAGAAAATGTGTGTTGTGTGTTGGAACACACACAAGTGTAAATATATATATATATATATATATATATATATATATATATATATATATAATATATATATATATATATTATATATATATATATATATATAATTGAAAGAATCAGGATAAGGCTAAGAAAACTCACTTACTTCCCTTTTGCCGAATTATTATATCTTGAGGCTGATTTATTTATATCTTATATGTATATATATATATATATATATATATATATATATATATATATATATATATATATATATATATATATATATATATATCAACGGATAAGAAAAATTCGTTGACAAAGCAAATAACTCTCAGAAACAAGCTTTTCATCAGCCTCTATGTTTTTAAATATCCTGAATGATGATTGTATTTAAAAGAAAAACTAAATGGTGGTCATTTCTCATTTAAACTGATACCAACACATGACAATGAATAACGAGATCTGCGGTTACGAAATTTCGAACAAAAGCCCCCACAAACGTAAACAATGAATCGTCAAGTACTTTGTTAGAGCAACAAAGTACATATAGATCGACAATGAGTACCTTGTTGTCACGTTAATGGTTGGGTAGGGTGGTCCGACGGAGGTGTAGCGCTAAACATCATTTGTTATTATCACAATCCAACAATCGTCGCTGGAAAAAAATCTTATGATCATTGTCTCTGATGACAAATAATTAATCAGAGTTTATTTTTAGATAAATGATCATGAATTGATCTATTTTAAGAGCGAATTTTCAATAGAATTTCTTTTGAAATTGTTTATTTTAAATCTCGGTTAGTTTAAAAAAAAGTTCAAGTGGAGCAAGCTAAGACAAGCTCTAATACTCCTAGGCTTTGTTTGGGCGCATGCGAATGTATTTTTAAGGGAAAAATTAATTTCCTTCAGCGTAGGGCGTAGCGAATCCGATGTGATGAGGAAAAATTCCAATAAAGATTTTTATTTGTTTTTACAAAAAGATTTTTTCCTGTATGAATGCTATCGATCTGTTAAATGCTGTCTAAAGAGATTAATAATTGTTAGCTTGTTATTGGAAACCCTTAAGATTTAAGTAGTTAAGCTAATAAAACAACTCAGTGGCAAGATTTTATGAATTTCGTTTGTTTGTTTCGTAATAAATTAAATAAGAATTGATTCACAGTTTCCGTAAATGAACCCACATCGGTCTGAGATGAACCGTAATTGCCAATCAAGTCTAGATTGACTATAAAAGGATCAAAGACCATTTTCAACTTTGGTGGGAGTTAAAAAAAATATTCCATTAAGAAATCTAAAAGTTGGGCTCCTATTTTCAAATAAATTAACACACTGGTTCCCAGCTGATGGTCTGCGTGTAGTTTCCAACTGGTCCGCAGAACATTTTAAGAGTTTAAAATTCGTATAATAAATAAAAAATTATATTATAGAATTCGCGAACTAGGAAAGCTATATAGTTGCTAGACGCGTTTTATTGCATTCTTAAACATTTTTAATTTATATTTTATCTATAACTTATTTCTTTGTACTTCTAAAAGGCCGCATAGTTAATAATAAATTACTTAAAAATTTCTGTATAAATTCTAATAGTTTCTGTAATAGTTTTAAGTAACAAATAAAATGTCATGTGCCCTTCTCTTTACAAGAGGTCTGTTCTCTGACCTCTTGTAAAGATCTCACTAAGGGCAACTAAGAGAAAGCATAGCTCTTAGTGATAGTGTCCCTAAGAGCTATGCTTTCTCTTAGTTCCTCTAAGTGACATCTTAACAAAAGGTCAGAGAACTGATCTCTTAGTGACGATAACAATCTTCTGGTCGTTATTGTCACTACAAACAAGCATAGCTCTTAGTGACGATAACAATCATCTGGTCGTTATTGTCACTACAAACAAGCATAGCTCTTAGTGACAATGACGATCAGAAGATCGTTATTGCCACCACGCACAAGCATTGGAGGCTAAAATCATATTTGTTATCCAGGTTTGTGGACCACCGGGCCAGAATTTTTTTACTCTCAACGGGGTCACTTTGTTATATGACAAATCGACTTAGCGCGTATACCCTTATCCTTGATTATAGCCGAGTCGAGTATAGGTGGGTAGGATAGATGGTTTAATCTGCTTTTTTTTATAGTGCGTGCTCCACTCTTAAGTACTACACGCACTGTTCATTATTAGGAAAAGAATCGGTGAAAACTTTATTTATTTTTTTTTTAATTACTTACATATTTACATTTGAATATTCCTTTATTATATAAAAATTTATAAATTGTCCATAAGCGATTTATTTTATTATTATTATTATTATCATTTTTATTTATTATTGTTTCCATAATTAAATTTAAGTGTTTTTCCCCATTAAGTGGATGTCTTAGTGTTCCGAGGTATTTTAATAAATACAGTCTGAAGTAATAAAACTTACAATTAAAATAAAAAATTAATAAATAAAAAATATGAAGAACATATAAAAGTATTGAAAACGGAAAATATATAAACAAAGACAAGTAAAAGATACATTAATTGAAGAGAAGGATGAGGTATACTGGTAGTTATTCTATTTACAAGATCAATTAATTTTTAATCTGGTTTAATCTGGTTTGTCCCTGTTCGATTTTAAATCACTCGAAGTGGTCCTTTCAGAAATTGAGAACCTCTGAAGCTGAACATCCTTTATCTAATAAACTGCGTTGGCTTCCACGTTTAGTTGCATGAAGATGGTGAATTTGACGATAGGAATCAGACATGATTTAGGGATAAAGAAAATCATGGATGAAAACACAATGCTCATTCTATTTTCACCCATGATGTCCTACATCCCTGAAGATGTCTCCCACAGTGGAAGAGAAACGTCTGATTTACCATCAACATTGACGTGCTCACCACCGCAAAACCTATATCTTCATCCTTAATCTATTAGCCTATCATCAAATACTCAGCGCCCATATTACGGCGCTCATCAAGCCCACCACGAAACAGCGTTTTTCTTAAACTCTCCTCGCATCGTTTATAATTCAAAACAACAAATGCCTCTTCTAAAACAATATATTTTTTTAAGAAATATCTTTTTATAAACTACTTACACCTACAAAATTGCAACTTAATGTTAATAAAAGTGTCGAGAGCTTGATTCTATCCACTGAAACTAATATTTCTTTATAAAAACCAAGTCTTGGATTATACCAGTAAAACATTTAAATAAAGAATTAAAGTACAGAGTAATAACCATTTTCTTTCATTTCAATTTTCTTCAGATAATTAAAGTATCATTTTGACTGAAAAAAACTTCTTTTTTTAAAATTTCAGATAATTGTTTGTTTTGGCAGGAAAAACTTTCGTAAATTTCATTTTTTGTTGATGAGGCTTGCTGCTTTCCAAAAAAAATATTACAGTCCTAATGGGTGGTGTAATTTTTAAAGAAAATAGGTATATAATGACGGCTTTTAAAATTCCATATTGTTCGTAGATATTTTGATTACCTTTGCTTTGTATACCTTTGTTATAAAACAGGAGGAAAATGAAAACTAATTTATCTCCAAAAGGGACTAAAATGACCTTTTTTATTCTAATATAAGGGACTACAACAGGGCTTTTCCTCCCATATCTTAATATACGGGACTAAAGTAAAATGCGGGACTAAAATGAAAATCAGACATTGCGCATGCACGAAACACGTAGTAACGAACAAAACAAACATCAAACTACGCATGCGCGTTTTATATTGATATCAATATAAACACGTGTTTAACAATATTAATAATTCTTTTAAGAAATACTTTTATTTGTGTTTGTTATAGTATTTTTCGATACAAACTTATTTATTGAGTTAAAACTGTGTAAGTGTTAGTGTATAACCATGGATAATGATAGTAACATCGTCTCAATTGATGAACTTGTAAGATTGGATCTACATACACCTCCTGATATTCTAGAAGAAGCAAGAGAAATAAAAAGTAGTCTCTTGCCAAATAAATCAAGACAAATTTACGATAAAAAGTACGACGATTTTAAGAAATGGTGTGAGAGTAAGTAATAAAGTAAAGACTATTAGTAAAAATATAATGTTAGCATACTTCGGTTATACTGTCTAAAATAATGTTATTATTATGTTACACATGTTTAAATGTTATTAAATTTCTATATCTAGTATGTGTTTTTTCTCTTTTGAAGATAAAATATTGTATGTACCTCAAGAATAAACAGCCATTTTTCCCTCACTGTTTTCTTTCCTCGGCTCCGCCTCGGGAATAAAATGTCATTATTTCCCTCACTTGCGGCTCGGGAGTAAATTATATTAATCCCTCAGCTTCGCTTCGGGATTAATTTGCTTTGGTTCCTGCGACTTCGTCTTAGGAACCAACTTTACAGATCAGGGAAAAATCGCTCATTTTATTCCCTTGGTGCATAAATAACTATTTATCGAGCTTTCGATATAATTTTAACTTTTTCAAGGCTTAACATAATAAATAACATAAAACAGTTACACGGTTGCTAACAAATAGATGTTTGGACAACAAACTATGTTACTATGCTCAGCCTTGAAAAAAATAAAATTATATCGAAAGCTCCGCATAATTTGTTTTATTTATTATTTTGGACCTATTCCTCCTCAAAAGCTTTAATAATTTAAAATAGAGGTCCTTATAAAGTTTTTTGTTTTTTTCTATTAGTAATGAACAGTAATAATTTTTTATTTACAAATTTAGTACTTTTTTCTGTTTATTTTTTATGAGTTATGCTGTTTATATTTATGTTCAAAAAACAAAACTTATCTTTTCTCAGGCACTTAATTTTATTTTCTGTTAAACCTCTGTTAGAAACTATTATAACTAAGTTTTAATTGATTGTCAAAAGTTGACCTCATATCTTTGTAACTTTTTAGTTTAAATAAAGTATGATTTGATTTGATTTAATAATTTTTTAATGTATGAACTTAAAAACTTATATTTTTACTTTTTCTCATTTACACCGTAAGTATATTGGAAAAGTATGGTGTTTGCAAAAATCCGAAACCGGGATGTCATCGGTGTCATCTGTTTTCGGTGTTTTAAACACCCCATGAGTGTGTGTGTGTGTGTGCTTATTATTATCATAGCTCCCAGTGTATTTATGGTAGAGAGTTGATACTTTACACAAAAATCTATCTACGGCGTAGTTGTGCTATTCTGAAAATAATTTTTTATGACGTCATTAACCCGCAATAATGACAGCAAAAATTACGAAGTTTTTTTAAAAAGGAGATTTTGAAATCTTGGGCTCCATTGAACCTTCTAAGAATGCAAACAGATAAAACAAAACCAAGATATGTTTTGGGCGCTTAAAAGACAAAAATAAATAACAGAACTACGTATTTGTATTCATAGAAGAATGTAAAAACTAATAGAACGAAATGTGCTCTATCTCTTACAGATGCATGACAGTGTCTAGTGCAACATGCTGTAACGCCAAATTTTCATGCTAGTTCATAGATAACGCTACTAAGTACTTTGTATTTTGCGTTACACGAGGCGCCATAAATATCTTCTTATCACCAAATAACAATTGCTTACCTCTTATCAACGATAAACCTAATGTGTATTTATTTACTTATTTTTGGTTCTGATTATGACCTCGTAGGTTGAAAGTGTTTTAATATTAAATAACTATTTGTGGACTCATTTTCTTCGCTCATTTCCTCAATGTTTATTATCTTCCCGTCGAATTATCCCTTAACAATATAGAGGATAATCTCTTTTCCTTCTAAATAGTTTATTTTGAACAAATTTTCGTATATATATATATATATATATAATATTATATATATATATATATATATATATATATATATTATATATATATATATATATATATATATATATTAAATTAAATATTCCTATTTCATTTATTATTAAGTTATTGGTAGTATCAGCGTATACAAAATATGGAAGCCAACATGAACATTTAAAATTCGCGAAATGCTAAAATATAAGATTATGTATACTAAAAAAGCTACCACACCGGTGGCTCATCCTTACTAATTCGGACTCGCTTTGCTCGTCCTCAGAATATGCAACCACCTGATTTTTTTACATTATGTCAATTCATGACATAATGTTCTGATTAACATAAGCCTGTCAATCAATAATAACAGAACTAATAATAATATGGAACTTGGTATTTTTGTGAGCCATACATGGTTCACACATTTTTATGTGTAAAAATTTTAGCTTAATCTAAACACTATATTATATGTGGGGTCATTTTTGTGGGTTAGTGACGTCACACATATTTCATAAACAATAGTGTTTACGGAAATCTATTATAAATTTATTCCTGTCTACCTACTTTAATAAATGTAATAAAAATAAAAATGAAACGGTAGAATAACATTTCATGATTTAGAAGTAACAGAAATGTAATTTATAAAGAAAGGTCTTTATTTAGAAAGAAGTAATGATATAGTAATTGTTACTTACTGTAGAAGTGATATTTTCATCAGAGTCTAAGTAATAGTAATATAAGTGTTTTCCCTGTCCGCCACCCGGAGCGCTGCTATTAACTAACTTTGTTTTCCTTATATTCGGCTTCCAAGCTTTTCTCACAAATGATAGCGGAATTATTATTACTAACGACAAGGTAGTAACCAAGAACCTAAGAAACCCTTATAATATTAGGTCATCTAAAGTCTAAAGAAATAGATACTCCTAGGATAAATAGTTCAGCCAGAAACAATTCTGTTTTTGTAGATGGAATAATAGTATATTATGCTACTAGGCAGCAAAATGGAATTTTGCAGACGAGTTTTATAAATTTGCCCCCGAGCCGAAGGCGAGGGCGGGCTATGGAAATTACCTGCAGAGGCGTAAGACGAGGCAGGTAATTAATTGCACGAGTCTGCAATGTTTCCTTTGCTGCATAGTAGCATATACTATTTTATCTACTAACGGCAGAAAAAATACACAGAGATTATTTTAAATACTTGCTGCGAGATTTTACAGGCAGTAAAGACTGCTTTGAAGTAGATGCAACGCTGACAATATCAGGTGGAGTGTGGTCCAATAACTCGTCAATGTCAACAATGTTTGTATCTTTATTCACTTCACTGTTGTTCTCACTCATTATGTTTTAGTAACTTAACTTTAGTTTACAGATTTAGTTTTTGATAACGTTCTATTTTTGTAACTTTATATACTTAAATTAAATATAACAACATGAAATACAAAATCTGAAGACTTAAACATTAAAAATCTGTCTATTCATAAACAGCTGGTAAATAATTTAATTTAATGCCAAAATTATCAGTGTTGCCAATTTGTTTCCAAAACATTATATATTATTAGATAAACAAATGTTAAACATTTAATAATAATATCGTAATTTTAAATAACAATAAAGAAAGTTACATACTAGAAACAAGCTAGAATAAATCATAGTTTACAAAATAAAACAATATCGAAATTCACGCAATCATTTGTAAAATAATAACCTCCGCTCTTTCATTTTCCCGCCTAGGGAGTTTTGACTTGTTTCCCATGTTATTTAAATGAGCCATAACTCCCTAGTACTTTTTTCATTACCAAAACATTTTGCGTACTGTTTTAAAATATTTCCCGTATTGTTTGACAGTATAGGTAAAATGACATTTTGCAGCTTAAAAACAGTCCAGTAATGGCTTATTTTGCTGCCGTGAGTAGATAAAAGAATTTAATAAATTAGATAAAACAATAAAAGATGTCAAAGTAATAAAGCAATTTAAAAATTTATTATTTGAACACCTCTATTTAGAAATGTTAAAAGCCTATTAGTGTTAATTTTATTTTTCATAAATAAAAGCCTTTTTTAGTGTTTTATGAATGTAAAAATTGAATTTTTGTATTTTTTATGTATTTTGTAAGTAGCTTTGCTAAATAAATATACATTTCATTTCATTTTATTATAACTAGTTATAATCGAAACATAAATCCATTACGAAATTTTGAACTGTTATTTCAAGTCCCTTAAAATCATTCATACAACAGTAGAAAAAAATCCTCGCACCTGATTATTTTTACCGGGTACCTCGCAATTTTTCTTCACCTTATCGGATCTGCTACGCATATTCTCACTGCTTTGTACTCGCGATCTACTTCCTTAGAAAAGAAAGATCAGTATTAATGCAGTTACTCATCCGACTATTTACCACGCTCGACGTGGTATAAAAAATCAATAAATGTTTTCCATAAAATCGTGGAAAAGAAATACATAAAAAAATAACAGTCATGGCAAATTTGAACTCAATTGGCTAAAAGTTTTAACGATTTCGCTGCCCCACTTCCTAATATTAGGGGAAGCATTACGTTATAGTAAAAAAGCTGAACACACACTTTTTTCATCTAATGCCCATGTTTAGCTCACACTGATTCCAAAAAATTGTTGTCTACAGTCTATCGTTTAGTTTAAAAATCCCCAAGGTCATAAGTTTTTTAGGGATTGACCAATCAGAGAAGCCGCTGCCAACCACTCACTTAAAAAGAGAAAAAAATCCCTACCACAATAACCGCTGTAGGGAAAAAACCTTCTTCCCGGCAATCGTTCACTTTGTTTGTGTTTCTTCTTTTGATTACATCGTTTTGAAAACTACTTTCAAATTAATCTTAAAAATGATATTTTAAAATAAAACCACACAAAAGAAATGTAAAAAAACATCGCCACAAAATACGGGTAAAATAACTTGATTTGTTTACATAGTTTTTCCCGCTCCTTTCTTGCAGGGATTTTTTTTCTTAAGAATCAGTGGTGTCTAAACTGACCTGTCAAGATTTTTAAACTAAACGATAGACTGTATAACCATGTATAAATGTATATCTGTATATACATACAATATGCATACGTAAACATATACAAATGTATATGTTTACCACTGAGATCATTGAGTGGAGGGTCACTCATGCGCTGAAAGTGTCGACATAAATATGAAGTTGATCATAATTGATTGTACATTACTCTATACACTGCAAGTCCTAATCTTCCATGGTGTGTCATTGGTCCATGATTACGATCGTTTTATAGACCTCTACTAAAGAGGTGGTTAATATCAGTAATTATTATTAATTTTATCAAACATTATTACGAAATTTGAATTATGGTATCAAAAGGAGGATGGAAAACTGTTAGTCATATGAATTCCAATGAAGGTAAAAGGACGACATGGTATAAGAAATGACTGGGCGTCCCGCTGTCTGGCTTGTACCCTCGTCAGGGTGTACCCTCAGAGGTACAGGTTCCATCCATCAACTATCATCTGATTATAAACTCTATATCAAACTACCTGGAAGGCAAACATCAAAACCATCTAATTCCCAGCTAATATTAAACCCATGAGCGGCTTTAGCATAAAAGAAGACTAACCGCTTAACATCAGTAGTTTCTTCTTTGTATCTAACCGTCTTTTATTCTTCTTTTTATAGTACAACTTAAGAATTTTATATTTAAGATGGGGTGTTTGTAAAATATTGTAATTCCTTGACATGGTGACACATTAGGACTTAACTTTTTCTACGTATCTTTTGAAACTTACATTCTACCAATAAGTAATACATTGCTTAAATAAGACATTGCTTAAGTAAGACATTGCTTATGAAATTTCTTATTCATTACACTTAAGTAATTTCTTAAGACGTTTCGTTATGGTAAGACAGTGCTTGTGAAATTACTTAAGAAGTTTCGTTATGGTAAGACATTGCTTATGAAATTACTTAAGAAGTTTCGTTATGGTAAGACATTGCTTATGAAATGACATAAGAAGTTTCGTAATGGTAAGACATTGCTTATGAAATGACTTAAGAAATTTCGTTATGGTAAGACATTGCTTATGGAATGACATAAGAAGTTTCGTTATGGTAAGACATTGCTTATGACATTACTTAAGAAGTTTCGTTATGGTAAGACATTGGTAATGAAATGACTTAAGAAGTTTCGCTATGGTAAGACATTGCTTATGACATTACTTAAGAAGTTTCGTTATGGTAAGACATTGCTAATGAATGACTTAAGAAGTTTCGTATGGTAAGACATGCTTATGTTACTTAAGAAGTTCGTTATGGTTAGACATTGCTAATGAAATGACTTAAGAAGTTTCGTAATGGTAAGACATTGCTTATGAAATGACTTAGTTGCCCATTATAAAATATAATGTTTAAGATGTACCGGAAGATTAACGATGCGCAATGATAAACTAATTTGTCAATGGATAGATATCTGACTAAATAGAGATGGCACTGCAGTTAAGTTAACTCTTACGTTAACAAAACATAACTATTCGCAAAACAAAACTATTGAAAATTCAACGACTTTCTATTCCACTAATTTAGTTCATGCCTAAATTATTAGTACCACACCAAGGAGTATCACTACTGGGTGATTTCTCCTATTAAGACTGCCAAGTAGTTTTAACCAGTATGAGCACTATGTCAAATACATTTATTGTGTAGACAATAATCAATAAAGTTAAAAAAAATGTTTACATAAGTACTCTAAGTCTAAGGATTGAAGTCTTAAGTACTTAAGATGATTCTGAATACGGGCCTAAATAAACTCGGAAGTTTAATGAACATTCATTCTATCCATTCATAGGCCGCACACCTCAACCACTATACAACGGGACACTCTTCAGTTTAAGTACATAAGTACTCTAAGTCTAAGGATTGAAGTCTTAAGTACTTAAGATCAGTACATAGTAAATTGTAGTATAGTACATAAGTAAGTAAGTAGTGTTGAGTAGTACATAAGTTGTAGTATACCACATAAGTCTATAAGTACATAAGTCCATAGATATAAGTAGTACATTGTAAGTAGTAATATATAGTACATAAATATGTAAGAAGTAAGTAAGTTTTAGTATAGTACTTAAGTCGAAGTACATAGTAGCAATATGTAGTAGTATGGGGGAGTGGTGGTAACTACCAAGCAAGTAGGCCATGTTGTTAGGCCCTTTTTGCCAGCTCCCTAAGATAGTGTTCTACTCCTTTTAATTTCAAGTGTAGGTATATTTCATCTAATCTAGACAGAAGAGCCGTGAATTTCTATGGTTCTTCTCATGCTTTTTCAAGGAATTATACATATTTTCACTGACTCATATAGTCTAGTGAAAACTAGGAATAACAAGTGCCCTCACTGTAAACCAAACCTCCATACACTTTAAACTACAAGGCAGACATGTTATGGTATTAAAATCAATCTACTATGAGGGTCCTAAATTTTGCCTATACCCAGTTTCATTTAGGGTAAGGGATCTTTAACGAGTACCTGACAATGCACAGGCTCAACACCACCGGCTTTACGTCCCTACCGAAGGACTTGGTACGCAGAATTTGTATCCCTCTGATAAAAATCCCAGAGGCCCATGCTGGGATTGAACCCATGACTAAGACCCGTATTCAGAATGATAAAAAAAGTCTCCTAGGTTCTTCATATAGGTTGTTCCTAGCTTTAGTGTCAATTTCAGAACATTTTTAACTGTCCCTAGGGTTAGGAAGAGATCTCTCCTAGGTTTCTCCTAGCCTTTTCCTAACTTTGCACCTTAAATTCTAGCTAGGAAAAAATAGGAACAATACAGGAGAGATTTGAAAAAACGATTATGAATACCGCTAAGTATAGAAGGAAGCTAGGAACAACCTAGGAGAAGGCTAGGAACAACCTAGGAAAGTTTTTACATATGATTCTGAATACGAGCCTAAATAAACTCGGAAGTTTAATGACCATTCATTCTATCCATTCATAGGCCGCACACCTCAACCACTATACAACGGGACACTCTTCAGTTTAAGTACATAAGTACTCTAAGTCTAATAAGTAGAATTTGAGATCTGGAATCGGCGATGTATGAAAAGGTTCACATCAATGAATGTGCATCTGATCAGGAATTTCAACAATTTAACAGGCAAGTACAACATTATTAATAAATATTTTGTTATAATCAGGACCCAGTCTCCGGGGTACCTCGGAACTTTTCCTCATCACATCGGTTTCGCTACGCTTATCCTTCTTACTTCGGACTCACTTCGCTCGTTTATTACAAATATATCCATGCTTTTTTTGTGAAAAAGTACGATAAGTTCCCTCTATATAATTACAACCTCAATGACGGTGTTAGAGTTAAAGATTTTCCCAAACAGGATCCCAGATCCACAATTTAACCAATTTTTCGACTATTTCGGCATTTCAATTTATTTTTTCAATATTCCTGGGTAAAGAAAGATACTACTATTTGTAAAAAAAAATAATTTATTTATTATTTAACAAAGAAATCACATTTTTAATAAGAAAAATATAATTAATAGGTAACATATTGACATTGTACACTCTGACATTGATCGGTCATTCATTTGAAAGATAAATGGTTTAAGCTTATTTCCACATTATACTGATATAATTCAATCATGCGTTCACAGAGTAAGGACTGTATAGAGGAACCTGATGTGCTGTAGAATCTGCACAGATTCCAATACACTGCTGAACTCTAGCGGATTAAAACCGCAAAATATATCAAATTGCAGTTGATAACTATCAAATGCAACTGATAAGATAATTTTAACTGTTTTTAATTATAAACAGTTTAAATTATCAAATTATATTATGTTCATTAATAAACTTACCTAAATATTTAATATGAATTTTTTTTGGGGAAATATTAAAACAAAATATAATTAATTAATTTTACCGTTACCAACAGTACAACAAGATATGACATAGTTTAAGATAGAGATATATTACTAGAGGGGCATTATTAGTTAAATTTTGAAACATCGAATAAATAACCTGACCACCTATGACTGATCATCATAATTTAATTAGAACAAAAATTACAGTGACTCATTCAGTAGAATGTATAAGTTACAAATTAAACCCCAAACAATATGGGAGAAGCTGAAGACAATTGATTTAATATAATATGAACTCAGTCTTGAAGGAGGTTTCAATGGGGTTACAAAGAGCCCCTGAGAGCCCCAAAATTATGTTTCAGGGTTCATAATGTTTTGAGATAGGCTATGACCTCTCTAATACTAGATCTCTAAGGTTTAAGTTCAATCAGCTAAAGAACAAGAACTTTGATATGTACTCAGTACACCACTTTGAATTAGTTCGGTTAGCCCAACCAGAACTAACTCTAAAAAAATGATGCAATTCTAAATAAAAAAAAAAATCTCCGAATTTTCGGTCCTAAAAACTACAAATATGACTTAAAAAAATTGCGTTAAATTTTTAAAGTTGAATTTTCAATTTAAAATTTCTTATTAGTTGACAATAATACAATAGTAAAACAGTCGATAAATAAGCTAAGGAGTTACATTAATGGATGATTTTTTTATTATGTATTAAAAAATTAATACAATTTTTTATTAATAAGTAATTAAAGCTGAAATACTTAAAACATACATTATATTTTAATTTACCAATTATATTATAAAATTAATTTAAATTCATATGTTATTCCAACAATTTTGCACAACTATCATTCCAAAATATTCAGAAATTTAAGTACATGCATGCTACATCTTCTATTACATTGTTTAATTAAAAATGCTTAATTAAAATTATTTACATTGTATTTTTTTAACTGTACACAACATTAATAATTTATTTATAACAGGACAATTATATACAATTATTAGGAATAAAAGAAAGTTTATTTTGATTGATTGCTCATAAAGTAGTGTAAATACATTTTAAAAATACATTAATAAGGAACTAAAAATAATTTATATTATTCCTACAAATCAATTTCTTCAATTAATTTTACTTTGATGGCAAAATTATGTATAGTATGGTTTATATTTTAGTTTGTTTTAAGATTGATACATTGTTTTCATTTGTGTACAAAAGTTATTAAATATATCTGGTTCTATCCATATTTATCAGAAACATCCTAGTATATACAATAATTTTGACATCACACTGGGCTTAGTTTATTCTTAAAGAAAATAAATATTAGCTAAAACCAGTAACAAGTCTGGTATCAATGAGTTAAACCAGCTCTAGAACAAAGACCAGCTTCGACTCCAAGCTGACCGAGGTAAGGGTAACCGGATTTCGGCTCTGTAGGGCTGTGCAATCCTGAACTGTACATTTGACTTGCCGTACCCCCAGGAAATAGACTACTGTAACAATAAAGAAACAAAAATATATTACTAAGAATTAGTCTTAAATGCATACAGATATAAAATTATAAAAAGTTTCATTCAGGAACCAAACTCTCGTACACACACATACGCATATATATTATTATATATATATATATATATTTATATATATATATATAATATATATATATATATATATATATATATATATATATATATATATATACTTTTGATCAGTGAGTTCCAACCTTCCAAACAATTCAGCAATTCAGCCTCCTACTCCAACCTCATAAGCACACATGTTTTTTACAAATTTGCTAAAATCGATAAAAACTAATGATATGAGTTGAATAAACTTGGCACGATGGTTTCTATATGTAATAAACAAGTATACAAAATTTAAGTTCATTAAGGCAAGCATCTCTAGGGTTTTTTGTCGGATTACTAGAGTTAAGCAGCATCAAGCTAGGATGAGTGACCCTCAGGAATAAAACGTTTGTTTTTTATGTCTCAAGACGCGCGAAGCAATATTTGTATTATTAAATAAAACAAATATTGCTTCGCGCGTCTTGAGAAATTCACAAATTTTGTGAATCATGTTATTACATGTACTCATATAGTATATCTGTTATTTATCGAATGTAACGGATTATATTATCGCCAAGTCACCATATAGTATATCTCTTATTTATCAAATGTAACGGATTATATTATCGCGAGTCATATATAGTATATCTGTTATTTATCCCCGGATTAATTATCAGTCACCATATAGTATATCTGTTATTTATCAAATGTAACGGATTATATTTATCGCCAAGTCACCATATTATATCTGTTATTTATCAAATGTAACCGATTATATTATCACCAAGTCACCCTATTTTATTAAATTTATTGTTACAATGCTGTAAAAGGGTTTTTATTAATTTGTTTTGAATTCAAATATTTATTATATTCATAATTTTATTTATTATTTAGAATATTTTACGGTTCGAAATTATCTCTAAAATATTTAATATTATGATGTATAATTTATGGTACTTTTATATTTCAAAGTTGAATATATAATTTTCAATAAACATACAATATTATTCATAGTAATATATGCAATATTATGATCAAGAAAAGAATATAGGATACATAGTAAATAATGTATGTGTGAGGTTAAAGCATATTATAATGAAATTTTAAAACTTTTTGACCTTCCTATTAAAACACTGTTACCACCCACGCAGTTTTTATTTATTAAAAAAATAAAATCTAAATAAAAAACTATTATAAGCACATAAAATTATGGGAACAACAAAAAAATCGGGTACGGGGTACCTCAGAACTTTTCCAATCCCATCGGATTCGCTCGATCATCCTCTCTGCTTCGGACTCTTCGCTGCCTGCTTCGCTCGATTTTAGAATACAAAATACGCCAAATTTATACTGCAACATGTCTTCGCACTCGCTTCGCTCGTCCTCAGATAGTAAATGCATCCGTATCATTCTCAGCGGTCACCCATATAGCACTGACCACGCTCAATGCTGCTTAGTTTTTATGATCCAACAAAATTTGTGGATATACTTGTGGTATTGAAACGAAAATATACTTATTTATTAAGTTATAGTATACAATTGTACTAAATCTAAAATCAATTGAATCATTTCCTAATTTATTTGTTTTAAAAAACCTACACAAGTCGCTTGATAAAAACTGAAATAATGCTGATAATGAGATGAAACTTAGCACATATGTTAGTCTTATACATGGCTACATGCGTGCTAAATTTCATTCGGATCGCATAATTTGTCTGCGTTTCATGATTTTTCAAAACTTTCGCTGAGTGAGTATTGCGGGTTAGTGACATCATAAACAAAAAAAAATTCTGACTAGCATAACTACAGCGGTAGATTCATTTTTGTACAATGCTTCAACTCTCTACCTTATATACACTAGGAGCTACGATGGTAACAGACACACACATGCACACAGAGACAGACAACTTTCAGAAAACTAGGAAAAAAGGAAAAATAATAATGAAGACAGTAGTCCGATTTTTGTTAGTTCAATTTATTTCATCAGAGCTCGGACTGCCGTCTTCATTATTATTTTTCCTAATTAAACTCACAGTCCATTAAACTTAATTCTTTCAGAAAACTATTCAGTAGGCCTTAAAAACACCTGAAACGAATAATTCCGGTCACATCCTGGTTTCAAAACTTTTCCTATATACCTACGGTATAATGAGGAAAAGTAACAAGATGATATCCCATGAATGTCGCTTATAAATGTTTGATACCTTCAACCTTCGAAGTTATTGCTAATCAAAATGTCAAAAAATCAAAAGTCATAAATTTAAATCGGCTGCTAAAACCCAAAAGGTTTTTTTTATAAATTTTTGATGGCTTAGCAATAGGGGCTAACGATGCCCAAACATTTTTATTTTCCGCGCCGGCAACAACTAGACATAATAGTTTGAATGTTGTATAGAGTTTCTACTGTTTGACACAAAAACAGCAGGAGTTATGCGTGACACATCCATACATCATGATGATAACCGCATAGAGCGTCATCAATTTTGATGAAAATTCGTTAAAAAGTCTAAAACTGATGATTCTGATGGAATCTTGTCTTTGGATTTTCAGAGTGAACCCAATATGTTACCTTTATACCTACAAAAGTATTTTGGGATAAGTAAATATAAGTAAATATAAGTAAATTAACGAGGAACCAGAACGTATCCCACATAGCTAGTAGTAATATGGGAGGAGTGGTAGTAACTACCAGGCAAGTAGGCCACATTGTTGGGCCCTTTTTGCCAGCTCCCTAAGATAGTGTTTTACTCCTTTTAATTTCAAGTGTAGGTATATTTCATCTAATCTTGACAGAAGAGCCATGGATTTCTATGGTTCCTCTCATGCTTTTTTCATACCACGTAGCTAAATAGCAAGATTTTTCCTTTAACAATTTCTCATATCTCGTTTTAGAAGGATTCACAAATCAATCAATTAAAAAAAAAGTATATTTTCTAAAAAAAAATACCGACAACGAAAGAAATGGTAAAGTGTCAAAATGACTGGAGCCGTTAAGTAGGGGAGTTCAAAGAAAGGCCGCCCAGTGTGAGAGCGCTGCAAGACCACCGCAGAGCCACCTAGCATGAGAGTGATGATATTAACTAAACCCTGTTATTATCTCTTGTACTTTATAAAATTATCTTTTATCCCTCCAAAAAATCTTCTTTTAATATCATTATTAGGAAAGGGTTTCCTTGGATTCCAATGCCATACCAATCTGAGTGTTTTCGTAGCACCAATGACTTTATTATCCCATGGGAAAGACTTTACATTTCTCGCCTACTCTCTGCTAACTAAATATGTTCTTTAATTGATTTTTGACGTTAAGTGATTTCCGCCAATACTTTATACCGACAAAGTGATTTGAAAGATCGAATTTAGTGATTTTATTGAAAAATTTAATCCTGTTTAAACCTGTGTCTACAATATCTCAAGACTACCTCAAGAAGGTTTAAAGCTGACATTTTGTACAAAAAAATAATTAGTTTATTAGTTTTATACATTGTTATTTTGACTTAAATCAGAACACTTTGTATTAACGTCTCAGTTGTAAAGCGCTTGCAATACGACCTGAAGGTCGAGGGTTCAAATCCAGCCGGGGGCAGAGGGGTTTTCTCGGGAGGTCTCGCATTTACAGCCGGGTGTTCAAAACAAGGTTTTACGTGGTTATTGACGGATTTTAAATAGTTCAAATTGGTCTGCAACTATCCATGCGTTGGGAACCCTAGGGCTAGAGGGTGATATAGGTAGAACTAGTAGCTAATGAGTGGATAGATGAGGCAATTAGATCAAAGTACCAAAATCAATACACATTAAAGATCTCTATAAGGCGTGGTCGAATATCCACGGCCTTCTAGAACATTGGATCACCAACAAACATTTTTTATAACTTTTTTTCAAAATTTTCAGTAATTAGCCGGATTTGTGATAAATGAAGCCTACTTCCGTAATCTGCACGCTCTTTTGGTTAATCTCAAAGAGTATTTACATTCATTCAACGATTTATTTAATCTAACTTGGTACATACATACTACTGTTAGAGTCAATGTTAACAAATATGACATGTCAAAATATAACACAAATATTGACGTCTAACAGTAGTTATGTATGTACCAAGTTAGATAAAAATAAATCGTTGAGTGAATGTAAATACTCTTTGAGATTAACCAAAAGAGCGTGCAGATTACGGAAATAGGCTTCATTTATCACAAATTCGGCTAATTACTGAAAATTTTGAAAAAAAAAGTAAAAAAAAGTTTGTTGGTGATCCAATGTTCTAGAAGACCGTGGATATTTGACCGCGCCTTATAGAGTAGAAATGAACTAGATAATGTATTCCAGTCATAAATGCGGCCACGTACGGGAAATGTTGAAGCGACAAAGACATGGTCCTATGCTGTGTGAGCACAAACTCTGAGATTATCAATAAATTAGCATTCTAGTAAAGGAAAAAGCTGAAATGGGCGAAAAAAGTCAAAACACTACTTTAAAAAAAATCGAATTTAAAACAATTTCTTATAATGAATCTAACTATTCTTCTGAGATTACGCAAATTGGTTGTCCTTCTTTAAGTAATTTTCATGCCTTGTGAGAACATAAACTAGACATGATTTCGCATTCATTTTATTTTATAACATTATAACATTATTGTGTTACATCATTGTATAACATTATAGCAAAGTATTACATACATTATTGAATACATAACTTAACATTAGTGTATATATTATTATAGAGATTATTGAATAACATTATTGAGTAACACTAGTGTAACATTATTGTGTATAATTATTATTATTACATTATTGAATGAAATGAACAAATAAGGATACCTCGTACGGAGACTAAAAACCAATCAAAATAATATTCTCATTTAAAGAAAAAAAAGTTAAATATCTCAATTACTTTAACATTTATTTTCAAAGATCGATTTTTTTAGATATAGGATTAGCAGAAAGATTATAAATTTTATTAATTAGTATTCAACACGCCATGTACCTTCTCAGACTTATCTATGGCGTTTTATCTATGGGAGGTCTGGTAAGCCTATAGATGTAACAAGTCTGGATATCTCTCGCAGTCCTAGAATCAAGGACGGAATATATATATATATATATTATTATATTATATATTATATATATATATTATATATATATATATATATATATTATATATATATAATTATAAATTTGACCCGAAAATGTCATAACCCACTAGAATACGACTAACTTATCAGGGAAACAATCTGCTGGATACTTAATTAATAAAGTTGGTCATTAAAGGTCAATTTTATTTACTATACTTTTAAAATTAATTTTTATTTTTTTAACTTAAGATAATATAAAACTACAGCCACGTTCGTTATCGAGGTCGTTAAGGCGTAAGTTATTAAACAGACCTTTGACACCACGGAGGTCTAGGGTTCGTATCCCAGGTTACGCTCTCAGTTTATATATAAGATTATTGTTCAAATAACCTATCGCCAACTTTAGATTACTCTTAGAGCGTAACGGTTGCCACAACCACTAGAGGTGGTTCCCGCAGAGGTTATCCCTGATAGGCCACAAGGCTCTAAACGGGTATTATTTATTATTATTATTATTATTATTATTATATAAAACTAATATACGTATATATTTTCTAAGTCTATTTAAGCGATTGTGTATCAGAAAATAACCGTGTATACACACACACATATATATATATATTATATTATATATATTATATATATAATATATATATATCTATTTTGAAGACTTTTTACTACATCTAGAGAAGTTAGAAAGGAGGTACCTTATCTCCACTTTAATTAGCCTACTATCCCTGTCAATCAGTAAATTAAGTGAAACCATAAGTAACAACAAACCGAGCAGACTCACGAAGCGACCACTTAATTTGATTTGCTATATACATGGCAAAATGCAATAAAATAAAAAATAGTAAGAAATAAACAAATGATACAACACAGCTACAATGCATAAGACACCGACCCTGGGCGGATGCCAAAGGCGTACTAAGCAGTGACCGCAAAGCAGTAACGCTGCGGTTATTTATCTGTCATAAATCTTTCCTCACATATTTATAGAGTAATAATTTTTATAAGTTTAATTAGTATTATGTTTGTTGTTTAACTACAGTTTATCTTGTTTTTTGGTCATACATTTATATTTACTTTAAAGTTTCAGAACAACAATATACTTTTATGAATAAGAATGAATCAAAGGAAGCTAATAAATCCTTTAATAACTATGTTATAATTTATTAACTTTAAATTATACCATATAAGTTTTTTAACTGATAAATAAAATTTATTACATTAATACCTTGAGCGTGAATAAAATTCTTTATATTGAAATAAAAAAAGTCATTGTAAATACTACATTATGTTACAAGGCTGTGAAGAAAGTATTTTTTTACTGTTGCGACTGTGTTAACTGTCAAGCGAAGCGAGACAGTAAAAGAAGACGAGGTAAAATAAATTCATTCCCAGGCGTGTAGCAACTTTTTTCGGGCGTAGTAATAGTAAACATAGATATATACTAGAGGAGGCATAGCCCATCTCATTACATTGAGAGGTTTGAAACATATTTTTGGGGCTCTCAGGGGCTCTGAGTAACCTCATGGAAACTTCCTTAAAGAGTGAGTTAAGGTTATAAAAAATCAATTGATTTTGAACTATGCCTAAGGGTTGAATCGTAAAATCGTAACGATATTTTAAATAAAATTTAAAGTAAAAGAGTAAAAAGGTCTTTAAGTAACTAAAGTTAAGTTTTTAAAAAAACTTTAAAACGAACGAACTTAAAATGAATATTAAATTAATATTTTCTTTTATACACAAAAGGCTAAGGACAAAACATTCAAAGTAAAATTTCTTCTTCTAAATTTAGGTCTTGTAAAAAAAGTGTAAACAAAAAATCAAGAACTATGACAGGACACAATGAGAACTAACAAGTAAGCATTATTCTGTTAACTCGAACAGCAAATTAGCATTCGTAATCGATTTTCTGACTTAGGTATCCGGAGAAACAATAAGAAGAGTGATCAGACCAACAAAGGCGCCAATAAGACAATAATGTGACTAAGTAAGCAGTCTTACCAATCATACAAACACAAGTCACCTTCATTTTTTTAAACGTCCTTACATGGACAACACTGTCTGGTATATAGTCATGTAAAGGATTGAGAATAATTTTGGGAATGATCCGATGTCGCTTGGTCAAGTCTGTTTTTAATCAAATAGCAACTTGTGTTGGTTTACATTAATTCAATTGACCTATTAATAAAACAAAATATAAATAGGTATTGTCACCAGACTATACCAGTCCTAATAATCGGCGAAGACATCTGCGGTTATTGTCATGGAAGATTTAGATTTTCGAGGTATCCATTGCTTATCATCCTACCTTGACGCGTCACATCGAAATCTAGATTTATAGCACCATTGGCTACCTTGACGCAGCGGTCCACCATCGGAGATCTATATATTATTAGCATCCAGTGGCTCATCATTACCTTGACGCGGTCCCATCGGAAATTCTAAATCTATATGCCCTTGGCATTTTTCTTACGTTGACGGGTCGCCATCGGAGTCTTAGATTTATAGCATCATTGGCTTATATTACTTGACGCGGTACCATCGGAGATTCTATTTTATACACCCATTGGCTATTTTATTACGTTGACGCGGGTCACCTCGGAAAGATCTAAATTATAGCCATTGGTTTATCATCTTCCTTTGGACACGGTACTCGGAAGATTATAAATCTATATAGCACCCATTTGGCTTTATCTCTCCTTGACGCGGTCACTCGGACAATCTAAATATATAGCATCCATTGGCTTCATCTACCTTGAGCGGTCACCATCGGAAGATCTAAATTATATAGCATCCATTGCTTCATCGTCTACCTTGACGCGGTCACCATCGGAAGGTCTAAATATATAGCATCCACTGGCTTCATCATCTACCTTGACGCGGTCACCATCGGAAGATCTAAATTATATAGCATCCACTGGCTCTCATCTACATTGGGCGGTCACCATCGGAAGACCTAAATTAATAGCACCCATTGGCTTCATCTCTACATTGAGCGGTTACACCGGAAGACCTAAATCTGATACCACCACGGTCTCAGTTGTTTAGGAAAATTCTATGGCGTGTTAACTGACTTCATGACGTCATTAAATTTCTAAACTTATCCTGTAAAATCCAATTTTTGGGTTTTTAGTGCAAAGACAATACTTTTCTATAAACCACAGGTATAAATGAGGAAAGTAAAATCCTAAAGTAGGTTTAGGTGTTTTTTTTTTTTTTTTTTGGCGGTCAACTGCAGGGTTGTTCCTCCATTGTAGTTAATTAAATAAGGTCTAAGAAAATTATTGATAATTTGGTTATAGATAATAATATTTAGGTTTTAGTAATATAGATGTTTTAAAGGTATTGATATTAAGGGTGTAGGTGAGTAGTAATAAGAATTTAGTTAAAGGTCGGTAATTAGTTCAGCTTGATAGAGGTATTGCAGTAGTATTTGCACGTTTGTTCGTCGTCTTAAGAATTTCTGGCTGTTAGCTGGTAGCGAATTTTGCTTTAATTTTGAAGATATTTTTTTTATTAGATTTTTTTTTCTCCAATAAGGGAGTATAGGTAGAAAAGAATAAGAAAAGTGATCTTTACCTGTAAGTGTCAGTCCATGGATTATGATCTACGGATTTATGTGGTTGTCTGGGGTGCCAAGGTTGAGAACACTGTTGATAATGTTCTGGTGTTGGGTAGCTTGATGTATAGCTAGAACTAGTGTAGCTAGCAGCTGATTGCATCCAACCACTTGTACTAGTATGGTTACCTAGCAACATACAAACAATAACAAACATGTAAAAATAAAAAAAAAGAATTAAGAAATGGAATATAGATTGCTTAAATTATAGATACGAGCCACAAATAATAGATGGGACATCTAGTGAAGAAAAAAAATTGTAAGCAAACTATTAATTGCCTAAATGAAATAAATTGAATTTAATATTTTGATTTTCTTTTGATCGTGAAAAAAAACTGCCAGATATGAAATTAAGCTTTCCTTTAGCATTCTTCAAAGCTTATAAAAAAAAGCCAAAAAGCCGATCTAAATTTTAACTTTAAATATCCCAAAAAGCTCTGCCAACCTTAGATGTGGTTATGATCTGTATTATTTTTACCAAAAAATAAATCAGGCCAAAATGTTGAGGTACATTAGTTATTTATGCACCAAGAGAATAAAATGAGCCATTTTCCCCCTGATTTGTAAAGTTGGTTCCTAAGAAGAAGTCGCAGGGAACAAAGCAAATTAATCCCGAAGCGAAGCTGAGGGATTAATATAGTTTACTCCCGAGCCGCAGACTAGGAAAATAATGACATTTTACTCCCGAGGCGAAGCCGAGAGTGACATTAATGAGAGTGCATTATATGAGTCTCCATGTAAGATAAATACCTACAACACAATTACTTTTCCTCATTTATACAGTAGGTATATAGGAAAAGTATTGAGTTTTCAAAAAATCTGAAACCGGGATGTCACTGGAATTATCCGTTACAGGTGGTTTTCTCAAAGTTGTCTGTCTATATGTGTGTGTGTCTGTTATCATCGTAGCTCCTAGTGTATTTACGCTAGAGTTGAAACGTTGTACAAAAATCAGCCTGCTGCAAGTTGTGCTATTAGGAAAATATTTTTTATGACGTCATTAACCCGCTATAATCATTCAGTGGAAATTTCGAAAAAATTATAACACATAAAAAATATGCGATCCGATTGAAATTCGACACACATGTAGCTATAAACATAAACATTTGTGCTAAGTTTCATCTCATTACCAGCATTAGTTCAATTTTTATCGAATGACTTGTGTACGTTTTTGTTTTGACGAAAAAGATTCAATTGAGTTGAAATTTAGTCACACGTATACTTTACTTATTAAATAGTACACAAGTTTCGTTTCAATAAGACAAGTATATCTATAATTTTTTATGGATTTTAAATTTTATGTTGCATTCAGTGTGAGCAGTGCTGTATAGGTGACCGCTAAGAACGAAACGGATCCATTTACTATCTGAGGACGAGCGGAACAAGACCGAAGACATGTGCAGTATAAATTTGGCGATTGTATATTCTGCGGACGAGTGAATCGTAAGAAAGTCAGAAGCAGGGAGGATGAGCGCTACGCTCATGTGATCGGATTCGCTACGAATCCCATGTGATGAGAAAAAACTCCGAGGTACCCCGTACCCGATTTTTATCTCAATATGTGAGATAAATTGGAGCCGAAACGTGGACATCTGAAGACAAAATTGGGATCAATTTTATTCTTACTACAATTCCCCCTCCCCATAATACAGAGGGATAGATGCAAAATATTAGAAGTACTGTTATCACCGTAAGATTTAATTAATATTTAATCAATTTTTCGTTTTTATTTCTTAGTGATTTATTCCATGAGATTTTTATAATTCTTCAATGAAGATTATAAAGGTGGCTAATAGTGGGTACATAAGTGGTGCATATAGGTGCCTATTTAGATACCTTGTAGTTGTGGTGCCGACAGAGAGATGCCCAAAGCTATTATTAACTCGATCTTATTGTGAGGTAATAATGGGCTAGAAACGTTTCCAGGCTATACGGAGTGCTTGTATGTACGATACGACTCGAGACGTGATTTTGCCTTGTGAATATTGTTTTTTTTGGAAAGTTCTTTTAGAAAACGTCCTAAAAATTTATGTGACGTGTGTACTTTTGGAATTAAGAGAAATGAAATTGTGTAAGAGCATGTGAGGCATTGATGTTGGAATATTATCATATAACAGTAATGCATTACGAGAAAATATTGTGCTGAGAAAGCACTGCTTACGAGAAAATACTGTGCTGAGTAGCATGTTACGAGAAATATTGTGCTGAGAAAGCACTGCTTACGAGAAAATATTGTGTGAGTAAGCACCTTACGAGAAAATATTGTGCTTACTGTTACGAAAATATTGCTATGCGAGCTGAGGAAAGCACTGCTTACTAAAAATACTGGCTGAGAAGCACTGCTGAGGTAAGCACTGCTTACGAGAAAATTGTGCTGAGAAAGCACTGCTTACAAGAAAATACTGTGCTGAGAAAGCACTGTGCTACGAGAAAATAGAAAAGACTGCTTCGCAGAAATACTGTGCGAGAAAGCACTGCTTACGAAAAATACTGTGCTGCACTTCTGTGCTGAGAAAGCACTGCTTAGATAAAATACTTGTGCTGAGAAAGCACTGCTTAGGAAAATTGTGCTGAGAAAGCACTGCTTACGAGAAAATACTGTGCTGAGAAAGCACTGCTTACGAGAAAATACTGTGCTGAGAAAGCACCTTACGAGAAAATACTGTGCTGAGAAAGCACTGCTTACGAGAAAATATGTGCTGAGAAAGCACTGCTTACGAGAAAATATTGTGCTGAGAAAGCACTGCTTACGAGAAAATACTGTGCTGAGAAAGCACTGCTTACGAGAAAATACTGTGCTGAGAAAGCACTGCTTACGAGAAAAGAAAGAAAGACTGCACTTACGAAAAATACTGTGCTGATACTGTGTGCTGAGAAAGCTTACGAGAGAGAAAGCTTACGAGAAAATACCGTGCTGAAAAAACTCTGCTTATCAAAACCAGCAAGTAAGTCGACCACCAAAAGAATCCGTAGTTGGTTTTTAGTTCGTACCATTAAATAGTCTGAAGCAGTCACGGGTGTACAAAGAAACTATACTTTATTCTGGTTGGAAAAAAAATTTTTTGGAGCGAAAATAAATGGTCTCAAAGTTTAGAATCACACTGATCGTGAGACATTAATTTAAGATAAAGCTCAAAATAAAGTTTTAAAGAATATTATAATAAAAGGTAACAAGAGGATGAAAGTGAAATTGAAATTAATTTACATTTATTATATATATATATATAATATATATATTATATTATATATATATATATATATATATATATATATATAATATATATATATAAATATATATATATATATATATATATTATACAAGATTTTGATCCAAGAGGATTCTATTGTAACCTGTGAGCGCATATTTAAATCGGAATAAAACTTGGTACAAAATCGACGCATATAGTCTTGAGACCTATAATAAATAAAATGCCATCAGAGTATTCAACCTGCGGAACAAGCTCAGGTAGTGCATCTGTTATCTTTTAAGAATTAATTAAAGTTGACGAAAGATTTTTATACAAAGATTACGTCAACGGAGCACTACGGAACTTTTCCTCATTACATCGGATTCGCTACGCTCATCCTCCTAGCTTTGGACTCGCTTCGCTCTCCTCTAAAGTACAAGTCTTTAAATGTATACTGCAACACTTCTTCGGACTTGCTTCGCTCGTATCAGATGTAATACATTCGTTTCCTTCCTAGCGGTCATTTATCCAGGCACTAAACACGCTTGATGCTGCTTAACTTTTATGATCCTTCAAAAATTGTAGGTAGACTTGTTGTATTATAACGAAACCAAGTACGCTTATTTATTACGTCCATAGGGGTACACTTGTACCTAATTTCAACTTAATTGGCATATTTCCCGAATATTGCGTTTTTTTTTAAACGTATACAATTCATTTAATAAAAAATGAACTAATGCTGATAATGAGATGGAACTTAACATATATGTTAGTGAAGATTTAGGTCTTCCGGTGGTGACCGCGTCAATGTAGAAGAAGAATCCGACGTTTCGCTTCCACTGTGGGAGGCGTCTTAAGGGATGTAGGACATCATAGATAGAAACACAATGCTCTACAAAACTGAACTAAAGACGCAGTCACAGTCAGTCTTTTTTTCTTCATCTACATTGACGCGGTCACCACCGGAAGACCTAAATTCATGACAATAACCGCGGAAGCCTACGCAGTTTATTATATATGTTAGTATTATACATAGCTACATGCGTATCATATTTCAACCAGATCGCATTATTTTTTCGTGTTTCATAATTTTCCTAAATTTTTGCTGAGTCATCATTGCGAGTTAATGACGCGATAAACAAATTATTTTCCGAAAAGCACAACTACAGCGGTAGACTGACTTTTGTACAAAATTACAACTCTTTAGCATAAATACACTGATCGCTTTAATGATAACAGACACACACACACACATACACGTACACACACACACATACAGATAGACAACTTTGCAAAAACCACTCAGGAGCCCTTAAAAACGCCTGAAACACATATTTCCGTTTTCATATGAGTTTATGATTTTTTTGCAAACACAATACTTTTCCTATATACCTACGGTATAAATGAGGAAAAGTAAAAACAATAAATATATATTATGTTTCTTAAAGGAAAATACTACTTTAAAAAGATCCTGTAGTTTTAAAATAGTTTCCAATCATTTTAAACTCCAAACGTTAAACTTTTATGTTAATTCCTCCTGACTGAGCACTGGTTTACATTGAGTAAGGTTATGGACTCACATAAATCTATTGTCACACAAAACAGGGAGCGAATATGACGTCATCAACCCGTGACTAAACAATGGCAGCTGTAACTATTGTAAAAATCCCTTCTCTTTGGAAATCTCAAGCAATAAAGGGGTGCTTACTTTCACTCCCCTACTCTACCGCTACATTTAATAACAGATAATAATGGCGGACGATTTTACAAGAAAGAAACCACCCCGCTGTAACTTTATTGACGAGATGTGATTTTAAATAATATTGAAAGGGTTATTTATTATACTTTTTTACATCTTCAATAAGAATTATGTTTATATTAAGGGTTAATTTAACATTGATTTCCAACTATATTGATTTATGTTCAGTTGTAAGTTTTATTTAAATTAAAGTTGATTTTAAATTTTAGGTCAATTTTTATAAAAGGTTTTATTTTCTGACAATGTTATAACTTGTTGAATTTTAATTTTGTTAATTTTTAGGTTAATATATACAATTTTAAAATCAGGGATTGACAGAACGCGTTGACGTGGTAAGCATTTTATCTCATTATCGGCATTAGTTCAATTTTTATTGAATGACTTGTGTACGTTTTTTTAAAATGTAAAAAATCAGAAAATGATTAAATTGAGTTGAAATTTTTTACAAATGTAAACAATTACTTAATAAATAAGTACACAAAGTTTCGTTTCGAAACGACAAGCGTATATCCATAATTTTTGTTGGATCATAAAATGTAAGTAGCATTGAGTGTGGTTAGTGCTGTATGGGTGACCGCTGAGGATGTAACAAATGTATTTAATAGCTGGTGATGCAGCATAAATTTGACAAGTTGTATATTCAGAAGACGAGCAAAGCGAATCCGATGTAGGGAGGATGAGCGTAGCAAATCCGATGTGATTAGGAAAAGTTCCGAGGTACCCTGTGCCCGATTTTTTAAAACAGGGCCAGATAATCTAATATTATTGATTACTTTATCCAAACTATATGAGATAACGGGCGCTAAGAACACAACGTTTCTTTATATCAATTTAATGCTTTAAAGTTTATTGCGACAGCACACTTAAGTCTTTTAAAAAAAGTGGTATCTCATAAATTTTGAATAAATTAGAAAAAGAAATGTATATCTTAATTTGAAAGACTTTGATATTTCTTTATAAATTATTGAGTTGGACAAAGGGGTATCAAGTGTTTCCAAACTAAGAAATGTATTTTTTTTAAATTGGACAAAGGAATATATACCTATTTTTCCATATTTCATGAACCTCTTCCATAGACTATACGTACTCTATAAAAGTACCGTTTTAAATTAAACCTTGAAAATTATTCAAAATATGACTTCATTGAAAGATCATCATGAATTACCTTGTGCGTGAACTTGGTTATGTTTCCTTAAAAGATCATCATGAATTACCTTGTGCTGTGAATTGGTTATGTTTTCCTTAAAAATCATCATGAAATTACCTTGTGCTGTGAACTTGGTTATGTTTTCCTTAAAAGATCATCATGAAATTACCTTGTGCTGTGAACTTGGTTATGTTTTCCTTAAAAGATCATCATGAAATTACCTTGTGCGTGAAATTCGTTGGATGATCAGCAGGAGATGAATACGAAGTGGCTGGTGGGGATGGGAATGCTGATTGCAACGTATTGAACGCTGTCAGCTGCTGACTGTTCAGCTGTTTTCTTAACCTAGCTCTTCTATTAGAAAACCAAACTTGAACCCGTGCCTCTGTTAATTTAGTCCTGAAAAAATAACAGAAATACTTATTTAAAACTAAATTTGATTATTTAGAAGGCAGTGCGAACGTTAAGAAATCGAAAAGGTAACTCCTAAACTTAACATTTTTAAATAAAAGTGATCCTAATTCTGATCCTATTAATAATAAATCTTAATCAAAAATTTAGTTCGTCAATTTTTAATTAATTTATTAAGTAAATGATTTTTAAATAGTTCTGCAATAACCAAAATGACATCACGGTCAAACCAGGTCTTATTTTAGTAAAGAAAAGCGCACATTGTATTTAAAAAAAGTAATATGCGATTTTTTTTAAATGTCAGGTTATTTTATTTACTTTTAAAGCCTCCTATAACATATTGTATACAAAACCTTTTTGTATACGTTTTGTACTCCTAAAACAAAATATTACGTGTTCGATTAAAGAAGAGTTAAAAAATAAAGGTCTTATAAAAAAGAATCACCGTTTGCCGCTATTCACAGGAAGCTTAAATGTAGCGCATATTAGTGTTTTCTTAATTAATTTTAAATGCAATTCTTTCATTGTAAAGAATAATCCAAAAACATACAATTAAATTATTATGCAATGCTTTGAACTCTAGATTTTTATTGTTCTAAATATTAATCTACACATTTGTAGAATTCAATTTGAGTTTTGGATAATAGATCTGTTTACTGGAGTAGATTTAATCACTCTTAGATTTGAGGTTGACAAGATATCAATATGGTGGCATGAAAAAGGTCCTTTAATGTATCGAACGGGCTTCACAGACGTATCGGACAGACTTCTTAAAGGTATTGGACGGGCTCCTCAAATGTATCGGACAAGCTTCTTAAAGGTATCGGACAGGCTCCTCAAATTAATTAGAGGTGTTCCACAGCCTTATCGGACAGGTTTAAAAGTTTCGGATGGCTCCTCAAATCAGACGTGCCCACAGCCGTATCGACAGGCTTCTTAAAGTATCGGACGGACTTTCAAATGTTTCGGACAGACTTCTTAAAGGTATCGGACAGGCTCCTCAAATGTAATCGAACAGACTTTTTAAAGATATCGCACGGGGTCCTCAAATGAATCGGACAGACTTCTTAAAGGTATCGGACAGGCTCCTCAAATTAATTAGAGGTGTTCCACAGCCTTATCGGACAGGCTTCTTAAAAGTTTCGGATGGGCTCCTCAAATCAGACGTGCTCCACAGCCGTATCGGACAGGCTTCTTAAAGGTATCGGACGGACTTCTCAATGTTTCGGACAGACTTCTTAAAGGTATCGGACAGCTCTCAAATGTAATCGAACAGACTTTTTAAAGATATCGAACGGGGTCCTCAAATGTATCGGACAGACTTCAAAAAGGTATCGAACGGATTCTTCAAATGTATTGCACGGGTTCCTTGTATCGAACTACTCAAAGGTAAAAGCGAAAGTTGTTTTCATTTTATTACTGATCAGATATATAACTGATCATAAACTAAATTTAGGACTGATCATACAGCAATCAAACTACCAGCTGACTCAGCTAACTTCAGAGCTTGTATCTAAAGAGACATTTTTAATAACTGCTTCAACCTATATTATAAATTGTTCATTTTATGCTGTTTAAAATGTAATCCTATAAGTGAATTGGCTTTCTCAGTAAAAGAAAATTCATACACCAGATGTATGTTAGGTAGAGATTAAACTCCAAGATATCAAGTTTTTTTTAAAAGAGCACGAGCTGGGTTTGACTTTTACGAAGGCTACCACCTTGAAAATAAAGATATTTGATCTGGGCGGCAGTAATAAAATGTTTAAGAGGTGTTTTTGAAGCCGAAAGGCAAGCCGTATTTTTAGTAGTCCTTGAAACGTATTTGATAGATATCTCAAATGAAAAGTTTTACTTCTTAGTCTATGATTTAGTAAATGTTCTATGCTTGTCATGTTTAAAACAGTGCAAAAATATTGCCTTGCATTTAGAATGGGACATAATACAGTGAATTTGCTCAGTGACGATAATTTTGTAAGGAGTAGAATGGAATACAGTGACTTCCTAAATTACACTATTTTTGTAAGGAGTAGAATGGAATACAGTGACTTCCTAAATTACACTATTTTTGTAAGGAGAATGGAATACAGAGACTTCCTAAATTACACTTTTTTTGAAGGGTAGAATGGAATACAGTGATTTCCTAAATTACACTATTTTTGTAAGGAGTAGAATGGAATACAGTGACTTCCTAAATTACACTATTTTTGTAAGGAGTAGAATGGATACAGTGACTTCCTAAATTACACTATTTTTTAAGAGTAGAATGGAATACTGACTTCCTAAATACAACATGGAATACACTGCCAATTCTATTTGGAACGTTTAGAAAGACACCAGTGATTAATGAAATACAAACAATAAAAGCAACAGGTAGCACGGGGAACATCTCTACACATAAATATATAGAGATGATTCTAAAATTATTAGTACGAATAATTGAAGCTTACTTTGCCTGACTTCCTTCTAAACACTAACATTTGAGTATGTCTTACGGCCGTCTCAAAGTTCATCTGAACACAAAATCAAGATTAGCCAAAAGTTAGTTGTTCCTAGCTTCCCTAGCTCCTTACACCCTACACGACTACCTTTCCCGTCCTCACTCTTCTTTTTAACTACTTTTTAAAAAAAATTGAAATAATGTATGTCTAGTTGTTAAGTTTATTGTGTATTTAATATTTTTTTAAATTTCTTATATTTGTACATGTATATTACAATGCCGTGTTACATCCACATAAGTGGCTTTTGTAATAAATAAAAATAAATAAATAAATTACTTCTGAGCTAATTCCTCTCTAGTGTAAACATCAGGGTATTGAGTTCTCTGGAAGGCTCTCTCTAATTCCTCCAGCTGCTCTCCAGAGAAAGTTGTCCTGCTTCGCCTCTGTTTTCGCTTCAATGGTATACCTGGTTCTGATTCCGTTTCGGAATCTTCCCCTGAACTACCTCCTACAACATAACAGTGTTATAAAGAATTAGAAATAAATAAATCACAAATGCAGAGGAACATAATTTTTTTTACCCAATCTATTATTCTAAAAATAAATCTTCACACTGAGTCTGTCATTCTAAGAAACAATATCTATAACCGTGATTTTCTTATAAATATTTGCTAAATTGCTTTTTTGGTGCTATGAGTCAAAATTAAAATTAGTTTTAATTAAACAAGAAACAAACCTTAACTCCACCCTTTTTAAAAATTAATAATTTATTTTTTATATTTTTCCCCAATAATTTTATTAAATATGATGTTGAAAGCTATAAATTACAGGGATCCTAGACTTAATAATCAACTCGAAAGAAATCTAGCTATATTTGCATTAAATTTCTGAATAATTAATAGATAATAATTAACTATTAAATAAATATCGAAATGTTAGAAACAAAAATTATTTCTTTATCTTTTATAGAGTTTAAATTTTAAAAACACCTGTTTTTTAAAAATTAGAACTATTATTTTTTTTTCGAAATAATTGTCCATATTAAGTTTTTTTAACATATATGAGTCTTATGTTTTTGGCTTTAGATATAAATAAACCAGTTTTGATAAAAACCGGCATAGTGTACTATGTAAGTGTACGGCCGGAGGCAGAGTCATGTAATATTGTTCCGATATTAAAGCGGTGCTTATTTCATTATGTCTTTATCTTCATTGTAATCTAAACACTACGGAATATTTTCCTCACCTACGTATATATCAATAGATTATTCATTAGTAGTTGATCGAAAAGGTCATCAGCTTTAATACGCAAATTTAACATCATTTTATTCGTATGTTTTTTTTTTTTTTATTTTTACAAATATAAATAAATATTGACATGGGCGTAGCAAGGGGGGCAGGTTCCCCCCTAGACAAGCAGAGTTGTTGCAAAAATTATATAAAAACCTTGGTTCAGGCAAGAAAAAAACATTTTTTTAAATAACTTTATAAAATTAATTTAAATTTTATAAAATAATTAATTAATTTTATAATATTAATTTAGAGCTTAAAGTAACTTCTGTCTTAAAAAATTAAATTTGTTTTGTTAGTTTGACGTATTAAATTTGTAGTGATATTATTAGTAAAATAAAAACTAAAATGTCCGCCATGTTTAGTCACTTAGTTCAAATGTCCGCCAGTTTAGTTCACTTCAGTTCAATGATAATTTGTATTTTGTTTTATTCTTTAAGTCTATTTGAATAAAACTAGTTTTGATTTGTACTTTAAGTGCTTTGTTTTTAAAACAAAACATAAACCTTTTTATTAATTGTTTGTGATATATATATATATATATTATATATAATATATATATATATATATATATATATATATTATATATATATATATATATATATATAATATATATAATATAATGCCCCCCCCCTAAAACAACCCGGGCTACGCCCATGAATATTGAGTAAAGAACACGCATAAGAAAAAAATCAAACTGTCATAATATACATTTTTAAAAAATTTGATACATATTTGTACATTTCTGTTCTAATTTAATTTGTACTTGTAATCATTATTACTTTTCCTCATAAATACCGAAGGTTAGGAAAAGTTTTGTATTTTCACTTAGAATCCGAAACTAATAATTTTCATCTAAATTATTAGTTTCAGGCGTTTCTAAAACCTCCTGGGCGGTTTTCACAAAGTTTTCTGTCTAGAAGTTTATTTATGCTAGAGATTTGTTGAAACTTAGTAGAAAAATAAATCTTTAGGTCTAGTTGTGGTATCATTAGCATACATGTAGTCATAAATAGGACCAACAAATGTGGTATGTTTCAACTCATTATCAGCATTAGTTCGATTTTTATCGCGTGACATTTATAAGATTATTGCCAAGGTTGGCTTCACCAAGAATAAGTAGTTATATCTATTTTATTTTAAACATTAATCTAATCTAATTCACTCTTTTTCTTTATAAATTTCATTATTATTTTAATACTATTAAACAAACAAATTACTAACTATATATAAAACTAACAAGATTTATATATAAATATATGAATAAATAAAGTATAATAATAAATTAAAAAGCAATAAAAGTAAAAATAAATAAAGAAAGTATAAAACTAGTAACAATAAAATAATAGAACTCAAAACAACCACAGCTAAAAAGTTAATTTAAGGAAAAGAAAATATAAGGAAGTCAAAATAAATAAGAAATGTGCATGCACATAAATAAGAATTAAAATTAAATAAATTGTAGATAGTTAACTGAGATTAAAATAACTATTGTATAATATATATTATATATATATAATATATATATATATATATATATATATATATATATATATAATAATATATATATATATATATTTAAAAATTAATTTTATTACATTTCATTTAATATGTAATTATTAATTTCTTAATAAATGGTTTCATTCATAAGTTTTCCTTGAAAATAATGGTTTTTTTCAAACAAGTTCTTTATTGGCAAAAGTATACAATACTTATTTCGTGTAAACCGGAGTCATAAAAAAAATTAAAAAATAATCCAATTGTGTATGAAGCCTTCCGAGGTGCCTTGTACCTGATTTTTATAAGCTATTGTAAAGACCGCTATTTTAGTAATACTATTTTAGACACAATTTAAAATTAATAAACCAAAATAGTTTAGTATATAATTATAGTAATTAATTATAGATATTGTTTTATTTAATTAGGAGGTATCTGAAACAGTTACCTCAGTAACTGTCCTCTATTTCAGGAGGGTGCTGAAATAGAGACTGCGTGTGGATTGTGTGGGTACCGCTAAGATCTAAAATGTCAAATACGAGCACAAAAAAATAACACACCAAATTAAAACACAGCAATAAATAGACTTGAAAACAAGGAATGAAAGATTTTGATGAATTACGGGGAGAACCGTTGCGAGTTGAATACTGCATGAAATATTACCTCCCCAAAGGTCCTGAGTTCGAATCTAAACGTTCCTTAATAAATGACTACTGTTTATCATAATTTAACAAATCATATTTTTACTATACATGGGTGGTATTTAAAAAAACAAAATATTGAAAAAGAAATATACATGAAGGTGGTTTGAAAACAAGAATAAGAAGCGATAATTAGTCATAATATTTTGATAAATAAGTTTAAAAAGAAAAATTAAAAATGTACCGAAGGGAAAAATAAGAAAAATGTACCGTACTGGAGATATGAAGTGAAAAATTATTGAGTATTATTAATATTGCTCATAAGAAACAAACAGTTTGAGAGACGAAGGGTCTGAGCGTGATGGTAATTGGGTAGCATCAATTACAGCGCTCTCTACCGCTCAGTCAAGCGCTCAACTACACTTAGTTATTTTTCAATTTCATATTATCCCCCTGGGCGGTCCATATCAATCAAAATGTTTTTTTAGAAATAGGTTTTCATCTTTTATTTTTTCCTTGTTTTTCTTTTTCTTTCTTTTTTTTTGCTAAATGGTTCTTCTCGTAGTATTTTAGTAATTATAATATTATTTAATTTTAATTAATTTTTTTACTAATTTATTTTATTTATTCACTAATTTTAATGATCTTGCTTTGTCATTTTATTTATTTTACTATATTACCTAATGCTATATAAAATTTATAATATCAAATACTATCATATTTTTGCTTTTAGGAGTTGATTAATTAATTAATTTTGTTACAACATACTAACGTAATTATAATATTTAATTACTGACGTAGATTATAATCTTTATAATTATAACTTTATAATCATTTATATTTTAAAATTTATAATATTAAATATCATATTTTTTGCTTTTAGGAGTTAGTTAATTAATTCATTTTGTTACAACATACTAACATAATTATAATCATTAACTACTAACGTAGATTATAATCTTTATAATATTTATAATTATTAACTTTATAATCATTTATATTTTAAAATTTATAATATCAAATACTATTATATTTTTGCTTTTAGGAGTTAGTTAATTAATTCATTTTGTTACAACATACAAACGTAAATTATTCATTTTTACTTTGATATGATTACCGTTATTTTATTATATTACCTTTATGCAATTTAGGCATTTATTTTATTTTGCATTATTATTATTTTAACTTTATAATTATTTTCTTATTATACTTTGCATGACATCGTTGTTATTCTTCTTTCAATAAATTATTTGGTCTCCATTCGATTTTTGGTCTCTATAATAATTCTATAGTTTATAGGTTAGGACACTGAAGATACGTTTATAGAGTTGTTAAATTATTTTATTAATTTCATACAATATTTCACTTGTAATCTCCAAGCATATTCATGTAACACAACCTACAAAAAGAAAAAGAAAATTACCAATCATTTTTTTAAAAAAATATATGACGTAGTTAAAATTCTCGTAACTCGTCTTAACTGTAAGTTATTTTTAAGCCTTTTTAAACCTTAATTTATCATTTAGCATGACTTAACTAAGTTAATTTTAATTACTTGACTTTTAGTAAGATTGGTAATTTTCTTTTTGTTGATTGTGTTACATGAATATGCTTGGAGATTACAAGCGAAATATTGTATGAAGTTAATAAAATACTTTAACAACTTGATAAAAGTCTCTTCAGTGTCCTAACCTATAAACTATGAGATTTATTTTTTTTTAATTGCATTTTTATTATATATAGTAGTATTTTATAATTATTTAATTTTATAAGGTATGAATTATGATAGCAGAATTAAATGCTTAAATGCTTTAGCATGGAATTACAAATATACAAAGAGTTTTAATAAATTTCTATTGCAGTTTGATTGCAAAGTAATTTTAAAACCGGTGAACTAAAACATCAGCACTTGTTAATTTTTTAAAACATTCTAAAATATATTTTTTAAACTAATGATACTAATTTGAAGGAATTATTAGTAGCCAGGTTAATGCGTAGCTCAGGGCGTTTCAAATAGTTTTTTTCAGATTCCTTAAAAAACATTTTAACAAATGAAAAAACAAAAGTGGCAGATATTGAAAAAAGAAAATTGTGGTACTAAATAACCAGCGTATTAAAGCAATTTAAAAAGGTGCTACGTCGATCTTTGACCTGACGATAGAGAAAATATAAATTTTGAACAAAGTTTTTAAACAAAATTGCTACTAAGGCCGTTATATACATATATGGTATATACGAATTTCAGACACTGAGAAGTAACTCATCCATTGTCCTTCCACCATTGTAGCGCTAACTAGCAGTTGGTAAAAATGTATTGCTCTGAACAGCTCGTTGTTCGATATAAACAAATATAAAAATACGAGATTTTTATATTTGAAATTTTACGCTTTTACCACTAAAGTGATTTTAAATTATCTATCGTCAATTTTAATATTCTTTTTCTACGGATACTTCTCCTCTATAGACAGGGGATATAAAATGGTACTGAGATTCAAGTGACTGAGTATATGTAAATAATAAAGAAAGGAATCAAATGACAGGGAATATAAAAAAAGCTTTTATCACGAGACATATAATCGACTGATTGCTGACATAGTCGAAGTAAGTTTAGTTAAGTTCTATCCTAGTTTAAGCCCTTTTTAGAGATTAATTTTCCTGTGTTGTTAGTTTTGTTTCGGTTTATATTCTATATCTAATTATCATTTTACAATTAATTTTTCTTATACATGTATCTCGTTTGGACCATCAAAGCAGCTATTTAAAGTCACTGCTTGTGCTTAATACTTTTTTTGTTATAGACGTTTTATGTTCTTATAATAAAATAAAGACGAGATAAATAATACATGCATTATAATATAATTAACAGCAATAATATATATATATATATATATATAATATATATAATATATATATATATATATATATATATATATATATATATATATAATATATATATATATATATATATATATAAATATATATATTTATTTATATATATATTTATATATTATTTATATATATATATATAATATATATTATAATATATATATAATATATATATATATATATATATAAATAAATATAAATATATATATATTATATAATATATATATATATATATATATATATATATATATATATATATAATAATATAATATCTAATCTAATACAAAAAAAAACAAATTAATGGATTTAACATTAAAACAATAAATTAATTTTTAATAGCCGCAAAAGCTTTCGATTGTGAGCGGCTATGTATTTTGTTTGTTTCATATTTTCACTATTCTATAAACAGATTAATATTAGTTAGGTTATTGTTTATCTTTTATTTGTATTGTTAAAAAATAGTTATTTATGCAACAAGGGATGAAAGTAAGTTTTACAGCTCAAGTTAAAGTTTCGTCCTACGGCAGCGCCGAAGGAGGAAACTTTATTAGCTCACGAGGCCAGTAGGCCGAGGGAGATAAACTAGTTAGCTCCCGAGGCTTGCCGAGGGAGTTAACTAACATTTTGGCTCCCGAGGCTTGACGAGGGAGATAATACGAGAGCTGACAACTTTCATCCCTTGTTGCATATTAAATTTTATCTACGACTAGAGAACTAATACTAACAACTATTAATATATTCTTCAGCTCCTTAATTGTTATTGTGTTAGTTTAGTTTATTCTTACCATGTCAATTACTCTGATGAAGAGAGAATAAAGCCACTATCTTCACATTATTTTATTGTAAGCTGTCAATAGAATAATGTGTAATACTATATTTGTAATTTAAACATTAGCGTGTGTATATTGTATATTTTACCCGTAGTACCAACATAACACCGAAAAAATCCTGAAAATTTCCTAAAATTCCTAAAAATTTTACTAAAACATTCTGTCAAGTTGGCAACACTTCCACTTTTCCTCCCTTGGGAGTAAAAGTAAATTTACAGTGTGAGGTAAAAAGACTGTATGTAGAACTTACAATACAAGGAGTGGATAAAACAATATAATAAATAAAAATATTAATAAAAAAATAAATAAAAATTAAATCAAAATTAAAAAAATCATTTATTGTTTACTTCTGTATTTAGACTCTATATGTTAGCTACTTAGTACATATTATATAATTTATGTTCTCATATTTCTTTATATCATATCGGGAACCTATATGCTTTCTTCCTTCCTAAGCTCATTTAAGCATCTTAACCTATTTACTTTAATAATATGAATCTAATAATACAAAATTAATATAAAATTATTGACCAAACTATTTAAACTATATAATTTTATGAGGAAGTGGTCAGATAGGTAATGAAAACACAAAATTTGAGCTTTCGGCCGTAAATTAGGCCTTCATCAGAAGTAGTTTTATTCCAAACTGAATCAGATAACACATAAAAATAAAACATTAGTTATATTAATCTAACAATAGCTAGCTGTGTATACTATCAGAGAACGACACCTACTTCTAAACAAAGATCTAGTTTGAATACAAAAGGGGGGTGATATTCCAAAATATTTAAGAAAAGGAACACTATAAAAATATTATCAAGAATAAAGTCAAACATTAACGCATAATTCAAAATTATGTCTATTATGCGTTAATGTTTGACTTTATTCTTGATAATATTTATATAGTGTTCCTTTTCTTAAATATTTTGGAATATCATCCCCCTTTTGTATTCAAACTAGATCTTTGTTTAGAAGTAAGTGTCGTTCTCCGATGGTATACACAGCTAGCTATTGTTAGATTAATATAACTAATGTTTTATTTTTATGTGTTATCTGATTCAGTTTGGAATAAAACTACTTCTGATGAAGGCCTAATTTACGGCCGAAAGCTCAAATTTTGTGTTTTCATTACCTATCTGACCACTTCCTCACAAAAGTATATAATCTAATAATAATTCATCTAATCAATGTTCGATAATTACGTTAAAATACAGTCCTCATTTTAATTAAAGTAATTTTACGAGATCTAAAATGTTTTATGCAAAGCCGTTCGGATATCAGTGCAAAAAATTAAGTTTTAATTGATTGTTGTTTACCTTACGTTTCATTCATATTATAAATTTATTGCTTAGAATTTGGGTCAATAGTTATTACTTTATTAATTTGCACTATCTTTTGTAAAAAAATCACTTCGGTGATTGTTAGTTTTAAATTATTTTTGTTCAAAATAACTACATGCATGTATCATCTTATAGTTAGGACGAGTGAATCCGATGTTAGGCAGTTTACGGCGTTGAGATCACTAAACAAGAGATCTATTGATTCCTTTTTTTTATTAAAGTTAGTATATTTTAATAAAAGAATAACTATTTTCTCAAATGTTTTGTTCCTTCAAAATGTTTTGTGCACAAAACATCAGTAGGTCCAATGTTCGTATAGCAGGACAGATTTCGCCACCTTTGAATTCAATCAGTAATATACAAATTATAGGCCTGACCCACGTGAGATAGCTCCCGCAGGATGAATACTTTAATAAAACAAAATGCCCAAAAGGGCCTTTCGTGATAAGATATTGTGTAGAACTGCCTCGTCACAAATGCTTAATTTTTAACAGTTTAGGTAGTTCTTAAGTATTTAAGAACTACCTTAATTTTTTTCCGTACAGTTTTCAATAGAAACATTTGAGGAGGTCAAAATAATGTAGTATTTATAGAGTAAGTATTTAATGTAGACCTTTTAACGATTGTAAGTATTTAATGTAGGCCTTTTAACGATTTAATGTAGGCCTTTTAACGATTGTAAATATTTAAATGTAGGCCTTTTAACGATTGTAAAGGCCTTTTTAACGATGTAACCAATTTTTAACGATTGTTTTAATGTATTTATTGATAGTATTAATAGGCCTTTAACGATGTAAATGTAGGCCTTTAAACGATTGTAAGTATTTAATGTAGGCCTTTTAACGATTGATAGTAATTCAATGTAAACAATGTAGCCTTTTACGCCAATGTAGCCTTTAACGATTGTAAGTATTTAATTAGGCCTTTTAACGATTGTAAGTATTTAATGTAGGCCTTTTAACGATTGATAGTATTCAATGTAGGCCTTTTAACGATTGTAAGTATTTAATGTAGGCCTTTTAACGATTGTAAGTATTTAATGTAGGCCTTTTAACGATTGATAGTATTCAATGTAGGCCTTTTAACGATTGTAAGTATTTAATGTAGGCCTTTTAACGATTGTAAGTATTTAATGTAGGCCTTTTACCGATTGATCTCAAATATAAATAATATACAGTTGTAAAAATAAAATCAAATATAACCAATAAAAACACCAAGATCTCCCCAGAAAACCTTTATTAAAACCAGAGACGGCTTTCGACCTCACGATCATCATCAGTGCCTAGCCAACAAATATTAAAGAAATGAACTATACATTATACAAAATAGTAAAAATATAAAAAAAACTACGCAAGAATAAAGATAACCGGCTCTGGTTTTAATAAAGGTTTTGTGGAGAGATTTTAGTGTTGTCATGGATTAGCTGTGTGTACTCCACTGCTCAGTTTTCTGTTAACATCAAATCTAAATAATAATTCCGAGTTATACCTCTAGAAAATTATAAACTAATAAAATTCCACTAAACACAATAAAAAAATAATTCAAAAATGTAAAAGTAACCCGAAACAAATAAAAATACAGTAAATTAAAACCACCCACACCTACAATAAACATCACGATAAAAGTAATAATAATATAAATATTCAAAAAATTTAATAAATGAAACGCGCACGTAAGTGTGGCTATTTATCATCATTAGAGTGAAGGGAATGAATGCTACCATCTAGCGGACAATAAAAGAACTTATGTCTGTGATTTACCCGCTGCTATAAAACTTCTAATATATTTTTTTTATACTTCTAAAGATAGAAGTTCCGATCGCTTCCGCTTCTTCTTTTTGTCATAATAATTCAATTTTTTTTATAGTTCCTGGTTATTATAATAAAGCAAATAAATGATAAATCTTTTATTTTTTTCTTTAGGGAATATTTATTATTAAATGTTGGTAGAAGTGTATAACAGTTGTAAACATGGCGGGAAGATTGAAAGTAGCGCCTATAATTCAACCTGTTACATTATAAAGAAGAAAAAAGCCGCTGGAGGTAAACTTATTGTATTTTTCCGTTTACAATAATTCCATTCAAAAAATTTTGATTTATTAGATTTTTTATTTTTGTATATATTCTTTTTTTTATTTTATTCTATGGATTTTTTCTGCTCCATATCTTCTACCGATCTTTGTATTAGCACATGTGGTACTCACTATTGTCATCTAATGTCCCCGTTTCAGCATCCACAAATCATTAAAAAAAATCAGTAAGTAGTGGTCTTCTACGACTGACTAAAAATTTAAAAATTAAGTTAAATGGGGAGTAAACATTTTTAATAAGATATAAAAGATAATGAAGACAGTAGTCCGGGTTTTTCAGATTCATATATTTCATTGCCCAGCTTTCGCTCAAAGTCGCGTAAATTATTTGCAAATCACGGATTTGTTTTAGAAATAGAATTGAAGTTTTAGGAATTAGGTAACACTACTTTTGGATGATAATATTTCTTTAAGGTTACCTAATATTCCGTCTATAGAATGGTTTTTTCCAAGTTCATCTCTTCTTCCACCTCTGAGTAACCTGCTGATAGAACTAACAGAAGGTGCGTTATTCTTATCACATATACCTTCCTGCAAACAAAAAATAAATAGGTTTATAAGAAGGGGGGTATAATTAGGTTAATTAGGTGTATCAGAGGAAGCAATAAAGAGTTGTATCGGGGGGGGGGATTGATGTATGGGGGGGATAAATAGGTTTATCAGAAGGGGGGTATAAATAGTTGTATCAGAGGGGGAGCATAAAGAGTTGTATCGGGGGCATATATGTATCAGGGGAGCAGGGGGGGGGGTATAAATAAATGTATCGGGGGGTGGGTATAAATAGATGTATAAGAGGGGGGAGTATAAATAGAAATTAGAGCCTTCTTATATGTTTTTTTACTAAAATATGTAAGTAAAAAAAAACCGGTACAGGGTACCTCGGAACTTTTCCTCAGCACATCAGAGTCGTTACGCTCATAATCCCTCACTTGGACTCGCTTTGCTCGTCCTCAGAATATACGACTCGTTGAATGTATACTAAAATACGTCTCCGGACTCGCTTCACTCGTCCTCAGAGAGTAAATATATCCGTTTTATTATCTGCGGCCACCTATATTGCATTGACCACACTCAATGCTGCCCAACTTTTATGATCCAACAAATATCGTGGTTATTCTTGTCGTGTTGAAACGAAACTTATTGTACTTATTTATTACGTAAAGGTATTTACTTGTACTAAATTTCATTTCAATTTTGGAATATTTCCCCATTTTTTACAACTTCTTAAAAACCTCACACAAGTCCTTGCTCATAATGAGATGAAACTTGGCATAATATATTATTCTTAGACATGCCTACATGCGTGGCAAATCTCAATCTGATCGCATCATTATGATCATAACATAATCAATCATAATCAACCATAAAACCGCTTTTTATGATTTTTCGAAAAAATATTCTGAATAATTTTTGCAAGTTAATGACGTCATAAAAATATTTTGGAATAAAAAATTATTGTGTGTGTGTCTGTTATCGTAGCCATTAGTGTATTTATGCTAGTGAATTGAAACTTTGTACAAAAATCAGTCTACTGCTTTAGTTGTGCTATAGCACAACTGCATTTATAAACCGATTTTCGTAATAAGTTTAAATTCTCTTGCATAAATACACTGGGAGCTACGATAACAGACACACACATATAGACAGACAACTTTGTGAAAACCACTCAGGAGGCCTTAAAAACACCCGAAACTGATAATTCCGGAGACGTCCCGGTTTCGGATTTTTTGTGGAAACTCAATACCTTTCATTACTATACTACGGTATAAATAAGGAAAAGTAAAAATCAATTTAAAATAAAAAGGACTCAATCTTTTAAAGTAATGGATATGCTGTTAGCCCGGATTGAATTACTGATGATAGACCAGGCCTGTGATTGCGTTCCGCCCTATATAATTATGTACATTGTGTTTCACAGAGTAATCATCATGCGCAGATTAATATGGCGCTATTAGAGTTTGGCGCCTCGTGCCGTGCGTGTTGGGGGGTCGTATCATTATGTTATTATCTATCATTTCTTTCAGGATTGAAGTTAAATGGAACTATTTTTCGATTAATCCTTTCTCAAAGAATTGATAAACCGAGCTGGAGCGAGGGAATTTATTTCCTTACTTTTTTCTTTATCCTTTGGTGAAAAGGAAAAGTTATGTGTTACACTAAAAATCTGAAACCGGGATCCCACCTGGATTATCCTTTTCAGGTATTTAAGACCTCTTGAGAGTAGTTATCAGGTTGTTTGTGAATGAATGATATTGTGTCAGTTATTCATGTTTTGCAAAACTCGAATGATATGGAAGTAGATATGAAAGTATCGAATGATATGGCCAACTTTGGAATATACCTTGTGTGTAACGGATGCCAAAATTACCTGAGGTTGTTCCCGCAGCCAGGCAGCCCTCCTTGAGCCCTTAAAAGGTCCCAAAGAGGGCCCATTTATATTTGAGCATTTAAAGGTCCCAAACGGAACCTTTTTTAACTCGAAAAGTACTTAAAGGATCCAGACCAAAGTTTAAACATAAACTAATCATATATCAGAAGGAGTCATAAACTATGTCAGATCTTGATCAGTGCTAAAATAACAGTAAGAGATTAGTGTAAAGATTCATTTTTAGTGCTTACAGCTCGGAATCTAATTGATAGATCTTGACTAAACTTTAAACTTGAAATGCTAATAGGTCTCAGTAGTCATCTTTAAAGTCTTATCGGTACCCGTATAATAAGGGTTTAGTGCAACACTAAGTTTAAGTGCTTACAAATTGAAATCTAATCGATGGATCTTGACTGAACTCTACACATAGATGACTCATATATTGACCACATTATATGCCTCAACGAAATTCCTTCACAAATAACAATAGGGTATATTGAATTGTTCAATCCTAGACTATTTTTGTTAAGAATATGATTGTATTCTCATTAAAAGTCAAAACACGCGAATTAAGAATCCCATTTTTGACCGTCAACTTATCGAAACAAGCACCTTACCAAGCAATCATAAAACACGGATTGAGAATCACCGGATAGACAAAAACATCTTCAACAAGGAATTTTCTTGCTTACGAGAAAAACAGTTGTTACAGCTGTTATCAACTTTTATTTTTTGTAGTTCTCAAAGGAATAATTAATAATTTGTTGTTCAGTAAATAAAATATTTGCCGAGCAGAGCTCGGGTTTCACTGCTCGCTTATTTAAATAAAATAATGTCATTTCATTTAATTTCATTAAATATGAAATTGAATAAATTAAATTAAGATTGCTATAATCATTAATACTACTCTAGTTAAAAGTAGATCGCTTTGAGAAGCATTATAGGATCCCCCTCCATTAGGTCTCTTGAGATGTGGGTTGGGCCCTTTTAGGCCAAACCCTCCTCGGGCATTTTTGGCTTAGTCCGCCACTGCCCGCAGCGCAAGGATCTAAACGGACATTATTGTCATTATAATAAATGTGTGGAAATTTAAAAGACAATTTCAATGCTAACCTTAATAAGTCTGTCCCTAATCTCCCAGGAGAAAATGCCAGGAGAGTCTCTCTTATACTGCTCAATTTTCCTCTCCACATCAGGAGTAGCGACCCTAGGTTTACTACCTCCAATAACACCAGGTCGTATACTTCCTGTCTCCTGGTATCTGTTGAGTATTTTAGAAACGCATCCGTGAGATACTCGGAGCTGTCTGGATATGACGCAGGGTCGTACTCCAGCCGCTGCCATTTCTACTATTTTCAGTCTGATGTGGTTCGGTAGAGGACGGCCGTTTATGAACACTCCTCCTAGTTGGTTCACCCGACCTTGTCCTGAAACAAATAAATGTACTTAAATAAATATTTAATGCTTACTGGAAAATAAATGCATTGCTTCTCCCTACTTATAGAAGGTTAATAGATAAGCATAATTAATTTATAGATGGAATTTAATAATTTATTTACATACTATCAGTATTGCCGCAAATTGATAAACATAGGCGGATCCTACGATCCATTAATTTAGATTTAAACTTAAAAAAGTTCCGAGTACCCCGTACCCGATTTTTATTTTTCGATTCAAAATGAATAGGGGGAAGGGGGAGACTTCTGGTCCATCTTGTATAATGATAGATAAAAGATAAGTAAATGATGGTTGTTAAAACAGAAATAATACAAAAATATATTCACGTCAGAAAATGGTCAGCAAAAGAAAGGTAATATTCACTGAACCTGAATACGAGAAATCCCAAAATTCCTCACCGAAAGTGTGCTTGAAGTCAAATTTATTTCATGTTATTTCTGGTTCACTGAATTTTAAACAAACATAATTTAAAGTAATAGAAAAAAGAAACACAAATAAAATAAAATAACAAAAGTAAATCCTAATTGAATAAGGCTCTTAAAACGAGCTTAAGTGTAAGATTACACCCAGTACAAACGACTTAGCTCAACAACAATAATACCTTTTAACGTATTATTTAAAAATCTAAGTCATGTGAAAGAAGGTATAAAGAAACTTAACGGTAGATTAAACATGAACTAGTATGATGTTTTCAACACGTTTCAGGGCCTAGACAACCAAACCAGAGTGGGTGGTCTCAATGTCTTCATTTGTCCGACATTTTTGGATACAATGATTTGTTGCTTGTATAACAGGATTAAATCTAATATATTGAATTGATACAAAATTCATAGCCCTTCTCCGTCAACTAAGTATGTCAAATATTTTTTAATTAATATGAATTCTAGTAAGCGGAAGTAGTTGTTTACATCTTTAATTACATACTCTTTCACAAAATTTGGTGTATGTTTTTACAAAAATTAACTGTTTTTTACACTTAAAAGAATGTAACTGTTTATCGAAAATTCTGTATTGGAGATTTTTAAAAAACAATACTTTCTTATCCAATCTTAGTAAAAATTTAAAGGAACTCACTTATAGTATACTAAAGTATGCCCACACACACACACACACACACACACACACACACACACACACAACACATATATATATTATATAATATATATATATATATATATATATATATATATATATATATATATATATATATATATATATATATATATATTGAAGACTGTATTTATTTCGTAAGTAAAATGTTTTATTTTATTTATATTGAAATATTTATTTTTAAGTTCTCTTATTTCTTGGTTTATTTTTGTTATTGCTCATGTTTATTTAATTGATCTATTTCATTTTACACTATCTAAATAGATTGATGTTTTCTTGTGTTGCAAAGGGCCCTGATGAAGAATTTGTAGTTAAATTCGAAACGTTGGCTAGAAATATATAGTTAATAAATAATAAATATATAGTTTTTATGTAAAGTTGTGTTTTTATTCATAACCTTATCTCGAGATTGGTGGAGACGCATATATATATATATATATATTATATATATATATATATATATATATATATATATATATATATATATATAATATATATATATATATATATATATAAATATATATATATATATATATATATATATATATATATATATATTATATATATATATATATATATATATATATATATATATATATATATATATATCCCTTTTTGAGTTCACGTGTAATAAATTTTGTAAACAAATCAAGTTTTCTGACTTACGAAAAACATGTTCACTCGTTGATTTGAAATTTGAAAATGCCACATACAAAATTACAAATACGACAATCTGTAACCGGACAAACTTGTCTGTAGCAGCGAAACGGGCACAATAAGGTGAGGGTGCCGCGAACCGGTACTTAGCCCTAACGCCGTGACTCTAAGTTGCCAAGGTCGGGCCTCTTGTTTTCATACCTATCAATTAGACCATAACTTTAGTATTTAATTCAAATAAACAATAAGTAATTAATAATAAATAATTCTATAAATTTAAAATGATTGATTTTGAAACTCAATTTGTTTAGTTTTTAGAGTTCTCACATTTGAATCCCAATGTTTGAATTAATTTATTTTTATATTACACTTTATACTTTATATTTAAAATTTATATTTTTAATATGATACTCAGCTTTTTTATATTTTTATTAAGGTTCCTTATCATTATAACTATAGTAATTTAAAACAGTTTTTTAAGCATAAAAAGTATTCCTTCTTAAATAATTATACCAATAATATAAATAATTCACCGTTTCAAATTAATAATTACTTAATACCACCTCACAATCCACCTATATCTAACACTGCAGCATTTGAAACTAATTTCAAATTGTTTTCACGCGAAATAAAACGGCTTCACCAGCTGCACGCGACACCTTAATGCTAATTTATCACGCTAAAAATAAACTAAGTAAAATTTATTTTAAAATTTGACTAAAAAATACTCATAAATTAATAAATTTTGTGTCAATATCAATAGTACATCAATGCTCAGGGGCTCAGGTTTATTTTTAGTGATCTTTTCATCACCAACTATTTTTTTAAAGATGATTTTATTACTTAATCATAGCATTTTTTTATATTCTTTATTTAAATTCTTATTCTATAACTTATTTCTTATTATTTTCGTATAATTTTTCCCTTTTTTTTTAATTGTTTTTTTTTTAATTTGTTCTTAACTAAATCTATTTGTAATATTCTTTTCCTATTTTTTAATTAATTAAATAATTATAACTAATAATTTTTTTTAAACTTTAAATTTTTTATAGTTCATAATAAATATTTTTTTAGACTATTGTTTAATATTATTAAAATATTATTATTAATATTTGTATAAAATAATCGAAAGAAAATTGTATGTAATTTGGCAACATTAAAAATAATGTAGAATATTAATTAAGTAAGTTATATAGTTTTTTTTTTGTAATAGCATGTAATTATATAGAGTGGTGTGAAACAAGTTTGACAAAAAAACTGACGAAAAAATAATCGAGTGGAAAAGGGAAACATTAAAAATGTTATAGAATAATTAAAACATAAAAAAGAGTGTTTAAAAAATTGTTAGAAACAAAATTAATAAACGAGTATGAAAGAAAATATAAAATTATACAAATAAGTAAAATTAAAAGATAAAAAAAATAATAAAAATATGAACGAAAAGGAGGATAAAGTAAGACGAATGAAATACCATAAATTAATTTGTAAAAGTATATAAAATAGGAGACAAATTTAAATTACACAAAATAATAAGAAAGAATCAAAAAATAAAGAAATAATAGACATCAATGTGTAAAATTTAAAAAATATCTAAAGATTTCGCCAACTTTAGCTTTACTTTGAGCATAGTAAACGTGACCCACCCGATGTGGTTCTCGCAAGGCGAATAACCTGAATATTCAGGGTAAAACAGGCATTATTATATTATTATTATAAGACAGTAAGAGACAAACATATAATGCGATTAATAAATAAAAAATAAATAATAAATAAATAAAATTTTAGTATTTAAAATATTAAATTCATCAAAACTTAAATAATAAATAATGATAAACAGAAGATTGCTACGAAAAAGAAAAAGAAGATTACAATTAAAGAAAAGAAAAAAAGAATCATAATTATTCTTGAACCAAATGCTACAACTAAAATAAAATGAAAATGCAAAAAAGAAAAAAAAAAGAAAAAAGATCAACATGTTATGCGAAAGCGGTGCATGTTTAGAAAATAAAGAGCCATAGCAGGGATACTGTTATGGTAAATTTAAAAAAAATAAATAAAAAAATGCGATTAATTACTTAATAGATATCAAGTAAATAAAAGGTAAAATAATGCTATATATGTTTAATAAAAAGTAAGAAATTTTGAGAAAGAAATGAAACAATAAATAGAAAAGAATATTATAAAAATTAACAATACCATAGGTATAAATAATAATATTATAAAAGTTTATACAGATTAGATTATGTTTCGATACAATTAATTCATTTGTCACTTAATGTTAACTGACATGTCAAGTAAACATGAGTAGGTTTTACAGTAACAGTCTAAGTCTGTTTCTTTATCTATTACAGTTGAACTAATTAATCATTACCGATAAATCGATTATTAGAATCATTAATAAAGATCGAGTTATTGTTCGATCGTAAAGATAATGTAAAGTATAGATAGGGTCGATACAAAGCAGGATGTTTTGTCATCGGATCTGTCAGACTGTCGTTTAGTTGTTACTGTCATTCATAATTCTTAACAGTTTGATTGTTGTAGTCTCGCACTCCCACAAACGTATTAAGTAATGTTTTCAACACCAGAGAGCAGCACTGCTATATCTGCCAGCGAGTTTTAACTCTCACCTTTCAGCAAACTTCTTTTGAATCATAGAGATATATTACTGAAGAGGATATACCATGTTTTAATACATTAGGAGGGTTGAAACATCTTTTCGTTTGTTTTCTATTTAATAAGTTTATTTATTTGTTAATTTTATTATATTAGAAGTGATTGGTTAAATTAAAAAAATTAACCAATAGGGCCCTTTTAGTAACAATATCTATTTGGTTTCAATAAATTCGCTGACGGGATAGATGACAACACAGCAGTTAAAGTCGGAACTGCGTCAGAAAATTAACATCAAATTTTTCATTAATTCATTTATTTTTGTATCAACAAATAATCAATGGAAAAAATGTTATTATAATAAATTCGTTTTACTCAAAGGCATTATTACTAGAGAGGCCTCTTTAGGTTAAATTTTGAAACATCGAAAATGTAACCTGACCACCTTCGCTTACAAATTAATGAAATAGTCGGAACAAACTCCAATAACTTACACACCAGAACGTTAAAAATACAAATCAAAACACAAGCAATGTTTGGGAAGCCGAAAAAAATTGATTTATTATAACCTTAAATCATTCAGGTAACACAGAAGCCCTGAGAGCCCCAAAAAGATGTGTCATGCCTCTCAATGTAATGAGATAGGCTATGCCCCCTCTAGGATATCTCTGTGGTTTTACTTATTACCATAAATTTTATATTTTGACAAATTAATCATAAGAATTAGTAAATTTACTAACTAAATACCTAATTTGTATAATCAGATATTTTATCTTAAACCGATAATTTCAGTGAATAATATCCCTCCCTGTTTACCATCAGATATCTCCCGCTCAACCTCAACTGAAATCATGCAACACTAAAACTAACTAATGCTGTTATAGTTATCATAACACTTCGTAAACATTCTACAAATATTTTTACCAGGAACTTAAATTAAAATAATACAATCTTTCACAACAACAATAGATTAATTTAATAATCAAAACCCATTAAATATACAAAGATAAACTCAGCGCTTTTATAGACCGACGCCATACTGTATTAAATCACTCCTACCAACCTTTACAAAGAAAGAACGCATTGTATGTAAATAAATCTAAGTAAAGATCTTTAAAAAAATATCTACATAATAAAATTATAACGTTTATAAAGTAATTAATCTCACTGTATTGTATTCAATCTTTCAATAATCTATTTGAATTCATTACTAAATAATAAAATAATGTGGCATAATATAATATTTTTATTTAATATATTATAATTTATTTATTCGTAAAATTCCATATTTATAATATTTATAAATTCCATTTCAAACGTAGAAATTACGCTGTAAAAAAATGTTACAATACATATAATTATTATAATATGAAGTATATTCATGTAATAATTTTATGTATGTAATGTTTATTTTATTTAAATGTTTATAAGCTGAACAAAATGGATTACATTGTAAATTAAAAGTAGATTTATGGGTGAATTTACATCATGGTCTTTGTGTAGAAATCATATTATCTAGTTTTATTGCTACTTTGTGTAGCAGAGTCTTTTATTTCTACATTTTCTCATTTATACCGTAGGTATATAGGATAAGTTTTGTGTTTGCAAAAAAATCCGAAACCGGGATGAAACCGGAATTATCCGTTTTTAAGGCCCTGAGTGGTTTTTGCAAAGTTGTCTGTCTGTATGTGTGTGTGTGTGTGTGTGTGTGTGTGTGTGTGTGTGTGTGTGTGTGTGTGTGTGTTGTGTGTGTGTGTGTGTGTGTGTGTGTGTGGGTGTTTGTTTGTTATCATCGTAGCGCCCAGTGTATTTATGCTAGAGAGTTGAAACTTTGTAAAATAATCTGTCTACCACTGTAGTTGTGCTATTCGGAAAATAATTATGACGTCATTAACCCGCAATAATGACTCTGACAAAAAATCATAAAACGCGGAAAATTAGGTGATCCAATTAAAAGTTTTATCTCATTATCAGCATTAAATCAATTTTAATTAAATCGGTGATAAATTTTTATTTTATCAATTTAAAAATTTAAAAAAAATCGGAAAACAAGCAATACACCTATATGTATGGTTTTTGTTAGTTTCAAAATTTAATTTATAGGGCCCTTCTAGTAAGAAATCTCTATGCAACTTTCATTATTCCTTACATTCTAAGATAGGTGACACTTAATTTGTCGGACAATAATTACTGTTCAACCAACTATTTCTTTCTGCTAAGTCAGTAAAAGTAGTACTTTTACTGCCATGGTAATAAAATCTCACTTTAATTACTTTAATTTCACTGCTAAAAATAATCTAAGTCAGCTTGTCTTTGTGTGTGTGTGTGTTTGAAGGCATAAGTGAATTTATTCAGTTCTATTTAACAAATAAATAAAATGTTTTTAAAAATAAGAAACTTGTTTGTTTAGGTACATAATTAATTATCCTAACTATATACTTAAAACTAAAAAGTATTCTTTGACCAGGTGGACCCAAGTGCAGGTAGATGAGGTACACCTTACCTGATATACGTGTTCAGAACCCAGTTAATTCAATTATACGTTGAATTAGATCAGGTTCATTTCGCAGGTATATTATCACCCTTTCAACTAGCAAACCTTAATTAATACTGTAGCCTAGAACATAATATAAAATAGAGAAAAGAAGTCTCTCTACAAAATAAAACTATATTGGCAAAGCGCTTTCAACCTAACTAGAGGCCATCATCAGTGCAAAACCTAACAAACAAGTTACAATAGAATAAATAAAAGCGAAAAAGAAAAAAAATAAAATTAGAATAAAAAAAAATAAAAAATTAAATATATGCATAAATAAAGCATACTTGAATAAAATACATGGGAGATAAAATATGTACGCATATAATTGTAATTAAAAGGAAAAACATAAATAAAAAATAAATAAATAATACCAAAATCAAATAATGAATAAAATAAAATGATTAATGAGAAATTACTGTTGAGATGATCCGTTTGTTAGGTTTTGCACTGATGATGGCCTCTAGTTAGGTTGAAAGCTCTTTGCCAATAAAGTTTTGTTTTGTGTAATGGACTCCATTTACGCTCATTCTACTATATAACTCCTTCTATAAAATCTAGGCCTTTTTATACAACCTGGACCTATAAAATTCCCCCCTCCTCTTAAATTTTGAAATATTAGACATAAATTAATGAAACTTGGGGTATATTTTTTGTGTAAAAGGAATATCTATTTGGTGTTGTACAAAACATCGGGTGTCCGTGAAAAACCAAATTTTACAAAAAGGTTTATTTATTAGTAGCTATAAGGTTTCGACAAAAATTATTTGTGTCCTCTCTTTGTGTGCCAATATTAAGGCATTTTTAAATCTAACATTTAAGTTATACTGTTTAATTTTAATACTTCGGACTCTTATTTACGTCGAAATAGCGGTTTTAGACAAAAACATGCAGCATGTCTTATATTCATCCCCGGAACCAAAGCAGAGCACTGATTATAAATATTAATTCTAATATTTTAGAAATTATTGCATTCGAAAAATTAGTTAGTTTCGAAGTTAGTTAGTTAGTTCGAAAATTAGTTAGTTAGAAAAATATTAGTTTCTTTTAAAATACTTAACTTTAAATAACTTTTCTTCATACGAAAATACTTATAAACAATTAGTTATTTGTATAAAGAATGAGAGAGAAATCTAAAATAAATTTTTATCTTACAAACCATGACTAAACCAATCTGAGAGACGAACGCCTCGGACCGCCAACAGATTAAATTAATTAATAATAATAGGCAGGTTTCGATTTCTTAGCTTTTATACCCTCTAAAACTCTCTAAATAACTATAATCTATCAACTTATTTAATATTACTGTAATAAAAACTGTTTTTTTTAACTTTTATATTAGTATAATTTTTAGTTGATTTTTATGTAACGATCTTTAGTTCTTGCTATTTAGATCTAGATACTTACTTCCTATATAGATTTTAGCCATTTTGTTTTTGTAATATTTACATTTAAATATAAAACTTTTTATTTCAAATAAGACAATTTTTTTATAGGTCAACAATTTATTTAAAAATAATTTTATTTATATTTTTTCAGTTTTGTATTTTCAACATTTGTATCCATAAGAAACATTTTTATCCTACAGACTTTGTCCATTTTTCATATTTCTTGCCTATTTTCATTGCAATTTTTTATCATTTTCCTATCCTTTTTTTAATACTTAAATATTTTTATCGAGGTCTCGTACTTTTCCTTCAATTTTTTTAATGAATTTTGATTTTTAAGAAATTTCATGCCATCATAAAAATAATATTATATTTCTCATAATAGTCCAAGAGCCAGACATAAAATATCTGACTCATTTTGTACTACTTCGAAACCAAATTTTTCTGTAAATATACCTTAAATTATGAAGGAAAAGCATAGTCTGCCTATCCAGAGTGGAGCCCTTCATATGAATGCGCTCGCTCAAAATATTAGAAAATCGCACAAATTCCCTTTTTCTCCCCATAAGCTGTTCCCAGTAGGTCGTGTTCAAAACATGAAGTGAACATTTTTTAAAGCTGATAAAAGTTTCTATAAAACGGGTGTTTTTTCGTCAAAATTTGATAACTATAACTAAAGTTATGACATTTGTTTAATGGTATAAAAAGCACAAAAGGTGTAGCAGGACTTTTTAAGGGAAATTCTCTGACCTTGCATAAATTAACCATTTTTTGGTGTTTTTGAAAAAGTCACAACATTGGTTTTAGTTAACTGATTTTGATAATTGAACACTCCCTTTATTGGACAATTTATCATCTCTGAAAAATGTACTATTCATGTTTTGCTCAAGACCCACAGGGAATCACTTATTTACAAAAAACTGAAATTTGTGCGATTTCATAAAATTTTGAGGATGCGCAATCATATGAAGGGCTCCACTCTAGATAGGCTGTTCTTAAATTAAGGTAAATTTTCAGAAAAATTTGGTTGAAAGTAGTACAAAATGAGTCACATATTTTCAGGTACAGCTCTTGGAGTATAATCGTCATTTAATAGAATCATCTAATATTTGATTCTTGTAATGTATATTAACTTAAGTTAACCATTTTTCTTATATAATTTTTGTGTGATCTAACTGGAATAATTACTAACAGTAATTAATTTCTTGCCAAAATACTTCTCAACATTTTATTAGTATTTTCAATATCTTTAATTCTTTTACTATTCATATCTTCCTCTATTTTACTTATTTTCTCTGGAATATCTTTGACTTTCTTTGTTTTTATTATTACTTTTTTAACATTATTCGCAGTTTTGTTCGATTTGACTTCATTTTTATCTTTCGATTTTTTCACGTTTGTCTTTTGAGTGTCACTTATTTTATCTTTACTTTTCTTTGATTTTATACTTCCTTTATCTTCCTTTGATTTTGCATCTTTCGTAGATTCTTTATCTTTAGAAGGAACAGAATGCAATTTCTTCTTGATAACTTTTTTAACAATAACTGGCTGGTTTTCTTTGGAATTGGGGTTTTTCAAATCGTCTTTAAAAGTAATTTTCTTTATAGTTATTTTCTTAACGACTTTTTTATTTTTACTTTTAGATTCCTGATTACCTTCAGTTTTCTTACCTTTACTTTGAGTTTCCTCAGACTTTTCTTTTATTTTTTTATTCACTTTGTTCTCCTTTGTGGCCATTTTTGCATGACTTGATCCTTGATATCTTGAATGTATCTAGCACACCAGCTTCTCCTAATTTTTATTCATGATGTGTCAAATTTGAAATTGTCAAACAATCATTTACAAAAAATGTAAAATGCCCATGAATGTTAAATGACACCATTAGATAACCTGTTTCCTACTTCCTTCCTGTTTCAAGAATCCCTAATAACACTAGAATTTTGATTTGGGCTAAAAATTTATTTGTTAAACAATTTATAGTTTATACATTTAAATTTATTATTTGCCTGAATTTTCCTTGCGTCAAATTTATATCTTCATTTCATCAAACAATGTTAATTATTTTTTATGCCATCTATAACCTTTAGGAAAGTACTTTACTTGCATTATCAAGTTTTTCAACCAAATTTAGTTCGTGTATTTGCAATTATTGCGTCAATAATAATTTAATTATAATATTAGAAAATATTACATATGTATTAATTAAATATAAATGTACAACGATTAAATTATTATACTTCAATAAAAGAATAAAAGAATTTAAATTTTAAGCAATTAAAGGAAAGAAACAATTTTAAGTTCTCTATTATTTATTCGTATATAAAATAGAATATTTAAGTTTTCGCAACGTTACATAGATTTTAAGCTAAAGAAGTTAATCTTAGCACAGTAAAATTTTACAAAACTTTGTAGTATCAAATGGAATATGATAAAAAGTGATCATTTATTTATTTATGATGGAGACCCATACTAATCTAAAAAAAAAAAAAATTAAAATAACATTAGGAAGAAAATATACTAAAGTATACTATAAAATAAAATATGAACAGTATAAACTGAAGTGTATACTAGAATTTTTATTAAGAACAATAAATTTTCGTTTTATCTAAAAACATCTAGATATTATATTTATTAATGTTATTCTGATGTTAAACTTGCGGAAGGACTTAACATTTTTTTATATACCAATAACAAATAATTACCAATAATTTATAATGGCATATTTAAAAATCTTAAAAGAAACAGTATATTAATAAATGATTTGATTAAAAGAAAATTACAAAATACTATTTAAAATACTTTTTAAAAAATACGCGATACCACATTAGCGTAAAAATAAATAAACATACCTTGAAACGGATAACCAGTGAAGTACGGTGCCATATTAAGCGTTGAAACTGCCATATCCGATTTAAAACAATAAAAACATCAATGAAATATTATCTAAAATGAAAAATTCCAATATTGTGGTCACACACGAACGCGAATCCTTCACGGCTGAGTACCGGACCCACACTGGTCACACCTGGACACGTACCCGCGTACCTTCACTTTTCTTTGGTCCTTATTGGTCCAATCTTAAGCCACTCCTTACTTCAAAAGCGACCAATAGAAAGGCTTTATTTACTAAATTTTTTACAGCTTTCTTAGAGGGGTTGTTACTGTCGGTTTATTTCCTATATCATGCTCAGAGACATCTAGCGGTGTTTTTCGTAATATTTTTTTTTATTTTTCTTTATGAATGAACGAGTTACATGCTTATTTATACTTTAAATGGTCAATTAAATTTTATAGATTGTTTATATCTTATGATTTAAAAAATCAGGAACGGGGTACCTCGGAAACTTTACATTTCACTTTGTTCATTAACCCGCAATAATGAATAAGCGAAACTTTTGAAAAGTCATAAAGGCGGAAATATGTTGCGATCAATTTGAGATTTAACTCGCATGTAGCCATGAATAAGAACAATATATGTGACAAGTTTCTTCTTATTATCAGCATTAGTTCAATTTTTTTCAGATAACTTATGTACGTTTTATTAAAAAATTGTAAAAAATCGGAAAATAATGCAATTGAGTTGAAATTAGATACAAGTAAAAACCTTTACGTATTAGATTTTGTTGGATCATAAAAACTACGCCGCATCGAGTGTGGTCAGTCTCTGGATGGGTAAACATTAAAAATCGGATAAATATACTATCTAAAGACTAATAAAGCGAGTCCAATAACGTGATGCAGTATAAATTTAACGACTTCTACATTCTGAGGTCGAGTGAATCGAGTCCGAAGTTGATTGGATGATCGTAGCGAATCCGATGTGATGATGAAAAGTTCCGTAGTACCCAGTAACCGATTTTTTTTAAATATTGTTTAAAAATTGAAAAAATATTCTAATTTCTAAAATCGTAAACTACGTTTTGTTTTAATACGGCAAGTATATCTACAGCTTTTGTTGGATCGTAAAAGTTAAATAGCTTCCTGCGAGGTCAGTGCTTGGATGAGTAACCTCAGAGAATAAAGCAAATGTTTTACCGTCTGAGGATAAGCGAAGCGAGTTCATAGACACATTTTAGTATCAATTTGGTGATTTTTACATTCTCAGGACGTGCAAAGCGAAAAATCAAATATTGTGAGGTAGAATTATGAGGTACCCCGAACCCGACTATATGTCTAATGTGTTAAATTTATGTTAAGAAAGCAATCCGCCATGCTGGTTTCGTCTCCACATACATTTAAAACTCGTAAAACTCAACTCTGTGACAACTTCAATAAAACCCGCCATATTTGATTTGGTCGTAAAAGTGTCAGTCTTGAAAAAGTCGTATAATGGCACTTTGTTATGACTTTACATTGTGCAAAGCGAATTCGCGAAACGCAAAAGGAATTATATCAAAGTTTATGTGCGTTAACGCCCCCGCAAGTTATATCACAATATGACTAAAATTGACCACCCTCGTTATCCTAGGATTCCGATAAATTGAGTCAAATGCACATCATATATATATATATATATTATATATATTATATATATATATATTCAATCGTTTTGAACGGATTTTTAACAAATGTATTTTTTAACTTGCTCAGGGGGCGTAGCTCTTCGACGGATGGAGTGGGTGGCAGCGCTTTATTTGTTTTATTTTAGCGAATTCATTTTATTCTATGTAAGAAATTAATCGAAATACACAAGTATAGATCAAGACTGGTGCTCGTACGGAGGCAGGCTGCTCGGCTACGCGGATAGAATAAAATGAATAATTTAATCATGCTCTGTATAGTTCATGTCAGCAAGATCTGCCACTGGGCAGACACCTTGTTTCATGCCAAGTTTCAAGTCAAAATTATATCCAATTATCTTAATTACTTATAACAGTGTAAATGTAGTTGTAATTACCAATAAAGATAAGAAAAAAAAAGAAATTAATACATTATTCAATATTAATACCTCTTAATAAAAGGTTTTAATAAACAATTTCCCTTTTGGAAATTCACTGAAAAGTAAAATCACTGAAACGTTTTGTGTAAACGGGCTGAGTTAGATATCGCAAGAGTCACCCGTGGTGTAGTGGTTAAGGTACGCGGCCAATACACAGAATAAATGGACTTGAAACTTCCGAGTTTATTTAGTCATGGGTTCAATCCTAGCACGGACCTCTAGGATTTTTTTGAAAGGGATAAAAATTCTGCGTACCACGTCCTTCAGAAGGGACGTCCTTCGAGCCTGTGCGTTGTCAGGTACTCGTTAAAGATCCATTACCCTAAATGAAACTGGGTATAGGAAAAATTTAGGACCCTCATAGTAGATTCATTATAATACTATAGTGTGTCTGTCTTGTAGTTTAAAGTGTATAGAAGTTTAGTTTAACAGCGAGGGCACGTGTTGTTCCTAGTTTTCACTAGACTATAAGAGTCAGTGAAAATATGTATGATTGCTTGGAAATAGCATGAAAGGAACCATAGAAATCCACGGCTCTTCTGTCTAGATTAGATGAAATATACCTATACTTGAAATTAAAAGGAGTAGAACATTATCTTAGGGAGCTGGCAAATAGGACCCAACAACGTGGCCTACTTGCCTTGTAGTTACTACCACTCCCCCCATATTACTACTACTACTACTAGATATCGCAGGCAAATTTACCAGTGCTGCCATCTGGTTTTATCACTATTTTAACTTTCCAATCCTGATGAAATCCTATCCATTCCAAGTCAATAGACTTGGGTATAAGTGAAGAGTATCTTGCTGTATATAAACTTTCTTCTTTTGGTTTTTAGTTCATAAACTACATCTCTTGATTCATACCTGACCAATTGACGTGCTAGATTACCCCATATTAAATGCACTAAGATAAAATACAATGCAATCGCATTATGCTACATAAAATATTTTGGCACATTTTTATTAACAAATGACCCCTGAGAGGCTAATAAACGAAAAAAAGCCTCTCTACAAAATAATAGTTTATTGGCAAAGCGCTGTCGACCTAATATCATTAGTGCCGTACAAATAAAGCTATTAAACTATAATTTTTTCGAAATAATTATATTTTGGTGAGTCGATTAAGACTCACCGAGCAGTGACCAAATAGCGATAAACAGTTTTATTTATTTTTAAATTTTAAATTTATTTTTATTACACTGATGATGACCAAAAGCGCTTTGCTAGTTAACTATTATTTTGTAGAGAAACTCTTTTCTTTGTTTTCTACTTGTGCTTTATTCCATACCATAAGAGGTTATTTGTAAATGATATTTTTATTTTGATGAGTCACAGTCAACACTTCTTGAGACTTGATACCCTCTTCAAATTTACAATTCCAACAATCGATACTTGTAACTTAGGACGCGAGATAAGTTTGAACCACAAGAGATTTCAAACTAAAAATATTAGTCATCTTCCATTTTCATTGATTATACTTATTCTTTCAAAGAATCAATAACAATCAATAATAAATCTTGCTTGTTTGAAGTAACAAACATTTGTTAATATTCTCAAGAGAATCGACTTTAACACTCGACAACAAGAGTCGATTGTTAAGAAGCAAAATATGTTAATATCCCCTAGAGAATTTATTTTTAACAATCGACCATATGAATCGATAGCTAAGTGATGAACACTTGTTGATTCTCAAGAGAAAACACTTCGATGTGATTTGCTATAAAAGCTGAATATTGTTTGTTTGTGGACACAATGGAACAATACAGTCAAGCCAGACAGTCTGACACTGCCTCCCAATCAGTCATCGGACAAAACCAGTAACAACTCCACTCCAGTCTTCCTAACTTTCAGTTGGTAAACATCAATCCATCAAGATCAGTCTGTTTCTATGACATACCTTACCTATCTCCAATATTTGGAGGAGGTGTTTTAACCAGACACGTTTAATACCCAATTTTAGTAAAACTCTATACAAAACAGAATATATTTGATGAGAATTAGTTTAGAGTACAGAGGAGAATAAATTTCATTAGATTATGGAGACACACACAAGTAATAATCACAATATAATTGTGCGGTAACATTTCGGAAATGTAACAAGCAAAATGGGAACTGCTCCATCATTGGACATTCGTCATCATTGATGGCTTGACATAATGTCATGTCCCCACTCTGTTTCGTTACCTCTAACTCATCAGGGCGCCGACAGAGCCTGAAAACTCATTCTGACTTTTATTTAAAATTCCGAAGAATATAATATGAATTATTTATCAGAGACGAGCGGTGCTCTTCTATCACTATTATGGAAAAATGAGCTTATGAGATTGGGATCGTTGAGGGGGGAGAGAAAGAAGGTAGTTATTTGAAAAGGAGTTATATGTATATATATTATATATATATATATATATATATAATATATATATATATTATATATATTATATATATATATATCCTGAGAAATAATAATGATAACTTACAGATGGTGAAAAAAAGGGAGTGCGAGGGTTTGGCGCGACTTATTCTAGCTTGATAAAGACGATTTGTCGAAACGTCGCGCCAAACCCTCGCACTCCCTTTTTTCACCATCTGTAAGTTATCATTATTATTTCTCAGGATTTTTTGATACTTAAGTATCTTTCAATATTTCATTTACTCGTATATATATATATATATATATATATATATATATATATATTATATATATATATATATATTTATATATTATATATTATATATATATATATATATATATGCATGTTCATTTTTATAATGTATAAAAATTTTTGTTTATGTGTGTAATATTTTATTTAATTTTCTATTCATAATTCTTCCTTTTCCTCATTTATACCGAAGGTATATAGGAAAAGTATTGTGTTTGGGAAAAAATCCAAAACAGAGATAAAACTGGAATTATCCGTTTCAGGTGTTTCAAGGCCTCCTGAGTGGTTTTCGTAAAGTTGTATGTCTACTAGTGTATTTATGCTAAAAAGTTGGAAGTTTGTACAAAACTCAGACTACTGCTGTAGTTGTGCTATTCGGAAAATATTTTTTATATGACGCCATTAACCCGCAATAATGACTCAGCAAAAATATCGAAAATTCATATGTACTACCCCTGGTATACTATCCTTCTTTATATATATTTTCCCTGTTATACTATCCTTCTTCATATATACTATTCCTGGTATACTATCCTTCTTCATATATACTATCCCTGGTATACCTATCCTTCTCCATATATACTATCCCTGGTATACTATCCTTTTATATACTATCCCTGTATACTATATATATACACTATCGTTCTTCATATATACTATCCTTCTTCATATATACTATCCCTGGTATACTATCATTCTCCATATATACTATCCCTGGTATACTATCCTTCTTTATACATACTATCCCTGGTATACTATCCTTCTTTATATACACTATCCTTCTTCATATATACTATCCCTGGTATACTATCCTTCTTTATACATACTATCCCTGGTATATTATCCTTCTTCATATTTTCTATTCCTGGTATACTATCCTTCTTCAAATATACTACTATCTAAAGTAAACTGTGTTCATAAACGAAGTAAAATTTTATTATTAGCACTGGTTACGATTCTATTGTTTGATGTCATAACTTTATGTGAACAGCTTACAGTTATAGCAGTATGGTTCTTACAAAACTGCTAATATGACGATCTGATACAGGACAACAGCCACAGAGAGGCAAAAAGGCAGAAGGCCTCTATTTATTAACATGTGCGTAAGTTGTAACTTTACAAAGTCTAACAAGTTGAGAGTTTGGTTCTGTCAAGGATGTTGAATGAAGGGATGAGCACTAAGTCGAATTGCCATTCAACAAAGTGACCCATCGAAAATCAAAACATAGAGATGAATGCAACACGAAACACACGTCAAAAACCAACTGCACATGCTTGGGTCGAACTGCGCATGCTTATGATCCTTATAACAGCGCAGGTCTTAAAATTTAGAGCAAACTTATAACCTAGGGGAGGTAAGTTTGCTCCTATTTTTTCTATCTCATAAACTTTCCATGGGGTCAGAAATGTTCCGTAATGCGTCATCTCCTTTATTCAACATCCTTGGTATCTGTATATGTAAAGGGTATGACAAGATTTATGTAAACTTTTAGCAAACTTTATCAGGAAATTTTTGTTTTAAATTAATTTTGGTGCGGTAATAACAAATATTAATTTTATACATCAATACCTTCAGGTGAGTTAATATAAATAATTAACGGGAAGATACACATGAGATATAAATGTTGGATTGTTGTCAGCCTCGAGAATCAAATCGTAAATTGCCGGCAAAGAATAACCGGGTTAGATAACTTAAAGAAGATAAAAGTTAACATCAAATTTGATTAATAACTGTCCACTGAACCAATGCTTAATCCAAATTAAACTTGTTCCTGACCTAGCAATTAATAAAGGAATTCAATTTATCTTGCGGGAGACGATAGAGCGACGGTGCGTAAGACCGACGAAGCGACGCGGCGTCAGAGCGCTTACAGTGTGTAATTACACGTACTTCTATTATCACTATACTATGTTATTAATTCTTTAATTCATTTAATTAATAATCAATTTAACTTGTTTAATAATTACAGTTATTATCTAATATGTTGTGTTTGTTTTAATTAAAAAAAATCAAATAACATTTTGATGAGTAATAAGCGGCTTTCGATATTAGTTTTATTAGACACATTTTTATTAAAAAGTTGCATCGCTTACAAAAAACGATTAATTGCAAATCAGGATGATTGAAATAAAGCTTAGCTTTTGATCCAAAGAGACGTTCAGTAAATATACAAGATAAACCAAGTTAATTCAGGAAAAAGGCAAATGGTGATATATGGATCCGGATAACCGGAAAATCCTATGTATGCCGTATCCAAATCTTAGTTTATGAAATATTCCAATACATCGATAAAATAATTGATTGCCATTTACAACATAATTTATAACATAGTGAGACCGAAGTGATGCTATCGTAAGCTTTGGATCAACATCACATTCTGAGGACGAGCGTAGTGAGACCGAAGTGATGTCATCATAGGCTTTGGATCAACATCACATTCTGAGGACGAGCGTAGTGAGACCGAAGTGATGTCATCATAGTGCGTAGTGAGACCGAAGTGATGTCATCATAGGTGGATCACATCACATTTTGAGGACGAGCGTAGTGAGACCGAAGTGATGTCATCATAGGCTTTGGATCAACATCAACATTCTGACGTAGTGAGACCGAAGTGATGTCATCATAGGCTTTGGATCAACATCACATTCTGAGACGAGCGTAGTGAGACGAAGTGAGAGGCTTTGGTGAGGACGAGCGTAGTGAGACCGAAGTGATGTCTTCATAAGCTTGGAACTTGACATATTGGGGAGGTAACTTAGCCTTTATCATATTGTACGCCTTAGAAGGTCTAACAAGGAGGTAATGAAATTCGCGAAAAACTTAATATCTTCACATTTAATACTAATACTAATGAAAACACTTTTAATTAGTTAAACTTTAGTTAAACTATGTGCAGTACAAATAGACACATTGGATCGACACAGAGAACGAAATTTCTCATTACGTCAGTATTTTTAGCATAACCGTTGTTTAAAGTATATAAAACTTAACGTAAATAATTTTATTAAAACCAAAGCAATACATAATCATGATACAAGAATAATACAATTAATTAGAGACTGCTTAAAATTAAAAATATATTTCATCTAATTTCCAAGAGAAAAATTAGCAAATAAGGTTTGATTTATTGAAGTGGCTCTCAATGATAAAGAATATATTATATTTATATTTTATCTTAAATATGTAAGTTATCCAATACATCCTTTAAACTTAAAAACCGCTTAAAGATGAAACGAAGCCGCCTGAAGGAGGTGCAAGATGCCGCCACCCAGTCTTGAGGTACCTAAAAGTACCTCAACAATACCTTTAACACAAAGATTCCGCCCTCGGTCCGGTACAGGTTCGTAAAGTCAAACCAAACAGGTACCATTCAGACGTGGGAAACTGATTTGCCAAACAGTTTTTTTTGTGCGACAATTACTCGACATAGGAAAGACTGCTTGTGTGTTCATTGTGTCGGAACTATTGTGCGATGCTTTTGATTCATTGTTAGTCTATGGGGAGGTCTTATCTATGGCATAGAATTCGGTGTTTCAGTAAAGCCACACGACCCATAAACACTCTGTAGTGTTCAAAACATTTTCTGACCCTATTTTAAATTTATTATGTCACAAGTCGAAACCGCAACTCGTTTTCACTTGTACAATACTCTTGTTACATTGTATATTTTGGTAACAGTGTACAATTTCGGTACTTTGGACGCTGGGTATTTGTAACAACATTGTCACAAAGGGATGTAATATGTCAAAATTACATGTTTTCGTAGCGCACTCGTCGATTTTCCCACATTTTTAAATCGAATTCAAGTTCATAGACAAAGGTTGAAAGGAGCGTTTACATGTACGGTTTATCTTATAGATCTGATATACGGATTTATTATACGAATCAATCCCCGACAAATTGATTTGACGGATCAAATCTGTGAGTCAGGCTCAGGGGCGGACTGGTCAGGAGAGTGAGGACAGCAGACCATATTGGGCCCTAAGCCAACGATGAAGGTGCTAAAAAAATCATTGCTAATTAAAAAAATAATAATTAACTAATTAAATATTAATTTACTTATTATAATAAGTAAATATTCTAATTATTTAATATATTTATTACATCAGAGTCTATAAATTTTCTTAGCTAGGACCAGAAAATTTTTATTTGAAACAATGGAATTAATACTGATAATATTATTATTATCAATTTTTGTGGGTCGGAAAAATTAACAAAGTTATTGGTCTTATGTCGTGTTGTACTAAATGCGTGCTAAATTTAACACCGATCCGACTATATATTTGTGTTTTATACATTTTTGAAAATTTTGCTCAGTCATCCAAAAATTCCTCAGACGTCATAAGGACCTACGATGATTAGAGACAAGCAAACATAACAAACAGATAACTTGGTAAAAAAAGCGCAAGAAGTCTGAAATTTCGGTTTTTAATTTTCAGTATTACGATATTAACGAGAAAAAAGTAATAATTTAGCTACGTATAGAATCAGTAACACTAGTGCGAAATACCTATAATAATTATCTCTTAATATATTATAATTAAAATTTATTAATATTAATGGATAGAAAATTAAAATTCATAACGAGTTAATTGTATATTAAATAAGGTTATATTTACTTTTAACGAAAAATTTAGTTATTTCTAGAATAGATTTATAGAAATACGTACTTACTAGAATTACTAGAGATTTAAAGGCGATAGAATTGTAAAGGTCGCTGATGACACTGTTTGATTTGGACTATGCAATATTTGACTTCCTCCTGATGTACGTTTGAAACAATTCATGTATTTATTTATTTAAATTTATTTAACAAGACCAGACACAGATACGACTACTAAGGCTTAAATTAAATTATCCTTGCTCAAGAAGAGAGGATAATTGAATTAGAGCAAAGAAGCAGAATTTTTAATATTGAAGTTCGCGGTATGCCAATATCTACTCGAGAAAACTGTAAAGAGATTATAGTGAACCTGGCGGGAAAAGCGGGTATAGTGGTCGGAGAGAATGATATACAAATTGCGCACAGAGTGAATGCAAAAGACAAAACCAAATCTCCTACTATTGTAGCCCAGTTATCATCTCGAAAACTAAAGAATGAATGGCTGGCAGGTTTTAAACACAAAAACTTGAATGCTAGAGATTTAAATAGCAATTTGCAAGACTCAAAGATTTATATTAACGAACATTTAAGCCCTATGAAAAAAAATCTACTTTTCCGTGTAAAAGAGAGAGCTAGAGCAGCTGGTTACGCATATGTATGGACTAAAGATGGTACCATAATGGTGAGAAAGGCGCAAGGAGAAAATGTTTTATTTTTTCGAACTTATAAAGACATTAATCAGCTTCCTCCGGCACCAAATGCAATGCCAGCAAGCCTCGATAAGCAAAGTATTTGGCACTTACTTCACAATTCTATTTCGCTCTCTTCAGATATCGAGCCGAGACTACAAACTTATCAACTGTTTCAAGTTCAAGATTAATTATATTTTCATTAACATCTTTACTTTTTTATACTTAAATTTTTTTTTTAGTAGTAGCAGTTTTAATTATAATTTTTTTCCAGGAGTTTTAGTTATTTTCACAACTTTCCTAAATTTAAGCTTATTTTTCATTCTTTTCAATGTTAATAAAGAATATTTCTTAAACTTAAGTAATAACAAATTGATTAAAATTATATATTTCAATATTTACGGTGTCATATTTCATGTTAATTGGCAAGCACAGGTAGACTTCTTAGTATTTTGTTTTATTTTAATTAGCTTAAATATGTATAGTATTCTACTATGGATTTGACCGAACAAGTTTTATCAGATGAATTTATAGTTACTAACCAGGTTTCAGACAATTTGGATGACTTCAATATTTTAGCCAAAAACTATTCAGGATCTATAAATATTTTTCACACAAATATAAGAAGTATAGATAAAAACATAGATCAATTATCTGTTGTATTACAAAGCATAGTCATAAAATTTGATATGGTCATATTGTCTGAAGCTTGGTTAATTAATAAGCCAGGTGAAATTTATTCTATAAATGGTTATACTACGTATTATTCCAAATTAAACTACAACCAGAATAGTGGTATTGTTGTATTTATTAAGAGTAGTTTAATAGAGGATTTGCAAGAAACTATTGAGCATAGTTTTACTTGTGATTGCAACTGTTTAGTTTTTAAGTTTACTAAATTTACTGTAACAGCTTTGTATAGATCTCCATCAGGAAATATATCTACCTTTGTAAATGAATTAAATGATCTCCTCCGTAATATCAATAAGGCTAAAAACAATATCATAATTGGTGACATTAACAAAGATATATATAAAAACTTTAATAATGATGATGACACTCAAAGTGCTGACACAAATGATTATTTGACTTGTCTAGCTGATCGTGGTTATATACCAGCTATTACAACGCCCACTAGAATTACTAATAAGTCAGCTTCCACTATAGATCACATTTTTATAAAAAAATGTCTTATCAATAAAACTATTGCAACTACAATAAAAACGCATATTACAGATCATTACTCTATAACTATAAACGTAAATTTATCTAAGAAAAAAAATAACGAACAGCCTGTTTCTGCTAATCCTCTATCAAAACTAGATAATTTAAAACTATCTAACTTACTTAGTAACGAAAATTGGGAAGATGTCCTCAGTGAAAGTAATTTAAATATCTGCACTACAAACTTTATTGATAAATTAAATAATTACATTCAGGAAGCAACAACTATTTTGCCACCACCAAATCATAAATACAAAAAATTAAAGCCTTGGATAACTCTTGGTCTTATTACTTGCATAAGAAAAAGATAAAAATTATCAAAAAAAAAGTTTAAAAGAACCTTTTAATCTAGACCTTCAAATTACATTAAAACCTATAATAAGAAATTGCAAAAATGATTAAAACTGTCAAAAATGATTATTATTCTAGTAAAATAAAGGCATGCGAGGGCGATTCCCGTAAAATATGGAAAATAAATGAAGGAATTGGGAAATCAAATAATAAAACAAAACTCATTAAAAACATCATATCCAATGGGAAAAATATTGATTTAAATATTCACCCACAAGAAGGGGCAAATGCCTTAGGGGAATATTTTGGAAGCTTGGGTAAAAAAATGGCTGACCCAAATAGAAGATATAAATTATGATGAAATAGTTACTGATGTAAAAGATAATCTATGGGATACATACAAAGAAATAACAGAAAAAGACGTATTTGATTCTATAAAGCAAATAAAAGGTGGTTCGGGACCAGGTTTAGACAATATCCAGGCTATTGTGATAAAAAATAATGAAACTTATTTAGTTAAACCCTTCTGTACATCGCTAAATCTAGTTTGACTCAGGGCATTTTCCCAAGTATTCTCAAAAATGCACTAATTACCCCCTTTTTAAGGGAGGTGATTTCTGCACAACCTGGCAATTACAGACCAATAAGTTTACTTTCAAATGTTGCCAAGGTCATTGAAAAAATCGTTAAAAAACAGTTAGTTGACTTTTGGTATCTAAGAATATTATAAATAAAAATCAGTTTGGTTTTCAGGCTGGTTTGAGTACGGAGGATGCCATATCTGAGACTATATCTTCCATTACGAATTCTTTAGACGTCGGCTTGAAAGTGGCAGCTGTCTTCTTGGATCTGGCTAAGGCGTTTGACACTGTTTCCCATAGGAAGTTAATTAAAAACTTTATGATATTGGTATAAGAGGAACAGTGCTCAGATGGTTTTCCAGTTACCTTGAAAGCAGAAGTCAATCTGTAAAGATCAATAATATTCTTGCTGCGCCTACAAGCTCGGAATATTCTATCCCGCAAGGCACGGTTTTGGGTCCACTATTATTCCTTGTTTACATAAACAATGTGTTCTCTGTTGTGTCCAGGTGCCGTCTGATAGGTTTTTGTGATGATTTGGTTTTGATTTGCTCAGCTAAGTATTGGTTTGAAGTATATAACGCTCTTGAATGTAACATTAATTCAATTAATAAATGGTTAAAAATAAACAAACTTTCTTTAAACGTTAAAAAAACCAAATTAATGTATTTTTGTATTCGTAATACGGTTAATTCTAAACCAATTTTTAATATTCGTCTACATAGTCAAGCATGCAAAACCAGGTTCCCCCAGAACTGCACTTGTCCTACTCTGGAGGATGTTGAAAATGTTAAATATCTTGGAATAATAGTGGATCGAAATCTGTCCTGGCAACAACATATTGGTGTCCTAATTAAGCGGCTAAGACAATATATCTATATATTTCATAATGTAAAAGGGTTTTTAAGTATTGAGAAGCTTAGAATGTTGTACTTTGCCCTTGTTGACTCGGCTTTAAGGTATGGCATTACCGCATACGGATCAGCAGCTGAAACCCACTTACTCCCGCTTTATAGATTGCAAAAACTATTTATCAGAATTATATTAAAACAGCCAAACCGCGAAGAATCTGCTCCATTGTTTAAAAAATTAAAATTTTATACATGTCTGATATGTACCACCTTATTGGTTTACAAAGAATCTATGTTGGAAAACACAATTTAACCTTAATAGAGCATGGTCTAAACACAAGATCAGCTCAATTTAATTTATTTAAAATACCACGAAAACATACTGCATTGGGTCAGAGGCACTGGCTTTATGTAGCAGCAGGCATTTTTAATAAGTTGCCTCAAAATATAAAAAACGCCAACACCATTAATATATTCACCAAATCCGTAAAGCAATTATTCATTGAAAAGTATTAACTGTATACTTTAAGCTTAATGTAACTGTACTTTAAGCTTCTTTATAAATATTTACATTATTTTTTATTTTTAATACAAGGAAATATTAATTTGTTATATGTTAAGCTAAGATAGTATAGTATATACAACACTCCTCCCCACAGCACAGAGCTTTCTGGTTCTCTTGTGGGGAGTAGTCCTATACATCTCAATTATTAATTGTACATTTGTTAAAACACTTATTAATAAAGGATTTTTATTAAAAAAAAAAAAAAAAAAAAAAAAAGGCGCTCGAATTGAAAAAGTCACAATTTAACTCAAATACAAAATAATAAATCCAGTAGGGGGTATTTCGGAACATATTTTTCTCGCCATGCCATATTCGCTACGCTCATTTCCATAACTTTGGATTCGCTTCGCTTGTTCTCAGAGTATACAATTACTTACTTTATATTCCAGTACCTCTTCAGCCTTGCTCAAAAGTAATTTTTCATGCAAATTTTTGCATGAACTTCCAAAATATTTGACATAGTTAATAGTTCGCCCTTTAGGAAATTAACTCAACTTTCCAACGAAACCAATTTAACATATCTAGCTTGAACAGTATAAAAGCTATTAACAATTTTATGATGCGAGGTCAAATATCTTTTAAAAATATTAAATTTGTCCTTGTGGGAAAACGGTTGGAGATCGGGGTTTATATTATTTGGCATTTTTTGTTGTCATATTATTGTTATTTTTTGTTGAGGAGTACTATCACCTCCTTCTTTGGTGGACACTTTATATGAAACACCCTGTATATCTATGAGTAGAATGCTTTACTATTTGACACTTGTTTACCTGTTCTAGTTCATCAAACCTTTACTGATTAGATAACACCATTAACAAAAACTTTACTCCTCGCCACTCAAACTAACATACGCCACTGTAATCTTATACCCAAGTTAAACTCCACAAACGTAACAGCGACAGAGATACTCTATATTTTCATTAACCATAACCTAGCCTAGTTTGCATAAATACCTTAATTTACAAAAACACAAATAACTTACACCGGTATCATTGAACGTATATACTTTCACAGTCAAACGCAACCTCTACAAAAATTAGTTAAAATTATAATTTTTGGAACAAAAAGCTATTAGTAGATTATGTTAATAACATTAAAACAATACGACAGTGGGGTCTCCGACCTTCTCTCTGATTGCTCTAATAGCTTACAGATCTTATATAAGCTCTCTCATTACGATTTAGACATTTTAGATCAAGTTAGACATTGAGCATAAAAAAATAACTTCATTTTTAAACTTTATTTTTTTACTTTTTTTCAAAAACTGTACTTGACGTAATTTTTAAAGTAATTAAAACTTAAAATTAATTAAAAATAATATACATCTCTTTCATTAAATTAATATATTAATTTACTTCAAAAAAGTATTTGATTAAATATTGTATTTTAAAAATGAAATCAGTTCTGATGCTACTGTTTGTAATAGGGCTTGGTGGTTGTTTAGAAACAACTTTGGAAAACCGAGCTAATTTAAATGTAGATAGCTTTGATGATGATATTATCAACCAGTCTGTTTCAATTGATGAATCTTCGTCATCAGGTTCGAATTCAGAATCAAGGGAAGGAAGATTTTTAGGATTAGGTAAGTCTTAAAACATGTGCTTTGGCGCTTTTGGTTTGTGTAGTAATGTTTAAAGTTGAGATATCCATACCTTTTTTGTATTCCCTAAATTGCTGAGTTACTGTTTGTCGTGGAGACATAAAATTTCGTAGACGTGCTCAGCAAATCAAGCTTGCGAGCCTAGTCTCATTCGATTTTCTATATTATGCATAGAAAATCACTTTTTACTCCATATTTTTACAATTTTTTTACTACATATTTTACTCTTATTTTACTCCATATTTTTACTATTTTTTTACTACATATTTTTACTCTTATTTTACTCCATATTTTTAAATTTTTTTACTGTATATTTTTAATCTTATTTTTTCCATATTTTTATTTTTTTTACTACTATTTTTTATTTTACTCCATATTTTTACTATTTTAACTCCATATTTTTACAATTTTTTTACTCCATAATTTTACCCTTTTTTACTCAATACTATTACTCTTATTTTACACCTTATTCTTACTCTTTTTTACTCTTATTTTACTCCATATTTTTACTCCACTTTTTATTCAAACAGCGAGCATTTTTCAGTGAAGTCACATTAATACACTTTATACAACACTGATAATTAAAGAATAATAATTACAACTTGTTTTAAATTTGTTTTACTTAGTTTAAGACAAAATAGTTGTAAAATACTGAATATATTAAAGAATAAATTTATAATATATAATATAAAATTATAACAAAATTAATAATATAAAATAATACAAAATAATAATAATAAATATACAAAATAAATATAAATAATAAAATAATAATAAATAATAATAAAAATAATACAAAATAATAATATAAAATAATACAAAATAAAATATAAAATAATACAAATAATATAAAATATACAATAAAAATAAAATAATATAAATAATACAAAATAATAAATAAAATAATACAAATAATATATAAATAATAAAAATAATAAAAAAATAAAATAATATAAAATAATACAAAATAATAATATAAAATAATACAAAATAATAATATAAAATATAAATTTCTAACATCTTGCAGTTATGCTACCAAGCTACCCAGGGCTTATGATAAGAGCTGTTGTATCCTCCCACTTAGTATTAGCTTCTTTGGTCAGAGCCCAGCAAATATCACCGTCTGTAGCTTCAAATTCTTTATCTGATATCGTTTTCAACTTAAAATAATACTATATATAGGAGGAGCACATCTGATAATACTATATACAGAAGGAGCACTACTGATAATACGAAAACCTTTTTGTTTCATTGGTGGTCTTAAGCAAGGCTGCAAATGTAACAAAATAAAATGTTTTGTTGCGAAAAATTATTAATACTTCCAGTGATTGAAATATCAAATCAAATTATTAATTAATGATCTATTGCTTATTAATTATAAATGTAAAAAATGGTTTATTTCTTTTTACTTTTCCTCTTCCTTGGGTATATAGGAAAAGTATTGTGTTTGCAAAAAAATCCGAAACCAAATGAAACCGGAATTATCCGTTTCATGCGTTTTTAAGGCCTCCTGAGTGGTTTTCGCAAAGTTGTCTGTAAGTGTGTGTGTGTTTGTACAGGTGTCTGTTATCATCGTAGCGCCCAGTGTATTTATGCTAGAAAGTTGAAATTTTGTACAAATATCAGTCTACCGCTGTGGTTGTGCTATTCGGAAAAAAAAAAATTTTTTATGACGTCATTAACCCGCAATACTGACTCAGCAAAAGTTCATATCGAAAAATCATAAAACGCAGAAAAATTATGCGATCGGATGTGATGAGATTTGACACGCATGTGACTATGTTTAAGACTAACATATGTGCCAAGTTTCTTTGCATTATCAACATTAGTTCAATTTTTATTGAATGACTTGTGTACGTTTTTTAAAAAAGTAAAAAATTAGAACATGATTCATTCGAGTTGAAATTTAGTACGAATTTATATTAGTACCTAATAAATAAGTTGACTACGTTTTGTTTCAATACGGCAAGTATATCCATGATTTTTGTTGGATTATAAAAATTAAGGAGCATTGAGTCAGTGCTGTATAAATTTGTTTTAACTTTATTCATTATTTATTTATTATTTATTTATTTATTTATTTATTTATTATTTATTTATTTATTTATTTATTTATTTATTTATAAACAATACGGACTTTTAGTCCAATTTACATAATCATAATCAATATATTTTTATTTTATTTTTTATTATTTATTTTTATTTTATTATTATTATTATTTTTATTATTATGTTCTTAGACTCGATTTTCATCGGTGAACCTGAAAGCCGGGTTAAACCAAGGTATTTCAGGTTTTACCTTAAATACCTTATTTATTTTTATTTTTTATTATTATTTATCATCATTATTTATTATTTATTATTTATCAATATATTTTTATTACTACAATAAATATATTTGACGCTCATACTGGTTAAAGTGACTTGGCAGTCTTGATAGAAGAAATCACCCAGTGGTGATACTCCTAGGCCTGGTAAGGAAAACGTTGATATTTTACTAATAATATAAAAATTTGGCTTGAATTCGTATAGGTGACCGCTGAAAATGATACGGATGCTTTCACTATCTGAAGACGAATGGCAAACTGTATTTCTGAGGACAAGCGAAGCGAGTCCGAAGCAGAGAGGATGAGCGTAGCGAATCCGACGTAATAAGGAAAAGTTAATTTTAATTTTAAACAAATTAAAATCACATCGTATGTTTAGATGGTAAACGTGTTTGGCCCCGCTATATATTGACTCAGCTGTGATTTACAGACGTTTCATTACATTTGTCTAATTGCTCAAATGGCTTTCTAGGTAAACCATATACTGGAATCAATTTGTACTTTAATGGTAACGAGATAATCCACTGGATATATAACCTAGCCATGGCCCTAGCTGTCAATAACTGTCAGTCGAACCATGGCACCCAAACATCAAGAGACGTCTACAATTATATTACAGAGTAAATCAGTTTAGTAATTACAGCCTGAAATGATCTCTTTATGAATGTAATCTTTAGCACGATTTCTGACCTAATACATTTAAGGTTAACATTTTCGAGGTTGTTGGCATTAAAAACTTATCTTTTTATTTGTAAGGATGAGGTAATATCGTTGTTGACATGCATGCTTTGCACGTAAGTGGTAACCTAAGTAAAAATATACTATGCATTCAACTGAACCAACAAATTTAGCGAATTCCCCAAAGAAATAAGAGGCTGCAGCTCTTTTGTTCGCTTAGCAGCCCCCGCACATTCCTATGATCGCTTGCTGTAGTAACGCCTCTGGTGGTTCTATGAGACACTCTTCTTAAAATTACAAAATATAATTACGGTCATGTTGCCTAACCAATGTATTTCTTGACATAAATGATAAAATATCACCAGTGCCAAAGCAGTAGTGCTTTCTAATCGCGACCCTTTTCCAGGATGGCTGACCAATATATTCAAACCTCCAAGACCTCATCCAAACTGCGGTCATCCGGATAACTGCCCTCCACATGCATGCAGGTTAGATCCGGCAGTTATCCATGGATATTGTTGTGGATGTGCCCATCCTACCGGTAAGTACTGTCAACTACAACCATTTGGTTATTGACTTATTCATAGTGCATATGGCTAAATATTATATTAATCTTATAGACTTTTCGTAGAGTGCTTACTCATCCCTAATATCCATTACATCGAGGTTTAGTATTAAGAGTCATTCCATATCAAGACCATCCCATTTAAAAATCGGGTACGTGGTACCTTGGAATCTCACTATATAGTCTATATTATATATATATATATATATATATATATAACACACATATATATATATATATTATTATATATATATATATATATATATATATACAATATATGTATATATATATATATATGTATATATATATATATATATATATATAATATATATATATATATAATATATAATATATATATATATATTTATCCTCGCCACATTGGATTCGCTTCTCTCGTCCTCGAAATATGAGAATTACCTAATTTAACTTTTAAAACATCTTCGGACTAGCTTCGCCTGTCCGCAGGCACTAAAATCCTTTGTTTTATTACTTATTACGAGAATAATTTTACAATGTTGAAATAAATAGGAACTATGTAAATATATTTCAACCCCTTTGGATCATCTTTTGGTAAAATGTCAAGATTACTAACTACTAAAACTATATTAACAAATAATGTTAATGTAACTTAATTTAAAAAAAAATAGCAGCGGTAACACATCCAGATACTATCCTTGCTTCATACTGCTTAACATTAGAGATCCAACCAAACCATATATGTAGAAACCGTATTAAAACGAAACCTAAATAAATAAATAAATAAATAAATAATCGTTTATTTATATATAAATACCTGTTTACAAAGGTTAAATTAAATTTATAAATAAATAATAATATTATTGACCATTTGTGTGCATAGCTCAAGGCTTGTGCGCGACACGAGTCTACTCCTTATATCTAAATATACATATTTATTTTCTACAGAGATATCCCTGTAATTTGGTATAAAAAATGGTAAACAAATTAGCACGAGTATACAACCGTGCCAAATTTTAACTCAATAAAATTCTTTCTTGTGAAAGCAAACAAATTTAACTAATGCTAATAATGAAATAAACATAGGACATCTGTTGATCTAATGTAGGGCTACATGCGTGCCAAATATCAAATTACACTGATTATTGACCTGTTTTATCAAATTTTTTGGCATTTTTACGTGTCGTTGATGACGGTTAATGACGTCATGAACAATTATATTCTATACGTGTCATTGATGACGACACGTAAAGATCATTTCAACCTGTTTGCTACAACCCGAGAACTCGTAATCTGTTCCAATCTTGATAACATTTCAACCTGTTTGCTACTACCCGAGAACTCGTAATCTGTTTGTTCCAATCTTGATTACATTTCAACCTGTTTGCTACTACCCGAGACTCGTAATCTGTTTTCTAATCTTGATAACATTTTCAACCTGTTTGCTACTAATCTGTTTGAATCTTGATAACATTTCAACCTGTAACTCACGTAATCTGTTTGTTCCAATCTTGATACATTTCAACCTGTTTGTACTACCGAACTCGTATCTGTTGTTCCAATCTTGATAAATTCACCTTTTGCTACCCGAGACACGTACTGTTTTCTGAAGACTCCGTAATGTTTGATCTTGATAACATTTCAACCTGTTTGCTACTACCCGAGAATCGTAATCTGTTTGTTCCAATTGATAACATTTCAACCTGTTTGCTGATCACGTATCTGTTTGTTCCTCATCAGAGAATCCTGATTACATTTTGTTTGTTCGTAATCTTTGTTCTAATCTTGATAACATTTCAACCTGTTTGCTACTACCCGAGAACTCGTAATCTGTTTGTTCCAATCTTGATAACATTTCAACCTGTTTGCTACTACCGAGATCACGTAATCTGTTTGTTCCAATCTTGATAATTTCAACCTGTTTGCTACTACCCGAGATTACGTAATCTGTTTGTTCCAATCTTGATAACATTTCAACCTGTTTGCTACTACCCGAGAACTCGTAATCTGTTTGTTCCAATCTTGATAACATTTCAACCTGTTTGCTACTACCCGAGAATCGTAATCTGTTGTTCCAATCTTGATTAACATCAACCTGTTTGCCTTCATCTGTTTGTTCCAATCTTGAACATTTCAACCTGTTGCTACTACCCGAGAACTCGTAATCTGTTTGTTCCAATTGATAACATTTTCAACCTGTTTGCAACTACACGAGACCTCTCTGTTTGCTCCAACCTAGATAACAGTCAACCCAACATGGAATAAGTAATTTAACTTTAATATTTAAAATAATTGTGTCAAGGCTAATACGGTCAATTTAATAAAAAAACTACGTCGAAAATCCAATAAATTAATAACAATATAATGAATAAAATTATGGATTCCTATTTGCTGTAATACGACAACATATTTACCTTTCTCGTATGTTAATTAGTACAAAATTAATTAAAATTCACTTAAGGTTCATTGTTGGATATTAAATGTTATAATTTTATTATACTTGTAGCCATGTTAAAATATCATTTTTTACAGTTTTTTTTTTCTAGAAGACGTAACTCTTTTCTTTCCTTAAATATTGAACAGTCGTCTAACCGTTTAGTGTCGTATAAAAATTTTTAAAATCTTACTAAAAACTATTTGCGTGGTAAAAATGACTCCCCGCCAGGTCTATAGTAAAATTAATTATTCTTTCCCACCAAGTCGTGTTCGGTTTGGTTGGAGACTGTCATCGGCGGTTTAAGGTAAAGTTAGGTTGGCAATACTAAAGGGCCTTATTATTCAAATTGCAAGGCAATCATCAGCTTCTTCTCCTTGGCGGCGTGGCAGCAGAGAGCATAAAATTTAAAGCTATTCAACTTATGATGTACTGTTGGCAACGGTGTATATAGGATGTAGTTCTTGACTATACCCATATCTTTTATTTATTTATTAATTTTATATGTTTAGTCCTAGATGGTAAACTGCTACAATTATTAAAATCTATCATGATTTACTTCCACAAACACCTGTGAATATTATAATATCTCATAAAATAGCAGAAAGATGTATACAACTTGTTCACACTGCTGGCACGCCGGCAAGTAAAACGAGCTGATGATTACCTTTCAATTTACATAAGGCGTTTCAGTATTGCCAACCTAACAACTTCACTTATGCTATAGATAGCATAAGTGCCTCTGAACTAATGCAAAACATGAATAGTTACTATAGTTAGCAAAAGTGCCTCTGAACTAACGCAAAACATGAATAGTTGTTACAATATAACAGTGTTTATGAAATCTAGGAATGTTACAAGCAAAGTGCAGTGCTACATCTGTGAACTGTTGTATCATTCTGTTCTCTCACGCATTATGAGTGCAACACATCGTGTGACACTCAATACGGTGTCAACTGTCAACTATTAATCTTTTGTACAACGCAGTAGTAACAAATGATATATGTCTAATAATAACAGTAGATTTTATAATTGTGCTTTTTATGTTGAATTTTTTCATTAAAATTATTATGTGGTTGTTATAATTATTACAGATCGTCTGCAATAGTTTGTCTCATGATATAAACTGCCCATTGATTCATTTACTATCCACTAAATATGGACCAGGTTTATGTAGTGATTATGATCATATGATGAGATGCTGCTGTAGCAATCCAAACCAACCATTTTTACTCAAATCATCTTTTGGGTCTCCATTTTTCAGAATCTAGAGCAACATTAATACGTAACTGATTGCCATATGGTTCGCATGATTGTGCATGATGATGTTTTTATTAAAAGTGCAACTTTCAAGTGCAATACGATCTATGTTGACATATGTCTATGTCACGTTGTATCTATGTTACAATATGAGTTTAATACTTATGGTGCAACATGATTAAATTTTATCTATGTTACTATATGATGTTGATCCCCATGGTGCAATATGATGGAATTTTATTTATGTTAGAATTTCATGGTTGATCCTTAGTGGCAACATTTGAGGCAATATAATGTGTCCTTATGCAACATTGTAGTGCAATATAATGTTGATCTTAGATGGCAAACATTGTAGATGCTAATAAATGTTGGATCCTTATGAACATGTGTCAATATAATGTTGATCTTTAGACACATGTAGTGCAATATAATGTGATCCTTGTGCAACATTGTAGTAATTAATAGTTGTCCTTAGTGCAACATTGTAGTGCAACTATAATGTTGATCCTTAGTCAATATGTACTGCAATATTGTACTGCAATAATGATGTTGATCTTAGAGCAATATAATGTTGAATCCTTAGTGCCAATATATGTTGATCCTTAGTGCAATATGATGTTGATCCTTAGTGCAATATGATGTTGATCCTTAGTGCAATATAATGTTGATCCTTAGTGCAACATTGTAGTGCAATATAATGTTATCACTTAAGAGCAATTAATAGTGAAAATGATAGTGCAATATATGTTGATCCTTAGTGCACTAAGGTGTCCTTGGCATATGATGTTGATCCTATAATGTTATCCTTAGGCAATATAATGTTGATCTTTAGTGCAATATGATGTTGATCCTTAGTGCAATATTATAGTGCACTATGATAAATTTTAATAATGTTGCAATATGATGATTTGCATGTTTAATAAACTCACTTAATGCATGCTTGTCACAGTAGTGTAGAATGTAAACATGTCTTTAATATAGCTTTTTCTTAGCATTGATGGTATGGTTTTAGCTTTATGCTTTATGTTGTTATGCTTTACAGATCGTGTACAGGTCATTTGTCCGCCCGATATCAACTGCCCCCTGTACGGACATGGCTTATGCCATGATTATAACTTCATGATGGACTGCTGTTGCTAACACTTTTAATGTTTGCCGAAAGACAGATGACTTCGCACTTTTATGTAATTAATTTGTTAGTGTTGTATTTACTCTATATGTTTATATAAAAATAATCCTTGATAAAACATCAATTTCAGAGTGGAATGAGGAAGTCTAGAACATTTTTTAACTATCAGTATTTACCAAATGGTGTCATTATTTCAGGTCTACAAAGTTAAATTAGGGCTAGGCTTATACCCTAATTATAAAGTCAGTATGTTTTAAGAAATCTGTATTTCCTTTTTTCCGAATCTTATCGAATAATAGAGATAGTAGTAATATGGGGGAGTGAGTAACACCAGGTATGTCCACGTGGTTGGGTCCTCTTTGCCAGCTCCCTAAGATAGTGTTCTACTCCTTTAATATCCAGTGTAGATATTTCATCTAATCTAGCAGAAGAGCCGTGGATTCTATGGTTCCTCTCATGCTTTTTCAAGCAATCATACATATCTCACTGACTCTTATAGTCTAGTGAAAACTAGGAACAACACGTGCTCTCACTGTTAAACCAAACCTCCACACACTTTAAACTACAAGGCAGAAACAGTATAGTATTATAATGAATCTACAATGAGGGTCCTAAATTTTGTCTATGCCCAGTTTCAGAGTACCTGACAACGCACAGGCAGATTTAGAAGTGTGTGTGAACGTACTAAATAATGTAAAGTATCGAAAGAATGAAACCTGCATATCATTTGTAGTCATCCTAAACTGCATGTCATGTGTCATCCTACACCTGATCATGTTAGTTATCCATAACCTGATGTCATTGTAGTCATCCTACACCTGCTGTCATGATGTATCACTACACCTGCATTATGGTAGTCATCTCACCATGATGTCATGTGTCATCCTACCTGCATTCATGTGAGTCATCCTACAACCCTGCATGTCATGTGTAGTCATCTACACCTGCATGTCATGTGTATCATCTACAACCAATAGAATGGTGCTTTTTAATTTGTATGCTTTTTTTCCTCTAACTTTCTAGCATTTTAAAATTAAATCTCTTGAACATTTCAGTGATTTGAAGTGGAACATTATCAGATACTCTAACATTAAATATATAAAAATAAAGAGAAAAACATGTTCCTGGACTTTCGAAAATGCTTACTATTCCCCTTTATAAAAGTAATACCTCTACTCTCCCTTTATTTTGTCCACCAAGAAGTTGACTCAAATTTCCCTATGGGCCAAATTTTTCTAATTTCCTATCCTTGTAAATGTAAACAAACTATACACGGTACTCAAAATTTTTGTTTTATTGCATTTCTTTGTACATTTTGGTATAAAATGTTAATAATTTATATAAGAAATACGTTTTGTCACATCCAGTGCGGATCTATAAATAATAAGTTTGTTAAGTTTTTATTCTTTAAGTATTTAAACAAACTTAATGAAACGAGTGGCTAATTAAACTTTTTTTCGTGTGCACAAACTTAATTTAGTACATTTTGCGAGTATAATTATTTAGTTCACTTCAAATATTGATTGTAATTAGCAATTTAACAACTTTAGCCTACATTTTTCTTAATATAATAAAAGCAATCGTAACTTTAAGTTATATTTAAGGCATTAGTGCAACATACACTGTTAGTGCAATTACACTGTCGTCTGTATGTTCTTCGAAATCGTAATAAAAATATGTGATTTATCTTTACTATAGTTTCTCTTTTTCTTTAACTAAATTATTACAACAATTATTTCACCGAATTTAATACAAAATTATTAAATTATCACGTGGTATTAAAGTACGAAAACACACAAGATTCTAGGGGTTCTATGGGAAGGATATTTTAAAATTGTGATATTTAGGATTTCACAGTTTAGTGTAATTCTTTGGCATTTTCAAATAAACCACGCGGGTTTGATCTATTTGCGGGTTGTTTTTGAGGAAATGTTTTCATTTCATTTTAATTTTTTCTAGTTCTACGATTTTTATTAAAAAGTTATTAAATATTTACTTTATAGTGTCAAATATAAATAAATAATATATTTATTTATACGAAATTACAAATAAAAATAAAACAATTTGACATCATTTTAGTATAAACTGGATGGACTCTAAAAAAATCAGTTATCCGCCATATTGCAAAAAATACGGCCTTCGGCCCGTAGCCGTACGCGGCCTCGGCGCTTTCGCGCCTCGTCCGCTCCGCGGCGTCGGTCCGCAGGGCCTCCCTTGTGCCGCTTTGCGGCCACATGTTGTTGTTTTGTATTAGTGTTGTTTATTATTTTCTTGTTACATGGCATTTTGCCATGTAATCTAGCAATTTTCACAGCTCCACACGGCCCGCTTCGCGGGCCTGAGTGGCTTTCTCACAAACTTGATTTTACTAATTGAGATTTATTAATGCTCTATTATTAATAGTATGCATAATATTAAAATTAAGAAACATTATAAACAAATATATTATTCATGATTTTTGTTCCGTCACTAAAGATGTCTGATTGAGCTGAAACCGGTCGCAATGTTTTTAGAAATGACTTCGACCATATTAAAAAAAACTTCAACACTTTACTTACATTTTATGATTGTTTATAAAATTTAAAGAAAAATGTCAAATTTTTTTTGTAAACAAATTGTTTATTGAGTAAAAATCAAGGTTGAAAAAATAATATTCATTGATTATATTTAAAATAAAAATACCGTTTGCGTCACTTAGGATGTCCGATTGAGGAAACTGTCGCATTCGTTTTGATAACTTCGACCATAATAAAACTACTTCCGATTTCTTCCTCTTTACGGGTCTGCTTAGTCGGCTGGTTCAGTGGAAGCCGATTTTTTGCCGTTCTCTCTTGGGACAGTAGGCATTACCATGATGGAGCAAGAGTAGAGGTCTCTCTTTTATACTAGTATCCACCCTCTACACTACTGAACCCAACAGATATCGACGAGTCTTTACCTAGACGTATACATATATACAAGATTATTATATATGTTACAATTGCGCCATTTGGATGTTCGATTCAGCTGAAATTGGTCTTAATCGATTCAGCTAGCCGTCTACCTAATACTAGATACCTTGTTTTAAGCCATTTTTAAGTTTCAAAAAAAAATTTTTTTCATGACGTCATAACTTGGTTGATCGTCATAATGTTTTTTAAAACAATAGGCCTCGTAACCTCCTCAACATCTCGCGATTTGCAAAGTTTCGTTTCAATTTGAGAACGCCTTCGAGAGTTATCGTCGCCATACGAAAGGTAGAAACTCTTACATACATATATACATATATATATATATATATATATATATATATATATAAATATATATATATAATATATATATTTATATATATATAATATATATAATATTATAATATATTAATATATATATATATATATATTATATACTAAATTTTTTCGGACATATATTTGTTATCAGAAGCCAATAGGAACCGATTCCACTCACTCCCACCCTCAACTTCCGTCATCCGAACAACCTCAATAAGCGTCATTTTATATGAAAATTCGCTAAAAAGTAATAGAAAACAAAATTATGGTCATATTATAAATTAAAATTATTTATATTATATATCATATTAGAATATAAATTATTTCTTATTTTATTTTGAATTTAAAATACTTATTTCTAAATTTTAATGAATGTTTTATTTTTGATTAATCCAAAATTGCAGTCGCATCGTTGTACAATTTTTAAGAAACTTTTGGCTCATTGTTTTAAAATTTGCTTATTTTTTTTGCGTTGCTAAAACTTTTAAAGATTTATACTTATTTCTTTTTGCGTTTTTATTTTACTCAAATTCTATCTCTAGGCTCTATCAACATGGCCAAGGGCAAAATGCCTAAATCTATCAGCAGAAGGCATTACTGCGACCAGGCTAAATAGAATTGCTTGGCCATGTTAGACATAAAGGGTTTTAGCTCTTAGCGGTTCGTCGAGATGATTCTTTATTATTTGAAGAATAATGTCATAGGTTTCGCCTCTTTTAAAAAATCATGAAAGCAGCAGGGATCCTTGGTCATGTCGTAAAACAAAGCACTGTATTCAAAATTGTAATGTTAATACCATGTTTTCATATAGGCACACGCATCACTGCCATATTTCTATAGAATATCTAGTTGAGCATCCTTAAATATGATTAAGACAAAATCATCTTGTTCTAAAAATATGTGGTCTTCCAGGACATGACCTTTCGGTTAATAAAATCGCACAGCATTATTGTCAAAATTCTGCATCTGCTGAACCCAGGCATGAACACTCAGATATGATCCTCCTTATGCAAAACTTTATTTTTTATTTAAGTTATACATTTTAAATATTTTACAATTTTTTAAGTAAATGGATTTGATAAACGTTTTTAAGAACCAGTGATTCCCTTACTAGATCTAAAATAACATCCAAATTTTTGGCTATTGTTTGGCGAATTTTTCTCGCTCCGACTTACTTAAACGCCTTCTATTTCAAACTCATGCCCAACATGAGTGGGAGTGATATGAGATACTCTAAATCGCACGACCCTGTAGAAGAGATGGTCAAAGGACATTTTAGCTGTACAGTGACCTAAACCTATAAAGGAAATGGCGAAAGCAAGAGAATAACGATTACAAAGCAAAAAAGTTTCGAATCATCAGCTTAGGAGAACATGTCATAGTTCTCAAAATCGCTAGCGCACCAGTTACCGTTGTGGAAAGCGAAAAATTTAAATCAAATCAAATCAAAATAATAACTTTATGCCATTATACAAAATATACAAAATAAACAATGAAACTATAAAATTTGAGAATAATTTATAATTTAAAAATATGTATTCAATTTAAAAAAAAATATTTATATTTATACTCTAAAAATAATATTAATAAAAACCGTAGAATTTGTGAAAATAAATGGATACATTTTCTCAAAATCAACCCGTAAATAATTAAACCCGCATGATTTCTTTGAAAATGCAAAAAATAACAAACGTAACCTGGGTTAAATACCTAAATATCACATTTTAAAAAAGCCTTCCCATAGAATCCCTAGAAATCTTGTCGAAAACACGATAAAAAAACTCACAATGTTATCAGGTTGCCAATAAAATTAAGTAAAAACGTAAATCTTAAAGGGCTCACGCTCAGTAATTCTAAATTAAGATCATTTATTTTTGAGCCACTTATTAGCTGATCACGCGTGTCTGATTTTTTTTACACAAGTTAGTGTAGGAGTTTCCTACTGGTTTATATATTACTTTACATGTGGTAAAAGACTTGTACCTTTTTAAAAACGGGATCTGAAACGTTNCGTAACCTGGGTTAAATACCTAATATTCACATTTTAAAAAAGCCTTCCATAGAATCCCTAGAATCTTGTCGAAAACACGATAAAAAAAACTCACAATGTTATCAGGGTTGCCAATAAAATTAAGTAAAAAACGTAAATCTTAAAGGGCTCACGCTCAGTAATTCTAAATTAAGATCATTTTTATTTTTGAGCCACTTATTAGCTGATCACGCGTGTCTGATTTTTTTTACACAAGTTAGTGTAGGAGTTTCCCTACTTGGTTTATATATTACTTTACATGTGGTATAAAAGACTTGTACCTTTTTAAAAACGGGGATCTGATAACGTTCCCGCAGTGATGAGCCACAAGCTCTAAGCGTGCATTATTATCATTACGATGTATTATTTGGGCTTATCGTGTCTACTAACGTTTACTTATGATTTAACGGTACATAGAGTGTTTACCATAGAGGGGGCATAGCCTATCTCAATACATTGAGAGGACTGAAACATCTCTTTGGGGCTCTGTGTAACCTCATTGTATCCTCTGAGAGTATGTTAAGGTTATAATGAAAATAAATAAATTGTTTTCGGCTTCCCGGACATTGTTTTTATTTTGATTTGTAATTCAAACCATAGAGATATATTAATAGATATTGTTGAATTTTGAAAACATTGAAAAAATAACTGACACATTCGATTACATTATCATCAATATAAACAGTAAATTATAAGTAGAATGTTTAAATTACAATCACTACCAACAATCGGCGGGAAGCCAAAACAATTTGTTAGTTAAAACCTCAACTCCTCTTGAGAGGTTTCAATGGGTTTACACCAGAGCCCTGAGACCCCACAAAAAATGTTTCAGCTCTCAAGGTATTAAGATAGGCTATGTCCTCTCTAGTATATATCTCTATGTTTCAAACGTTTTACTTTATAAGTAACTGTAATTTTGATTACCTTGTCGAAAACAAGAGTGCAATTTTTATCAAAAATGCGTGCTCGAAAAAGGTTAAAAAATGTTAAATTACGTTTTTACTAAATTAAATTTAGTATTTACCCAAATTTTACGATTGACTTTTCATTACAAGTAAACATGGCTTGACAAAACTAAAAGTAGCGTTGTATTCAGAGGGTAAACCTTATTGGGCAACGTAAAAAAACCGCATCTCAAAAGGTTAGTTCTGTCGAAACTAAGATAGAGCAATTGCTGTCAAAAATGCGTGCGTGAAATACGTAGAAAAATGTTTAATTACGCTTTTCTTATTAACTGTACATGCTTCGGTATATTTGGATTCAGCGTCGAAAACTACGTAAGAATATACTTTTAATTTTTAAAAAGAGTGAAATTTAGTATTTACCCAAATTTCGTTCTCGTCGTGTGTAGTCAAATTTTAATATTGGCTTTTCTCAACAAGTTAACAAGGCTGGACAAAACTAAAAGTAGCGTTGTATTCAGAGAGTAATACTTAATAGGAAACGCAAAAAGATTAATAGTCAAAGATGGTCAGGTTACTTTTTCGATGTTTCAAAACTCAACTAAAAAAGCCCCTCTAGTATAGTATAACCAAAGAGACTAAAACTATGAGTATAACGCAAGTTTAAAAATCAGTTGACATGCGAGAGATCCAATGAGGTTAGTCCTGGATGTTAAACCACCCCCACAATTTCATATCAGGCCCAACTCATTGGTTTCTCAACACTATTTTCTCGCGCTGTCAGCTGATCATAACCGTTGGATACACTATAATAATACCTCAATGATGTCCACTCTGTACCGTTGAAGTGTTTTACCACCATGAAATGGTTCCGTTTGAATAACTTTTTTCAAAATTATTAAATATAAAGTATCAGACAGCGTATTGTCCCCGGAGTAAAACACCATCCGGTGGTTTTCTTACTCTTTTATCTATTGTCGTGTAAATCCTATAAACCACCCCAGGACCTCGGGACTAGTTACTACTGGTACTTGTAACATATCACGATAAGAACGTTGGTCCAACATGGGCTTAAATTCTATCCAGCAAAATAATGATATTTTTTTTTAGATCGAGTACCTATCAGATGTCCACCAAACATCCAATGCCCACTATACGGAGCACCGCTGTGTAGCGATTATAACTATATGATGAATTGCTGTTGCTAATTAACAAGAACTGCTTTCATAGTAAACGTAACATATTTTGGCTTTATGGTGGAATTGTAAATAAAACTTATTTATTAACAAATGTGTTTTTATTTGAGGTTGTGTATAGTATTAGTAGCAAAGATTAAACAAGTAAATTTTGTATTTCATTTTTAAAGCTTATAAGATGAGAGTTTTTGTCAAAATCAGATAAATACAACTAAAGTTATGACATTTGTTAAATGGCCTAAAAATGCACAAACAGCCACTATTTTTCCAAAGAAATTCGCCGATTGCATAAATTAACCATTTTTTTAGTGTTTTTGAAAAAGCTATAACTTTGGTTGCAGTTATCCAATTTTGATGATTAAACACTCGTTTTAGAGAACATTTTATCACCTTTAAGAAGTGTGTTCTCTCCATGTTTTGCACTCGACCCACAGGGAACCACTTATTTCTAGAAAACTGAAATTCGTGCGATTTTCTAAAATTTTGAGCACGCGCAATCATATGAAGGGCTCCACTCTGGATAAGCAGACTATGTTTTTTCTTCATACTTTAAGGTATAATTTCAGAATATTTGGTTTGAAGTAGTACAAAATGAGTCTCATTTTTTCAGGTCCGGCTCTTAGACTACTACACCTATATACATTAATATAGATATCACCTATCAGTTTTTGGTTAATAAGATCCAAAGACTTTATCAGGCTTATAAACAAATATTCCTTCTGATGTCATTTATTATTTTACAGCTAAATTTGCCTACATCTGTCCAATAAAAACAAGATGTCCAGCAGATAAGACTCTTCTCTGTAGTGAGTTTCGAACCAAAGTTGACTGTTGTTGTCCTAAAGGAGTCCTTGGAACAGTATCTGAGGAAATAAAATATCGGGATGAATCTAACAGGGAATTCTTAGCTACTTTGAGAATCCATACCAGACCATCAAACAAACTTTCTAACAATAAAACTGATTTTGAAGACCTCGAAGTGATAAATTAAATAATTATAACTATAATAAGACAGGAACAAAATTAAAACCAGTTAAAATTGATTAATTTTTTTATCAAAATAAATTATGAACTTGAATACAGCAATAGGGGACAGTTTGTTTTATTGTTACGGTACGATGCCCTTCTTCCCTTTAATAAATGTTCCTTGATTCCAACCAAGTCACAAACTGTTGTTGGTGACTAAGTTTCTAGTTGGCAATTTATTTGGAATTATTAAAACAGGTTTCTATTTGTACAAACAGTTCTTTGATTCCAACCAAGAAGCCAGTTTGTTATAAATTTCCAGTTGGCAACTTGTTTGGAATAATTAAAACTACAGTCTATCGTTTAGTTTAAAAATCCCCAAGGTCATAAGTATTTTGGGGATTGACGAATCAGAGAAGCTGCTGCCAACCTCTCACTTAAAAAGAGAAAAAAAAACCCTACCACAATAACCGCTGTAGGGAAAAACCTTCTTCCTGGCAATCGTTCACTTTGTTTGTGGTTCTTCTTTTGATTGCATTGTTTTGAAAAATACTTTCAAATTAATCTTAAAATGATATTTTAAAATAAAATTACAAAAAAGAAATGTAAAAAACATCGCCAAGAAAATGCGGGTAAAATAACCTGATTTGTTTACAAATAGTTTTTTCCCGCTCCCTTGTTGCAGGGATTTTTTTTTCTTACGAATCAGTGGCGTCTAAACTGACCTGTCAAGATTTTTAAACTAAACGATAGACTGTAGTGCCTATTAGTACAAACAGCTGGGTTCTCATTATGATTAGAAAATTGATTGTGAGCATACACATTATAGTAAACATTTAACTTGGAATTAAAATTCTCAAAATCAGTTTTCAAAAGCTTATTTTACCGAAGACATGAAAAACAGTAGGACCTACTGGAATTATTGGGATGTTTGAACTTAGTTTTAAAATCTGTTGGAAATTTGTGTTAAAATTGATACTTTTTGTTATCAAAATACAACTTTTGGTAGTTGAACTTTAGTTTTTAAATTGTAAATGATTTCAATCAAGATTCCAACAGTTTGTACAAATAGCATCAGTTTTATCATTTGAATCAGGTTACCAACTGGAATTTAAGAACAGTTAATAAATTGCATAGGCTTCCGCGTTATTGTCATGAAATTTAGGTCTTCGGTGAATGCCTCCACTGTGGAGGCATCTTCAGGGATGTACGACATCATGGATAGAAACACACTGAATCAGTTTAGTTTTGTAGAGCATTGTGTTTATATCCATGATGTCCTACATCCCTGAGATGCCTCCACAGTGAAGCAAAACGTCGGATTTTCATTACATTGATGCGGTCACACCGGAAGACCTAAATCTACTTATAACGTTGGCGACTGGGTGGAATCAAGGGACTAATATAAAAAGGAAAGCTTATCCATAGCATATATATATATATATGATAAATATATATATAATAATAATATATATATATATATATATATATATAATATATATATATATATAAATTTAAAAAACTTTTTACAACCTATTTTTTAGATCAGTTGGCCAATAGAAATCAAGCCCCCACTCTTCTCATAAGTGTCATTTCTAATAAAAACTCAGAAAAAAATTGTAAAGAACGTTATTTAATTTAAAACATTATCATAATTAAAAACATAATAGTTTATTAAACTAAAAAATGAAGATACTACAATATTTATAACATAAATCATATTTATAAAAATAAATTACAATCTTTCCCTCTCTCAAGAGAGTAGAGAAAACAATATATTTTTTAAATTATTAAAATAAATAATTTAATTTTCATATTGAATATAAGACTATAAATTAAAAGTTGGCCTTATGAATTGTGCTTAACACCTGACAGGAAAATGATTCCATTGGTCTGCTACCTTGAATTTGGACTGAGGACCAATAGAATCACAGAGTTTTGCACCACTGATAAAGCCCAACTTTTAATATCCATAGTGACAATTGAATTACTCAAACTTATATTGACATTTGATTAATACCGATTTAAAAAAAAACTTTCACCACAAAATAACAATTCTTACCACAAATAATGTTTTTAAATAAAAAAATATCAAGATCTGTTGGAAATATATCACTTAGCTCTTTGTGAAAAAAACCTTGTGTTTGTTGCTTGTTTTGATGAGGCCATGTCTCAACAACTCAAGATTTAAATTTATACAAATTCAAACCATTGTGTTACATGTAGTTATCAATAAAATAAATATTTTCTTATAAAAATTAGTACACGGGCAACAAGTTGATTCCGTTGTCAAAAGGGAAAAATGAACAAGAACTGAAAAATAGAATTGATTGTTTATAAATTCTACAAGCTAATGATAGAAAAGTACGTCTTTCCACAAAAAATATGTCTTTACAAGAGGCCATCATCGGTGCCATCATCTTAGGTTAAAATGTCATCAAGGCCATCATCCTAGGTTAAAAGCCTTTTGCTGATAAATATCTAGGCACTGATGATAGCCTCTTGTTAGGTTGAAAAGCAATTAGCTATTAAAGTTATATACTTTCTGTGGAGAGATTTCTTCTTCAATTTCAAAAATGAACTCCATAAACACAATAAAAAGAGAACAAAATAAAAAATAGAAATCAATCTAACTTTTATACCTCCATCTTAGTCTACACAGATAGACTCTATGGAGGATGAATGTGAAGCCAAGAATCTTAAACCTAATTGCTGTTACTGGCAATTTTTTAAAATTATAAAAATGAGATTAAGATCTATTTTTAACAAAAAAATCAATAAATAAAATATAAGTATTTTGATAAGAAAAATTCTATTTTATTTTCAAAATTCTTGTCACATTCTGGTACACTGGTGAGTATGGATTATCCAGAACTCTCTGTCATATGAATTTGAAGAAGCATGATTTTCTCAAACGTCAGTTTTATCTACTAACATCAGCAAAGTTAAGCATCGTACATAACAAATTGACCCATTACAGTGCTTAACCTTTCGAAAAACTCACCAAACAATCATTTATTGTCATATGGACTAATATTTAGATAAAACAGATGTAAATAGAAAAAAATGATTTGTCTTAGTATGTTTTTAACTTAATAACTCATACAGCCGCCTCCGTGGTCGAGGTCGTTAAGGCGTCAGTTATTAAACTGACCTTTGACACCACGGAGGTCTGGGGTTCACATCCCAGATTACGCTCTCAGTTAATATAAGATTATTGTTCAAATAACTTTTCGCCAACTTTAGATTACACTTTGAGCGAAACAGTTGCCACAACCGTTGGGTCAGCAAGGCTCTAAACAAGTATTATTATTTAAAACACTTGTTTCTTTAAGCCTTATAGATTTAAATATTCATTTTCACTTTTAATATTGATAAATTAACTTTATCAATGTTAGTTAAAAATTTAAGATAAGTAATAAGTTATTTTAAAATTATTTTGAGTAATTTTCCTTCCATTAAAATGCTGTATGCCACAAAGGAAACATTCCTGACTCATTTTAAGATTACCAGCTTAGGTTACACCTCAGCAGGTAATTAAAATATGCCTGACTCGGCTTAGCCTCGTCAGTTTAAAATTAATTTACCAGACTCAACTCTGCCTTTTCAGTCAAACTATATTTTTTGATATACATCCTCGCCTTTGGCTTGGAACTAAATAAAAAAAAGTGTCAGCAAAATTCCATTTTGCTGCTTACCGACACGGATAACTTTTACTCTTCATTAAACAAAAACAAATGATCAGTATGGTTTAAAACCATTATTTGGGGCCATTCCGAGAAAAATTATGGCTAGCCATTGAGAAGAATGATAGTTTGGGAAGTAAAGTAGAATTTTCGCTAAATAAAAAAACAAGTGTGTGGTGTAATAAGGTCAATAGTTAAAATTTATCAAGTAAAAAAAAGATAAGATAACAAAGTTGGTGATTCCCTATCAATATAAATTAATACCCATTATAACAAAAAATAAAAATTTTGTGGTGTTTTTTTTTACTAAAAAAGACACCTTTATTCTGTTGAGGCAGCAGCACACCCTCAAAGCAGTCATCAACTTCACAATTAATAAATTAATATTATTCTAACATTAGCAGCAGAGAGATATATTACTAGAGGGGCCCTATTGGTTGAATTTTGAAACATCAAAAAATAACCTAAACAACTTCGACTATCAATAATCAAATGAACTGAACAAAATTACAGTGAATTATATAGTAGAACGCTGAATATATAAATCAAAACGCAAACAATGTGCAGGAAGTCGAAAAAAATGATTTATTATAACCTTAACTCTACTCTTAGAAGAGGTTTCAATGAGGTTACACAGAGCCCCTGAGAGCCCAAATGATGTTTCAGGACTCTTAATGAATTGAGATAGGCTATGCCCCCTCTAGTATATAACTATATGATTAGCAGTAAAAGAAAAGTGGTGAAATTGATTATGCGGTAAAAGTGGTGAAATGCTGAGATGATTATTCCCAGTGCTTGGGGAAGTCGGTGAGATCCATGGTGATTACTCTTGATATTAAACACTCGCCGGCCTGTAATTAAACAAAAATATTCAAATCAATAAAACCATTGAACCTTAATGTTAAAATAAGAGTAACAATCTACGATAAATAATGATATAATGCAAAATGAAGGTGATTAAAAAAGTAGCCTTTTAGACTCAGGTTATGCTCTGTTTCATAAGAAGTTTACGTTGTTATTCTAAACACAAAAGTTTACACTCTATTTCATAAAAAGTTAATGTTTACGTTCTAAACACAAAAGTTTACACTCTATTTCATAAAAAGTCAATGTTTACGTTCTTAACACAAAAGTTTACACACTATTTCATAAAAAGTCAATGTTTACGTTCTTAACACAAAAGTTTACACTCTATTTCATAAAAAGTCAATGTTTACGTTCTAAACACAAAAGTTTACACTCTATTTCATAAAAAGTCAATGCTTACGTTCTCAACACAAAAGTTTACACTCTATTTCATAAAAAGTTAATGTTCGTTCTAAACACAAAAGTTTACAATCTATTTCATAAAAAGTCAATGTTTACGTTCTAACACAAAATTTACACACTATTCATAAAAAAGTCATGTTTATGTTCTAAACACAAAAGTTTACACTCTATTTCATAAAAAGTCAATGCTTACGTTCTCAACACAAAAGTTTACACTCTATTTCATAAAAAGTTAATGTTTACGTTCTAAACACAAAAGTTTACACTCTATTTCATAAAAAATCAATGTTTGCTTACCTAACACAAAATGTTACACTCTATTCCATAAAAAGTCTGTTTGCATTCTATAAAAATGCCAACTGAATATCCTTTAACATGGGGTTATATTCACGATTCAAAGCTCGTACCTGCGCTACCCTCGTTGATAAGAAATTGATAACAAAAGGGTGATAGTTGTTAATGTCCTTATGGGTTTTTTTGGGTCTCCTTATTTCTGACGATTATTTTTTTAGACTTTTTCTAAAAGTGCTTTAGGGTGTATGAACACAGTTGAATCACTATTTCATTGAAAAATAGGGTTTTAATGGGTTGTCACGAGTATTTAAATTGAGTCATAAGAAGGTGAAAATCAAGTTAATTAATGTTACTTGTAAATAATATTAGTTAGCATTTATGGCATTAAATTGTTTAAATTAATAGTAACAGGTATTTAAATTGACTGATAAGAAGTTGATTTTCCCCATGATGGTGTTTTAATTTATTAATCAATTTTATTTACTCACTAAATTCACTCTTAGTTGTAAAATGTTTCTTTAAATTATTTGCTTAGGTTTTATATCAGACAAGTCCAAGTCTGTAGTGATAAGAGTCTGATACTATATTTAAAATCCTGGAATAATCCAAGTATTAATCTATGAATTATAGGCAATTTTTTACACCGATAGTCGTTCTATTAATTTTAAACTCATTTATCACAAACTAACTAAATAAAGAAATAAAAAAAAAAATTTTATCAGCTCCCATGCTAATCCTATGATAAAAACTTTTTGATCACCCTTTCGTTATCCCGCCATTGGTATTGCCAACCTTACAACTATCTCTTTGAATCACGAATTACAGCTTTTAGCAATCATGCCAACTACAGATCCGTAGAGTTGAGTTACCAGACTGTAGCCAAGTTACCAGAAGTTAAATTAAACCCAAGGGAAAGCCCTACTTGTAGGTGAAAAATATAACAAAGTCCCATGAGTAGGTGAAGAAAAAGTAAAAGAAAGGAAAAAATACCACAAGAACTATGTTAGTCTGTCTTTGGACAGCCTGTCTGTCAGGCTATCTTTAGATAGTCTGTCTGTCAGGCTATGTTTACATAATCTGTCTGTCTGGCAGACAGACAAGTCTGTCTTTAAGTCTTTAAACAGTCTGTCTGTCAGGCTATCTTTAGACAGTCTGTTAGGCTAAGTCTTTAGAGAGTCTGTCTGCCAGGTTAAGTCTTTAGACAGTCAGGCTACAACAGTCTGTCTGTCAGGCTATCTTTAGATAGTCTCTGTCAGGCTACAGGCTTTAAACAGTCTGTCTGTCAGGCTAAATCTTTAGAGAGTCTGTCTGTCAGGCTATCTTTAGATAGTCTGCCTGTCAGGCTAAGTCTTTAGAGAGTCTGTTAGGCTACAACAGTCTGTCTGTCAGGCTATCTTTAGATAATTCACAAAATTTTATCTAAAGTCTTCATTATTAACCTAGAATTTAATATCTTTAGATAGTCTGTCTGTCAGGGTATCTTTACATACTCTGTCTGTCAGGCTATCTTTAGATAGTTTGTCTGTCATGCTAAGTCTTTAGAGATTCTGTCTGTCAGGTTAAGTCTTTAGAGAGTCTGTCAAGCTGTCTAAAGACAGGTGCCCTATACATCAATTTTGCCGTATAAGGTTATATTAGCTGTGGTATGAAATAGTGAGAATGAGGGTAGGGAATGCCATGTGGTAAAAAAAAGTTCAGAGGTACCCCACACCCGATTTAATTTAAATGAGTTCATATCATACTTACATCAGGACATATTCCTATCAGTGAATCAGCATGAGAGAAGAATTCTTCTTTAAGAGAAATAACAATGGTCTGAAGTGCTTCCGTATGCTCATGAATGTAAGAAGCAACTTTACCAATATTAGTATTATCCAGAGCTGCATCGATCTCATCCAATACAAAGAATGGAGCTGGGTTGTAACTGCAAATAAATATTTACAATTTTACAATTCAAAAAATTAAATTATTTACAATTAATTACACTGTTACAATTAAATTATTTACAAATGCAAATAGATATTTACTAACTAGTTAACTTAAATTTTTAATTGTAATGTATTCAAATAAATCAAAAGTAAATAAATGATAGTACATAGCAAATTGTAGCTCAATACCAGACTTTTCAGGATCCAATAAAAGAAAAAAAACATGTAGACACAAAACACTTAATTATTTTTTTTTTTGCCATAATTGGTATTTGTCACTTTATCTCATTTATACCTAAGGTAAATAAAGATATTAATAATTATTATTATTTTTTTTATTTTTTTTATTTTTTTTTTTTTTTTTTACGCTTTAACCCGTAGGTCATTTAGCGTTTTCCCCTCACTCAACATTAACCCCTGAGTTTGTAGACATCCAATCATCTAGGAAGCACCCCCTCCGTACATGGTAGCACATGTAACTGGTTCACAGTGTGTCTAGTTCATCCAGCCCAACCAGACTCTATCCAAACTCACTGCTCTGGCTAGTGTCTGCGACTAGTTCACCGTGTGCCTAGTTCATCTAGACCAGCTAGACTCTGGCTAGGCTCACCGTTCTGGCTAGTGCCGACTGCTAGTTCACTGTGTGCTTGTTTCATCTAGTCTTACTAGCTCCTCTGATCACATTAGTCTCACTTGACCTCGTACTTCCAGTTTCACCAATCCCATCAGTTCCACTAGCATCACCAGACTCTAGCTAGCTCACCGCTCTGGCCAGTCCAGCGCCACCCGACAAAGACTCTAGCACCCAGATGTCAGCGTTACAAACTCATTCTATAGCCCTGACCTGAAAGTCAAAGCTCCGCAGTGCCATTAGGAGACGTCTGTCTCAAGAACCGAGCACTTTGTTCCTAGTCACTTAGTTACTTGTGTCGCCGCCATCACTTTCACTGACTAAGTTTTCGGACATACAAAGGCTCAGTATATCTTTCCGACCTTCATCTCCCCCAGCCCGCAGAACATTAACTTTTCGTGAGCTGGAGACAACGGAAACGTGGGATCCAGACTTGTCTCAGATGATACTAGATCCAACCCGCATTTGGTATTAGTAGCCAAGGAAACCACGTAAAACCCTGGCTGGGTTGGCCGGCCTTGAATTCAAGACCTCCCGAGTGTACGGTACAAGGATAACTCATATTGAGGTCCTCCCCCGGCTGAATTTGAACCCTCGACCTCCAGGTCGAAAGGCGAGCGCTCTACCACTGAGCTACCGGACTCGGTAATATTATTATATTATATCTAATTACAGAATAATAATATCTTTATTTCATAAAATTATTACATTATTACAAATATAGTAAAAATAAATATTTTTTTTTATTTATCGCTATGTTTTAGTTTTGTTTGAACTATTTTTTATTTTCAATAAATTTAATTTATGAAAACCTGCTCCTTTTCTACGTCTGCAAAAAGCAATACTGCTGAACCTGGAGATGTAGTTTTAGTTATTAAATATTTCTATTTTTTACATTACCTAATAATTCTATGTCCAAACCTAAATAATTATGTGTTATTATTAATCAATGTATTGAATTTTCTGATTATTCTTTTTAATGTTTCAAATTAGTATTATTTTAGTATTGATGAACATATATTTTTATTTATTATTTTTTTATTTACTATAATACCTAATTAATAAGTTCAAAATACATAAAAAATAACAATTAAATAAATAAAAAATTTAAAATAATGTATAAAATATTATTTTGGATTAAAAACAAATATAATAGTGAGCAAAGATAAGTATAAAATTATAATTTACTGGGAGCCTTCTCTTATCCATTTATCCACTTCCTTCTTAAATTCATGCACAGATTTGATTTCTTTTATTTCTGGTAGAATTGTATTAAATAATTTTCTGGCTCTAAAAAATGCATGTCTTTGTGCAAAAGAAGAGAAAGTTTTTAATGTCGGTAAGTCTTATCTAGTCTTTTGTCTAGTAAGACAAAATAATAACAATTAATAATTATAATTAATTAAACTATATGTATGTATTATATATCTTAAATAATCAAATATTAATTATTGTTTATAAATATAATTTTATAAATTTCACTGCAGAAATAAAAATTTTATTAAAATTTAATTATTATTATATGTGGAATTATGTTTGTTGAAGCATTAATATATGTAAGACTGGGTGTGTGTGAGTTTGCTTGAATATAAATGTATATGAGCGAATAGATTAAACATTTTGTTAAGACATGAAGGATAAATTAGAATAGTAGGATTAAATAATTGTTAATAAATTGTTATTAGGATTAAATTAAAGTTAAATAATTGTTATTATAAGCATAAATAAATATATTTTTTTTGGTTATTTCATTTTGTAAATTAAAAGAAAAGGAAAAAGAGAACCAACCAAATATTGACCTCAAAAGAGGTACCACGGCTGTTGGCCGAGTTGCACTTATTATGTAAATTAAAGTTATTTGTTGTGAGTGTATTGTATAATTATTGTGTGCAAATAAATGGTTATTTATTTATTTAATTATAATAGGCTCAGTTATACAGTAGGAATACAGGGTAAGTACCGTGTTCACGCTAAAATTTCAAAACAGGGATTTCAATTAATTATCTCTGTAAGGTGTTTTTTTTTACCGGCTGAGAGGTTCTTACCAAGTTTTTGTCTGTACGTGTGTCTGTCATCATCATAGTTTGTTTAAGCAAGAGAGTTGAAACTTAGTCCAAAAAATCAACCTTTGAGTATATTTTAGATTAAAAAAACAAATATTATTAGTATTCATCACCATTTTATATAATTTTTAATTTATTTAAAGACACTGGATGGGACTGGAATAACAACTTGTTACTTCTTTAAATGACTATATTTGGCCTGACCCCAAGCATACTCATGTCTACAAACTTTGCATTTAATATATTTTAATCATCATTGATGTCATCTTCAGAATATCTTTAATGTCTTTCTCTTAGCCGTTTATTCTTTATGTTATATCTGGCACTGATGATGGCCTCATGTAGGTTGAAAGGGCTTTGAATAAATTATTGTTTTGAGGAGAGACTCTTTTCTTTCCTTCGTTCCTTTTTATGAACAATAAGTTGTTGTTATTTCAGTCCCATCCAGTGTCTTTAAATAAATTAAAAATTATAAAACAAATTACATTTCATTTTATAGAACCTTGATTAGTGAGCCCCCTCCCTTTCAGAAAAATCCAGTTCCCCCACTCCATGACCCAATTTTAAGCTGCTTTTTCCACTGGAAATTTGCTAAAAACATTACAAGACATGCATTTGTAAATGTTGACTGCTCTTAGTATAGAAATGCTAAGTTCTGAATAAATATTTTCCCCTGGTTTTGTAAGTAACAAGTACAAAGTCAAGACATACCTATGGATGGCAAAGAGAAGAGCTAAAGCAGCTATGGTTTTCTCTCCTCCCGATAGATTAGACATGGGCTGGAATCTCTTACCAGGAGCGACACAGTTATAAGAAATGCCATCTAGATATGGTTCTTCAGGATTTTCACATGCCAGGTAAGCTTGGGCACTCGGATTCTTAGCGAGTTGCTACAAACACAAACCAGAAATAATTATTATAACTAAACTAACGAATAAATAAAAAATATAACCATGAATAGAAAATTCAATTTTTTGCTTTGTATTTATTTTTACACCTCAAATAGTTTGAGGTGTAAAAAGCATAAGAGCAAGCTTATAAGAGAAAATACATAAGCTGGAGAGGGGTTTTTATACCAAATGGATGTATAAATAAATAAATAAAAAATTATCATTATTTTATTTAATTAAACTAATTTAACAACAGGTTGAGTCAAAATTAAAAAAAATAAAAAATATACATAATTAAAAGTTAAAATATTCCTGAAGGTCATAGAACGGAGCATCAAATAAAATTTGTTTTACTTCTTTTTTAAAATCCTTTAGGTACTAAGTGTTTAATTTTATCTGGCAGCTTATTATAAATCTTTATCCCCAGGACAGATTGACACACTCTTGCCCTCTTTAGCTTGTGCTCCGGAATGGTAAATATTTTCTTATGTCCAGTTTTATAATTATGATTATTTCCATTTAATTTAATTTAATTTTAATTTTTAATACACGAACGGACATATATATATCCAATTACAAAAAATAATAACATAGGTAACAGTGAAAATGTTAAGATGAGTATACAGTGAGGAAAAAATATCTTGTACTCATTAAAAACATATGAATGTAAACACAAGGAGTAGAGCACAGAAAGCATAATGTAAAAATATTGAAATTTAAAAATAAATTAGTATTACTAATACTAAAAAAATAGGATCTCTTTAATACCTTTTAATATTCATGTTCAGAAAAAAAAAGAATTATCAAAAATATGTTAAAGGAATACTAAAAATAAATAAATTAATAATTAAGTAATAAATGAATTCACAAAATCAAGGTTGATAAAAGATGGTTTATAGTCAAGTAACAAATAAAAAGCAATAAAAAACTGAATGAAGTGCTCATTAATGAACCATGAACATAAAAGACAAACAAACATCATAAAAATTAACACTTATAAAATAAAAATATCAAAATAGGATCATTAAGAAATAACTAATAAAAAGGGTAGGTAGTATTAACTATTTAAAATATTCAATCAACATGTAGAGATAACAAATATTTAAGATTAAGTTTTTTAATAATACTAAATTAAAATTAAGAATATCTATATCACTTTTGAGGTAACGGTTTGCAGACTTTTGAATTCGTTTCATGGGGGAGTTAAGCATGTAATTAGTACCAGCATTGGTAGTTTGAACTTGAAACATGAAAGCATTTCTGGTTTGGTGTTGAGGAACCCTAAAATTCAATAAAGCTAATAAATTAGGGGAGGCAATATTATTATTTAAGAGATTATAAAGGAAAATAAGGTCAGCAATAATTCTTCAATGCTCCAGAGATTGTATACTTTCTAGCGATTCAAAATTTGTTTTACAGCTATTTACATTTTGCTTGATATAAAATAAAACATTACACATATAAATATTGACAACAGTCATTACTTTAATTTAATAAAAATATCCTTGCAGTGTTTTTTGCCTTATTAAATGTTATTATCCGTAATGCCTTCTTTTGAAGGCATAAACTAGGATAAAGTGTAGTGTATTTTTTCTAATACACTACACTTTGTATCAATTTTTTATCAGTAAACAATTGATAAAAAATAGAGTGTAATACCTTGTAGATCGTATCGATTTTGTTGGAGACGTGTTCAAAGCAGTCCATGAACTTATCAAATCTTTCTTTCTTAACTTTCTCAAAGCTCTGTTTAGCTTTCTTTGCTTTTCTCCTGGCTGCTTCAAATTCTTCATTTGTAACAAGAAGTTTTCCTCTAGCCAGCTCTAACTTCTCTATAGCCTGTTAAACAAAAGTTATTAATGAATGACAAACAAATTTACATCCATTTTTTACATTCTCTGAAAAACCATGTAAAAAGCGATTTTTTCCTAGCAAAAATGATTGTTGAAAAAAAGTATATATTATACTACCAGGCTGTGAAATGAATCTTTTTTTTACCATGGGCCTCTAGGATTTTTATGAGAGGGATAAAAATTCTGCGTACCTCATCCTTCAGAAGGGACGTAAAGCCAGTGGTCTCGAGCCTGTGCGTTTTCAGGTACTCGTTAAAGATCCCTTACCCTAAATGACACTGGGTATAGACAAAATTTAGGACCCTCATAGTAGATTCATTATAATACTATAGTGTGTCTGCCTTGTAGTTTAAAGTGTGTGGAGGTTTGGTTTAACAGTGAGAGCACGTGTTGTTACCACTTTTCACTAGACTATAAGTCAGTGAAAATATGTATGATTGCTTGAAAAGCATGAGAGGAACCATAGAAATTCACGGCTCTTCTGTCTAGAGTAGATGAAATATACCTACACTTGAAATTAAAAGGAGTAGAACATTATCTTAGGGAGCTGGCAAAAAGGGCCTAACAACATGGCCTACTTGCCTGGTAGTTACTACCACTCCCATATTACTATCACTCCTATCAACAGTCTTACTGTTAAAGTTTCTTTAGTCTCTGCTGTAGACCAAGTAATTCTGGATTAATAAGCAGTTGATTACCTTCATATTGGGTGCTTGTATCTTCTGCAGCATGATAGATTGCTCATTTATTGCCCTGGATAACTTATCCCCTGTTTTCTTAACATCATCCTCGTCAATGTCTTTCAGATGATCACTCAATCCTGAATAGTCCACTTGGATCCTACCAAAAAGGCCGACAATTTAATAAATACCATTAATACAAACTGCTATAATAATAGTTTGTCTGTAGGTATAGAAAAAGTTAACAGCAGATATTGTAAGCACCTGCTTTATGGATTTGTCCAAGAGCTGGACCTGAAAGAATGTGACTCATTTTGTACTGCTTCAAACCAAATTACTCTCAAAATATACCTTAAATTATGAAGGAAAAGCTTAGTCTGGCTATCTAGAGTAGAGAGCCATTCATATGATTGTGCATGCTCAAAATTTTATAAAATACCACATATTCCAATTTTCTTGCAAAAAGTGGCTCCCTGTAAATCGTGTGCAAAACATGAAGAGACCATTTTTTAAAGCTGATAAAATTTATTATAAAACAAATTTTTAATCATCAAAATTAGATGACTACCACCGAAGTTATGGCTCTTTCAAAAACACCCGAAAAATGAATAATTTATGCAAAGATAGGTAATTATACAAAGGGCTCCACTCTAGCATAGGTAATCATACAAAGGGCTCCACTCTAGCATAGGTAATCATACAAAGGGCTCCACTCTGGATAGAATGACTTTGCTTTTCCATTATAATTTAAGGTAAATGTTTAAAAAAAAAATAATATAAATTAGTACAAAATAAGTCAAATTTGTGCAGGTCTGGCTCCTGAATATGTTTTTATTAGTACTTTTGCAGTCTGGCACCTGGAATATGTGTTTTATTAGTACTTTTGCAGGTCTGGCACCTGGAATATGTGTTTTATTAATACTTTTGCAGGTCTGGCACCTGGAATATGTGTTTTATTAGTACTTTTGCAGGTCTGGCACCTGGAATATGTGTTTTATTAATACTTTTGCAGGTCTGGCACCTGGAATATGTGTTTTATTAGTACTTTTGCAGTCTGGCACCTGGAATATGTTTCCTTTTGCAGGTCGTGCTCCTGGAATAAGTGTTTTATTAGTACTTTTGAGATACTTGAGATAATTTACCTGCTTTCCTTGTCATAGATAATAGAAGTGTTGGCAGTCGATTCCGAACCCTGAGTGTTATCCATGGCTGTAGAATCGCTCATGATATCCTCCATATTACCTTTCAGCATTGGAATTGGGATGTCTTCCATCTATGCAAATACAATAACAACATTATACCACCCAGTAAAATTCAATCCTCTTGTCTTGACACAGTGAGACTAGTTCACGTTACATCAAGAGTAAAGTCACTGAGACCCATCCAGATATAACAGCATAACTTAAACTTCTAAGTTTAAAATTTAAATTAAACTAATGGCTATAGTAATTGCTAAATTTATAATAAAATATATTCAAATAAAAAAATGTCTCCCCTTTATATTGTAATAATATTAAAAAACTGTAAAATATCCCTAACCTTGATGACCTTAAATTTGGAACTCTCAATAGAAGCTTATACATAACATATAAGTTTCTGCCTTTTAGTTTCAAGAGCAGAAAGTGTAAGCAAAATGTGAGAATCTCAAAATAAAAGATGATATGCCTAATAGAGGAGATTCAGCATAATTAAGAAGCCCCTAAAAGATCTACATAATTATATTATGTCTCTCATCTTTCTTAACCTTTTTTTTTATATATTATGTTATGCATAATATATGTATATATAATATATTATATTATGTTATGTGTGTATATTATGTTATTATTATTATAATATGTTATATTATATTATTATGTTATGACATAATATTATTATATATTATGTCTCTCAGCTTTCTTACCTTGCAATGCATGAGTATATTATGTCTCTCAGCTTTCTTACCTTGCAATGCATGAGTATATTATGTCTCTCAGCTTTCTTACCTTGCAATGCATGAGTATATATGTCTCTCAGCTTTGCAGCATGAGTATATTATGTCTTCATCTTTCTTACCTTGCAATGCATGAGTATATTATGTCTCTCAGTTTTCTTACCTTGCAATGCATGAGTATATTATGTCTCTCAGCTTTCTTCATCTCTAATTTGGATTCAATGTTATTGACAGATTTTTGAGCAGTTTGGATATCTTTAGCAATGGCTCCAACTTCTCTTCTAGCCTGGAAACAAAATAAGATTAATTATAATTCACTATTGATTTAATTATAAAAATCGTAAATATAATAATGAAACGTTAGTCGGCTATTAAAATAAAAAGGCACAGTAATAGATTAACAATACAGGTCATTGAGAAGAATTGTTGAACTCTTTTCTTGATCTAATAATTACAATTGAAAATGACTGAATTTTTCTGTACTAGTTTCTATTTCATATTTACCTTGCTAATGTAATGGTCTATCTAATTAGCCTCTTCTTGAATTTTCAATACATGTAATAGACACAACTTGCTGAGCAATATAACCTTCTCATACAGAAGTCTTACTTACTTACTCATACAGAATTTTTAATAAGACAATTTTAATTATTATTTTTTTAATAATTTAAAAATGATTTACAGAGTAATACACAATAAAATTATACAAAAGGCTCTAAAAAGGCACAGTAATAGATTAACAATACAGGTCATTAAGAAGAATTGTATTGGCTGGCTTTGTTTGGCTTGTTTTGTTGTATTGGCTCTAAAAGTCTTATTACATCTATTCACAATATTATTTGTTTATAATTAAGATCTTGCTAGCCACATAAGCTTAAGGCTTGAGCGCGGCTAGCTTTTCGACGTCCTCAGAATATACAACACCTTAAATTTATACTGCAACACATATAAATACAAATGTATAGTAAATACATCCGTATCACTCCCAGTGATCACCTGCTTAACTTTTATGATCCAACAAATTTCAGGTATATTCTTGTCGCATTAAAATGAAAATTAGTGTATTCATTTATGATGTGAAGATATACACTTGTACCGAATTTTAACTCAATTTTATTATTTTACTTTTTTTTAAAAAAAAACTTAAAAGTAATTTAATAACAATTGAACTAATGCTGATAATGAAATATGTGGCACATATGTCAGTCTTATACGTGACTAAAAAATCTCAAACGATCTCAATATTTTTCATTTGATCGCATATGAATTTCTGACATTTTTACTGAGACATTATTCCGGGTTAATGACGTCATAAAAAATTATTTACCTGATAGCACAACTACACCTAAAGACTGATTTTTGTACAAAGTTTCAACTCTATAGCATAAATTGACTGGGAGCTACGATGATAACAGACACACTCAGGCAGACAACTTTGTAAAAACCACTCAGGAGGCCTTAAAATGCATAAAATGGATGATTCCGGGGACAACCAGGTTTGGGATTCTTTTGCAAACACAATACTTTTCCTATATACCTATACAGTGTAAATGAAGAAAAGTAAAAACTTTATTTTGTATATACGTCAATTATTAAATTCAATTAAGTATGACGTTTACAATTTCCCACGTAGTGATGACAGTACCTTGCCTATGACATCGTCCATCTGATCAGCCTCTTGCTTGTAACCCAACCTCTTATCCTTTAGGTCAGATATCTTCTTCATATCCTTTTCTAACTCATTTTGTTGTTTTACTTCAGCATTCTTAGCTGCTTGCAATTCTTCCTCGTCATCAGCTACAGCTGTTTCCCATCTAGTTACATTGTCTGGAAAACAATTCAGAACAGTAAATCATTTATACCACATTCTATTTGCAATTAGATTCCCTTGACCAGAGGTCCAGTTAAAATAATTACCCCCCCCCCCCTCTTATACCTCAGAAGGCCCCTGTACTCAAGAACAAAAGCCTATGTGGATTTCTTAAGTTTGTTTTGCCTCCTTGGAGAACCACATTTTTTTTTTATTCCCTCGGCTGGTAATCTAGTAATAAGCCAATTTTCAAATAAGTGCATCTGCTCTACTAGCTTTTGGGCAGCTATGTATCGAGTGATTGCTTTTTAGCAATCACCCAGGACACCAGTGTTTTGATCGTATCGTTAACAAAAACATGTGTATACAGTAAATGCAAACATTTTTATATTGCTTCATCTTAGTGTGTAAGGATATTATGTCATTATCTTAAAGTGTGTCTATAAGACTTTAAGAAAATTATTTCATTATCTAAAAGTGTCTCTATAAGATTTTATGACTTCATACGAAATTATGTCATTATCTTAATGTGTCAATAAGAATTTAAGGAAATTATGACATAATCTTAATGTCTGTTAAACAAAAAAAATCTGTCAAAGTGCTTGTGCTTGCTTTGCAAGCATTATAAAATAAATAAATAAATAAATAAACACTTTATTATTTTGTACAAAAATGATTACAGTAACATTTATTAATTCTATGATTAGTACAAAAAAAAAATGGGGGGTAGTCAGTAATTTATAATTTATTATAAGGGTTTCTCAGATATTTTCATAAATACCATGCATTAATACAATAGAATCATACTTTTACTTAATATTCTACGGCTTGCTTCGATCGCCTATATAAATTTTGTTTGTTGATACCTAATTTTAGAAAAAATAAATAAAATATAACATAATATTCCAGAGCTCGCTTCGCTCGCCTTTCTTAGTTTACTTGTCAGTACCTAATTTGAAGCACATACTAAAAAGAAAACATAATTTAAAGTGCTCGCTTTGCTCGCCTTTATTTATATGTTTATTATTTTATTACAAAACAAAAAAACATAACATAATGTTCAAGGGCTTGCTTCGCTAGATTGCGTATATTTACAATTTTATATGCTAAATTAGGGCTCGCTTCACTCACTACGTTGCGTGAATTAATAATTCTGTATAGAAAAATAGGGCACGCTTCGCTCGCTAAATTGCCTATGTTTATAATTTTACTTTCTAAATAGGGCTCGCGTCACTTGCTTGTTCGTGTTTATATTGATTTTACATGCAAGATTGAGTAAAAAGTACTCGCTATGTCTTTAAAGTACATTACAATTAATCTTTATTTTGCAAATTATTATAAAATTAGTAAAAACAAATTATTATATAAAATTATGGCCAATATGTTGAATTTTTTGGAATTTGTTATACAACATGTTTTCTTCTAAACTGCGTAGGCTTCCGCGGTTATTGTCATGAAGATTTAGGTCTTCCGGTGGTGACCGCGTCAATGTAGATGAAGAATCCGATGTTTCGCTTCCACTGTGGGAGGCATCTTCAGGGATGTAGGACATCATGGATAGTAACACAATGCTCTACAAAACTGAACTCAGTTCAGTTTTGTAGAGCATTGCGTTTCTATCCATGATGTCCTACATCCCTGAAGATGCCTCCCACAGTGGAAGCGAAACGTCGGATTCTTCATCTACATTGACGCGGTCACCACCGGAAGACCTAAATCTTCATGTTTTCTTCTACTAATCAAGAGCTTTTCAACAATATATTACTCAATATATTTCTTTTAACTTAATTTTTTTGAGATCATCATTTTTGCCGCCATTTTAAAAATGTTGACCATGAAACATATATTTAATTTTTCTACTATTTAAGTGCTTAAAAAGGTATACAACACAATTTTTTCGCCAAATTTTTGTTTTCATTCGGTCCGCCATATTGGCTGCCATTTTGAAATATTACCAAAGACTATACAGCTCTGACACATAGATAGTTCTGTTCTACATGTAACCACATTTTTATTAAAATCAGTCCATTTCTACGGCAGTTATCGCTACACGTACAAACAAATTTGACTATTAGACCTGTGTTTAGTCATTGCAGCAGTGAGAATATAGATTATTATTATTATCATAATACTAAAGTGGCAGGACAACTCTTGAAGAGAACAATTAATACTTAGAAAATAAGGAAGGCAAGTTACCTCTGATCTTTTTATCTTTAGATTTCTCAAATTCAAGTTGATTGATAATCCTGCTCTTCTGGTTCTCAAACTCCAACCTCTTCTTCATTCTCTCCTGTTGAGATCTGAAGACAAAACAAGATCCTTGTAGTAAAGTAGTATTATATAATATTTCAACTTCATCTATCGTTATATTCAGGGAATATAACAAATGTATTAACTGTCTAAGGATGAGCGTATCATCTAATGTGGTAAGGAAAAACTCTGAGGTACTACGGCCCAATTTTTTACTTAAAATTTATTTTTTATTTTTTTTCCTGCCATAAAATTTTTATGGGGCAGTAAAATGCTTAAACAAGATCCACACATACCTGAGTTCCCTCTCCTCATATTGTCTAATGTTCTCAACACCAATATTAGCACAGAACTTCTTGAAAACAACATCCTCCACTGAGTTCATTCTCTCCTTCATCTCCTGTATCTTGATATCTCTCTCCGCCATTGACTTCTCTATCATCTCTCTACGAGGCTATAAAAAACACAAAACAACAAAACTATAGAGCCCAGTAATAATTAAGGGTGTGCTAACACTATTCTCCGTAATAAACTGTGTAGGCTTCCACGGTTATTGTCATCAAGATTTAGGTCTTCCTAATGTAGATGAAGAATCCGACGTATCGCTTCCACTGTGGGAGGAATCTTCAGGGATGTAGGACATCATGGAATATGGAATGCTCTACAAAACTGAACTGAAGATGGAGACGATGGAGGCCCTATTTATACCTGTCTCTGACCTTGTCTTTGTGGATTACGTCATACTGGACCGTCGAACCCTCTTATCCCTTCTCATGGCTATAATCTTCGTCCTCGAAGACAAGGTCAGAGACAGGTATAAATAGGGCCTTCATCGTCTCCATCTTCATTTCAGTTTTGTAGAGCATTGTGTTTCTATCCATGATGTCCTACATCCCTAAAGATGCCTCCCACAGTGGAAGCAAAACGTCGGATTCTTCATCTAAATTAACTCGCTCACCACCGGAAGACCTAAATCTTTACTATTCTCTGAGTATTTTAAATTCAATACAGGTGTGGAATAAATTGTCAAGTAGAATCACTGATTATCAGACTTGTTTAAATTGAGAATGAAAATGATATTTCATGTCCAAACATGTGTCCACACACACATGCATACAGCTTTGTTAAAACCACTCAGGAGGCCTTAAAAACACCTAAAACAGATAATTCCGGTTTTATCCCGGATATTTTTGCAATCACAATACTTTTCCTGTACACTTATGGTACAAATGAGGAAAAGTAAAAAAATAATTTGGTGCAATAAAACATTAATTAAACCACATTACAGAAAAAGAGAACTCTAACTATTAAATTTTAACTTAAAAAATTCTTTTAGGTCATACATAAGGTTTTTTAATTAATACATCTTTTAATTCATTTTTACTTTTCCTCATTTATAGGAAAATAATTATGTTTGGAAAAAAAATCCGAAACCGGGATGAAACCGGAATTATTCGTTTCTGGTGATTTTAAGGTCTCCTGAGTGGATTTTGCAAAGTTGTCTGTCTGTATGTGTGTGTCTGTTATCATCGTAGCGCCCAGGAAATTTATGCTAGAGAGTTGAAGAGTTATTTATACATCCGGCACTATATATTAATCTTATTGATTTTTTTTGAAGTAGCAGAGGAGACGTAGTGGCTCCAAAGTATTATTCCATGTATATAATCTTAAGTATGTAAGTATAATTTTAAGTATGTAATTATAATTTAAGTATGTAAGTATAATTTTAAGTATGCAAGTATAATTTTAAGTATGTGAGTACAATTTTAAGTATGTAATTATAATTTTAAATATGCAAGTATAATTTTAAGTATGTTAGTATAATTTTAAGTATGTAATTATAATTTTAAATATGTAAATATAACTTTAAGTATATTTACACATAAATATATACTTTTGAAGTAAATGTTAAAAAGTCTTTAGATTTGGCTACTTTGTGCCTTACAGTCCAAGAGCCAGAGAAAAAACCCCTGACCACTAAGCCCTAAAGGTTTAATACATATTTTTACAAAATTTAAGTTTTTAAGCCCATTTTCAATATTAAATAATCATACATGACAGCTGCGTACTCTCTTTTTTTTAGAACAACTTTATATTACCTTTAGATTGATAGAATATGCTTGATTTTTAAGAAAACACATTAAAATTGTGTTAAAAGTTAAGTAAACATTTAAAGTGGTTAAAACTTAAAGAGTTATAGTCTATCTAAGATTGAAAATGCATAAGTCAATAATTTCAAGCCAATATTTCAATAAAATTCAGGGAAAATTGTTTGAAAAGGTTTAGAGAAGTTTTACGGTGAAATTGGAGGACTTAAGAAATCACCTAAAGAGGTACATTTGTATCAAATTTTAATTTATTAACTTTCACAAACCTTTTAAACGTTTGTGAATAGGTTAACAAGATTCAATATTTCTTTTTAGGCCGCACAGAAGTCCTGAAGTCAGATTTGCTCACAAAGTTTTTAACCTGATGCATGAACTCAAAGAGAGTTACGCATGACTCCCAGATGAGATCATAAAAACTACTAACAATGTCTTCAAAACTCTAAAATCGCATAATTTTTACATTTTTACAGTGATCACAATAGTTTTTCTCTAAACAATACTGGGCAAGGAAAAGTAAAAACCTAAAAATTAAAAGTAAAAATAGATAGTTTGAACAAAACAATCAGACTTACTTCTCTTTCAGCGTAATTAGTCTCCAGTGTTTTTAATTCTTTTTCTAAATCCTTGATTTGTTTTATCTGAAAGAAAAGAAAAAAATAATTTAAAATGAAATCTTTATAGTACGAAGAATTCGTTATATTAATTATTATTATTGAGTGGGGTTGGAGTCGAGAATAGACCCCACTTACACTGGGACCGGAGGTCTATTAAACAATCCCTACAATTAGTTGGGGTCAGAATAATACTTTTCCCAAACAATGTCCAGGATCTTCATTACCAGTGATCCATTGTAGACAAGCTTAGTAAGAGTGCTGCTACCATAGTTTGAGAACCTTTTGCAGGCTAGGGTCTCACATTTAAAAAGTAAAAGATCTGTAATACTCACAGTCTTTTCCTTATCACTCTTCGAGTATCTGATCCTGGTTTCGAGGCCTCTGATTTGAGACTCAACAGTATTTAGTTCAGACTCCTTACGAGATTTCTTAACGGCTTCTCTCAAATCTTCGGTTAGTTTTTCCTAAAAAACAAAGGAGTATGTCATAAAGTTAGCAGGTAAATTGTTTTAAACAATAACTAAGTTTACTTTTAACTAAATGAGTAAGAAGTGAGGAGTGCTCAAAGAATTAAAACTAATTGCATGGAAGAATAATTTTAATTATAATTATATTTTAAATAATTATATTTCAATAAGTAATCAAACAAGAGGTATTCAGGTTCTTGGTCCCTCTACATCCTCGACTGCTACCTATCATCATGAACAACCATGTCGGCACAGGGGGCTGGACTGCTTTTCTGCCCCCGTGCCACCCCCCTGGCAGCTTAGTGGCTGCATGGTTGCCACTAAAATTAAATTTACTGGTTGAAATTAAATTTCAACCCGATAAGATAACTTTTTTAAATTAAGTGAATTTTTTAAAATTGTTGCTTAGTCATTATAATCTAGACCATAACTACCTCACTAGAAACTACTCAAAAATAAATTTACCACCAGATAGACTGCAAATTACAGCTTTGTCTTATTCTTACGTTGGAATCAAAACTATTAATAAAATAAGTGATGTAACCATTGCTCTTCCAACAATGCATTTCAGAAATAAACTGAAAGAATATCTTTCTACAAATGTTGTATAGAGTGTTTGTGAATTTCTAAATGGAAATTGTTTGTGGAAATTTATTTTATCTATGTTATTTTTTTAAATTGCTACGTTTTTTCTTCTTTTTCTCTTTTTGACAAGAACAAAATATTTGCAAAATGTACCTGTTTATTTTAAATATATTTATTTATTTATATTTGATTTATTATTGTATGTTAATTTGTGAAATAAAAAGTAGGACACCTTGGTAGATTTAAGTTGAGACAGATGCTTTTCATCCCATCTCTTGGCTTTCCTGGCCAAGTCCCAGCTACCACCTGACATGATACCTGACTTCTGGTAGAACGTTCCATCCAGAGCAACAGCCTAACAACAAAAAACACATCTTATTTATAAAACAGATCAGATAGACCCTTAAACCAGATGTGAAAATCTCTTAGTCATGCTAGAATAACACCTAAATAAGTAAAGTTTTTCGTAAACTTTACTTAAAAAAAGTAAAGTTTTTCATTAACTTTACTTAAAAAAAGTAAAGTTTTTCATTAACTTTACTTAAAAAAAGTAAAGTTTTTCATTAACTTTACTTAAAAAAGTAAAGGTTTTTCATCAACTTTACTTAAAAAAAGTAAAGTTTTTCATCAACTTTACTTAAAAAAAGTAAAGTTTTTCATCAACTTTACTTCAAAAAAGTAAAATTACAATAAAAAAAAAAAATGCGGATCGACTTACATCATATCTGTTCTGTCCGTCTATCTCATAAGCCACTTTCATGGCATCCTCAGGAGTATCGCAGACTAATGCATTGTTAGTAGCAAACAGAACTGCTTGCTTGATATCAGGTGGCGAGAAATTGAGAATGTCATACAGCAGCTTGCAGTTCTTCGGATCTTTTATAGCTCTGAAATCAATCACAGAAAGATCAACCAATAAGTAAAACAATATGTTTGACAAACAAATGATGGTGGGTTTCAGATGCACCAATAATTTTGGTGGAGTTCTCCAACAAATGTTGGTGGATTTCAGATGGATGTTGGTTTGATTTCATAAGAATGTGGGTTTGATTTCAGATGGATGTTGGTGGATTTCATCAACAAATATGGTGGAAATCACCAACAAATGTTGGTGGATTTCAGATGGATGTTGGTAGATTTCATAAGAATGTGGGTTTGATTTCAGATGGATGTTGGTGGATTTTATAAGAATGTGGGTTTGATTTCAGATGGATGTTGGTGGATTTCGTCAACAAATATGGTGGAAATCACCAACAAATGTTGGTGGATTTTAAATGCACCAACAAAGTTAATAAGCCGGTTCAGCCGTAATAGAGTGCATTTGTGGAAAAGGCGGAGTTGTAGGTTATTGGAATAACCTACAAGCTTCGTAACCTCCTACAATCTCGCCATGTGCCATTACATCTCATTTTTCCCATGGTGAAAATATTCAAAAATATGAAGGTAGAGAAAAACGAGAGGTTTTCACCTCAACATACCTGAGTCTCTCTTTGAGGGGTTTAGTCTGAATGTAATCCAAAGGAAGGAAAGTCTCCGGGTCCAAAAGATTTTCCTTCAGATACTGGATGCAGAGTCTGGCAGTTTGCTCCGTGTCCACTACAATGGCTTCCATGTACTTACCCAGTACCTTGGTAACAGCCACATTGTACTTCTTGTGTTGCGGGTGACACATGTTTATCATTCTGTCGTACTACAACAAAAAATGCATCATTTTAGAATCGAACAGATAATTTTATACTAATTATGGCAATAATAATTCTTTTATCTCCAGACGGTGTATAATGTAAAGTTTATTAACTAGTTTTTAGGGAGTAAAGAAGTACTTTTCACTCTGGTATTCTTTAAATTTATACAGGTGACCAATCAATTTTTTGTAATTTTCCCAGGGGCAGCACCCCCAAAATTTATAAGGGGGAGTGCCATTTTTTCACTTCTTTGTCAGACTCAACTAAATTTTTAAATTCTATTCCACTTTGTACCATATTAACAAACAACATTTAGTTTTGCCACAGGAGCAGTTTTTTCTGGATAAAAACTGAAGGGGTAGTTTTGTTTAAAAAGTAGGAAAGTGTACTGCCTCATTCACGAAAGTAACTTTATTCAAATCATATGAGATGAGAGGAAAAATACTAACAACTCCCTTGGGAAAGTTCTTCTTGAAATTCTCAACAATTTCCTGCTTCTTCTTCCTGCGAGACTCCTCGTGTTTGTCCACTTTGGCATCCCCCAGCTGTTCGACTATGCTGTCCAGCTCCGACTGCAGTTCCTTGACTCTGTCCTTACTGGTACCGACATCGGACTGTAGCTCCTCTCTCAGCTTGATCTGTTCTTCCAGGCTCATCTCGCTTTGTCTAGTAATCAAAACAAAATAATAGTTACAGTATATCGTTTAGTTTTAAAATCCCCAAGGTCATAAGTATTTTGGGGACTGACCAATCAGAGAAGCCGCTGCCAAACTCTCACTTAAAAAGAGAAAAAAAAATCTCTACCACAATAACCGCTGTAGGGAAAAAACCTTGTTCCCGGCAATCGTTCACTTTGTTTGTAGTTCATCGTTTCGAAAAACTACTTTCAAATCAATCTTAAAAATAATATTTTAAAATAAAACTACACAAAAGAAATGTAAAAAAAACCATTGCCAAGAAAATACGGGTAAAATAACCTGATTTGTTTACATAGTTTTTTCCCGCTCCTTTCTTGCAGGGATTTTTTCCCTAAGAATCAGTGGTGTCTAAACTGACCTGTCAAGATTTTTAAACTAAACGATAGACTGTAATATTGAACTTCAGACAGTGTGTAGTGTGAATATTAATGACTAGTTTTCAAGGAGTAGTCATGGTAGTAGTCCATTAATTAGATTTTTATTTGAAAATGGATAATTTTTTATCTTCTTTTACTTTGATTAATCTAAGTCAGCAGAGGGCTGTGAAACAAATTATGAGTTCTGCTCATTTTTGGTTTGTTTTGGACTATTTATTTTTTGAGTTAAATTTATTTAGTTTTAAAAAAAAACTATAACTTTAACTTGTAATTCATCTTGATTTACAGATAGTATATTTTGGATTATAATTTTTTTTTTCTTAAGGTAAAAGTATAGGTTTCTTCTAGTTAATAGATAGTTATTTTATAGAAATAATTAAAATTTTGTTATGTTAATATTTATCTTATTCTTTATTTCGGGTGTTAAACAAGCTTGTAAAAATATATTGGTTATCCATTTTCAATCTGATCTGTTGTGGATTCTTCTTATCCAGGTGACACCACAACACGAGACCTCTTTCTTATCCCACCGGGTTCCCCGGATACCCCACATCTTGCTCCATCTCTGATCGATGGTCCTGATCAGATGTGTTGGTCTCTTGTCTCTTACATCCCTTATTTGGAGAGGTATCCTCCAGTTTATCAACCACCTCAAAAGGCTTTTGATAAAGGTGTAAGATAAGAAAATCTCATGCCTGGCTCACTCAAGTTGGGCCCTTCAAGTTTACAATAAGGGCCCAACAACGGGGTCAATTTGCCTCTCCACCCTTTTACTACTACAAAGTGCTTTTACCTGATATGCTCAGCAAGTTTATCGACTCTCTTTTGAGCCTCCTCCTTTTCATGACCTTTCTGTCTGATCTGACTCTCGAGCTGAGTTTTGAGTCTGTTCTCATTATCGAGCTTATCCTGCTCGGCTTTTTGCTCTCTGTTAATGGAATCCAGATCCTGCAAGTACTGAGCCGATTTTTTCTGAGCTTCGATCTTTAGCTGGTTGTACTCTTGAACCTATTCGTAACAAAAAACAACGTAAGAGGCGACCCAAGAAGTAAAAGACTGCATTAATGCCTTTTAATAGAGTTCTCAGAAAAAACAAAGGGCAAAGGGAGTTGTTCCAGGTCAATCATTGTCTATACATTAATAGAAGCTTCATTACTAAATAATTAGATAACAATCAAATAAATTAAAAAATCAAATCAATTAAATTTTAAGATCAAATCATTTAAATTAGCCAAGGAGTATTAGTATTCGGAAAAGAGTACAGAGAAAAAAATCCACAGAAAAAACAACACAGGTGCGAATTTTTAACTCATTATAAATTGACTTGTGTAAGTTTTTTTTTTTTAATAAAAGAGAGTTGAAATTTAGCACAAGTGTATACCTATGTAATAAATAAGTACATCAAGTTTGGTTTAAATACATTAAGTATATTCATGATTTTTGTTCGATCATAAATGTTAAGCAGCATTGAGTGTGGTCAGGGATGTATGGGTGACCACTCAGAACGAAACAGATATATTTACTATTAGAGGATGAGCGTAATGAGTTTAAAGACGTCTTGCAGCATAAATTTGGCGTAATGTATATTCTGAGGACGAGCGAAACGAGTCGGAATAGGGAAGACGAGCTTAGCAAATTTGATGTGAAGAGGGAAAAGTTCCAGTGTACCCCGTACCCGATTTTTAGATTTAATCTAAATATCCAGTAATACGTTAGCATTACGAGTTTATGGTGTACTTATTCTTCATATTTTTTTCTGCGTAATTTGTCCCTGTATATTTTTTCTGTTGTACCTTTTTTTCCGTGTACTTTTTTCCTGTGTTTTTTCCCGTATACTTTTCATGAGTATCACCACCAGGTGATTTCTCCTACCAATCCAGCTAATTCAATTTAACCATAAATTTGACCAACTAACTAAAGTGACTTAAATTTGCCACAACCTTCACGTTTTATGTAATATTAAACAATTATTCAGTTTTATTTTGATATTGTTGTACAATTCGGTTTAATACAAGTCGGTTGACCTGATATTCCATCCAGCCATGTCACCAATATATATATTCCATCCAGCCATGTCACCATTAAAAAAGCGTCAACAACTTCTGCTGGCACGTTCACACTATTAATTTTAATTTTATGTGATAACATCACCTATTTTATATTTTATAAATAGCTATTTATATTAATTCATTAATTTTTCATGAATTCATTTTATTTTATTCATGTTATTTATATTAATTCATTCATTTTATTCATAGTTATTTATATTAATTCATTCATTTTATTCATAGTTATTTATATTAATTCATCATTTTATTCATAGTTATTTTATTAATTCATTTTTATTTTATTCATAGTTATTTATATTAATTCATTCATTTTATTTTTCCATAGTTATTATATTAATTCATTCATTTTATTCATAGTATTTATTTATATTAATTCTTCATTTATTATTAATATTTTATTCATAGCTATTTATATTAATTCATTCATTTTATTCATTTTTATATTATTCATTCATTTTACATAGTTATTTATATTAATTCATTCATTTTATTCATAGCTATTTATATTAATTCATTCATTTTATTTTATTCATAACTATTTTACACAAATAAATCTGCTCACGGATACAGCTAATATATGCATGGTTTTTGTCAGATCGCCTATACAAAGCAGCATCAAAAGTAGTCACGAGATAAGTACACAGTTAGCCTTTCTGAACAAAACAGATTTTTATCTCTCTTAGGATGAGCAAAGAGAGTTCAAACATATACTAAAATATAAATTAAGAAATTTCAATATATATAAGACAAGTCTAGCAAATTTAATTAGGTGAGAAAATTTCTGAGGTGCCCCTTTATTTATTTAGAGTTTAAAAATAACTATGAAATTTAAATAACCCAAGGAAATTGTTTGGATTTTTTATTTTCTCCACTCTAGTTGGTAGACACATAGAAGCAGTGTGATAGGTAACACACCTGATTATCCTCTAGCTGTACATCTCTGCCCCGAGACTGACTCTGGTCCTTCTCATTAGCCTCATACTCCTCTCTCTTCCTATTTACTTCCATCAGTTCCTCTTCAAGAAGTCTTGTATCCTCCCTAAAAACAGAACAAGAAATTATCAATACTATAACTTTAATCATACCACTGTAAGTGCAGCCAACTAAATAATGATATCTAGTAGTAACTATAGACCAGAATCTGACATGGAAAACACACATAAAAAAATATTATTAATGAAATTCAAAAATACATTTACTATTTCAGATCCCTAAGAGAATTCTGTGACGAAAACTTGATTAAAAGGATTTATCAAACTTTACTTGAATCTGTAATCAGACACAGTATATTTGTTGGAAATGATACAGAAATAGTCCTGATAAAAACTATGCTAAAAAAACTAAGACTACTGTAACCATAGAGATATTATTACTAGAGGGGCCCTATAGGTTAAATTGTGAAACATCGAAATAATAACCTGACCACCTTCGACTATCAATATAATCAAATAATCAGTACAAAATTACAATAACTTATATAGTAAAACAATAAAAATACAAATCAAAACACAAACAATGTGCGGGATGCAAAAATAAATCTATTAATTACAACCTCAACTCACTCTTAAAGAAGGTTTCAATAAGGTTACAGAGAGCCCCATAAAGATGTTTCAGGCCTCTCAATGTATTAAGATAGGCTATGCCCCCTCTAGTAAATATCTCTATGACTGTAACAGTTGAAATTGGTGTTCAATTGAACCTAATGCTGCTCCCCATTCTATAGTGTATAATTTAATAATATTATCAATTATTATAAAAAGTTAAGTCTAAAATAGAGTCCCAAATATTTTGATTAGTGTCAGCACATTTAAATTCCCAGAGAGTAGTTAAAGACCTGAGAAAGGGCAGTTTTGGGCTGCTTGAGGGGGGACGTCAAAATGTGTAAACGGTGGCTCACCAGAGAGGCTCGAGGAGAAACGTTTCCGCCTCTGAGCTAAAATATAAGTAATAGTCCATCCGTAATTTTAGGTCTATCTATCTGTATCTTAATACATTATTAAATAAATAATTATAAAACTTAATTTATCTTTTATTATGTGTTCATAGTATTAAGAATACCCTTTTATTGTTATTGAAGATTGGGTTGGAGTTGAGGATAGACCCAATTGCACTGCGACTGGAAGTCTATTGTACATTCCCCTCAATTGGTCCAGGTCAGAATAATCCTTTTCCCCGACTAGGTCTAGATCTTTTTGACCAGTGATTTATTGGTAGAGTCAAACTTAGTGAGATGCTGCTACAAAGTTGGAGACCTTTGAAAGGCTAGGGCTTTACATCTCATGAGTATGTGAGATGCAGTTTCGGTTTCCAATTCACAAAGCCGTGTAAGCTGGTAGATAACTGGGTTATCTACCAGTTATGGGAAATGTTTTCGGAGGTGAAAGTGACCAGTCAGTAGTCCAGTTACTGTCCTAAAGTCCCTTCTGCTTAGACTAAGGAGATCCTCAGTTAATTTGGGACTGGGTCCTTTTACATATGTTTACTGTGCCCTCATGCCAGATGATTTGATCCAGTGGTGCAGGTGACTGGTTAGGAGCCAATCTTTAATTACACCTTTAGCTATAAAGAATACCCTGAGTGGTAGCTTAGTTTCTTTTGTTCTATAACCCGAAACCGAGCGTCATACTATCCAATCTGTTAGTTTACCTGTGTGCCTCAGCAGCCTGCTTAACCTCAGCAAGGGATTTCTTAGCTGTAGTTAATTTCTTCTGAAGATGGTTCACTCTTTCCTTACTCTTTATAAACGAAGGTCTCTTCTTGTTAACCTCAGCTTCCTGTAACCAAATTGTGTTGTTACTAACATAAATCATCACAGATTTAGGAAACATCAATACATCACCTAAAGACATTATACCAAAGAAATAAAATTACCTGACAGAAAGATTGCTGCTAACCCTCTTCACTTTGAAAGAAAAAAAATGCCATCTTAATAACCCCATTCCCAAAAATCCCTACTAAACAACTTTTTAATTCCCAAAAAACCCTACTAAACAACCTTTTCATTCCCAAAATCCCTCTAATCAACAACTTTTTAACTCCCAAAAAACCCTACTAAACAACTTTTTAACTCCCAAAAAACCCTACTAAACAACTTTTTAATTCCCAAAAACCCTAAACAACTTTTAATTTACCATAAAACCCTACAAACAACCTTTTTAATTCCCAAAAACCCTACTAAACAACTTTTTAACTCTCAAAAAACCCCACTTAACAAATTTTTATTTCTCAAAAACCCCTACTAAACAACCTTTTCATTCCCAAAATCCCTCTAATCAACAAATTTTTTTATTCCCAAAAAATCCATATTTTACTGTTTACCAACCATATTTTAGGTTTTTTCGATTCCCACCAGCTCACACCTGGAGTGGGACCTCCTTTATAAGCATGATTTGTCTTCATCTAACAGCTTTATGATAACCAAGAATGGATACAAATAATTACAAAGACATAAAGAAAATGAAAGAACGGACTTTCATTTTTTTCATTTTCAGAAAGAACGGACTTTTATTTTCAGATGGTTGCGGGAAGTAACCATCTAAAGAAATGTGAATGTGTTTTAGAATACTCACAACTTCTCTAATCTCCTGGTCAAGTTTAGCTAGCTCTCTGTTTGTCTTTCCATGCTCCTTCTTTTTCTCTTTAAGAGCTTCTTCTGCCTGCTCTTTCTTTTTTTCAATTTTCTCAACTTCTTTCCTTTTCTTTACTAATTCTTCCTCGTAGTACTGTATCTCTCCCTCATTGTGAAATAAACGGAACAACTGGTATTCTATTTCTTTCTCAGCCTAAAAATGAAAAAAAAACATTTCTTCTGATATCCAACAAACATTACTATACTATTTAGAAAGAAATTTAAAAAAATGCGCACAAATGACTATAAATTGTAACATCTTAAGAATGAGTGTGAATACATCATAAATAATTAAATGAAAAGTCACTCTACAAAATAAAACTTTAATAGAAAGTGCCTTCAACCTAGCTAGAGGCCATCATCAGGGCAAAACCTAACAAACAAGTAATAATAGAATAAATGAAAGATATAACAAAATAATAAGCAACAAATTGAAGTAAAACAACAGTTGGGCTAAAATTAAATTAAAAGAATCAGGTACAATAAAATAGTTAAAAGGTAAAATAAGTCATATATACAATGGAAGAAAAGTTGTTGAGTAAAGAATTTGCTTGGAATGAAAAAGTTGTTGAGTAAGGAATTTGCTTTTTCATTTTTATAAATAAAATAATTCAAATATAAATCTAATTTTAGAAATATAAACAAAGAAAAATAATAAAAAAAAGTAAAACAACAACAATATAACCAAAGACCAGAAAAGAAAGAAAAGCAAAGAAGGAAAGAAATACACCTAAGAATAAATAAATATCAAGAAAGAAACTTCAAATACAAGAATTACAAAGATAAAAAATTCTGGCGCGGTGGTCCGCATGTCGGGCGAATTCCTTTGGGATGCGAAAACTCAAAACCCAGAGTACTGGGTTCAAATCCTAGTTAGGACAATTATTTTTATCATTTTTTTACCTAATATATTTTACAACTATAGAAATAATTCTGGCCGCGGTGGTCCGCATGTCGGGCGAATTCCTTGGATGCGTGTTTCCGTGCTTTTACATTATATAAGTTTGCAACTAATAAATAAATAAATCCGGCGCGGTAGTCCGCTGTCGGGCGAATTTCATTTAGAATGCGTGTTCCGTGCTAAACAACCTATTTCTTGCTTATGCAAGACCATGCCCATTGCGTGGTTCCGGTTCATGCTTTAGAACCTAAGCAGTTACTCAATTGTCAAGCACTGCTCGTACTCATTTTGTCTGTATTTTCCAAAGGAAATGCGCATAATTATCAGTGGTTGTACAAAACTGCCTCTAAAATTAAAAGTACGCACTATTATTTGCACTAGTTTAAAGTTTAGTTACTTATCTTTAAGCTTAGTCAGTTATGTTTAAAGGTTTTAGCGCATTTCCTTTGGAAAATACAGACAAAATGAGTTACGAGCAGTGCTTGACAATTGAGTAACTGCTTAGGTCAAAGCATGAACCGGAACCACGCAATGGCATGGTTCTTGCATAAGCAAGAAATAGTTGTTTAGCACGGAAACACGCATTCTAAATGAAATTCGCCCGACAGCGACTACCGCGCCGGATTTATTTATTATTAGTTGCAAACTTATATAATGTAAAAAGCACGGAACCACGCATCCAAAGGAATTCGCCGACATGCGGACCACCGCGCCAGATTTTCCTAGTTGTAAACATATATTAGGTAAAAAATGATAAAAAATAATTGTCCCTACTAGGATTTGAACCCAGGTACTCTGGGTTTGAGTTTTCGCATCCAAAGGAAATTTGCCCGACATGCGGACCACCGCGCCAGAATTATTTTCTAGTTGTAAACTTATATTAAGTAAAAAAAAACGATTAAAAATTATCGACCCTTCCAGATGTGAACCCGGTACCCCGTTTGAGTGGTTGTATTACTCCGGACACTGGCATTCAACTCAGAGCCCAAAAAACATTGAAAACGACACCCTACTCAATTTATTTTTAACGACCGTTATTTTGGTTTCTATAATTTTTTGTGTTTTTCGACTTTTGGTAACTTAAAGTGTCGTATCGACTTCGGACCGGTTTCATTCGATTCAGCGCCCAAAATTACATAGAAAACGACACCCTACTCGAAATTATTTTTTATCGACCTAAAATTTTGGTTTTCGGTAATTTATAATGTTTTCGACTTTTGGTCACTTAGATGGGTCGTATCGACTTCGGACCGGTTTCTTCGATCAGCGTCTCAAAAAATAAATATGACTTTTTTTCGCGGCAAAAAATATTAACCCTGAATTTTGCCGATTTTGTTGAAAATTTCGCTGACTCACAAAACCGGTTAATGACGTCACCAAAACCGGTTTCAATAGGGTTCGTGTCCTCGCCAAGGTTGATTTTTGTACCAAGTTTGTTAAAAAATATTTTTCCGTCGAAAGATCGTGTACAAGAAAGTGTCTAGAAACATATATATATATATATATATATATATATATATATATATATATAATATATATATATATATATATATATATATATATATATATATATAATATTATATAGTATATATATATATATATAAATTATATATATATATATATAATATAATATATAATATATAAAGTCTCGCGAACTTATTTTTTCGTCATTAGGGGACTCTGAAACGGATTTGTGTCGTGGTCCGAGTTCGAATTCCGCCATGACGCCCTATCCCATTAGCAATTTCCAAAGAAATTCGCTAAAAGCAAGAATACTCCGCTATAATTAAATTTTGGACATTAATCTGAAAATAGATAGATCGAGGATCGATTTGCCATACAAACAAGTGACCCCATCGAAAACCAAAAAATAGAGAGAATTCAACACGAAACACACGTCAAAAACCAACTGCACATGCTTGGTACAAACTGCGCATGCTTCGCCATTTTTATAGCGCGCAGGTCTTACATTTTAGAGGCAAACTTACCTCTCAATGGTTTCCCATTGTTTATTGCTTGAGAAGGTTAAACAAAACCACTGAATTACACCACTACAATTACCATATACCTACTTGCCACTCCCTGAAGTGAAAGTAATAGTCCAAAATTATAAATTAAATAAGCACAAATAACTTAACAAGCACCACAAAGGTAACAATCATGAGAAGCACAGAAGAAAGTTTAGAAGCAAACTCGATAACGCTGCTACATAACTGCATTTGGCGCCTTTTTTCATTATAACCAAGGGTAGGTAAGTTTTGCTCCTATTGTCTCTATCATCCCCTTTATTCAAGATCCTTGAGATAGATAGATAAATAGAAGAAATAAAAGGAAGAAGAAGAAGAGTGAGTCTTCTTCTTCTTCTTAGCTTTGGATATTAGATTCAGACTAACAGAAGGCAGTGGTGGTGCAAGTAACTTGTCTTGTAGTAGAGGGGATGACTCCACTTTATGTTTATATTCAGCTCGCCAACCCTTTTAACTTTTCCAAGAAATCCATTTTTCGGCCCTTAAAAAATGGAGGCAAACAACCTTATCAAAGTAATTTTCTAGGAGAAAATAATAGGACTTGCTATAGGTTTTCGACTTATGTTCCTGAGCCCTAGTAAGTATGCTCCTTCCAGTTTGGCCAAGGTACTCTGCTTGGCATATTCCAATAAAGCTTTTTTTTGTGGAGAGGCTTTTTTCATTAATTTTTTATAAATCTAATTACCACAACTTCTATTAAGCCTATTATATAAAATAAGTCAACAAAGGAATAAATCTGTAAAGTACTCCCACACCACAAAAATAATAGTACCCACTCTTACAGTGACCCACATTGTCTAGTTCGTCAAATTTATATAATGTAAATAAACTAACATAATTTAAGATTATCATTTGATATTCTCATCTACGCATAGTAGACTTTTTTTTATCAAAATATCTTTGATGAGTTGACTAAAGCTGGGTTCAGCAAGTGCCATTTCTTGTGGAAGCTTATTGAAGCATTTTCTTGCCATGTAGAGAGGTGAGTTTGGTTTAATGTCAGTCGGGGGCAGTAGTTTACTTAGAATCAAGCTATAATGGAACAGACAAATAAAAAACTTACAAGTTCATCTTTGAGTCTCTGGTACTTTTCAGCTTCGTCCTTTTCTAGTTTGGCCTCCTTTCTCTCAGCCACAACCCCTCTTTTCTTCAAGTAAGAGAAATTGGTCTCTTCCTCAGCTTTAAGTACTTCTTGTTTAAGTCTGTCATACTCGTCTCTTAGAACGTTAGACCTAAAACAGAAGTCACGTGTTTGCTGGTGGCAACCCCCAACCACATTAATTAAAAACAATTCCCGTTTTAGGGCCTTTCGCCCTTCAGCGTATTCACCCTGCGGGAACCACCTCGGTGGTTTTCGGACACTTTGGTGGTAGAGCGTTTTAAGGACTAAAAATGTTGTTTACTTGAGCCCCTGCAACTTCTATTATATTTTTCTTTTATTATTGAACATAGAAAAAATCTAGGAATTTAAATGAATTGATTTGTCACTATGTACCATCTGCCCAAACTGGTCCTGTAAAGCTATTTGATGAAGGTGCCTATCACACATGAGAGTCTGTCGTGTATGAAAGGTGCCTATAGCATATAATGTAGAAAATGTTAGCTAGGGCTCAGTGGGCTAGGCAAGATGCTATAAATCAGGCCAACAAGCCCAAAAATACATATTACTACCATCAACTATTAGATGAAACCAATTCCAAGGCATCTAAACCATATAAACAGTAGACAAGAATGTAGTTGGATAGTTAAAGCTAGGGGGTGTCTCTTGACGCTTAGTTATAATCTTAATAAGGAAGAAATAAGCAATGTCTGTGATTCTCTGTGACCAAGGTAAGGTAGAGAAACCTGCATTTTATGGCAGATGCCCTGAGTTGGCACAATTTAGATTTAAATACTTTAATAATATGAATACTTAAATAAAAATCAATTTAAATATTAAATCAAATACAAAAGAAGGGGGCTAATTGCTCTGGCGAAAAACTCACAACAAAAATATTTACAACATAGAGCAAAGACGCTTAAAGCAAAAATATCTTAGCAACAATAGATCAAGACGCTTTTAGGCAAAAAATCCTAGCAACACGACAATCAAAACAAGCACAGGTGCTTTTAGAAAAAATCATAAAATAAGAAGTTAAAACAAAACATATTTAATTATTTTTTATATTCTTTATAATTTATTTTCTATCTTGCCATGGAGTAGACTTGGAACTGAAATTAAACCACTGAAAATTTGTAATTTTTAGAATAAATAAATCATTCATCATCCTAAGTAGAAAACCAATTAAGGCCAAACGATAAGGCAACCAGATCCATAGGAAAAATTTGCTAAAGCACTAAAAATTGATAAATGCCTCATAACATCATTTAATAATGAAGCTAAAAATATAATGAATGATGGACTAAAATAATAGTGAGCACTTACCACTATCTCTTCAAACAAACAGTAAGCCTTTTGATTTCATAGCGATGGACTCGACAGCTCCTTGAAACACCAGGAAATTCTTGGCTTTCACATTAATCCTCATGGCTTCTAGTTCTGATAAGTACTTCTGGGTTGTAACAGGCTGCACCAAAACAGTCAGACATTTGTCAATGAGATATAAAAATGAGTCAGACACACACACATCAGAGTCAGACATACAAACATCAGAGTGAGACACACAAACGTCAGAGTGAGACACACATCAGACGTCAGATACACAACATCAGAATCAGCCAGAGTAACAAACAATCAGAGTCAGATACACACACATCAGAGTCAGACACACAAACATCAGAGTCAGACACACAAACATCAGAGTCAGATACATCAAGTCAGGCTCAGAGTCAGAAAGACATAACAGGCTGCATCAAAACAATCACACACAAGCATCAGAGACAGACATTTTTTTTGCAAACAGAATTTTTTTTGCAAACACAATACTTTTCCTATATACCTACGGTATAAATAAGGAAAAGTAAAAATAGAAGAATTGTGTACACTCAAAAACTGTTCTCCATTTTATTTGCGAATAAAAAAATGATCTAGAAGCATTGTAACAAACCTCTCTATCTATTTTATAGTCGGATGAAGCTCCCTGCACCAGTCTTGTGTATCTCTTGTAGTTACCATCATCCATTAAAAACACAGCCGTCACACTGGCACTGAAATAGCAACAGGTAAAATTCAACATTTGCATTGTCATCATTGTCACAAAACAATTTTATATAAATATATTATAAAGGGGAAAACATTTCAGATGCACCAACATTAAAAAAACAAAAGGCCTACAGCCTCTTAGCCGCTCCGTGTCCTACCTGTTGATCTATATCAGTTTGACATATTACTAGTACATAGAAGTGGGGTATATTCTTAGAATAATACTATATAGAAGGAGCAGGACTGATAACGAACTGGTTGACCTGGTGCACAAGTAATGCTGCCCCCACCAAAAAATATACAATTTCCTAAAAGAAGTTGGCAATACTTCTGTTTGTTGCTGAATTATTATGTCTAATTAATTAATGATTGATTATTCATAAATACTAATATAAATATCGGTGCATTATAATATTTAAAGCATTTTAAATTGTAGTTTAACGTATTTATAAAATTATATATAATAAGTAGTCCTCGTCAACTAAATGTAGATTCTTGTATTCCGCCACCCTTTTGCCATCTAAGACCAGTTTTATTAAATACTCAGCAGGTGTTCTAAGTTATTATATTTGTTCATTACGATCTTTCATCATTAATAGATATTTATGACAAATATTTAAAATAATGTTTTCTTGTCAGGTTGGCAGCATTACTTAGTTGCACAAGTCAACCGGCTTTCGTGTTATCAGTAGAATTACATTGTGTTATGGTCCTGTGCTCCTTCTATATACAGTATTATTCTAAGCGTATATTTAATATTTAATTGTTCATTTTTATGTAAAATATTTGAAGTATATTTTACATTACAGGAGGATTTAATCCTCCTAGGAGAAGGATTAAATCCTAGTTATGATGACCCTTACATCCCCCAGGTTAGTGGTGCCCCCATGTGGCACCACTAGTATTATCTTACAGTTAAATAAACAGGGAAATAAAGACTACTCACACTCTAGAAACAGGCTGGCCAATAGAAGCTCCATGAATCAGGTCACTGAGCCTCTTGACTCTAAGAGATGATGTCTTCTCACCCATGACAAAGGATATGGCATCCATAAAGTTTGACTTACCTAAATAAAAAATAACAAACAAGTACCGATGAGAAACAGCAGCAATATAGTCTCTCCTATCTCCAATTTCTCCATTAGAAATTGAAAATCCATTAGCTTTATGTAGAACAACTTTTGATGAAATATACAGGCCTAAACGAAATTAATAAACATTTAATAATATTGAAAAAGATCAAATTTAAGGGGTCCTTCAATACTTTTAAACTACCATATTTTTGAGTCCTCCAGTTCTCATTGGTGTAGATTCCGCACAAACCAGATATGTTGAGGGCAAAGTTAAAACCAAAGAGACTAATACTATTAGAGGGAGAAGACAACAGTTCTTATCATTCGTTGGGTAGCTAGGTGCTGCAACGGTACATTGGTGATGATTTTTTTTTTATTTTTCATAATAATTACATTGTCACGTAAATATTACATTATTTATCGACTATTTTGTTTTAAATCAAGTTAAATGAATTTAAAATAAGATTTAATTATTACCTATCTATTGCATATATTGTTTAATTGTCTGTGTTGAATAAAGTGGTTTAATATGTGTGTAAATATATTACCCGATATACTGTGTAAATCGGGTTCTGTACTCCCTCTAATAGTAGTAGTCTCTTTGGTTAAAACTGACCAAGTACTCACAAGCTTAACTTGTGGTCTTGTGAATTATAAAATGAATTAACCTTTTAAAGACAAGAATATGAGAAAAGTGATAAGTATAGACTGATAGCATTAATTGTTGTTAGAATATATACAAAGTTAATTTTTAAATGCAGGATTGGCTCATTACTATTTCATTCTGACAAATGCAATGTACACACAGCGTATTCAACAGGCGATTGTATTACAAACGCTTTTAATACGGTTTGGATCTTGCACATTATTTGTTTAGTCGATCAAGTAATATGATGTCATAACATATCATAAGTGAATGAAGGTTCACTTAGGTTATAAAAACGATCTAAACAAAAATATATATAATTGATTCGTGATTTCTATGCATAAAGTATAGAATTAAGTATTTCTAATAATAATGTTAAAATAAAAAAATATTAGGGAAAGTTCTTTGATGATAAACGGTAATATTAGAGTAAAATAAAGGTGATATTTTGAATACAAACGCCTCTGTAGGTACACAGATTATCGGGGAATCGATATAGATTCAAATAGTAAGCGTGTATCGTATTGGATATAATCTCTCATTACGGTAATATTAGCTGTATGAACCATGCCGAGGGGATCCGATCGCATACGCCAGAACTAGGGTATGGAATCTAAATGGATCCCCCTATACGCTGTATGTACCTTTAGAGACGGTCGTATTTAACAGATAACCTTCTCGTTGAGCTTTTATTTCACTTTATATCACTTCTATATTGCCGTTTTTGATCAAATAACTATCGGAATATTATTTTTTTTAGAGTAACTTTATTATTATGCAAAGAAATCACAATTTAATTAAATATATTTTGTTTGTTTTAAACTTCATTACAAACAAAAGTGAACCTTCACTATAAGACGCAATGTTTTGGCGGGATCAGTAATCTCACGCGATCGACTAAACAAAGACGCTGTAAGAACCATGAAGTTAGTTGACCGTATTGCATAAGTATCCAATACAATCGCATGTTAAATACGCTGTGTGTATGTAGTAAATCTCTCTAGTTTAAGTGTATCTGAATAATAGTTCAACGAGAAGGTTATCTGTTAAATACGATCGCCTCTGAAGGTACATACAGCATATCGGGGGATCCATTTCCTAAGTTCCAGCATATCCAACTGGATTCCCTACGATCCACGGATTTAGAAGTGTGTGTGAACGTAGTTTATTATTTAACAGGTGACCGAAATCTGATTCCCTTGTTCTAGAATATCCAACAGAATTCCCTCTGCATGGTTCAAACAGCGTACTTAAAACGTTCTGCAGTTTTAGTATGCTCTGGGTACGTACTAATTGGCAGTAAAATCTGACTAGAATTTAGTACCAATGGCAAGTTTGGTACGATTGATAAATATTTTAATTTATTTAAGCCATTGCAATCCTTACCTGATCCATTGGGCCCAACTACAGCTGTGAACGGTTTTAATGGTCCAATGGTAAATTTGCCACGGTAAGATTTAAAATTTTCTACTTCTATACTGTGCAGAAGTGGCGGCATTTTGATGTCTGAATTCTAACACTGACTTTGCACAAAATTCAACTTCAACTTTAAATATCTTACTGCTACATCATTAAGTAAATAATTAATTCATTAATTAACATTCATTAGTATTAGATTCAAGGAAACATCAAATAAAATATACAAGAAACTAATCCAACAGAAAACAGTAAACAAAATGAAGGAATGTGCGTAAAGCCGACAAATCATAAGAACGAATGAACATATAAAATTTCCCTCTTATCACTATTTTTCCCTACATATTCAATATGGCAACATTGAATCGACCCAGTTTTAAGCGCACCCTATCGGTTATACTTCGAATTACACTTTAAGGGCGCTCTCTCCCTTAATAAAGTGTTCTAAACCGAATTTTCGGGTAATTTTCGTGATTTTTCACATGATATCTTTGTGAATAAGTGATTATACTAACGTGATTTTTATCACCAATCTTGTTTTAACGTTTCGAGGTGTTTCTAGCTGTTTGAATCGCTTATTCCAACACAGTATTGGAGATAATCCACCAGTCATCTTTTTTATTGATAAGGTAAATTTTATTTAAATTACTTTTTTAATTGCCCTTTAAATTTATTCGTATCTGCATCATAGCTGCATTGTAATTTATACAGATTTTTATCTTGTTTAAGATTTGTATATTTGTTTAACACTAATTACACTACTACATTTTAAAGTCGAAAATTATACGTAAAATGTGTCAATTCATGCTAGCTTAAAAGAAAATTAAGTTTCTCTATAATTATTCACTTCTAAGCATTATTTTATTCACGTATTGCATTTTTTGCATCAGTAAAAAATATGAGATGTCGAGGCCAAAAAAAACAAAAGTAAACAAATTCTTTTATGGCCAGAAATTAGCTTCTAAAATACCTATATATAATATTTGCAGGGTCGCCAATGATTTTTTTAACTTTTCCATTGCTGTACTCCTAGCTATTCTAACAAAACCTGGTACGGGGTACCTCGGAACGTTTCCTCATCACATTGGACTCGCTTCGCTCGTCCTCATTATGTACAATTTGTTAAATTTATACTGCAACACGTATTCGGACTTGCTTCGCTCGTCCTCAGATAGTCAATACATTTGTTTCATTCTCAGCGGTCACCCATCCAGCACTTACCACGCTTAATGCTGCTTAAATTTTATGATCCGCCAAAAACCCTAGATATATACTTTTAAAACTTGGTGTACTTATTTATTACGTAATGGTACACTTGTACCGAATTAAACTTCAATTGCATTATTTTTGGATTTTGTTTACAATTTTTCAAAAAAATGTTTACAAAGTTAAACAAATGCTGAGAATGCGATGATACTTGGCACATCTGTTAGTCTTACATGGCTACATGCGCGTCAAATTTCAATCGGATCGCATAATTTTTCCGCATTTTATGATTTTTCGAAATTTTTGCCGAGTCATTATTTTGGGTTAATGACGTCATAAACTAATTATTTTCCGAATAGCACAACCACAGCGGTAGACTGATTTTTGTACAATGTTTTAACTCTCTAGCTTATATACACTAGGAGCTACGATGGTAACAGACACACACACACACACATAACCATGCACGACGCAAATACCTACACACTCACAAAGACAGGCACAAAACTTTGTGAAAACCACTCAGAAGGTCTTTAAACGTTTTACTATATTAGTTACTATTCGATTTACATAATCGATTCATATACTACATAATACACTTTTCGATATTCATATATAATCGATTTATATAATTATAATAATATTTAAAGCTGTTCAGGTTACTTTTTTGATGTTCCAAAATTCAATCAATAGGGCCACTTATTAATGATATCTATTTGTGTATGTCAGTACAACATTTTGTTACCAGCGTTTTTCGAAGGCTTTTTGTCGGATTTTAATGAAATTTGCAGGAGATGCGTTAGTGGCATTTTGGCAAGGTTCCATAATTTTCAACATTATACATTCAATAACCTCGTTGGGGCGGAAAGAAATGGCGGACCTGTTATGCTACTACTCGGTGAGCAGTATATGTGTCACACAGTCTCCGCTTCCATTGTGCTCGGTCCGAATTTTCGGAATCTTTCCAATTTTCCATCGGACCGCATAACTTAGTGTTTACTTGAGCTATAGACAACGGAAACGTGGGTACAGATTTTTCTTGGAGAAATCCAACCCCGAATTTGCGTAACAGCCAAAGAAAACTACGTAAAATCTACGCTGAGTCAGCCGTCTTTTATCCAAGACCTCCGGAGAGAACGGTACAAGGTAAATTACCTTATATAATGTAATCCTTACATTACATGTCAACAAATATTCTGTATTAAGTTGATCACGTGAACAAGTAAATACTCACACTCTATAGGATGTCAATTGAGTTCCGCTCTGCCTATTAGTGTTTGGAGAGAAGTGTCTTTTAACATCAAACATTTGTACAGACAGGCTCGCTTTCTAACGATAAAAGAAAAAAGAAACAACTTTTATCACATGAAGTAGCCGCAATTATTATTTTTTTATTTACAGCTGTACCAACAGTTTCGATTCCAGAAACTTCAGACACGTATGTTGATAATGAGATGAAACTTGGCCCACATGTTGGTCTTATAAATGACTACATGCGTGCTTAATCTCAAACCGATCGACTTATTTTTCCGCGTTTTATGGATTTTCGAAATATTTTCTGAGTCATTAACCGGGATTGATGACATTAATAGTTATTTATGCAACAAGGGATGAAAGTAAGTTTTACAGCTCAAGTTAAAGTTTCGTCCTAAAGCAGCGCCGAAGGAGGAAACTTCATTAGCTCACGAGGCCTGCCGAGGGAGTTAACAAACATTTTGGCTCCCGAGGCTTAACGAGGGAGATAATACGAGAGCTGAAAACTTTCATCCCTTGTTGCAAATTAAATTTTATTTACGACTAGAGAACTACTACTAACAACTATTAATATATTCTTTAGCTCCATAATTGTTATTGTGTTAGTTTAGTTTATTCTTACCATGTCAATTACTCTGATGAAGAGAGAATAAAGCCACTATCTTCACACTATTTTATTGTAAGCTGTCAATAGAATAATGTGTAATACTATATTTGTAATTTAAACATTAGCGTTTGTATATTGTATATTCTACCCGTAGTACCAACATAAACACACCGAAAAAAAATTCCTATAAATTTTACTAAAAAATTCTGTCAAGTTGGCAACACTTTCACTTTTCCTCCCTAGGGAGTAAAAGTACATTTACAGTGTGAGATAACAAGACTGTATGTAGAACTGACAATACAAGGAGTAGATAAATAACTATTTTCCGGATAGGATGTTCAACTCTCTATGCAACTACGATGATATTAGACTCGCACACGTACCAATGAAACTACTCAGGAGGTCTTAGACACCTGAAACGGTTATTTCAAGTGCAACCATGGTTTCGTATTTTTTGTTCCAACACAATACTTTTTCTATATACCTACGTTATAAATGAGGAGAAGTAAATTAAAATACCTTAATTTGATTTGGTTGTTTAGTCAAGTTCAACTCTGGAATTCAAATGACAATGGCATTAAATTGGGAAAGGTTTTTCATGTTTCATTCAGACTAAATCGTTCTGATTTAGTCTTACATTTCATTTTCATTCCTATTCCTGGAAAATACCGAAAGGGAAAAATGTTGTCGTTAAATTAACTATGTTAATTACTTGCAGATCTAGTCTCTTTATACTTCACAAGTAATTAAGTTAATTGTATGAGTTGGGGGGGGGGGGGTTCATGGGAAAAATACGAAGGAAGCTGGCGAACCACTTTGAACTCTCAAATTCCTCATGGGACCAAATGGAAAAAACTATTACAATTAGAAATCGAATGTTACTTTTGGAAAACTTTAGCGATACTTGATGCAGTTTATAGGTTTCAATATCCTGAAAAATTGGGGCCATTTCTTGTAGAATTATCCAAGATGAATATAGGCCATTTTAGTTTAGAAAATAAAATGGAAATTACGCGTGAAAAAAATTAAGCTGTGTAACGTCACATTATGACAGACTACTAGGCTAAAATCACCCAGAGGTCTTAAAAATCTCGGTTTTAGATAATTAGTGGAAATACGATACAAGGTTTTAGGTACAAAAAAGTCATAAACTAGTCATCACAAGATACGCTTCTCTACTTAAAATATTATTTATTATACTTAGCAAATTATAATGAACCATTTTTATACATTTACTACCAGATGTACCCATTCTTTGGGCGGGAAAGGTGCATGATTGTTCCTCTGTTTTTAGTTTAGAATGGAATAAAGATGTTTATGTAAAAGGGGGTCAAACAATGTCTTGCAAAGGAGGTAGGTTTCTATTACGGCAGGCGGAACAAATGGGAAAATAAATCGGATACAGTGTATCTCGGAACTTTTCCTCGTTCCATAGGATTCGATACATCATCCTCTTGCTTCGGACTCGCTTCGCTCGCCCTCAGATAGTAAATACAGCCGTTTCACTCTCAGCGGTCACCCATACAATACCCACGCTCAATGCTATTTAAGTTTTATGATCCAACAAACATCATGGATATGCTTATCGTATTGAAACGAAACTTAGTGCACTTGTTTATTATGTAAAGGTTTACATTTGTACCAAATTTCAACTCAATTGGATCATTTTCTAATGTTTAAATTTTTTTAAAAAAGTACACAAGTAATTTAATAAAAATTGAACTAATGCTGATAATAAGATAGAACTTGGCATATATGTTAGTTTTATACATAGTCACATGCATGCCTAATTTCATCCGATCGCATCATTTTTTCAGACAGACAGATGATGCATCACACATACAGAGAGATAACTTTGCAAAAACCACTCAGGAGGCCTTAAAAACGCCTGAAACGGATAATTCCGGTTTCATCCCGGTTACTTACAATTTTGATTTTTTTTACAAACAATACTTTTCCTATATACCTACGGTATAAAGGAGGAAAAGTAAAAATCAATTGATTGGACTTGGAGTAGAAAAAAACACTAAGTCAATAAACTTTCAACTAGGCAGGAAGGAGGTGTAATTTCGTTAACCATGGGCAAGATAGTTGTAATAAAAATTAAATAGGGACTTATATTCTTAGCAGTGCATTCGTTAGTATTCGTGTTTGCAAATTGAAATATCAAAAGAATAATGTTGAATATATAAAGAATTTTCGTTTAGATAAAATACTACATATAATATAAAAAAAAACTAATCCATTATACTAATTTACTAACCCTTAAAAATAAGTAAACAAAAATAAATACAAAACATAAAAATATTGAAATTATAATAATACAGTGACTCTCTCCTGCAGCGCAGGCCTTCTGGCCTAAAGCAGGAGGCATCTTTATATGTGTTATAAATATTATTTGTATTATAATATTAATAAAGAACTTTGTTAAAAAAATATGATAATTGTGGATGCTATTTTGAAAATTAAAAAAAATCCGAATAGCACATCTGCAGCGGTAGACTGATTTTTGTACAAAATTTCAACTCTCTAGCATAAATACACTGGGCGCTACGATGATAACAAGCACACACTCATACAACTTTGCAAAAACCACTCACGAGGCCTTAAAAATGCTTGAAACAGATAATTCCGGTTTCATCCCGGTTTCGGATTTTTTTTACAAACACAATACTTTTCCTATATACCTACTGTATAAATAAGGAAATGTAAAAAGACCAATTCATTTTATTAATGCATTTTATCAAAGGAATAAAATCAAAATAGATATGCGTTTGACTAATCTAATCTAATTTGAATAACGGAGATAACAACTTGTTCATTCTGAAGACGAGCGAAGCGAGTCCGAATAATTACTAACTATAATTACAATAACTTACTTTTCCTTTATAACTACGGTTTAAATGAAGAAAAGTAATACTTTTTTAATTATTTATCTTGCTTAAAGTGTAAGCCGTCACATAAACATAAGTTTAGCTTTCGGGTTCTTAGTCAGTTTCATTTTGCACTACTTGTAAACTAAACACTTTTATCTGCTCTCGGCAGGAAAATGAAGCATTACTGAACTAATTTTAGGCGAGAAAGTAGCATTTCCCAGATCGGCTGGTAATTAGTCATGAATGACTGCACTTTACCTGCCTATGCAGGAAAGTAGCATTTCCCAGCCGCTCCTGCCTATGCTGGTAAAGAAAGTTAATAGATAATTTTTGTAAACATGATTAGTTAATAATAAAAAGCCTATTGAATTTATTTAATAATTTATATAATGAATAATTACATTATTTAACTAATTAAAATTAAAATAAAACAGTTTGTAATGTAAATCTTTAATTAGAATTAAATTTTATTGATTATTTTAAAGGCAACACTTTTTGTCTTGGGTTTATTTTCTCATCTTTTTTTGTCAAGTCATTTACTAGTTTTATCATACGAACCCGTATTTAATACAGTTTAGAAGTTAGTTTATTCTATAGCGGTTCTATAGCGTTTTGTGATGAATATCGTCGAAGATATAGACGAACTTTTCGAACGTACCCTGTCGGATGTTTTGGAAATAGCTATAAATGCCGAAGAGAGCCTTCTACCCGTCAAATCAGAAAGTAGGTATCTCAAAGCATATGAAGTGTTCAAAGAATGGTGCTCAGAGAAAAAAGTAAAGAATGTAAGTGAAACGTTGTGTTAGCGTATTTAAAAGAACTGTCATTCACAAAATCGAGCGCTACTCTGTGATCAACTTTCTCGATGATAAGATCTGTATTATCAGTCAAAGAAAATCTAAATATAAAACATTATACAAACGTAATAAGTTTTTCAAGAATCCTAGTTTTGATTACTGTTGGCAGATAAAATATTGTGTGGAACGAGGCAGGAAAGGAAACATTACTGACTCGTATATTTGCCTTCCTCGGCTTCGCCTCTGCTGGTAATTTAGATAGCACACCCGCGAGGGTGTGCTATCGAAGTTACTAGTATCGAAGTTAGCCCCCGAGCCGAAGGCGACTTCGGCTCGGGGGCTAACTTCGATACTAGTCAGTAATATTCCATTTTCCTGCCTAGTTACACAAATAACTATTATAGTTTCAAAACAGCTAAAACCATGGAGATATACACTAGAGAGGGCATAGCGTATCTCAATACATTAAGAGACCTGAAAACTCTTTTTGGGGCTCTCAGGGGCTCTGTGTAACCTCATTGAAACCTCTTCTAAGAGTGAGTTAAGATTATAATAAATGAATTGTTTTCGACTTTCTGACATTGTTTGTGCTTTGATTTATATTTTTAACGTTCTACAATATAAGTCACTGTAATTTTGGTTTTTTTTTATTTGGTTATGTTGATAGTCGAAGGTGGTCAGGTTATTTTTTCAACGTTTCAAAATTCAACCAATAGGGCCTCTCTATTCATATATCCCTATGGCTAAAAGAAAAAAGTAAAATCTTTCAAGAAAGAACATAAGATCAAGGATCTTGAATAAAGGGGATGACGCACTAAGTCGATTTGCCATACAAACAAGTGACCCCATCGAAAACCAGAAAATAGAGAGAATTCAACACGAAACACACGTCAAAAACCAACTGCACATGCTTGGTACAAACTGCGCATGCCTACAATTCTTAAAACAGCGCAGGTCTTAAAATTTAGAGTCAAACTTACGTCACAATGGTTTCCATTGTTTATTGCTTGAGAATGTTATAACAAAACACGCTTAAATTATCACTCACTGAAGAGGCAAAGTATATTCCAAAATTTAAAATTATATAAGCACAAATGACTTAACAAGCACCACAAATGTAACAATCACGAGAAGCACAGAAGAAAGTTGAGAAGCAAACTCGACAACCTTGCTACATAACCTGCGTTTAGCGCCTTTTTCATTATAATCAAGGGGAAGGGGTAAGTTTGCTTCTAATTCTCTATCTCATACTTCCATGGGGTCAGAAAAGTTCCTTAATGCGTCATCCCCTTTATTCAAGATCCTTGCATAAGATGGAACGCTTTCCAGAATTATTGTTGATCTATGAGTAAGAACTTAATATGCCGGACAAAATTAACTGTATAAGTATCCCGCTGAGAGATTTTATCGGACTAAAATATGTAATTTTAATAAAAGCCTGTCAATAGAATGGATTCATTCTGGGTTCAACCTTGCGTGAGAATGGAGAATTTTTAGTACAAAAACAATACTTTCCAGTATTTCTGTAGGAATGAGGATAATAAAAATTGTGAATGTACCTTATTATTATGGCGTTTCATTGCCAAAAGAGTCAAAAGCTTTGTTGTGACATTTCAGGAGCAGATGACTCCTTTTATTATTGGAATGGAACGGGGCTGTAAATTTGTGTTCCCCGCTTAATTGAGGTCTATTTCAAATGATGGGGGTCTAAACTCTCCGGGGCAGAATTATATTCTCATACAAAGGATTTTTCTCTCTAGGGTTTCCTTGACCCTTCCTCACCCTAGCCTTTGTATTGATTCCTCATCTACAAAGGCTTTATACTATATTCTCAATGACATCTCACAGATCTCATCATTTCATATTAGCTCCATTTCCAATTTTCTAACTCTTTCATCTATAAAGACAAAAATTAATTGAATTAAAGGGAATAGTAACAAAGTTTAGATCGATTCTGTACATTACTTTTGCTTGAATGATTTCAAAATAAGCTAAATAGGGCAAAACAAGAGGTAAAGAACCCACTTTATACTACCTCCCCATACCCTAGCCTCACTGGACCAAACCAATATCGTAGAGGTCTTTGCATTAGCATAGACATATTGGCACGAGCACACACACACAAATATATATATATATATATATATATATATATATATATATATATATATATATATATATATATATATATATATATATACAGGGTGTTCACATAAAGTGTCCACCAGAAAAGGAGGTGATAGTACTCCTCAAAAGGAACAAAAAATGTTCTATAATATAAACCCCGATCTCCAACCGTTTTCCCACAAGGTCAAATTTAATATTTAAAAAAAATATTTGACCTCACATCATAAAATTGTTAATAGGGCTTTAACTATTCAAGCTAGAAAGGCGAAATTGGTATCATTAGAAAGCTGAGTAAATTTTCTAAGGGACAAATTACTAACTATGTCAAATATTTTGGAACTACTGCCCAAAATTTTGCATGAAACATGATTTTTTTAAAAAAATTAATTTTATGGAATTTTTGTAGTAGGGCATTAGAGGAAGTAAGAGATGAGCAAAAGTTCAGCCAAGAACGGAAAAAACTTCTCTTATGACTGCCCTTTAAGAAAATGTAAATATTTTTATACATTCAATAGTCAAAAATGTAAGCTATTGTTGCTGGAAGTTGCAAAAACTGATCATTTTTGTCGTATAAAAGTGAAAATAATGTGTTATTTTAACAAAATATTTTATTTTCGAAAATAATGTAATAATACGATTTTTAGACTCTAGAAACTAAAATAAACCTATTTTATTCTTACACATTTTTCTCTAAAACCTCTCTTTTCCCTTGCTTTAGAGATTTTTAATTATTTTATGTACCATGTAATTAACATTGTAGACATATGCAAAAATGCCAAAAAAAAAATCAGTTTTTCCAACTTCTAGGAAGAATGGCTTAAAATTTTGACTATTGAATGTATAAAATTATTTATCTATTCTTAAAGGGCAATCATAAGAGAAGTTTTTTCCGTTCTTGGCTGAACTTTTGCTCATCTCTTACTTCCTCTAATGCCCTACTACAAAAATTCCATAAAATTAATTTTTAAAAAAAAATCATGTTTCATGCAAATTTTTGGGCAGTAGTTCCAAAATATTTGACATAGTTAGTAGTTTGTCCTTTAGGAAATTTACTCAGCATTCTAATGATACCAATTTCGCCTTTCTAGCTTGAATAGTTAAATCCCTATTAGCAATTTTATGATGTGAGGTTAAATATTTTTTTGAAATATTAAATTTGATTTTGTGGGAAAACGGTTGGAGATCGGGGTTTATATTATAGGACATTTTTTTTCCTTTTGAGGAGTACTATCACCTCCTTTTCTGTTGGACACTTTTATGAAACACCCTGTATATATATATATATATATGTGTGTGTGTGTGTGTGTGTGTGTAACTATTTTTTGGACTAATATTTTTTGTTGTATGTGTTTGATGCAGAAAGACAATCATCATCGGTCCCCCCTCTCCCCTCTTTACTTCCGTTATCCGAACAATCTCATAAGCGTAATTCTCATGATAATATGATAAAAAGCGACATATGTCGGCTTCGCTTCTCATGTTACTCTATATTTTTTTTCTAAAATTGAGAATATTAGTTATTGCAGTGGCGTGATTTGTCTATTTCTTGAATTGAGACCTTCCCTCTTTCTCCTGCGTTCTTTTAAACACTGTTACAGCATTGATTGCGTAGAGTAGTAAGACTGTGCTATACCCTTAGCAATTTTTGAATTTCCCAAATTGCTTTGCCACTCTTTGACGTAGAATCGTGAAATTTCGTTCACATGCTTAAGCAAATTGTTTTGATCTGTTTAGCGTCTTCCAATTTTCAATATTAAGCTTAGACACTCACTTTTTACTCTTGATTTCTCTTAACTTAAAATATTTCGTTGCTAGAAACATTGTATAAGTTTCAAAGTTATGTTTACAAAATTTGGTGATATTCTGATAAAATGTGTAGCCATAATTTAGGAAATAAAATGGACATTTTTTGTGATTAATCTAGACCTGTGTAATGGCGCGAAATAATAGAAAACCTGGCAAAAGATACTCCGCAGGCCTTAATAGTCCAAGAGCCAGGCCTAAAAAATGTGACTTAGTATGTACTACTTCAAACCAAATTTTTCTGAAAATATACCTTTAATTATAAAGGAAAAGCTAAGTGCCTATCCAGAGTGGAGCCCTTCATATGAATGCGCTCGCTCAAAATATTAGAAAGTCGCACAAATTCCGTTTTTCTAGTAATAAGTGAGAACTTTTTTTAAAGCTGATACAATATCCTGTAAAACGAGTGTTTTTTCGTCAAAATCGGGCAATCACGACTAAAGTTATGAAATTTGTTAGATGGCCTTTTTTGGCCACAAAAAGCCAATATTTTTCCAAAGAAATTAGCTGACTGCATAAATTAACCATTTTTTAGTGTTTTTGAAAGAGACATAACTTTGGTTGCAAACATCCGATTTTGATGATTAAACACTCGTTGTATAGAACATTATATCAACTTTAAACAATGTTCTGAACATTTTATCAACTTTAAACAATGTTCTGAACATTTTATCAACTTTAAACAATGTTCTGAACATTTTATCAACTTTAAACAATGTTCTGAACATTTTATTAACTTTAAACAATGTTCTGAACATTTTATCAACTTTAAACAATGTTCTGAACATTTTATCAACTTAAACAATGTTCTGAACACAACTTTAAACAATGTTCTGAACATTTTATCAACTTTAAACAATTTTCTGAACATTTTATGGTTCTGAACATTTATCAACTTTAACAATGTTCTGAACATTTTATCAACTTTAAACAATGTTGAACATTTTCAACTTTAAACAATGTTCTGAACATTTTATCAACTTTAAACAATGTTCTCTTTATGTTTTCCACACGACCCACAGGGTCGTGTGCACTTATTTTACACTTATTTCAAGAAAAATGAAATTTGTGCAATTTTATACAATTTTGAGAATGTGCAAATCATATGATGGGCTCCATTCTGGATAGGCAGACTATGTTTTTTCTTTATAATTTAAGGTACATTTTCAGAAATATTTGGTTTGAAGTACAAACCAAATATTTCCAAATATTTTTGATGTGACTCATTTTGTACAAGTACAAAATGAGTCACATTTTTTCAGGTCCGATTCTTGGACTATAAAACTCATCTAAAACGGACAATACAGTCGAAATTTAGGAATTAATGTGGAAAAGTACAAATATAAGTCTGATATACGACACTAATATATGTGATGTGGCAAATTTCTTTAAGATCATAGTGGTCTGCCGCCTCCAGCATATATACTACACATTGAAGAGAAGAAATTTGAAAATACCAAACAATGTTTTTCGATTTGTCTTTCTATATTTGCAATGTTTTGAAGAGTAGGTAGTTTTATCTTCATTTTCCATTTAGATTGTTTCTGAAATGTGAAACAAGAAATTTATCGTGACAGAGATCTAGATGGATTTTTTCGTTTTGTTTTTCCGATTTTCCTTGGAGCAGTTGTGTGTAATATATTTTCTAATGCAGATTTTATCTAAAATTTCAGCCCAAGTAAAAATACTCGAGAAAACTTCTTTAAAAACGTTCGTATCGATTTTAAAGTTTTTTGCTCTTAAAACATCTCTTGGGAATATGGAGAGTTTTGGGGAAGCTTTTCCCCTGGATAACACTGAATTACACTCTAAAACAATGGTTCTTTACCGGGGGGGGGGGGGGACTCTATTTGGGGAAACAACAATTACTTTTAACACAATATAATTGTGCGAGAGACGCCTAGTAAATGTAACAAGCAAATGCTATGTTACATCTGGGAAATGATCCATCATTCGACATTCGCCATTATTGATGGCTTAACTTACTGTTAAGTCCCTTTCTTTATTGTTGCAACTTACTCATCAGAGCGCCAGCAAAGCCAGAACTCACTCTGCTTTTTACTTAAAAATCCCGAAGAATATAAAGGAAAGTATTTTATCCCCAGACGGTGTATAATTTGCATTTTATTGACTAGTTTTTAGGGAGTAAAGAAGATCTTTTCACTCCCAAAGGAGAAAAAGTGGTTCCTATTATTGGGGTTAAAGCCAATTATATATATTTTTAGGGTAGTAGTATCCTCTAAATATATTCAGGGGACTGATCAATTTTTGTAAGACATTTCCGGGGGTGGCACCCCCAAAATTTTTAAGGGGGGTCCGACCCAAAAAAAAAATTGAATAAAATACAACAAAACGAATAAAAGTATAAGAATAAAACAAAAATTAAATGACGTTAACGTCTACAGATAAAATCCATGGGGTCAGAAATGGTCCTTAATGCGTCATCCCCTTTATTTAAGATCCTTGCACTGCGCATGTCTTAAATTTAGAGGAAAACTTACCTTCCGAATGGTTTACTTTTGTAGGTTATAAACAAATATTGAAAAGTAATTTTTTTTTTTAAATGCCTTTATTAAATTTAATTTACTTCATTTTACTTGTTACTATCTCTTGTTTAATAATTTCACTAAAAATAATACAGGTTGATCATTTAACTGTTTTATTTGCCCTGATGTGTTAAAATATGTTGAAGTAGTCTTATCCTGGTTACATAACCTACGTTTGCTCCTTTTGCTCATCATTGCTGGGAAAATTAAGTTTGCTCCTATTGCTCTATTTTACAAAACATTCATGGAATCATTAGAGTTCCCTCATTTCGCCATATTATAGATCCTCATTTGTTATAGATCCTTGTATCGTCTGTGTGCTACGGTACCAATATGTCATGGTTGTAAAGCCGTTTACTTTGATAAATCTCCCACTGCGTTCTGAAAAAAGTAGTATATTAATATTTGTTCATAACCACTATTTGGAGACACCAGAAAAACCAAGTTACCCAAACGTCCTCGTATTATTTACTCTACTTCTTTTTACCAGTTTTTATTTTTCAAAAGGATTTTTTTTTGGGAGTGTAAACAAGTTTTTCATCCGTTTCCAGTAAATTTTCCCCCAGAATTCCCAGAATAGTTATTTGTGCTCGAGTTGATAGCTACTACACACGCAACACATATTGGATATTGAATTGGCAACATTTGAGGACATCCCGCCTCTCTGTCCGCCCCCACATGTAATTGCCTTCAAACAACATACAACTAACAACACTTGACCGCTACTTGTCCCCCCCCCCTCTCGGGGGGATTGTGAAAACAGTTTTTGTATTGGATTTTATATTCTATTATATATTTGCTTGGTATTATATTGGCGAAGAAAGATCCCATTATTTTTTTATTTACAAAAATAAAAGGTTCAGAAAAAAAATATATTTTCGAAATGAAATAGTTTGGTTTTTAATTAGCGCTATCCATCAACGAATCCTGAACTCGAGCAAAACACGCTGCGATATCTAGGACATACGGGTCGCCCCCGGGGTCTCGATACGACGTAACAGCGATACATGATTTAGTTAAAGTGTCGATACAACGTAAAATCCAGCCACGAAATGTGTCGACGTTATGAAGTGTCGAGGTATCGTCGTGTCGAGACAACGATGCGGCACCGGATATTCTCGATATTCTAGATAAAACTATATAGAAGGAGAATTATATTCCTCACGCTACGTCTTTCTACACGGTCATGTGATTATAACCCAGCTGGAAGGGAGAAAATGCAACGCATGTAACATAATAAAGGTGCATTCACAATACTGCGGTAGCGATGCGTCCGTCAGTTGAGTGATCAGTGAGTTGAGGAAAATGATTCCACAATTGCCACGCTATTGTATAGAAAGAACAAACTAGATATTAATTTGATTAATTTATTAAATTAAATTTAATATGTTAGTTAAATTTAGAGTATAAACTGAATCCCCATCGGGATACCTCCGCTCTACCCGATTTAAGTTTGTGATGGAAATAAAAAAATCCGATTATATTTAGCCCATTATTTATTTTAATGATTTTAATAAAAGTTTATTTACTTATATTCTTGGAAAATTGAATACTTTAGAAAAGCTTTTCTTTCTTTTTTTTATTCGAGAAAAATAGAAAATGTAGCAAGAAATAGAAAACAGATTTATTAATGTAGTCACGGCAGAGCAGTGTCAGACGTCTTAAGATAAGAAAATCTAGGTCTATTTTCTCTTGCTAGCCTTCTCAAACTCTATTCTACTTGGTTTATTTTCTGACTTTTAAAACGCCAAAAAGCTTCAGTTGATTTAGTATGTTGAGGAAAAAATTTAGAACTAGTAGTCATTTTCATTAGTATCAAGATAATCTTCTTAATTTTTTTGACATGCCTCATATAAAAAAAAATGATATGCCTCGAGTCAAAAAAATTGACATGCCTCATGTAAAAAAAATTGATATGCCTCGAGTCAAAAAAAAATTGATATGCCTCATGTAAAAAAAAAATGATATGCCTCGAGTCAAAAAAATTGACATGCCTCATGTAAAAAAATTGATATGCCTCGAGTCAAAAAAAAATTGATATGCCTCATGTAAAAAAAAATTGATATGCCTCGTGTCAAAAAAATTGACATGCCTCATGTCAAAAAAAATTGACATGCCTCATGACAATTTTTGTAGCCTCCTCTGTTTGAAGCCGTGCCCAAAGTGGGGAGCTAAAACTAGAGGAAGAAGTTAAGTCCCCGGAGTTGTTTCTGGAAAGATTTTGGGCATCGGAATGGCAACTCGATAACGCAATGATTTTCGCAGCAACACTATGCACACTTAACGATTCTAATATAATAGTTTTGAGCCTATCTGATGTCATGTACTAGTAAAATATCCCTAACCCTAAATATACCTGGGTTCAGGCAACAACCCGAAGGTCTAAATTTGATGAAACAATTTCGTTAGGTTTTTTGCTAATGCAATGCTTCTTTTTAAAAATTAGAGAAAACAAAGAAAATAATTGTTAAAACTGAGTTTTCCTGTAAAGTCCAAGAGCCAGGCCTAAAAAATGTGACTCATTTTGTACTGCTTTAAACCAAATTTTTCTAAAAATATACCTTAAATTATGCAGGAAAAGCAAAGTCTGTCTATCCAGACTGGAGCTCTTCATATGAATGCGCATGCTCAAAATATAATAAAATCACACAAATTCCAATTTTCTTGCAATATGAGGTTCCCTGTAAGTCATGTGGAAAACATAAAGAAGACATTTTTGAAAGCTGATACAATTTTCTATTAAATGAGTGTTTTTTGTCAAAATTGGATGAATTCAACTTAAGTCATGTCGTGTTTTTGGACATTTAATAAATGGCCAAAAAATACACAAAAAGCCAATTTTTTTTAAAGAAATTCACTGACCATTTTTTTAATTTTTTTAAGAGCCATATCTTTGGTTGTAGTGAACCGATTTTGATGAATAAACACTTGTATAGAACATGTTATCACTCTTTAAAAATGTTCTATTCATGTTTTGCACGCGACCCACAGGGAACCACTTATTTCAAGAAAACTGAAATTTGTGCGATTTTATACAATTTTGAGAATGTGCAATCATATGAAGGGCTCCACTCTGGATAGGCAGACTATGTTTTTTCTTTATAATTTAAGGTATATTGTCAGAAATATGTACAAGTACAAGTACAAGTACAAAATGAGTCACATTTTTTTTAACACATTTTTATCAACTTTAAACAATGTTCTCTTCATGTTTTCCACACGACCCACAGGGTCGTGTGCACTTATTTTACACTTATTTCAAGAAAAATGAAATTTGGGAAATTTTATACAATTTTAAGCATGCCCAATCATATGAAGGGCTCCACTCTGGATAGGCTGACTATGTTTTTCATCATAATTTAAGGTATATTTACAGAAAAATTTGGTTTGAAGTAGTACAAAATGAGTCACATTTTTCAGGTCCGGCTCCTGGGCTTGTACTCTATATGAAGGCAAATGCTCACTTTTCCTCCTGATTTCTTATCGGAGCAGAAGCAAGAAGCAATATGTTAAAGTAAAGTTCTAGGCCTTTATCGTCAAGAGGTATCTAGAGAGATCATAAAATAATTACAATATAACGTGACTTCGAATTTAGGATAAATCACGACTTGAAAAAATATTAATGAGTTGTTATTGAAGTATGATTTAAGACAGGGATACGCAAACTTCAGAGCCCCGCGGCCCCCCTTTGTAGATAAATGGTACTTAGTGGTTCCCTGTCCTTTTTTTGTCCCCCTCATCTAATAAATTCAATAACTATCACTCATCGCTAAATTTTCTGCATATAACAGAAAATTTAAATAACTTCGTCCCACATCTGGAACATCGCGCCTGGATTTTTAGCGAATTTCCTTCAAGAAAAAATTTGTTAATTTTTGCTCGATAAAAAATTAAATTTCGATTAGTGTGTCGTTGTATATGTATTTTTGGGCGCTGTATCGAATAAAATCGGTCCAAAGTTGATGCATCAGTCTAAATGACCAAAAAGTTGGAAAAACCATAGTAAATTACCGGAAACTAAAATTGCGGTCGATGAAAATTTTATTTCTAGCAGGGTGTAATTTTCAATGTATTTTTGGGTGCTGAATCGAATAAATCTGTTCCGATATCAATACGGCCACTCTAAGTGACCAAAAAGTCGAAAAACGGTGGTTAGTACCAAACAACTAAAAAATTAGGGCCGCTAAACCAGCGACGGATGGGAAGGTTCAAAACGGCGCGGGAAATGTTTTTACCACCGGCGCCACCCCCCCCCCATTTCCTCCTATTCTTGGTGAGGAGCGAGGCGTATAAACACTATTTTGTCTTGAAAGCAAAAAATACTCCTTAAACATTATGTAGCAGCAATTTGCTGCATAATATAAATAAAAATATTCTCAATGATATGATTAGGTAGTGACTTTAGTTCTATAAAAAGTATTGAACGAATTTATTCATTTTTGAACGACAATTTTTTTATCCTGTGATACCTGTTGATTTTTAAAAAAAATTTCTAGTCCTTCTTGTTAATGTTTTTATTGTTGTTCCTTTAAAATTTTAATAATTAAATTCATGTAGATTTTGATAAACAGATTTCTGAAGATGCCTACAAGGATAGGTGAAATATATATTAATAATTGAATAAATCGTTCAATACTTTGTCACTCCCTAATCATATCATTGAGATGGAGAACTTTCAAGTGCTACAAAGAAGAAATTATTAGAATAAAAATATTATTTTTAAAAAACTTTAAATAATAGTATACAAATAAATCGCACAAACTACTATTTTATTTACAATTTACAATTTATTTTTCACTTAACATAGTTTACTGTTTCTTCTCATACAGTATTGTTGTGCAATTATTCCAATAGTCTTTTATCTAAAATTTTCAGTTAAAATGTGTAGCAAAAATTAAGACTTATTTAAAAGTCCACAACGACTGCACCACTTGATTCTATCTATCAAACATAGTACAATTTGACTAGTCTGCATTTCAGTTTAGGGCCGGTTGGTCGACCGGTTTGTCGCCGGTTGGTCGCCGGTTGATCTACCGGCGCCTCCTGCGCCGGTCGCCGAATTTTTTTTCATGGCAAAGTCGACCAACCGGCGCCTCGGGAAATTTCCCGAACGCTCTTATGGCCCATCCGTCGCTGCGCTAAACAACACATGTCAAGTGGCAAGTCGTTTTCTATTTTTTTGGGCTTGTGAGAATTTTTTACTCATTTTTCAGTTTTGTGGTTTTCATGAGTATTTCATGTAATTGTTGTGAGTAACTAATTAAATACTTTAAATTAAGCAAAAGTTTGTATTTATAAATAAAATAAAAGTTTTATTTGTTAAAATTTTTTCCCTTCTAGAGGAAAAATCTTATACGTACCACGGGAGAAAACAGTCATTACACCTCTCATTACACGCCTCGGGAACCATCCCTAAAAACCTCTTGGCCACGCCTTTGGGTTTTAACATAAACATCCCGGGGCGTAATGACTCTGTTCCCTCCCTTGGTACGTATTAACTATTTTCATTAGTTTTTATTTATTTTTATTATTAACTATTTTTCATTAGTATCTAACCTAGGTATAAGGAGAAAGTACTGTGTTCAACCTAATTTTTATTTTGCTGCTCTACATTCTATAATTTTCTTTTCAACGGAAATTTAATATGACTAAGTCTGTAAAATTACACTATGCTCTCTAAAACATCATTTTGAAATATCTTTTTTCATTTCATAACATTTTTTTTTAATAAAAGATGATAAAATACGAAAATAATTTTGATACAAAAAGACCCTAAAATAGTCTGGCCTCATTATATGAATTTCCCTGAGTTTTCACTTCCCCAGGTACCAGCTTTGTGACGCAGCAAAAAATACCTCCACCCCTCCTATTAGAGTTTTTCATAAATTATCTAAGACTACAAAGATGCTTAAATTTTTTTTACCTGGAAATAATGGGTTTTTTTTGGGAGTAAAGAGGGTCGAGTTGTTTCCACCTTATGTTTTATTATAAGCTATTGGACTTTTTTTTTTGAGTTTTTGCTGAATAATTTTAAAGAAAATAATTAAGTTTAAAAGCTATGTGCATAAATTTAGGTATACTCTATTTTTATAACTTGGTTGACTTTTCATTTATACACACACACACACACACACACATATATATATTATATATATATATAATATATATATATATATATATATATATATATGTTTGACTTACTTGTTTCGGATTTTACGCAACCACAATAATACTTTTCCTATATACCTACATTATAAATGAGGAAAAGTAAAAAAAATGAAATACGAAGGATTCGTCTTCTTTATTCGTTTAGTTTTGAACATAAATAAGAAGAACGAAATATTTGTTTTGATGTTCATATTAATGTTCTAAATCATATACGATAATCAAATATTCCCTATGGTATGACACACGGCTAAAATCAGTTGACAGCGTAGGTAAATAATGCGAGGGAGCCAATGAGGTTAATCCTGGATGTTAATCCACGCCCTCAATTTCAAAACAAGCCAACCTTATTGGTTTCTCAACAATATTTTCCCGCACTATCAACTCATTTTAGCTGTGTGTCATACTATAAGGCGCGGTCGAATATCCACGGCCTTCTAGAACATTGGATCACCAACAAACTTTTTTTATAACTTTTTTTTCAAAATTTTCAGTAATTTGCCGGATTTGTGATAAATGAAGCCTATTTCCGTAATCTGCACGCTCTTTTGGTTTATCTCAAAGAGTATTTACATTCACTTAACGATTTATTTTTAATCTAACTTGGTACATACATAACTACTGTTAGACGTCAATGTTAACAAATATGACATGTCAAAATATAACACAAATCAGGTAGATAACATTGACGTCTAACAGTAGTTATGTATGTACTGAAAATTTTGAAAAAAAAGTTATAAAAAAAGTTTGTTGGTGATCCAATGTTTTAGAAGGCCGTGGATATTCGACCGCGCCTTATAATTAAAATAATAAACACGGCAAATACATATGATATGTGACACCTATAGTAATGCAAGAGTACAACTCTGATAAAACACAGTGGATTACGAACTATCCCAATGATCTTATCTTTCTAAAATCCGACTGTCTGAAAATTTAGTATTAATAGTCAATTTAGAGCCAAATTGTAATAAACTTTGCTGAGCAAGCTACTTCAAAGTGAAGCACTTTAGATAAAGCACGAAGGAAATGTCAGTAGGAGAGTTGTGTTTAGGTTGGACCACAGAGTCAATATTTTATGCCAAGTTTCACCCCTCCGGGACATGTTTCTGCCCACTCGAAACAACTTAGTTACAAATCTAGGGCATCTGTTGCTGTCAGTGAAGAACAGCTTTACTGACTCTATTTTCATTTGATTCAACAAGTCTTGTATCTGTGGTTTTATCTGGGGTCCAGTGTAGATTTAACATGGATTCATATTTATCTGATAAACTTGATTTTAAGTTAGTCGGATATTTTGGATGAATTGTAACAATTTGTTTACTCCTCAGTTGGTTACCTTGCTAGACAAGTTTAATAATCGCATTTCAAACTCAGGAAAGTTTGCTTCAAGCACTGATTGAAAATCAATTTCCAGAATTCAAATAATAAGTCAATTTATGGATCGAAACTTTAAATCAGGACAACCTGTTTGAGTTTGCACGGGATGTTTCTGTTAGACGATTAAGAATGAATCAGCCGATGGCGGTACTTAAACACATCCTAAACATCCTGTCCAATACTGACCATGTGGAGTTGACATGGGTTAGATGAATCACCTATGTGTATCAACGTCTCTAATCTTTAATACGATTGTTACCGCCTTGGCGGTTTCTGTACATAAGTTTATAACCTGTTTGTCTTCTAAATTGTCCTGTTTGACTTGAGTTGACGTATATTCCTGTTTTATTCTGCCATGTCCTGTCATACTTAGTTAAATTCAAGGTTTAGCAGTCAGGGAAAGCTAATGCTCCGTATAGTTCTTTTTTGCAATTTCTATCAATGATTATAAGACAAATCTTTTTTTCAGTTTGACCAACCTTGACACACGTTATGTGCTACTGTGTCCAAGCCCATGGTGGTCCCAAAATGAAACTTTGTGGACATTTTACTAACAGTTTAAGCTCTTTTTAGGATTTTTTTTTTAATTTTTAAAAATTGGCTTTTCAAGATATTAGCATTTTTATTTTATATTTACTCATAGTAAAAACTTGTAACTAATTATTCAAAAGTATGTAGAGTCTACTTGAAAGGGCCAAATTTAAGCTTTCCAACGCTACCAAAATAAAAAATATAGCCATCGCCGAATTTTAGACACAGCCATTTTTGTATTCAAAGAAATGTTGAAAAATCGCATTTTCTGGAAAAATCACCACCCTACTGCGGCAATATGGCTGCACTAAATGAGCCAAAAATCTGGATTTTTTCTTTCTTCTATGGTGCCATCTGTCAGCCAACTTATATTAACATCGGTGACATTGAGTTCATAAATGTACCTTTTTTTTTGTGTTGATTTGACATGTAATGACTCAGGGACTTTTTTCTTAAGACAATAAACTTGGAATACCTGTCATAACATAGCCCAGATTTCAATCACAGCAATTTTTTAAGTGATTACTTTCTTTATACGCAAACTAATATTGCTGAAGGGAATTTTCATCTTCGGGCGTAAAAGCTAATTAAAACTATAGATTTCTTACTCAGTTATTTATAATTTATATTTTCCTATAAATTTTAAAACGATTTTTAATTATAAATAATTAAGGATTATTTAGATTTTCTTTTAAAGTAGGATTATTAATTACTTCTAAATTATCTCCATCAGCTATTTAATTATTTTTTTCCGCGAAGTCCTTTTTATCTATCTTGTTTTTATTTTAATTCCAGAATTTTTCTTTTAATTAATTTTAATTACATTTTTTAGTTTAAAAGATCTTTTAATTTATAACAATGTCTTTTACTTAACTTTATTCAGAGTATTGTATATTTTTCTTTTAAATGAGCGACCAAAATTGCAGTGTATTCATTTTAAGATATAAACCTGGTATGGGATATCTCTGATGTTTTCATCAAAATTTTGGAGTTGTTTTGTATGTCATACTTTCTCAATGCAAATGGTAGTCTTATTATAGTTTAAGCACGCTCAACCTCTGAATAAAGCAAGAGGTTTTCGGCCGCTCAGTCAGTTCGTCTAATTACTGGTTTATATAAGTGGCATGCGGGCTTGATATAAGCAAGGATCTTAAATAAAGGGGATGACGCATTAAGGAACATTTCTGACCCCATGGAAGTTGTATGACATAGAGAAATAGGAGCAGACTTACCTTTCCTTGGTTATAATGAAAAAAAGGCGTCAAACGCAGGTTATGTATAGAAAGTTTCTTTTCAACTTTGTTCTGTGCTTCTCGTGATTGTTAATTTGTGGTGCTTGTTAAGTAATTTGTTTTTAATTTGTCTTTTTTTTAATTTAATTTTAAATTTTCTCTATTTTTTGGTTTTTGATGGGGTCACTTTTTTGTATGGCAAATCGACTTACTGCGTCATCCCCTTTTTCAAGATCCTTGGATGTAAGTGAATTTTCAAAAGTTTTAGGCAAAACACGTGACTAAAACGTCACGTGTTTAAGTCACGGATAGTAAATGTGTTGTTCGTCCTCAGATAGTAAATGCATCCCTATCATTCTCAGCGGTCACCTTTACAGCACTGACCACGCTCCCTGCTGCTTAATTTTTAAGCTCCAACAAATATCATGGATATACTTGTCGTTTTGAAACAAAACTTAGTGTACTTATTTATTAAAAAAATGTACACTTGTACCAAATTAAAAGTTAATTGAATCATTTTCTGGTTTTTTCAATTTTTTTAAAAAAAAGTTATTTGATAAAAATTGAACTAAAGCTAATAATGAAATGGTACTTAACATCTATCAAAATTTTGGCTAAGTCATTATTGCGAGTTAATGACGTCTTACTTTTTGAATAGCACAACTACAGCGGTAGAATGATTTTTGTACAAAGTTTCAACTCTCTAGCATGAATACACTAGGAGCTACGATAATAACAGACACACACACACATACAGACTGACAACTTTGTCAAAACCACTCCCAGGAGGCCTTTAAAAACGCCTGAAACGAATAATTCCCGTTTCATCCCGGTTTCGGATTTTTCGCAAATACAATACTTTTTCTATATACCTACGGTATAAATTAGGAAAAGTAAAAAGTGAACGTTGGTATTGTAATATCGAAATTTGGGGAATTAATTTTCCAAATAATAAGTTTAGTATGTTTCCAATACGTCTGCCTGAACTTAGACATCAAGTTTATAAATTAAAACTTTTAGTCTAAATATTTATCTCAAGTGTAAGATAAGAAAGTTTACAAGTTCTCTTCTACCTTTTGAAGTTTTCTTCTGTTTCTTTAATAAATATTATTTTACTTAAAATAAAGTTTGATTTCTTACAGATAGCAGAAGATATTGATCCTAAGAGAGACTTGACTAAGTTACTTTATAATATTTTCGATTGGTTTAACTTTGTTTGAAAGAGTTTTAAATGAAGAAATTGTTAATTACACTATGGTTTCTGCCTAAACTAGGATAAAAAAATTGAGTACGTGACCTTAGAGCTTTCCCCCATCATATCGGATTCGCTGCGGTCATCCCTACCACTTTCTAACTCGCTACGCTCGCTCTTAGAATAAAAAATCGGGAACGGGGTAATGCTTTGGGAACGGGATTTGCACAAATTTGACAAATTTAAAAATAAAGTAAAAACAAATAAAAATATATAAAAATAGACAAGTATTACTAGCTTAGCAACTGGGTACCTCTGAAATTTTCCTCATTAAATCGGATTCGTTACGCTCATTCTTCCTGCTTCGGATACGCATCGCTCGTCCTCAGGAATACAGTTCCCCAAATTTATAGTGTAACATGCCTTCAGACTCGCTTCGCTCGTCTTCAAATGCATCCGTATAATTCTCAGCGGTCACCCATACTGTCCACGCTCAATGCACCATGATTGATATACTTATCGTATTGAAACGAAACTTAGTGTACTTATTTATTAGGTAATAATATACACTTGTACCAAATTTCAACTCAATCGGACCATTTTCTAATGACAACTTAATTAGATTACTTTCTGATTTTTTACAATTTTTAAAAAAAAGCGTACACAATAAAAATTGAACTAATGCTGATAATGAGATGAAACTTGGCACATATGTTAGTCCTCTACTTGGCTACATGCGTGCTAAATTAGATCGCATCATTTTATCGCGTTTTATCAGGGCGCCGACAGAGCCTGAACTCACTCTGACCTTCAGGCTCTGTCGGCGCCCTGATGAGTTAGACGTAACGAAACAGAGTGGGACATGACATTATGTCGAGCCATCAAGTATGACAAATGTCGAATGATGGAACAGTTCCCTGATGTAGCATTGCATTTTGCTTGTTACATTTCCTTCGTGTCTCTCGCACAATTATATTGTGTCAACTATTCATGTTTTGCAAAACTCGGTAGTATCAAAATGATATACTTAGTATATAATTTATAAAAGTTTTAAAAAACGTATACATGTGTTTTGATAAAAATTTAACTCTAAATGGTGATAATGTGATGGAACTTGGCCCATTACTTGGTCCTATACATGGCAAATTCGATATGACAAGGAAAAGTTCTAAGGTACCCTTTACCTGGTTTGTGAATTTCTCTTATTGAACGTAGGAACTCAGACCTAGATTCCTAAATGGGTCTAAAATCAATCGACAGCAAGGGAAAATAATGCGAGGGAGCCAATGAGGTTATTTCTGGATGTTAAACCACGCACTCATTTTCAAATTTGGTTAACCTTATTGGTCCCTCAGCACTATTTTCTCGCGCTGTCAATTGATTTTAGCCGTGTGTCGTACTATAACTATCTAAGACCCCTTTTATAGAAAAAAATAATCAATCAATTATGAACATTTTTATCGCACAGATTTAAAAATATCGTTTTATTAAAAATTGTTTGGTATCTGATACTGAATTTTCGAAATGGAAAGTGAAAAAGTCAATCATAGAGAGGAAATGAGCTTTGCTCACAAAATGAAGAGGTCGGTGTTGAGTTCTTTCTCCCTCTTACTTTTTGCCACTTTCTATCAGAAAATTACGAATAATTATATGGGGGAATAGGGGAGATTCACTCCAATTGGCTTACTGATTCTATATATACAGGGTGATTCATATAAAGTGTCCACCAGAAAAGGAAGTGATAGTACTCCTCAAAAGGAACAAAAAATGTTCTATAATATAAACCCCGATATCCAACCGTTTTCCCACAAGGTCAAATTTAATATTTTAAAAAAATATTTGACCTCACATCATAAAATTGTTGATAGAGTTCAAACTGTTTAAGCTAAAAATGCAAAATTGTAGAAAGTTGAGTAAATTTCCTAAAGGACAAATTACTAATTATGTCAAATATTTTGGAACTACTGCCCAAAAAGTTGCAAGAAAAACGATTTTTTGAAAATAAAACGAATTGTATGGAATTTTTATGGTAGGACATTAGTGGAAGTAAGGGATGAGCAAAAGTTTTACCAAGAAGGGAAAAAACTTCTTTTATGATTGCTCTTTAAGAAAAATCTAAATATCTTTTATACGTTCAATAGTCAAAAACGTAAGCTATTGTTGCTAGAAGTTGCAAAAACTAATAATTTTTGTCGTTTAAAATAGAAAATAAAGTGTTATTTTAAGAAAATATATATTTTTTTTCGAAAGTAAACTTATAAAGTAAAACCACTCTTTTATCCTATTTTAGAGATTTTTTATTATTTTATGTATCATGTAATTAACATTGTAGAGATATGCTGCAATGTTAAAAATATCAGTTTTTCCAACTTCTAGGAAGAATGGCTTAACATTTTGACTATTGAATGTATAATGAAGTTTGGGTTTTCTTAAAGGGCAATCATAAGAGAAGTTTACTCCGTTCTTTGCTAAACTTTTGCTTATCTCTTACTTCCTCTAATGCCTTACCATAAAAATTCCATAAAATGTGCTGTGCCCTAGCCAATTTTTTAATTGTAAACAGAGAACAACATCGTCCATGCCACTGACTCCTTATTTTTACTCTACTTTATAGTGAGAGATCCCTTCTTTTTGTATAATAACTTGGGTTATTTAAATAAAATAATGTAATATTATTAGAATCATGTATTGGAGTAATATTTCTTGTCTTGTGTTGCAGGTAAATGATGAATTTTCTCTTTTCTTTTCTAAACGAAGGTAAAATACTCCAAGTTAACTGCTATGCGGCTGTACTTCTGAAAATAACATATTATTATAATTTATAAGTATAATACTACTTTTATAAATTTATATATATATATATATATATATATATATATATATATATATATATATATATATATAATATATATATAAATGTCCGTTTAGGGCCGTTCGGGGCTGAACTTCGGTATACGGTGCACCCTGCTATCAATACTATATATCGATATATTTTTAGTTTAGAAATATGATGTAGGAATAATCGATATATGCCTTTTCTTTTACGTTTATGAACATATTTTATTATTTTTTAAAATTTTTTTTTATTGTTTGTGTTTTTATTTATTTGTTGTAAAATGGTTTATAACTATTTTCATATTTTTTAATGTTTTTATAATGTTTTAATTAATGTTTCCTAAGAATAATCGATGATACACCACATCTAATTTTATGTTACGCGTATTTTTTACGTATTTTTGTGTTTGTTATTTTCAGGTTTTTTATGATATTTTTGTTGTTAATGTTTTCATTTATTTGTTGTTTGGTTTTTTTTTTAATGTTTTAATTATAATAAATAATTTTAACGATTTATTATTTATAATAAATAATTTGCTCAGTTCTCGTTTACGTGTCTCGTAACTAAAAATATATCGATATATAGTATTGATAACAGGGTGCACCGTATACCGAAGATTTACCCCGTTCGACCCTTCAGGGTATTCGGTCACATCGGATGGGTCACATCTACTATGCTCAAAGTAAAGCTAAAGTTGGCGACATTTTTTACATCAAATTCTATTCATAACAACTGAGAGCATAGCCCGGGCTGTGAACCCCGGACCTCCAGTTCCGAAGTCCAGTACTATACCACCGCGGCTACGGAGGCAGATACTGCTCTGATAATAATTCTTTATTAAAACTTGTTTGTGTCTCCCTAATATTATGCATGGGGACGACTTAATTAAACATGGTATGCTACGTGTAAGTAATGAAGTATAGTTTATTTTATCTAATGAAATCTAGTCTCTTCTAAAGCAATTCTCTAATAATTTTTTCTATAACCGGAGCAGCATTATTAATATGAATTCTTTGATGTCCGAATGCCAAGCGAAGTTTCTTTTAATGTCGTGGTCTCTTGCTTAATAATCCATTTCCCATTATAGCCTGTTTATAATAAATGTGCTCACCCTTAAATCTATCCAGAACTGTTTTTGCTACAAATGCGGTTGATGTCTATTTGTATTTAGAAAACTTTAACATTTCATTAGAAACACTTTTCATCACACAAATATTTTTTCGTTATATTTGTAAAGATTAAAGTATTAACCCCAATATCAATTCAGTTCTTTGTGTCATAGGACGTAGGAGTTGATCTTTATGTCAAGTCTTATGAAAATTGGATCAGCTATTTGAGCTTTTGCGTTTTACATGAAATGTGCACATCCCTACACTCATACATAATGACTTATACATAATCTATACCTTCATACATAATGACCAAACATAATCCATACACTTCTACATAATGACTCATAAATAATCCATACACTCATACATAATCCATACACTCATACATAATCCATACACTTTTACATAATGACTCATAAATAATCCATACACTCATACATAATTATCATACATAATCCATACACTCATACATAATCTATACACTCATACATAATTATCATACATAATCCATACACTCATACATAATCCATACACTTTTACATAATGACTCATAAATAATCCATACACTCATACATAATCTATACACTTTTACATAATGACTCATAAATAATCCATACACTTTTACATAATGACTCATAAATAATCCATACACTCATACATAATCTATACACTTTTACATAATGACTCATAAATAATCCATACACTTTTACATAATGACTCATAAATAATCCATACACTCATACATAATCTATACACTTTTAATAATGATCATAAATAATCCATACACTTTTACATAATGATTCATAAATAATCCATACACTTTTACATAATGACTCATAAATAATCTATACACTCATACAAAATTACAGACTTTTTTCCGATTTTTGGGATTTGTTGGTACTGTCTCTGATTTCTTTATTACTATGTGAAATTCTAAGATACGTAATGTAGTGAGCCAAGCAAGCCCCTTTTTATTATGTAAAATTATTAACATACTCAATTTAGCGAGTGAAGTGAGTCCTATTAATCTACAAAGAATAATTAGTACAAAATTTAGCAAACGATGCGATCCCTTTTTTAGCATAAACAATTTTAAATATACGTAATCTAGCGAGCGAAGCGAGCCCTTTTAACTATGTATTATTATAAATTTCCACAATCTAGCGAGCCTTTTTTAATATACTTTATCTTAACTAAACGCAATCTAGTGAGAGAAGCGAGCCGTTTTGAAAATGTATCATTATAAATATGTACAATCTAGCGAGCCTCTCTTATTATGTATTATTATAAATATAAACAATTTAGCGAGCGAAGCGAGTCTTTTCTACTGTGTAAAATTCTAAATTTACACAGGGCCAGCGAAGAGACCCTATTAAAGTGTTTCTTAAGTAAACAATCCAACTTAGCGAGCGAAGCGAGCCTTTTTTTAATTGTTTGAATTTATACTTTAGAATGTTAGCGTGTGAATAATTCCTTATTTATTCTACCTAGCGAGCGAAGCGAGTGTATTATTTAATAATTTTATTTTATGTACTTGCTGCTTAAGGTAGTGTGATACTAAACATTATGTATAAAGTGAACTCATACACTATAATAATATATTCAGACCATTTAATAAGCTTATTATGCACTTCTGTGTGTGCTGCGTAATGGCCAAGTCACAAAGTCAAACCGCCAAGACCTCATAATATTAACAAGCATTATTGGGAACCTACGACTTGGTTTATTCAATGATCTCACAACTTTTTATGATTGACTTGGCTCTTATGTTAGTGTCTTTGTTGGGTATCGGCCTTTCTGTAGGAGGTAGGGAAGCAATTGTATTCGGTTACTTACTGATATTATATAGGTATCACCCTTTCTTTAGTTGTAGCAGGTTGTGCGGTTGTTTTTGAAGTAGTTATCACCCTTACAATCGGTCCTATGTTTACCTCATCTCTTTCCTTATCCGATCCAAGATTATCATTATCACTTGCTCTACACTCTACCAACAGAAGCATTGTTGCCAACAAACAAACATATAAAATCAGCTTCATCTTGATACAATGTTACGGATGCTTAGCTTGAAAAGTTAGGTGTCACAAACTGGTAAATATCGTTTGGTAACTAACTTCACTTGTTGATATTTCCAATTTATTTATACCTCTCTTATCTCTGCACAATTGTTTTATTATTTGTTCAATTAATTTTTTAGTCTCTAATTAATTACCTGACTTTTGTTTTGATTTTTAATTGGTTTAAAACATGTTTGTGTTAATTTGTTTTCTCTCTATCACTCTCAAACTTTTCATTATTTTCGCAATAACTAGGTATATTTCATAGTTATTGATACACGTGTTCCGTACTTATTTTCTAGCTTTAAATTCACCGTTAAAATTTAAAATTTTATTTCAATCAACTTAATTTATGATGTCATTCCAGACGTCGGAATAGTTTTAATTTCATACTCCCGGATTTATTTGATCTTAATTTTCTAAATAATACCATAGATATATGTGACAAATATTGAGTTTGTATTAAAAATCCAAAACAAGGAACCTAATTCATCTGTTTCAGGTGATTTTGTTTTGAATGCCTCCTGTATAGTTTTTAACACGTTACCTGTTTGTGTGTTCTGTATCATTGTATCTCTAGAATTGAAACTTGGCACGAAAATCAATCTTTAGGTTTTGTTAACATCAGGAAAAAAATGTTATGGCGTCATTAACCGTCAATAATAACAGTGAAAATGTAGAAAATTCATTAAACGCGAAAAATGTACACATAAGAACCTAACCCCCCCCCCCAGAGGAACAGGTGATAAAAATTGCACCTCTATAGTAAAAAAAATCGGGTACGGGGTACCTCGGAACTTTTCCTCATTACATAGGAAAGATCATAGATATACTTTTCATATTGATATACTTTCAGATTAACTATGCTCATCCTCCTTGCTTTGGACTCGCTTCGCTTGTTCTCAAATAGTAAATGCATCCGTTTCATTCTCAACGGTCACCCATACAGCACTGACCACGCTCAATCCTTCATAATTTTTATGATCCATTATAAATCATGGATATACTTGTCGCATTGAAACGAAACTTAGTGTACTTATTTATTACGTAATGGTACACGCTTGCGCAGAATTTTAACTTGGATTATTATCCAATTTTTCAAAAAATGTACACAAGTCAATTGATAAAATATGAACTAATGCTGATAATGAGATAAAACATAACACATATGTTAGTCTAATACATGGCTTCATGCGTGCCAAATGTCAATCGGATCGCGTAATTTTTCCGCATTTTATGATATTTCGATAATTTTTTGCCGAGTCATTATTGCGGGCTAATGACGTCATAAAACATTTTCCGAATAGCACAACTACAGCGGTAGAACAATTTTTTGACGAAGTTTCAACTCTCTAGCATAAATACACTGCGAGCTACGATGATAACAGACTCTCTAGCACACACACATACAGACTGACAATTTTACAAAAACCACTCACGAGTTCTGGAAAACACCAAAAACGGATGATTCCGGTTTCATCCCAGTTTCAGATTTGATGCAAACACCATAATTTTCCTATATATACCGACGGTATAAATGAGGAAAATTAAAAATTGTTGAGATTATTATTTTATTTATTTATAATTTTATTTTTCTTATTAATTTATTAATAATTAATTTTTTTATTATTAATTAATTATTATTTATTACTTAAATTAATGAAGACATCAGTCCTTTTTATTAAATTGATTGAAAATAAATTGACGAAGAGCTTTTGCCAGGGATCATGAGCTTCTTCAGTTCTTAAGAATGACAAAAATGAAAAAGTTTAAAAATTAATAAAATTTTGAATGTTTTGAATTTACTATCTGAGGACGACCGACGCGAGTCCGAAGCAGGGAGAACGAGCTTAGCTAATCCGATGTAATGAGGGAAACTTCCGAGGTACCCCGTACCCGATTCTTTAAAAAAAAACAACAAACAAAAGCTTAAGTTGAAGATAACCATAGATAAGGTAACAACACTTGAAGTATTACGTCTGACTACTTTTCTGTTATATGTTTGAATTTCTTGAAGAGTGGTGAATATTTTGAAACCACAAAACGTATTAGTCCCAAGGTAAACAATTTTCTGTTATATTTTTGAATTTCTTGAAGAGTGTTGAACATTTTGAAACCCCAAAACGAATTACCTTTTAGTCCCAAGGTAAAAAAAAACTTTGATTCCCTGTAGATTAAAAAGTGATTCTTTACTCCCTAAAAACTAGTCAATAAACTTAACATTATGTACCGTTAGGAGATAAAAGCTTATTAATATATTTGTAACAAGTTTTCTAAGCTGATACGTTAATACAAACCTTTTTATTAAAGCTTCTCTCGGAAATATTACTTTGTTTCTGTAAAAAATTAAGTTTATTTATATTCTTAGTTATGTAGTTGTTTAGTTTATGGTATAAAGTTTATTGTACAGCACCAGGTACATTACTTTTGGTTTATTTCGTTTGTGAGATTTACTACCTCCGAGGCTAGGGCTATTATTACCATCTGTTACTTCTCCCGTAAATATAACCATTACTCAAAAAACGTTTTAATAAAGAAAGATACATTTATTAGGCTTAAACTGTAAATAATAAAATGTAATATGTAGGGCTCTCTTAGTTTTAAACGTATATTTTTACTTTTACTCATTTATACAGTTGGTATATAGGAAAATTATTGCGTTTGCGAAAAATCCGAAACCGGGATGAAACCGGAATCATCCGTTTCAGGAGATTTTAAGGCCTCCTGAGTGGTTTTTGCAAATTTTCCTGTCTGTGTGTTTATGTGTCTGTTATCATCGTAGCTCCTAGTGTATTTATGCTAGAGTTGAAATTTTGAACAAAAATCAGTCTACCACTGTAGTTGTGCTATTCGGAAAATATTTTTTTATGACATCATTAACCCGCAATTATGACTCAGCAAAATTGTCGAAAAATCATTAAAACGGTAAATTGTTGCGATCCGATTGAAATTTGGCACAAATATAGCCATGTATATGACTAACATATGTACTAAGTTTAATCTCATTATCATCATTAGCTTAATTTTTATCGAATAATGTGTATATGTTTTTTTATCATCATCCAGACTCATTCCCACGCTACAAAATTTAGTACAAGTGTATCCCATGACGTAATAAATAAGTGTACTAAGTTTCGTTATAGTTCAACCAGTCTATCCATGATTTTTGGTGGACCATAAAAGCTAAGCAGCATCGAGCGTGGTCAGTGCTGTATGGGTGACCGCTGGGAATGATACGAATGCATTTACTATCTGAAAACGAGCGAACCGAGTTTAAAGACGTGTTGCAGTATAAATGTAACGGCTGTGAGGATGATTTTAGCGAATCCGATGTAATGAGGAAATGTTCCGAGGTACCCCGTATCCGATTTTTGTTAAAACTCATACACACAAAAATTGATTTTTTAATAAGTTTAGCTAACCAGGACAAGTCTGGATCTAAAATTAATAAAATGTTTTTGTTGCAATAAATAGTTTAAAAGCTGTTTTAAGACGATTAGAATGATAGATGCAGTTTGTGGTTTGATGCGTTGTGTTGTATAAGTCTTTACACAATGTCTATTGTGGGTAAATGCGTTGTGTTAGGTAAAGGCATTTTGGGTAAATGCTTTGTGTTCTGTAAAGGTATTGTGGGTAAATGGGTTGTGTAGTGTACAGGCATTGTGCGTAAATGCGTTTTATTGTGTAAGGCATTGTGGGTAAATGCGTTGTATTGGGTCAAGGCATTGGGGGTAAATGCGTTGTGTTGGGTCAAGGCATTTTCGGTAAATGCTTTGCGTTGGGTATAGGCATTGTGGGTAAATCCGTTTGTCCTTTTAAACCTCTGCTATACTAAAAGACAATAGCAATGTAAAAACAAATAGCGCACAATAACAACAATGTGGCCGTTGCTGTTTGTTGACGGCCTTTATGTCGGTCTTATAGAATTAGCTGTTCAAATGCATGATACTTAGCTCTGGGTTTTACACTTTAATACTGTTAGGTGGGTTTAGTATCTCGCAAGCTTGAATTAATATGTCTTGAAGATGTAGTGCTAGAATAGAAAGGATAAAAGCTGTCTTAAAGAATTTAGAAATGGAAATTATGTAAGGATTTTATATATAGGGTTGTTATTTTCTTTTAGATATATTAAAGGGTTGAATTTCTGAGATTTAGTTCTTTAAGGTAATTTAGGGATATAATAGAATTGCAAATGGTATAGATCTTCCCATGACACTATATCTGTTAAGGATCCAAATTTCTTTACTCCTTATTCATTCTGGAGTGAGTTAAATGTTTTTGTATACATCGTGAAATATTTATCTAGCTGCTGCCGACAGCTTTAAGACCCCCATGTGGAAATTTACTGTCTTTATGTAAAATCTTTTATAAATATTCAAAACTTCAAATCTGTACGGAGACAAAAGGCTTAGAAAGGATGATATAATTCTCCGTCAGGGTGGGTTTTTAACGAAGACATGTTTTTAGAATCACTGGCGTAATATGCCAATCTGAAAACGTGTTTTATTACCTCATTTTGGCATTAAGGAATCATTAGGTCTTGAGCTATATAATATATATATATATATATATATAATATATATATATATATAATATAATATATATATAATATATATATATATATATATATATATATTATATAATATTAGTTTTGCAAAACCTAATTTTTCGTCATCAGGAACCTCTGAAATGGATTTGTGTTGTGGTCCGAGGTTCAACTCCCGCCATGACGCCTATCCCATTAGCGAATTTTTTTCCAAAGGAAATTCGCTAAAGTAAAGAGCTACAAATGTGACAAGTTTCATTTTTATCTGGGGTAGTTCAATTTTTGTCGAATACAATGTATACGTTTTAAAAAAAAAAATACCAACATTTTTGAAGATTTGTGACTTTTTGAAATGTTTGTGGGATCATTATTGTGGGTTAATGACGTCACACATATTTTTTAAGCAATAGTGTTCGTGACATTTTTGTATTTTTGTGTCAAGTTTCATGTCGATTCTTGAAAGATTTCGAAAGATATTTAAAGGCTTATGCTTTATAATTTGAGCAGTTACTCAATTGTCAAGCACTACTCGTAACTTATTTTTTCTGTATTTTTCAAAGGAAAAGCGCTAAAACTTTTAAAGAAACCAAACACGATACCAACTGAGCATTGTAATTGTGCAAATAGTGGTGAGCACTGTCAATTTTAGAAGCATAGTTTTGTACAACCAATAGGATAATTATGCGCATTCCTTTGAAAATTACAGAAAAATGAGTTACGAGTAGTGCTTGACAATTGAGTAACTGCTCAAGTTATAAAGCATAAACTGAATCGTTAAGCAACAAATGAAATGTTAAGCACGGAAACACGCATTCTACAGGAAATTCACCCGACATGCGGACCACCGCGCTAGCATTGTTCCGTTAAAGCGGACTCTTTTGTATTTTATTGATTTGTTTAAAACAAATTTTAATTTCAAACTAATTTCGTGAAAATGTTTTTAATATATTATTGTTTGTAAAAAGTTTAATATAGTTTCAAAACGGTATTTTTTTATGTAAACGTAACACGCCTGAAGCTTTCTAATATCGTAGCTGTCATTTTAGCTGTCAGTGATGATATGAAGATAATAAGACAGGTGAAAGCTTTTCATTCTGTCTGACAGCTTTGTCTTTATAACGCTGTGTATTTTCATATCACGTAACGTGACAGTCTTACTTTTCTTTCCTATTATTTGCAACATTTATTCGGAGTACAACGTATTTCTGAGTCATTTAAAAACAAGCTGCTTGTCTTGAAACTATGTTCAACAATCTTGGTCTGCTAACTAATGTTTAATTTCTAAAGAAAATATTGTTTATAAAAAAATAATTTTATATACTTATATAAAAATTGGTTTCGTAAAATCGGAACTGTAAATAAATATAAATGCCCATTTTAGGGCCTTTCGGCCCATCATGGTATTCACCCTGCGGGAACATCCTCAGGTGGGTTGCATCTACTACACTCTAAGAATTAATTAAAGTTGGCGAAATCTTTTTAATACAAATACTATTCATAAAATCTTAGAGCATAGCCCGGGCTGCAAACCCCGGACCTTCGGTGCCAAAATCGAACGTCTTTACGATCACGGCCACGGAGGCAGACAAAATTGGAACTGTATTTGCCTTATTTTATTAACAATAATCCTTTTCAAAAATTATGATGATGATGATATTGAAGATCGTTTTTACTTTTCCTCATTTATTATTTTTACCGTAGATTTATTGGAAAAGTGTTGTGTTTTCAAAAAAATTCGAAACCAGGATGATATCGAAATTATCCGTTTCAGGCGTTTTTAAGGCCTCCTGAGTGGATTTCGCAATCTTGTCTGTCTGTATGTGTGTGTCTGTTATCATAGTATCGCCCAGTATATTAATGCTAGAGAGTTGAAATTTTGTACAAAAATCAATCTACCGCTGTATTTGTGCTGTATATGACGTCATTAACTCCGCAATAATGAATCAGCGAAAAATACAAATTTGCGGAAAAATTATGCGATCGGATTGAGATTTGGCACGCATGTGACTATGTATAACATTAACATATGAGCGAAGTTTCATCTCATTATCAGCATTAGTTCAATTTTATTGAATGACTTGTGTACGCTGTTAAAAAAATAGGAAATGGTCCAATTAAGTTGACATTTAGTACAAGATTATTATCTAATAAACAAGTACACTAAGTTTCGTTTTAATACAAGTATATCCATGATTTTTGTTGGATCATAAAAATTAAGTAGGATTGAGCGTGGTCAGTGCTGTATGGGTGACCGCTGGGAACGATACGGATGCATTTACTATCCGAAGACGAGAGAAGCAAGTCCAAAGGCATGTTTTTTTTAATTTGTATTACAGTTTTAAATAACCACAAGAATACAAATAAAATTAGATAATTTACATCGTATAGGAAAAACACCCTTTATGTGGAACTATAATTAACTTTAACTATAATCACTATAACTTTAATAGAACTGACACTGGCACTAACACTAATCACAGATAAGCGCTGAACTACATTTAATTAAAATACTTTTTATAAACTACTTACACTAACTTAAATTATGCTAAATTTAGTTTTACATTTAAAAACAACACAATACTATTGGAACTAGAAAAAAAAACACTACTTAAAAATAAATTCAAAAGAACAGAGTTGGGATAGATACGTGGAAGAAGGATAATTTAAGGATAATAACATAAAGTTATATATATATATAATATATATATATATATATATATATATATATATATTATATATAATATATATATATATATATATAATATATAATAAAACTTAGTAATACCTATAAGGAAGTACCTACACGACTTAAAAGTTATTATTAGATAAAAACAAGTAAATAAATCATAATTGTATACACAAAGACAAAACTACTAAGAAGGTAACATGTTGCAGCATAAATTTAGCGAACTGTATTTCTGAGGACTAGCGAAACATAAAGGATGAGCGTAGCGAATCCGATGTAATGAGGAAATGTTCCGAGGTACCCCGTGCCCGATTTTTAATTTTCTTTTATTGTTGTCTTAACATTTTATATTTGTTTTTTCCATTTTTCATATTTCGTACTAATCACTTTTTTTTTTTAAAAAAAAGATGTTTTCTCATAAATAATTAATTATAAATGGTTTTATAGTCCGTTTTTGTGTAAATAAATAAAAAAGTGTCATTTCAATACAACCCGGATATCTGTGGTTATTGTCGGATTAATAATGTAGCACCATGGAGCGTGTTGAGTATTTGGACTGGTGACCACATAAAGATATATTACTAGAGGGTCCCTATTGGTTGAATTTTGAAACGTCGAAAAATAACCTGACCAACTTTGATTATCAATATAATCAAATTAACTGACTTATATATGAACGCTGATAATAATATCTCTATGCCCTCTATTGATCAGGTTACTTTTTGATGTTTCAAAATTCAAGTCTAGTATATCTCTATGGTTCAGGTTACTTTTTGATGTTTCAAAATTCAACTGATAGGGCCCCTCTAGTAATAATATCTCTCGCCCTCTAGTATGTCAGGTTACTTTTTGATGTTTCAAAATTCAACTGATAGGGCCCCTCTATAATAATATCTCTATGCCCCTAGTATTGTTCAGTACTTTTTTGATGTTTTAAAATTCACTGATAGGGCCTCTAGTAATAATCTCTACGCCCTCTAGTATTGTTCAGGTTACTTTTTGATGTTTCAAAATTCAACTGATAGGCCCTCTAGTAATAATATCTTCTATGCCCTCTAGTATTGTTCAGGTTACTTTTTGTTGTTTCAAAATTCAACTGAATAGGGCCCCTCTAGTAATAATATCTCTATGCTCTAGTATTGTTCAGTTACTTTTGATGTTTAAAATTCAACTGATAGGTCTATGTAATAATATGTCTATGCCTCTAGTATTGTTCAGGTTACTTTTGATGTTTCAAAATTCAACTGATAGGCCCTCTAGTATAAACTCTATGCCTCTAGTATTGTTCAGGTTACTTTTTTGATGTTTTCAAAATTCAACTGATAGGGCCCCTCTACAATAATATCTATGCCTCTAGTATTGTTCAGGTTACTTTTGTTGTTTCAAAATTCAACTGATAGGGCCCCTCTAGTAATAATATCTCTATGCCCTCTAGTTGTTCAGGTTACTTTTTTGATGTTCAAAATTCAACTGATAGGTAATAATAGTCTATGCTTCAGGTACTTTTTTGATGTTTAAAATTCAACTGATAGGGCCCTCTAGTAATAATATCTCTATGCCCTCTAGTATTGTTCAGGTTACTTTTGATGTTTCAAAATTCAACTGAGGGCCCTCAGTAATAATATCTCTATGCCCTCAGTATTGTTCAGGTTACTTTTTTGATGTTTCAAAATTCAACTGATAGGGCCCCTCTAGTAATAATATCTCTACGCCCTCTAGTATTGTTCAGTTACTTTTTTGATGTTTCAAAATTCAACTGATAGGGCCCCTCTAGTAATAATATCTCTATGCCCTCTAGTATTGTTCAGGTTACTTTTTTGATGTTTCAAAATTCAACTGATAGGGTCTAGTAATAATATGTCTATGCCTCTAGTATTGTTCAGGTTACTTTTTGATGTTTCAAAATTCAACTGATAAGGCCCTCTAAGTAACTAATATCTCTATTGCCCTCTAGTATTGTTCAGGTACTTTTTGATGTTTCAAAATTCAACTGATAGGTCCCCTCTAGTATAATATCTCAACTACGCCCCTCTAGTACTGTTCAGGTTAACTTTTTGATGTTTCAAAATTCAACTGATAGGGCCCCCTAGTAATAATACTCTACGCCCTCTAGTATTGTTCAGGTTACCTTTTTTGATGTTTCAAAATTCAACTGATAGGGCCCCTCTAGTAATAAATATCTCTATGCCCTTCTAGTATTGTTCAGGTTACTTTTTGATGTTTCAAAATTCAACTGATAGGGTCTAGTAATAATATGTCTATGCCCTCTAGTATTGTTCTGGTTACTTTTTTGATGTTTCAAATCAACTGATGGCCCTCTAAGTAAAATATCTCTTGCCCCTAGTATGTTCAGGTTACTTTGATGTTTCAAAATCAACTGATAGGCCCCTCTAGTAATAATATCTATGCCCTCTAGTATTGTTCAGGTTACTTTTTTGATGTTTCAAAAATTCAACCTGATAGGGTCTAGTAATAATATGTCTACGATCTCAAACTTCTGAAATGAAAGAACTCACTGACGTTCGTTCAATAAAGCCCTACTTATGTCGATACAATCAAGTTTGCATCAGTCCTCCAGAGCGACTTTCCTGTTATCAGTTGTTCCCCTTCGATGTACAGAAGTTGAAACCTACCACACAGTAGGTGGTTACTTATGAAAATTTACCTGACTAGAGTGTTATCTGAGGTTTTTTATTAGATTTTTTTTTAAGACAAGTTTAATTTAGTGAAAAGGCTGAGCTCGTAAAAACTGACTTTTCTCTCTTAGGAACATTTTTTTTATTTCCAACTTTTCTTTTCTTTTATTCTAAAGCCTTACTTAAATTTTTTGTCGCAAAGTAAAAAAACTCCTTACTTCCATGTTACGTAAATTGAATAATTTAATTAGTCATATAAGTGAACAAATTTATTTATTTAACAACAAACAAAAACTCTATTTCATGTAATGAAACATAACGTCGTCTCTAATGAATATTTGTTTATTTATTCAATTTTAATCAATGACATATATAGTTATTATTTTTTTAACACTCTGAGTTAAAATAAAAGAAAAAAGTGTCTCCAGGCAAAACTTTTAGTATTTGCCATTAAAGATAAGAAAATTACTTTTTCTAAAAATACAAGAGAAGGGAAATAATCTCAAGTATTTGCAAGATACTAGTACACGAGGTAAAGTACTGTTTAATACTTCCTTTTTACCTTCACTTTTAAAGTACAAAGGAAGGAACAAAGCATAATGGAGCTATAAGTAGTCAAAGTCTCTGTAAAATTATTTCCATAAATAATATTATTCGATAGATCATTTCAGATATGCATTTATGGTGCAAAATGGATCCATAGCTTAAAATTTACTTATATAATTTTCAAGTTTTACTTGAAGTGGTACATAAGACGTTTAGTGGTCAAAAAGACGTTTAAGGTTTACTCCTCTGTTAGGAGGTAAAAACATTTAGAAGCCGGTAGTTAATATTTTAATTAACAGATTTTAATTAGCGTAACACATTAATTAAGTTAATTAGAAAATCAATTTTTTGACCATTACCAATAGTTAGAAAGACATTTTAAAGGTAATTTCACCTATTCTCAAGTTTAGGCTGCTATAAATTACACTATTACTTTCTAAGTGTGAATACAATGGAAACGACAGAAAGAGAATATTGTGCAAGTTGAGAAATATAATGGTTTGGGGGAGATAATACCAGATGATTTATCTTTCACAGTTTTCATATTTTGTATCTGTTGTTAAGCCTGGTTTTTTTTTTGTATTTAGTTTTCCTTTCTTGTTTTTAATTTATTACCTGTAATTATAGCTCTGAAAGGAATAAAAGGTGTTAGTTTACCGAATGCTTTAGTTCTTCAAGCCGGATATTCTTCGTTACTTTAAGATGGTTCATTTTTGGTCTAGATATTTTTGGCCAAAGATTGTGTGTTCCTTAAAGGTAAATACTGTTCAATATAGATCAGATTTTGTGTGTTCCCTTCAGGTAAATACTGTCAAAATATAGAGAGGATATGTGAGGTAATACTATATAGAGTCCTTCAGGTAAATACTGTGTAGTATTGTGTGTTCCCAGGTAAATACTGTTCAAATATGGAGTCGGATATTGTGTGTTCCCTTCAGGTAAATACTGTTCAATATGAGTAGGATATTGTGTGTTCGTCCCCCTTCAGGTTCCTAAGGTAAATACTGTTGAGTAGGATATTGTGTGTTCCCTTCAGGTAAATACTGTTCAAATATGGAGTCGGATATTGTGTGTTCCCTTCAGGTAAATACTGTTCAAATATAGAGTCGGATATTGTGTGTTCCCTTCAGGTAAAACTGTTCAAATATAGAGTAGGATATTGTGTGTTCCCTTCAGGTAAATACTGTTCAAATATAGAGTAGGATATTGTGTGTTCCCTTCAGGTAAATACTGTTCAAATATGGAGTCGGATATTGTGTGTTCCCTTCAGGTAAATACTGTTCAAATATAGAGTTCCTTCAGGTAAATACTGTTCAAATATGGAGTCGGATATTGTGTGTTCCTTCAGGTAAATACTGTTCAAATATAGAGTCGGATATTGTGTGTTCCTTCAGGTAAATACTGTTCAAATATAGAGTCGGGAGAGTCGGTTATTGTGTGTTCCTTCAGGTAAATACTGTTCAAATATAGAGTCGGTTATGTGTGTTTCCTTCAGGTAAATACTGTTCAATATAAGTCGGTTATTGTGTGTTCCTTCAGGTAAATACTGTTCAAATATAGAGTCGGTTATTGTGTGTTTCCTTCAGGTAAATACTGTTCAATATAGAGTCGGATATTGTGTGTTCCCTTTAGGTAAATACTGTTCAAATATAGAGTCGGATATTGTGTGTTTCCTTATGTCAAGCCGCATATACTGTTGGTTCATAGAGATAGATATTATTAGTTTCCCTTTGCTGATAGTTGGTCCTTTAAGCGACATACTATTGGTCCTTCGATCTGGATATTGCTGTTTTCTTTGGCTGTATATTGTTAGGTCATTCATTTCGCATACTATTGGTCGTTCCAGCAGCAGTTAGTTCCCTTTTTCTGTATATTGTCTGGTCATTCATGCCACATACTGTTGGTTATTCCAGCCGGTTAGTGCCATTTTGATTTATATTGTTAGGTCATTCATGCCGCATACCGTAGGTCCTTCGAGCCGGATTTCGTTGTTCTCTTTTGGTGAATATTGTTTGGTCCTTCAAGTCGCATACTTAGTTATCTTTAAGTTTTTATCTGTTTGCTCCTCTAAGCCAGGGATCAAATAAAATTACGAGCGTTATGTGAGTTACCTTATTTAAGTTACGTTATGTAAGTTACGTTATTTAAGTTGATTTTGTTCCCTCTTTATGTTTAATATTATTAAGTCTTTTAAGTTGAATTCTGTTTAGCTCTTCGGACTTGATATTGTTTGCTCTTTTAGTTAAAAACCGTTCAATCCTTTCAGTTGAACTGTGGGGTCCTTTACGTTTACTCTACGAAGCTCTTCGATCGGGATATCTTTTGGTCCTTCGAGTTAGATATTTAGATCAGACGCAGTTAAGTGTTTTCACTGTATAAAATATACAGTGTATGTATATACTTCATTCTATAAAATATTATAAAGCCGGCACCTTGTTCGAGGTCGTTAATGTGTTAGTATTCTAACCTTCGACACCACAAAGGTCTTGGGTTCATATTCCAGGTTTCAATCTCATTTTATACTTATCGAGATTATTGTTTAAATTGTCAGCCACTTAAAATTGCACTTTGAGCGTAACAATTGCTTCTGCCTCCTGACGTTGTTCCCGCAGGGGGTTATCCTTAATAAACCCTGTAGGCTGAGTCACAAGAATCATCAAAGAGCATTATTATTGTTATTATTATTATTATTATTGCATTTATGTTAGTTTGAATTATACATGCTCGACTTAAATAAAAACGTTGAAGCAACTCACTGTTAGTATAAAAAAACTTGATACAAACAAAAGTTTAAAGCTTAAATGCAACTTTAAAACAAAAACTATTTCTAAAAGTTAAAATAAACTGAACGAAATCTCTAAGTTTTAACTTGTTTTTACTTCAATTTAATTATGTTTCAATCTTTTTTCTTTTCTTTTACCATTTCCTTAAAAAAGTATAGTGTTTGCACTAATTATCCGAAACCGAGATTCCATATGCATTTGTTTGGTGTTCTGTAGACATCATGAGTGGTTTATAACGAATTATCTGCCTTCATGCTCGTACGTACGTCTGTTTGTCTATAATCACCATAGACGTTACACACATACACACACATCTATATATAAATTTATATATATATATACCTCATATTGTAAGCCTTCATATACGATTGCGCACACTCGAAATTTTATTTTTTATTTAATTTTTTTTTAAGAGCTTTAAAAACGATATACAACACGATTTTTTCGCTCTAATTTTTTTTATCCGGTCCACCATATTGGCTGCCATTTAGAAAATATTTTTCGGAATATTACCAAAAACTATACAGCTCTGACACATAGTTATTATTATATGTATACAAGATTTTATCAAAATCGGTAATTTTTACGACAGTTATCGCGACACGTACATACAAACACGCAAACATAGAAACAAACATACGCGCCAATCTTCTGAAATGCAAGAACTCACTTACGTTCGTTCAATAATTACACATATGAGTATTTTACCATTCGACTTGAAACTGACGCAGAAATGTTTTTGAGGCAATCTATTTGTTGTCATTTCTTCGGTTTCCAAATCAAAATCATATGAACTAAAAGTCTAAAAGGATACAAGAATCTTGAATAAAGGGGATGACGCATTAAGGAACATTTCTGACCCTATGGAAATTGTATTATATAGAGAAATAGGAGCAAACTTACCTTCCTCTTGGTTATAATGAAAAAAAGGTGCCAAACGCAGGTTATGTAGCAAGGTTGTCGAGTTTGAATGAAGAATACTAGTTTGCTTCTAAACTTTCTTTTTTACATTGGTACATTGGTGGTGCTTGTTTAAGTCATTTGTGCTTATTTAATTTTAAATTTTAGACTATACTTTGCGACTTCAGTGAGTGATAATTTAAGCGTGTTATGTTATAACCTTCTCAAGCTATGAACAATAGGAAACCATTGAGAGGTAAGTTTGCCTCTAAAATTGAAGACCTGCGCTGTTATAAGAATTGTAAGCAAGCGCAGTTTGTACTAGGCATGTGCAGTTGGTTTTTGACGAGTGTTTCGTGTTGAATTCTCTCTATTTTTTGGTTTTCGATGGGATCACTTTTTGTATGGCAAATCGACTTAGTGCGTCATCCCCTTTATTCAAGATCCGTGGGTTTTCAAATCAAAGTCACATCAACTAAAAGTCTATAAGGACAAGAGGAAAAAGATTTAGAAAGATCAGAAGAGTAAGCTGCCCGAGTTATTGCCTCTTGTTAGGTACAGCAATAAATCAAATCTAAATGGCCTGGAGAAATAAAAGTATGTCCAGTCTGAAATATAGACACGAGAGTAATTGTCAACACTGTCTAGAGCTAAGTAATGTTTATGATGAGACCTAAATAATGGTTTTCATGGACGTCCACACATTTCCTTTTATTAGGTTTTCGTAGTTCTTAGTTTGAAATAGAACAGATTTTTTTGAACGTGTGATGTAACTCAATCTAATATCTACTTTTATCTTTGCTATTTTGGTAGTTGGTTTCTAAGTGATATCTTTTGTAAATGTTATACATAAATATGGTTATAATATATAATCGAAATATTGTTGTAAAGATTTTGTTTTTTATACTTAAATATGATTGAAATATTGTTTATGTTCTGTATATGTTATACATAAATATGCTTAAATACGATCGAATTAAGAAGATGCATGTTAGCCAAATATATTTTTATTTAAAAGTACAATACATTTAATGAATAATTGCACTTACAAATTTTTTTAGAGTGTTCTAATAATTTTTTAAAATTTACTGTTGTATGAGTTTTTGTTCAAGGCGAGGCAGTATCGCACCATAGCGGATTTATTTAGAACTATTCGTGGGTTATACTTTATTTCTTAACGTGCCTTTTATTTTCAGACTCCTAGCTGCTTTATTCTATTGCAAAACTGCTTCACAGTTTTTTTTTAGTAAACTCAAGTTCTGGCAGGGAATCACTCTTATCACATGTGATAACAATAATTTATGTGTTATCGATGTATTTCAACTTATTAATTATAATATTTTAACCATATTATAATTATATTTACGCTTATTTAAATAATTAAAACGAAATATTAGTAGTAATTTTGTGTATCAAAATGTTTTGTGCACATAATAAACTATCAGTGATAAATTTTCAAGTGCTTGTTGTTCACCCTACTTTTCGTTTAATTGATGAAATTATTACATTGAATTTGAGGAAATAGTTATTCTTTAATTAATATGTACTAACTTTAATAAAAAAAAAGCATAATAAAAAGCATAGAGCTTTTGTTTTAGTAATCTTAACGCCGAATACTGCTAAAAATCGGATTCACTCGTCCCAACTGTTAGATGATATACTTAATTTGAACGAAAATAATTTAAAACTAGCAATTATTTACGTGATATTTTACAAAAGCTTGCGCAGATTAATAAAATAATAACTATTTACCCCAATTCTAAGCAATAAAACATATCATATTTTGAACGAAACGTAAGGTAAACAACAATCTAGTAAAACTTAATTTTTTCACTAATTTCCTGGTTTAGGCTTTGCCTAAAGCATTTAGGCAGATTTGTATTATAATTTTGAGCATTGCATGCTTAAAAATAACTCGCAATACAATGAAAACTGGTATAACTAAAAATAGGTTTTGAATATTTGTTAGTTTTAGCATTGACCTTGAGATTTGAAATGAACCAATCAACTACACAACCCAAGTGACGTAATAGCTTTTTGCCGCGAATCTTACTTTTTTAAATATTAAATTTTTTTAATTGGTTATAAAAATTTGTACAATTAATATTTTCATTTCCTTCTTTGAAATAATTTTTTTATTACCTCCATTAACCTAACAAAATAAAAAAACCATAGGTTAAAATGTATGCATCTTCCTTATTATCAATCTATAATATTTTGTGCATAAATATGCTTGAAAATTTAATAATGTTGAAAATATCGTTGTATAAGATTAGTAAATTTTTTAACATAAATATGTTTGAAAATATAATCAAAATATTGCTGTATAAGATTTTTCCTTATTATATTATTTTATTCATGACATATATACATAATATGTTTATACTATATTACATATACTTTAATGTATTTGTATATAAAATATTATAATGTATGTATAAATAATGTATGAAATTAAATAATAAAAGATAAAAATATTCCTTTGAAAATTATTATACAAGGTAAAAGAAGGAAAGGAACGCTAGAAAAATCATTCATCTTAAGGGTTACTTTAATAAAAAGGTTCGGAGACCTCTTGTCAAGGGTTTTGACAAGTGGTTTCCCTCCTTTGTAATTATTAAAAGTCCTTCATCAGTGACCTATTATGTTCAAGGTGAAATTAATGAATTTCCTTTATAAGGGTATGATAATGGGAATTATAATGGAAACTTGATAGGAAATTGATCCGATATGAAAAGATAGGCGGGATGTTAATGACATTTCCTGCATAACATGGGACATGTAGAGGGTTTCGTCATTTCATGCCGTCAACTGACCCTTTCTCTCTTTATCTCTCATCACACACTCATTCTATTTGTCGTTACTCTTAGTTTAAAGAAGCTATGTTAATCGTAATATTGAGCTAGATAAGTATATTAAGCTAATCATTATAACAATAAAGTCTGCAGATGTTAGCTAATAAACAAAACACATAATTGCACGCTGCTTGATCACCATTCAATAGTCAATTAATAGCTTACAGTGTCTGAAATCACATTAATTATTTACTAGGGAACGAGGTTCCTCGAAACTTTTTCCACCTTATTACATTTTAAAAGGTTTTTAAAATAATATGCAAAAAATGGGTACTGGGTACCTCGGAACTTTTCCTCATACAGCGGATTCACTACGCTCATCCTTCCAGCTTGGACTCGCTTCGCTCGTCCTCAGAAATACAAGCCGTTGAATTTATACTACAACACGTTATAGGGCTCGCTTCGCTTGTTTTCAGATAGTAAATACATTCGTTTCATTTATCCAGGCACTGACCCCGCTCGATGCTGAGTAACTTTTATGATCCAACAAAAATCATGGATATACTTGTCGTAATTACAACGAAACTTAGTTCACTTATTTATTACGTCAAGGAGTACACTTGTATTAATTTCAACTCACTTGAATTATTTTTGGTTTTATTTCAAATTTTTAAAAAACGTACACAATACATTCAATAAAAATTGAACTAATGCTGATAATGAGATGGAACTTGGCCCTTATTTTAGTCTTATACATAACTACATGCGTGCGAAATTTCAATCAGATCGCATCATTTTTCCGTGCTTTATGATTTTTCGATATTTTTATTGCGGGTTAATGACGTCATAAAAACATATTTTCCGAATAGTACAACTACAGCGGTAGACTAACTTTTGTACTAAATTTCAACTCTCTAGCATAAATTTATTGGGTGCTACGATGATAACACACACACACACATACAGACAGAAAACTTAGCGAAAACCACTCAGGACGCCTCAAACGGATAATTGCGGTTTCATCCCGGTTTTGGATTTTTCGCTAACACAATACATTTCCTATATACCTACGTTATAAATAAAAAAGTAATTAAATTGAGTTGCTACATAAAAACATGAACAGTAATTGGATATAGGAAATAATTAGGAAGTTTTCTACAAAGTGAATAGTGATTGGATATAGCAAATAAATTAGGAAGTTTTCTACAAATGTGAATAGGTAATTGGATATAGCAAATAAAATTAATTAATTAGGAAGTTTCTACAAATGTGAATAGTAATTGGATATAGGAAATAAATTATGAAGTTTTCTACAAATGTGAATAGTGATTGGATATAGGAAATAAATTAGGAAGTTTTCTACAAATGTGAATAGTGATTGATTATAGGAAATAAATTAGGAAGTTTTCTACAAATGTGAATAGTAATTAGATATAGAAAATAAATTAGGAAGTTTTCTACAAATGTGAATAGTGATTGAATATAGGAAATAAATTAGGAAGTTTTCTACAAATGTAAATAGTGATTAGATATAGGAAATAAATTAGGAAGTTTTCTACAAATGTAAATAGTGATTAGATATAGCAAATAAATTAGGAAGTTTTCTACAAATGTGAATAGTAATTGGATATAGCAAATAAATTAATTAATTAGGAAGTTTTCTACAAATGTGAATAGTGATGGGATATAGCAAATAAATTAGGAAGTTTTCTACAAATGTAAATAGTGATTAGATATAGAAAAAAAATTAGGAAGTTTTCTACAAATGTAAATAGTGATTAGATATAGCAAATAAATTAGGAAGTTTTCTACAAATGTGAATAGGTAATTGGATATAGCAAATAAATTAATTAATTAGGAAGTTTTCTACAAAATGTGAATAGTGATTGGGGAATATAGCCAAATAAATTAGGAAGTTTTCTATAAATGTGAATAGTGAATGGGTATAGGAAATAAACTAGGAAATTTTCTACAAATGTGACTAGTGATTGGATATAGCAAATAAATTAGGAAGTTTTCTATAAATGTGAATAGTGAATGGGTATAGGAAATAAACTAGGAAATTTTCTACAAATGTGAATAGTGATTGGATATAGCAAATAAATTAGGAAGTTTTCTACAAATGTGAATAGTGATTGGATATAGCAAATAAATTAGGAAGTTTTCTATAAATGTGAATAGTGAATGGGTATAGGAAATAAACTAGGAAAAATTTTCTACAAATGTGAAATAGTGATGGATTATAGCAAATAAATTAGGAAGTTTTCTACAAATAATAGTGATGATATAGAAATGAAGTTCTATAAATGTGAAAATGTATAGGAAATAAACTAGGAAATTTTTCTACAAATGTGAATAGTGATGGGATAATAGCAAATAATTAGGAAGTTTTCTTAAATGTGAATAGTGAATGGTATAGGAATAAACTAGGAAATCTACTGTAATAGTGATTGGATATAGCAAAATAAATTAGGAAGTTTTCTACAAATGTAATATGATTGGTATAGCAATAAATTAGAAGTTTTCTACAAATGTGAATAGTGATGGGATATAGCAAATAAATAGGAAACAAATGTAATAGTGATTAGATATAGGAAATAAATAGGAAAGTTTTCTACAAATGTAATAGTGATTAGATATAGCAAATAAATTAGGAAGTTTTCTACAAATGTGAATAGTAATTGGATATAGCAAATAAATTAATTAATTAGGAAGTTTCTACAAATGTGAATAGTGATGGGATATAGCAAATAAATTAGGATGTTTTCTATAAATGTGAATAGTGAATGGGTATAGGAAATAAACTAGGAAATTTTCTACAAATGTGACTAGTGATTGGATATAGCAAATAAATAGGGAAGTTTCTATAAATGTTGAAATAGTGAATGGGTATAGGAAATAAACTAGGAAATTTTCTACAAAGTGTGAATAGTGATTGGATATAGCAAATAAATTAGGAAGTTTTTCTTACAAATGTGAAATAGTGATTGGATATAGCAAAAAATTAGGAAGTTTTTATAAATGTGAATAGTGGAATGGGTATAGGAAATAACTAGGAAATTTTCTACAAATGTGAATAGTGATTGGATATAGCAAATAAATTAGGAAGTTTTCTACAAATGTGTATGATTGGATATAGCAAATAAATTAGGAAGTTTTCTATAAATGTGAATAGTGAATGGGATATAGGAAATAAACTAGAAATTTTCTACAATGTGAATAGTGATGGGATATAGCAAAAAATTAGGAGTTTTCTATAAATGTGAATAGTGAATGGGTATAGGAAATAAACTAGGAAATTTTCTACAAATGTGAATAGTGATTGGATATAGCAAATAAATTAGGAAGTTTTCTACAAATGTGAATAGTGATTGGATATAGCAAATAAATTAATTAATTAGGAAGTTTTCTACAAATGTGAATAGTGATGGGATATAGCAAATAAATTAGGAAGTTTCTACAAGTAAAATAGTGATTAGATATAGGAAAATAATTAGGTTCTACAAATGTAAATAGTGATTAGATATAGCAAATAAATTAGGAAGTTTTCTACAAATGTGAATAGTAATTGGATATAGCAAATAAATTAATTAATTAGGAAGTTTTCTACAAATGTGAATAGTGATTGGATATAGCAAATAAATTAGGAAGTTTTCTACAAATGTGAATAGTGATTGGATATAGCAAATAAATTAGGAAGTTTTCTATAAATGTGATAGTGAATGGGTATGGAAATAATAGGAAATTTTCTACAAATGTGAATAGTGATTGGATATAGCAATAAATTAGGAAGTTTTCTAAAAATGTGAATAGTGATTGATATAGCAAATAAATTAGAAAGTTTTTCTATTAAATGTGAATAGTGAATGGGTATAGGAAATAAACTAGGAAATTTTCTACAAATGTGAATAGTGATGGGATATAGCAAATAAATTAGGAAGTTTTCTACAAATGTAATAGTGATGGTATAGAAATAATAGGAAATTTCTACAAATGTGAATAGTGATTGGATATAGCAAAATAAAGATTAGGAATTTTCTACAAATGGAATAGTGATTGATTAGCAAATAAATTAATTAATTAGGAAGTTTTCTACAAATGTGAATGGATGGGATATAGCAAATAAATTAGGGTTTTTCTACAAATGTAAATAGTGATTAATATAGGAAAAAATTAGGAAGTTTTTTACAAATGTATGTGGATTAGATTGCAAAATAAATTAGGAAGTTTTCTACAAAGGTGAATAGTAATTGGATATAGGAAATAAATTATTAATTAGGAAGTTTTCTACAAATGTGAATAGTTTGATGGATATAGCAAATAATTAGGAAGTTTCTATAAATGTGAATAGTGAATGGATATAGGAAATAAAACTAGGAATTTTCTACAAATGTGACTAGTGATTGGATATAGCAAATTAGAATTTTCTATAATGTGAAAGTTATTGATATAGCAAATATAATTAATTAGAGTTCTTAAATGTGAATAGTGATGGATATAGCAATAAATAGGAAGTTTTCTATTAAATGTGAAGTGAATGGGTAAGGAATAAACTAGGAAATTTCTACAAATGTGACTGTGATGGATATAGCAATAATTAGAAGTTTTCTATAATGTGAATAGTGATTGGATTAGCATAAATTAGAAGTTTTCTACAAATGTGAATAGGGATTGGATATAGGAAATAAATTAGGAAGTTTTCTACAAATGTGAATATTGATTGGATATAGGAAATAAATTAGGAAGTTTTCTACAAATGTTGTACTAATTGGCTTGTGTGATTATTTTTCATATTTTTCACCTCACCATTTTAAATATAAACCACTTCCCTAAAATATTTAATCTTTTGATTGATTTCCCGAGCTACCTCGTATGGTATTATAAGGGAGAAAATATGAACAGGAAAAATCCATTAAATTGTCTAAAATAGAGAGGTATTGGGGCACTGGTATGTTTAATATCCTGCAGAGAGTTATGTATCACGCCTCACTGACTCTCTATTGCTCTGTATATTTAATAATAAATTTCTGCTCTCTTAATACAAATATTTTCAAGTCATGTATTTTATGCTCATGTTTATAACATTTAGGTTAAAATATTTGTCTATTTTAAATATAGTATTTATTAATTATTACTTTTCCTCATTTATACCGTAGGTATATAGGAAAAGTATTGTGTTTGCAAAAAAAAAAAATAACCGGGAATAATCCGGAATTGTCTGTTTTAGGTGTTTTTAAGGCCTCCTGAGTGATTTCTCAAAGTTTTCTGTTTGTATGTGTCTGTTATCATCGTAACGCCTAGCGTATTTATGCTAAGAATTTAAATTTTGTACAAAAATCAGTCTACCGCTGTAGTTGTTATTCAGAAAATATTTTTTATGACGTCATTAACTCGCAATTATGACTCATAAAAATCATAAAACGCGGGGATCTGATTGAAATTTGGCACGCATGTAGCCTTGTATAATGTATGTGAATAATATATGTTCTAAGTTCCATCTCATTATCAGCATTAGTTCATTTTGCAATTTAAAAATATGTTTCAAACTTTTAACGAATGACTTGTGTACGTTTCTTAAAAAAAGTCAGAAAATAATTTAATTCACTTAAAATTTAATGCAAATGTATAGTTTACTTAATAAATAAGCACACAAAGTTTCGTTTCAATACGACGAGCATATCTATAATTTTTTTTTTTGCATATCTATAATTTTTTTTTTTGCATATCTATAATTTTATAATTTTTGTTTAATCATAAAACTTAAGTAGCATTCAGCGTGGTCAGTGCTGTATGGGTGACCGCTGAGAATGATACGGATGCATTTACTATTTGAGGACGAGAGAAACGAGTCCGAAGTAGGGAGGATGAGCGAAGCGAGTTTGATATGATGAGGTAAAGTTCTGAGGAATTTTATATTGGGACATTAATGAAAGTATAAATGAATAATTTTTTTTATTCAAATTTTAGAAATGTTATTATAATTTTAAATTGATGTTAGAATTTTTACGTTTTTAGGGACATAAATATGCGTTTTATGTCCCTAGGGACGTAAATATGTGTTTTACATCTCTAGGGACTAGTTTTGGGGGCCAGGTTGCTACATATGGCAACCAGATTCTCAACTCAAGTCGTATGTAAAAATTATAAACGATAGAGATTCCCACTTAAAGGTGCGATGTTGAACCCTATTTGACGGAAATCCTAATAGTGGAACAGGGGGCACCTACCAAAAAGTAGTGGTTTTGCATGATGAAGATTTCAACCATATGTTAAAAGATATAAATTTGAATTATTTATACTTTGAGCATATTAGATGCTTCTCACTTAAGGTTGTTCCTGCAGGGCTGATACCCTTCTTAGCCAAAGGACCGTGAAACGAGGCTTTATTTGATTTATTCTTGTTTTATTTTATACACAGTTCTCTTCCGTACCTCTGAAAATTCATTCCCGAAAATTAAAAACGGAATGATAAAATATAATTGGATAAAATTTAACAGTGAAGGAATATTTCAAAATTTCTATACGAGATATGAAGCTGTAGGGATGAGGTTTTCCTCATATGGGGCATTATCCCAACCCTGAAATATCCAGTCCCTTCCTAAACTACTCTCACTAGAGAGGCAGACTTTATTCTCTCATTAATGCCTCATTATAATTGAGATAAGCTGGAATGCCTCTCTTGTCCGTAATACTAAACCCGCTTCACATTATACAACTTTTAATATCCTATACGATATAATCTGGGTTTTTAGTAATTTTCTACTTTATAAAATAGAGCAGAGTTTTAGCAAATATTTTAATTTGGTTATTATACCCTTTTTAATATTTCATTCATTTATTAGTGTAAGAAGGATTTTCTAAATTATCTTTATCTATTGGTCTTTACTTTATACTGCTGTTTAAAATTATGTTCAGGCCTAGAGAGCTTTACATGCCTGGCTAGGCTTACTGAAGTAGAAGAGTGGAAAGGAACAGGAAAGGTGTTAAGTGAGGACTGTTAGGATGGGTGGGATTTGAGTTGAGATAGAATTTAAGTAGACATAAACGGAATTTACCTTAGTGAAATTACCAATCTGCTTGAGCTTAAGTAATACAACCATATGAATAAATAAATCAATCGAAGATCAGCTACACGTCGATACTTTGCGTTGGATCATAACATAGTCCCTCGGACCGGTTTCTGGCATACGCCAATCATCAGGCAGCGGGGCAGACACTCGAGCTCTTCAATAAAAAGTTAATCACTGAATTTAACTTTACTTAGTTGAGAGCTTTTTGAGTGTATGCCCCGCTGCTGAATGATGGCGTTTATGCCGAAAACATTACAATTTATTGTAACCTACAAGAGTTTTGTAAACAATGCGTCAAAATTTAATTAAAACCCAGTTTCATTCATATGAGTAAATTATTTCGAATGCGATTATTTCTAAAATACGAGAAGTATTTTAAAACTTTTGTAAAGTTTTACAAACTCATATTGAGCACTAGACTACTAATGAACTAAAAGTTTGCGATAAAAACTGAGATTTAATTAATAAACTTGTAACTTAAGTTTATTTGAGTCACAACAACGCATTTTCGTTGTTGTTTTCGTTAGTGAAACTATCAAATTATAAACTTTAAACTAAAGTGATGTAGAAAATTCAATAACAGTAGGGGTGGCGTGCGGCGGGCACAGTTGGTCTAACTCCCCGAAATAAGCTGCTTATAGATGGACTGGCCTGAGTTCACCCTTTCTCCAGCTGTAGTGCGGAGTCAGTTCACCCTTGTGTATCCTATCATATAAAATTAATTATTTCTTCAATTCTAAGGGTTTAAATTATTTTAAAAGGGTCTTAACAATGTTAAAAAATCTGATTAATTATTTTAAAGGTATAATTTTCATAAAATGTTATATAAAATATAAACGCTGGATTAATTTTAGGATCTGATATCGTGAACCAGATTTGTAGACAAACATCAAAAATGTTTGTAAACAAACATCAACCGGGAAATTAATTTAAATATTACGTCTGCGTTGTCTCATTATACACACCTTTCGGCTACACACCGTTATCCTATTTCTAAAAAAAAAGTATCTTATAAGCTACAAAAAGAAAAAGTCATATGATTAAGATAAAAATTGTTCTTGTTTACATTTATATAAAATAAATAGAAGTATCGATATTTAAACTGATAACAATAGTGATAAGGGGAAAAGGTTTGAAAAACTAGCGCTCGGTGCGGTAGTGATGAACTAATTCCTGTTTTTCTCGGAACCCACCTAAAACCAGGGAGTTAGACCACTGTGTCCCCCCGCCCCGACCCAACTGTATGAATTTCTACATCCTTACTTTAAACTAACGCTCATGTTAATTGGCTACGGAACTAACTCTTGTTTATCCAAACTAATTCATCCCAGAACCATCTTTCTATGAGCGTTCCGTTGTTTAAGTTACCACAATTTCGTACTATTAATTTATTATATTAATATTCTAAAGGTATGTATTATATTATTATTATACATTGATTGTATATATATGTAACGATGTTTTATAAAATGACATCGTTATGACATTTTAGATTTGAATTTAAAATATCTTTGACAATTTTGATTAGTATTAATCTGATTTTGTGTTAGCAAATATAGATCTTATAGTTCGAAATACGAGTTGTTACAGTGGTGACAGCGGTGTAGAAACAGAAAGTAAAAAAAAAGAAAAAGAAAATAAAAAGAAATGGAGAAAAAACTTATTTTACCCAGGAGTTTTGACGGTAGTGCAAAAGAAACGTGGATACAATGGTATCGTCATTTTACTAAAGTTGCAACTATTAACAACTGGAATGAGGTAGACAAATTAAAATTTTATCTCTTAGTTTAGAAGGTAAAGCAGCTGATTATCTTGATAGTTTAGAAAGTGATAGTTGTTGTCTTGAATTTACACCAACAGTTAATAAATTAAAAAAATTATGTGAACCTACAGCCGAGATAGGCATTCATAAATCCAGATTAAGAACTCGTATGCGATTAAACAATGAATCTATTGATGACTTAAAGAGAGATATTATTCAGACTACCAAACTGGCTTACCCTAAAGCTGATAGTAGTACTCAAGATGAGTTAGCTCTCGAAAATTTTATACGAGCACTTGGCCAAGGCAAGCTGTGTACTTTAGTCAGACAAGCATGTCCTAAATCTCTTAACGATGCTGTTCAAATAGCTATGGAACAGGAAGTAAACTTAATGCAGGATCAATTACACAGTTCTAGTAAAAACGTAGTTAGTGCTGTGGCAACTAATTCTGTTAATGATCCAATGGTAGAATTAATTAAACAAAATACGCTAGTTTTAGAAAAAGTAGTTAATTCCCTCAGTAATTTACATGTTAGACCAAACAACTTTAGAGCAATTCCTAATAGACTATATCAGTGTGAAGACTAGTGGGTGCTGGTCTTGCGGAGATAAGTCGCATATAAAATTAAATTGTCCTCTTACTAAAAAGACGGGAAACGGGTCCAGGCCGACCAATTTCGACTAAAATCAGAATATAGGTCGGCCAAAACAAAACTTTTTGAAGAAAATGCTCATAATGCTGGTAATGGTTCTTACACTGTAGGCACTGTGGAGGAATAAATTGCAAAATCCTTATTGACTCCGGAGCAATGATTTCTCTGATTGGATACTCCCTGTGGATAAGTTAAAAAATAATTATTTTTTAACTTGCACAGAGATGAGAGCATCCAATGTCAATGGTGAAACCCTAAAGTTACTAGGTAAAATTGAACTTCCTATTAACATCAATCAGGTACAGTTATACCAAACATTTTATGTTGGAAACGTCCAACAGGATTGTATCCTTGGATGTGATTTCCTTAAACAGAATAAGGGGGAAATATCTTTCAAAGAAAATGCACTTATTCTCAATAACATTGTTACACCTTTTGTAGCCCAGGTTAGTAATATATGCTCTCAAGTAACTTTAGCTCATGATCTCGCCTTAAGGGTAGATGAGGAAGTTATTGTCAAAGCTTCGCTCCTGGTCTGGAGAGGGAGGAGGGAATTATAGAACCAACTAAAAATTTCAATAATAAGTATGGGTTATTGTTAGCAAAAACATTAGTAAAACGTCAAAATGGACTAATTCCAGTTAGGCTATTAAATATTTCTGGAAGGCCGGTTCATGTAAAGAAAGGTGTAGTTATAGGCACATTTGAGTCTGGGGTGGCACAAATTTCATCCGTTACAAATGTAAGCAGTTCAACTAAAGAATTGCTGACATCTTTTCCATTAGATGACACAAATCTGAACATAAACCAAAGGAAATTAGTTCACAAATTATTAGTTGATTTTTCTGATATTTTTTCTAAAAATGCTAACGATATAGGGCGTACGAACAAAATTTATCACTCTATAGATACAGGTGAGGCAACCCCACTTAGACAAGCACCTAGACGGGTACCTTTGCATAAACGTCCTGAAGCAGAAAAAATTCTGCAGGACATGTTAAAAAAAGACGTTATTCAAGAATCATCTTCCCCATGGTGCTCACCTGTAGTTCTGGTCACGAAAAAAGATGGTACGCAAAGGTTCTGTATCGACTATCGTAAATTAAACGATATAACCAAAAAAGATGCTTATCCGTTACCTAGGATAGATGAAATGCTTGATTGTTTAGTTGAATGTCAGTATTTTTCTACCTTAGATCTAACCTCAGGTTACTGGCAGGTTGAGATGAATGCTAGAGATAGAGAGAAGACAGCTTTCTCTATGGGGGGTGCTTTATACGAATTTAACGTACTTCCTTTTGGATTATGTAACGCTCCTGCGACCTTTCAAAGATTAATGAACCTAGTTCTAAAAGGGCTTAATTGGAGAATGTGTATGGTCTACTTAGATGATGTCATAATTTTTAGTCGAACTTTTGAGGAACATTTAGATAGGTTAAGAATGGTTTTTAGCTGTTTAAGAGAAGCAGGTTAAAACTCAAACCAAAAAAATGTACTTTATTTCAACAGGAAGCAAAATTCCTAGGTCATGTGGTATCTAAAACGGGAGTAGCTACTGATCCTGAGAAAAATAAGGCTATAGGAAAGTGGCCTATTCCTAAGTCTGTAGATGACGTAAGGTCATTTTTGGGAACCACTTCTTATTACAGGCGGTTTATCCATGATTTCTCTAATATCGCTGCTCCGTTGAATAAGTTACTGCAAAAAGGTGAGAAATTCGTGTGGACGCGAGAATGCGATATAGCGTTTTCTAATCTTAAAAAGAGTTTAAATTCTGCTCCTGTTTTAGCATTTCCTAATCCTAAACTTCCCTTCATATTAGATACAGATGCGAGTTGTGTTGGTATAGGTGCTGTGTTGAGTCAGGTTCAGGAAGGAAAGGAACGAGCAATATCTTTTATGAGTCGAACCATGAGTAAATCAGAAAAGAACTATAGTGTAACTAAAAAGGAAATGCTAGCTTTAGTAACTGGAATTAGACATTTTAGACATTATTTATTAGGGTCTCATTTTATCGTACGGACTGACCACAACGCTTTAAAATGGCTCAAAAATTTTAAAGAACCTGAGGGACAGGTGGCCAGATGGCTTGAGCTTTTGAGTGATTATGATTTCACGGTTGAATATAGGTCAGGGAAAACCACGGCAATGCAGACGGACTTTCACGTCAGAGTAGACCAGTTAGTGCTATAGAAATTGGAGCATATGGTGATATTTCACTTGAGGATGCCAAAAGTCAGATCATAGTTTAAAGCATGTTTTGGAATGGTTCAGTGTTGGTACCCGACCATCATTTGATAGTGTGAAAGCATTTGGCCCTGAGGTGTGTACACTGTGGAGCCAATGGGATAACCTGACGTTAATAAACAATGTAGTTTACCGCCGATGGGAGGGAGATGAGACAAAAGCTTCGACATTGCAAGCCATCTTGCCATTAGTTCTTCGGGATAAGGTTTGGAGAGAACTTCATGAATTACCTATGGCTGGACATTTAGGGTATTATAAGACACTAGCTAAGTATAGGGATCGATTTTATTGGCCCGGAATGAGCAAGGATGTGCTAATGATGTGCAGAGCTTGCATCGGTTGTCAGGAAAGGAAAATGCCTGTAGGAAAAAGGAAAGCACCTTTAGGGTCAGTACCGGTAGGAGAACCTTTCAAATAGTACAAGTAGATCTTCTAGGGCCTTTACCAAAAACTGAACGCGATAATCGATATATCCTAGTAGTCACAGATGTATTCTCAAAGTGGGTTGAAGCCTACCCTTTAAAAAATATAGAAGCAAAATCCGTGGCTGGGGTTCTTCTAACTGAATTCATAAGTAGGTTTAGGACTCCTAAAGAAATTCATACAGACCAGGGGCGACAATTCGAATCAGCTCTCTTCCATGAACTCTGTTCTCTTCTAGGCATAAGAAAAACAAGGTCAACACCATACCACCCCCAATCAAATGGACAGGTTGAACGATTTAATCGCACTCTTTTGGCCATGTTGAGTCAATATGTAAATGACAAACAGGGGGAATGGGACCTGTTTTTACCATTGGTGATGTTAGCTTATAGATCTAGTTGCCATGAAGCCACTCGGTTCAGTCCGCATTACTTGCTTTTTGGTCGGGAGATTAGATTTCCGTTAGACTTACAGTATGCAGCTCCAGCTGAGTTAGATAAGAGCAAAGAGAGATCGTTTTAAAGTTACAAAGAAATATACTGGATGCACACAGTCGAGTAAGAGACAGCCTCAAGACAGAACATTTACGACAAAAGCAGTATTACGACAGGGGATGCCCAGAAAAAGAAAAGTTGTATCAAATTGGAGACCTAGTTTGGGGTTTTGAAAAAGTACCCAAGCTGGGAGTTTGTACTAAACTAATAAGACCATGGAAGGGACCTTACAGAGTAATTAAAATTATATCCGACACAGTAGTACGAGTCGAGTCGCTAGACAAACGAAAAAGGAAGGTAAGTAGGATAGTAACCATGTTGATCGGCTTAAGCCGTACAGTCAAGGGATAGATTCACCAGATAAACAAATTGAAAAAACTGTAGCTGTAGAAGACAAAAATGTTAAAGTTGTTGAGTTTAGCCAAAGGGAACTAAATCAGATTAACAAGAGTGAAAATGAAGCCAGTATAGAAACAGACTGTTTTTATGATGCTCTGGAAGTTTTAGAGGAAGACCAAGAACAACAAAAAGAACAAGAGAGATTAGATAAACCAATGCAAAGAGAAATGGATGACAGCGAACATGAACCTTCACAGATAGAAGAAGTTAATGACAATACTGAAAAATGTAGTTTGCCCTAGAAATGTTGCTGAAAATGAACTGGAGCTTTCAGATGCTACAAATAATCGAGCAGCTACTGAAACACGACAGTTAGATAATCTAGCAGCTACTGAAACACGACAGTTAGAAATGGACCTAGAACTCATTGGTAACGAAAATGAAACATCACACTACCCGCACAGGACTCGAAACCACCTGTCAGATCAGCCTGAAGTAAGGAGATATCCGGAGAGGACTCGGAGACCACCAGACCGATACCAGGATGACAGTTGGTAAACTCTCTCAGCAGAGGGAGCTGTGTAACGATGTTTTATAAATGACATCGTTATGACATTTAGATTTGAATTTAAAA
>JACMZG010001914.1:4706624-4712257 GCA_018340805.1 Microvelia longipes | reverse complement strand
TATACAAACACTTACACACACAGATAGTAGGAACGAAAGAGAATTTATATATATATAAGGAAGAAATATAGTGTATATATAAATATATATTGGTGTTCTTTTAAAATCACTATATTTGGAAATAGCTATTTTATTTTTTTCATAACAAACCATGTAACTGTGTTTGTTATTATTTAATATGTTAAGTTTTGAAAAAAATTAATAAAAATTATATCGAAAGCTCGGCAAAATTAGTTTTTTTATTAATTAGGACCTATTCCTCCTCAAAAGCTTGAATATTTAAAATAGAGGTCCCTATAAAGTTTTTTGTCTATTTTATTTTCTTTTTGAAAATTTGCTAAAACTGCAATTTAACAACAACAAACTCATTGGTGTAATTTCCTTTGGTAATTCGCTGAAAAGAAACCAAGAGAGGACGAATTCTAGAAAAATAAAGTCCTCAGAAGGTAGAATATTAAATAAAGTAAATACAGGGGGGATAATAAGGTTAGTAAGCAAGAGGAGAGGCTCTCTATTTCTCTCTTTTGTAGACCATGATAATGATATTTTGGCAGTCCTGAGCTCTCTAGCATCTCTCAAAACTCTGTTGGCTCCGGTTCAACGCAAATTATTTACATCTTTTTCTCTTCAAACAAATTAGTGTCAAATAATAAAGAGCTTTAAATTTCTCTTTGTCTTGCCCTCTAAATTTGCTCCCCTTTCCGTACTCTTGACTTTTTTCACTATGAAAATTTAAAACTTGAAACTCTGCACCAGGTTATGAATATTTCATAAATTTGACCTTTTCTCAAACTTCCAGCCCGTGATAGTGGAAATAAACTTTTTCCAGACAAAGTTAAAAGAGCTTTTATTTTATTTTAGATAATAGAGTGAAATCTTTTGTCGAAGCAAAATAAATAAAATAACGTTTCTTAATTATTTACGTTTGAAACTTGTTATTGCTTTTCAACTCTTATTTGACTCGAAAAAAAATATTCGAAGTGGAGATGATATTTTTTTAGCGAATTTTCGAATAAGAAATAAGCTTATGAGTTTGGTGTCATAGAAGCAGAGAATGGTGGAAGGTGAATTTTTTAGAAGGTGGGGAGGGTCTCCTTGATCAAGAATAGATATTATATATTTATTTTTTATTTTCGTTACTTTAGTTGATCTGGTTGAACTGAAGACGGTTTCAATCGATTTAGCATGCCATCTAGCTTATAAAAAAATTATTTTGATGACGTCATATTTTTTTTATAATTCAAAGGCTTTGTCCTCTCCGATACTTTTTCTTATGTTGAGTTTCGATTTTGTTCGAGAAAACGTTCGAGAGTTATCAAATCCCAAACGCAAAAGTAGAAACTCGCACATTTGAAAGGTATCTTTCAAATGTTGGCCTCTTCATACAGGAGGCCAATACCAAATATGCGGGTACGAAGACTAGTATAGGCCTCACACTCTGCAAGCAGGTGAAAGGCTGTCTCCTCATAATGCCCACACATGGGGCAGCTAGCTCTGAGATTATTCCTTAAGTGATAAGATGTTTATTTAATAACAGTTACTGGTGAAAACACTAACTAGGTTCTGACTCTTCCAACCCATTAGCAACCCCTTCGACAAAAGTGATCTTAAAACACACACACACATATATATACAGTTCTAAAGTTTTCAAATTCTTTACTCCATCTCTAAAAATTTATTCAACCACACATGATAAATTAACCTCATACAATTGTTTAACTATTTTTAATTTAGATCTTGCTTCTGACTATGTTATATATATATATTATATATAATATATATAGTATATATATATATATATATATATTAATTAATATATACTGAGTAAATGAAATATTAAAAGATACTATAGTATCAAAATAATTCTGAGAAATAATAATAATAATAACTTACAGATGGTGAAATAAAAGGGAGTGCGAGGGTATGACGCGACGTTTCGACAAATCGTCTTTTTTAATAACAGTTACTCAGAACACTCGGCAACATTTTTGGATGTTGACATCAAAGGATAAAACAAACCAGATTTTGGATAAAACCAACCGGCTTTTAGATAAAACCGAACGGCTTTAGGACAAAAAAACCAGCTTTTGGCTAAAACCACACCGGCTATGTGATAACACAAACCGGCTTTGGGATAAAACCAAACCGGATTTTGGATAAATCTAAAATGGCATTTGGATAAATCGGTTTTTGGATGAAACGGAAAGCATAAGGATAAAAATTGCTTTGAATTTTAGTAAAATAGATTATAATATATTATCGAGAGAAAAAGTGCTAAGTGCTTGAGAGATAAAAGTTTAGCGGGAAGCAGGTATAATGTCTCCCGTCTTTATAGGGAGTCAGAGAGAGATTTGAAGAGGCTTTACTTATCTTTATCCCGACCAGACCAGTTTCTGAAGAAAAGAAGAATAAAAAGAATAGATAACAGGGTAAGAGTTGCGAGTGATAAATCATGCCACCTTGTGTCAAAACAAACCTGTATTATTTTCTGCAAATATTCCCTTCATATTTTTCCTGGAGAGGGAAACAAGACATTAGGAAGAATACATGCTTGTTTCAGTACCAATGTTAGATGGGAATATGGGCTGAAATAAACCCTGCTACCTGTGTCCATAAATATTTTAATGGTGTTGGTATGTAAAATATACTGGCGCGTAGGTTCTTCGTCCGAAAGCTGGCAATTTTCTATAAAAAGCGTTCTTTGTTTTACAATATCATATTTGCTTAAATGTTCGGTTTATTTGTAGTGAATTTTTTAGGTTATTAGCATATATATATATATATATATATATATATATATATATATATATATAATATATATAATTATCTTATATAGTATATATATATGAGATTATTATACGAATGGGTTTTTCTTTTGTGAAGTATATGTATGTATATTACATATATATTTTATGTTTAATTAATTAATTTAATATAATTATCATATAATAATTATAGTTTAATTAAACTATAATTCTGCTCGGATGTATTACATTAAAATATGAACAAATGTGCTGAATTTTGTCCTATTTGAATGATCAGCTTAATTGCTATCGAATGTCATGTATTCGTTTTAGGGAATTCCCAAAATAAACATGAGCTTAGGAATTGAAGTTATGGAAAAGGGGGAAGTGAATTCATTGAAACTTAAAATTCGGCCGGTATTCAACAAATTTCATGTGGGGAGTCCTTTTCTATTATTGGGCCTGAGAGTTAAATGAGTGTGGTCCGGAGTCGATACGTGCAATCAAAGCCAAGGTACCTGCGTTGGAGTCTTGGTAAGGACGATAATTTTTTTTACCTTATATAAGTTTATAAATATCATTTGATACTACCCGGAGTTTTGGAAAACATGAATATATTGGGACACATATAATTGTGGAGAGGCACCTCGGAAATGTAAGAAGCAAAATGAAATCTACATCTGGAACTGTTCCATCATTCCGACATTCGTCATTCATTGATGACTCGACAGTCATGTCATGTCCACTCTGTTTTCGTTAAGTCTAACCACTCAGGCACCGACAGAGCCTGACTCACTCTGACCTTTAATTAATGTCCGGATGAATATAATGTGAAGTATTAACCAGCGACGAGCGCGGTGCTCTCTTACAGCCATCATGCATAGCAAGAAAACATATATATTTTATACTACCGAGTTTTGCAAAATATGAATAATTGACACAATATAATGTGCGAGAGACACCTAGGAAATGTAAAAGCAAAATACATACATTTTACTTTCTTACGTTTCCTAGGTGCCTCTCGCATAATTATATTGTATAAGTTTATAACTACAAATAATTCTGGCACGGTGATCCGTGTCTGTTTAATTTTCCTTGCAATGCGTATTCCGTGCATAATAATCCATTTATTACTTAAGCTTCCGGTTTATGCTTTATACCTGAACCTTGCTACCGTTTAGAACCTTGCGGTTCATCAGGGATGACCCTTGCGGGAACAACCTCGGGTGGTAGTAGCAACCGTAACGCTGAAAGTGAATTCTAAAGTTGTCGATAATAAATCTAAACAATAATCTCTCTTAACTGAGAGCGTAACCTGGGATGCGAAACCCCCAGACCTCACGTGGTTGGTCAAAGGTTTCAGTGTAAAGACTAACGCCTTAACGACCTTGGCCACGGTGGCGGTTTACGAGTAGTGCTTAATAATTAATTAACTCCTAAGTTATAAAGCATAAAATGGAACCTTAAGCAAGAAATGGACTGTTATAGCACGGAAACACGCATTCTCAAGGAAATTCGCCCGACATGCGGACCACGCCCTCAAATTATTTCTATTAAAGATACAGGGAAGCAGGATAAAATTTTCTCAAATAATTTAAAGAAAGAAACAGATTAAGAAAATGAATAAATAAGAAGTAGATAAAGAATTATTCGGTAGATATATTGTATCAAATTAGTTAGCCAGGGAGAAGCAAGTTATTAATTATAATTGGAAATTGACCCCTCTAAATGCCTCACATCTCTAATTTAGTGTGTTAATATAATTAACCATTATTAAGATAATCAGCTTTTGAGGAGGAATAGGTCCTATAATTAATACAAAAACTATTTGCCGAGCTTTCGATTAGTTAGGGGACCTATTCCTACTCAAAACCGCTTGAATATTTAAAATAGAGGTCCCTTAAAGTTTTTTGCATTATTAAGATCTAATATAATTTATGATTATAACTTTCGTTCGATTGCATTAACCTCCAATTTCTAATTCGCACACATGCAAACAACACTCACCCTTCCTCCAAGTATTATGTTGTCTAACTCATTGGCCGCACGTGGTAAAGCTCGCGTTAAATTACAGAAGTTAACTAGCATCGGGCAGAGTCAGTGATTGAACGGGTTTATTAACAATTTTTTTTGTGAAACAGTCCGAAGAAGACTTATTTGCTTTGCATTGTCTTTCCGTTACTTCAGAAGGACTTAGTTTTCTTAAAATAATATTAGCAATAGAATAAAGCATGAAGTTGTAGACTTTTTGCTCCAGTATATTTAATGAACTTTAACACAAGAACTAAACAACGTTTTAAAAGTAAACATGAGTATTTATAATTTTAAAACTAAAACAAAATTTTAAAAAAATTCAAGCTCGCAGGTGTTAAAATGCCATATTGGAATCCGGAAGTATTTACTGAGCTTAAGAAGAATCCATAAAGAGTTCGCCTACTTTAGTAACTCTGACCACTTTAGTGTTAGAAATAAAATGACCGCCATACTGATCAATTCAAATCAATCGATTCACTTTCGCAAACTCACCCTAAATTTAAAAATTATTCTGCCTTCCATGTAATGTTAATCCCAGATAATGATAGAGTAGAGGCACTTGAAGAATTAATAAAAATAGTACTAGAAATTTATTAAAGAACAAACACACCGCTTTTATCAATTCATAGAATGTTCGCGGGTTCCATCTTTATTATTCAAAAAATTTTTATTGAAACGCTTGTAGAAATTAAAGTCAAGGGCTCGTGGAATAAACTCATTATCGATTTTCTTTTTATTTATATATATATATATATATATATATATTATAATATATATATATATATATATATATAATATATAATATATAATATATATATATATATATATACACATACATAGACAGAAGCAAGATCT
>JACMZG010001914.1:4694124-4704124 GCA_018340805.1 Microvelia longipes | reverse complement strand
ATATAGCTAATTTATTTTTATTTTGTTTTCCTATAGAACTTTAATCTAACAGTTTACTTATGATATTTAAAAAAAATCCTTGTGATATTTCTAGCTTGATACGGCGTTCAACCTAATAAGTAGGTTATATAAATGTTTAAAGAATCTTGCAGAGAAAGGTTATATGAGGTTATGTAGATAAATTCTTTCTAGTCTAGTGACTAGACTGGAGAAACCTACTTTAGGACTAATAGTATTATGACCTACAAACTGTTTTAGACCTCAATCCTTCTTTAGGTAAACCTTTGAAATAGAATTACAAAATAGTTTTAGACTAATCTAGTTTTACCTAAGAGAGAATTGGTTTTGACATTTTCCTGTCTGTTAAGTTGACAATACTGTAGACCCTATAGTATTGTCAACTTAACAGATGTGTTGATTTGTCATGAAATCACCCATTTTATGTCAAATCAACACAAAAAAGTACATTCTGTACTCGATCTCACCAATTTCAATATAATTTGGCTGACGGGTAAGCACCATATAGTAAAGAAAAAAATTAGATATTTGGTTCATTTGTTGCAGCCGTATTGCCGCAGTAGGGTGGCGAATTTTCCAAAAAATGTGATTTTTCAACATTTCTTTGACTACAAAAATGGCTGTATCCAAAATTCTACATAGGGTATGATTTTTATTTTGGTGCCGTTTGAAAGCTTAAAGTTGGCCCTTTCAAATAGTTACTGCATACTTTTGGATTATTAGTTACAAGATTTTATTATGAGCAAATATAAAATAAAAATGAAAATATCTTAAAAAGCTAAAACAACTGATACTGTAAAAAAGTTGATCGCATAATCATTGATAGAAATTTCAAAAACCACTGTTTTCAGTGAAAACAGTGGTGACTTGGTGAAAAAATTGTTTTTTTGAGGTAGTACGTAATTGAGCACTTTATTGTACCGTTTTTAGGATGAGAAGCCAATCATTATTGTTATAGGAGGTTATTTAGTACTTTTCACCTCCGAGGACAATAATGAATGTAAAAAAAAAACTCCTAGGACGTAAAAGTAATTCATATATTGCCGCCATTACTGTAATATAGCGTGTTCAAAAAAAACAATTTGTGTAAAACCTTCATGAGATTTCTTTAAAAACGTTCATTTTGTTTCTGTTTTTGTTCGTAGACTAATTTTTTTTTCGTTTTTAAAAGGTGCTCTAATTGACAATTTTTGTGTGTTTATTTGTAAAGCTTTTACATTTTTGAGTAAAAGTGTGAAGCTATGGATGAATTCAATGACGACGATAATATGGAGTTAATTGGACGTTTTTTTTTTTCAATTAAGTATATAGCGCAGTTTATTTAATGAGTGCTACCTCAAAAAAAAGTAGTGTATGCCATCCGGCTGAGAATGTCTTTATGTCTTGGCAATTTTTCCCGACTCGCTTCGCTCGTCGGTAAATCTGATTGCCGTGACATAAAGACACACTTCTCAGCCTTATGGCATAAATGACTATTTCACTGTTTTTTTCAGTAAAAAAGTCACTACTTTTTTACACTTTGACATACCTTGACAAATGTTATGTGCTACTGTGTCCAATCCCATGACGGTCCCAAAATGAAACATTGTGGACATTTTACTACCAGTTTAAGCTCTTTTAAATAATTTTCTTAATTTTTTTTTAAAAAATTGGCTTTTTGGATATTAGCAAAAGTATACAGTAACTATTTAAAAGGACCGAATTTAAGCTTTTAAACGTAACTAAAATTAAAATAATAATTTATGCAGAATTTTAGATACAGCTATTTTTGTTGTCAAATAAATGTTAAACATAACATTTTTTGGACTTTTTTTAAAAATAAATTTAGTGGGTTAAACCTTTGGGACTATTACGAAAATTGCAATGGGCTCTTGAACTATGATGTTCTTCTGTATAGTTTATGTTACATGCCATATCGCCATAGAATCACCAAACCCGGATACTAGCTAAGAGCTTGCCGTAGCTTGTTGTTGACACCAGCTAAGCTTGCCGTTGCTTTTTGTTGATACCAGCTAAGCTTGCCGTAGCTTTCTGTTGATACCAGCTAAGCTTGCCGTAGCTTTTTGTTAGGAAGAATTGGTTAATTCTCTATACCATGAAATAAAATTTACATTTGTTTATCCCAGCTAGTTCACTTGTATTTTGATTTAATTTACTTGAAAGCTCTTGAGAAAAGTAGAATCAACTGTCAAGCGTAAAGTCTAAACTTTTTTTTCAGTACATTTTCTTATCTTCCTTTTGTAAGGACTTTTAATAAATAATTCAGAGACAGAATTACTTTTAAAGAGCTTTATATTGCATTTTATATTCCTTGCTGTATTTGACACTATTCTGTTGAGTCATTAAAATTTTGTTTCTAAAATACTTTATGAAATCAGAATTTAAAATTCTAGGTTTATTAATGAAGACTTCAGTCCTGTAGAAATTTTATTTAAATAAACATTAATAATAGACGTTTCGCATGGCGAAGCCTGGCATCTTCAGTGTAAACAATTTAAACAGAATTTAAAACTATAAAATCATGCGGAATTATCCTCACTGTCTGGGACGGTTAATGTTGCCAAAATTATCATCGAGAGAGCACAACCAGGCCTGATGCTGATTTTTTCAAAGTTTTAACTATCTGGCATAAACAAAGTGGGAGTAACAGTGATAACGCACACACACATATACAATTTAGATACAATATTTTCTAGTTGAAGCTACTGAAACTCATTGTTGAAAGTCACAGCTCTTGTGTGGACTTTCAACTTAGTTATCACGAATTAGTAAGAAATTACAAGTGTTGACAATTTAATAAGAAACTATTCAGGAGGTTTTTAAAACGGATAACTTAGGAGAAAACACGGTTTAGAATTATTTCTGTAAATAACATTTTTCTTGAAGTAGTACGTAATTGAGCACTTTATTGGACCGTTTTTAGAATGAGAAGCCAATCATTATTGTTATAGGAGGTTATTTACAAAATACAAAATGTTTTTATTGATATAAATACAACATTACATTGTAAACGATCAATCGTCAAATCATCAATCTTATTCATTGAATTAAGCTTTAATGTTAAAACTAATAATATAATATAAATAACAAAAACTAAATAATTGTACGTAATATTAAATAACCTCATCTAGACTTAAAAACTACACTATTAATCTTGTAACACACAAACCCATGCATACATACACATATACATACATACACACACATACATATTATTTCATACATACACATACACATACATTGCAATTTTTTTCAACTATTAAAACAACATAAATATCTAATTAATAAAAATATATATAAAATAAAATTAATATATCAATATTATATTTAAGATACTAAACAATAAAAAAACATGATATATAATTATATGTAGTTAAAAAATAATAAATTAATAGAACTAACAACATGGGACTTACTAAAAATGACTAGATAACTTAAACTTGTTAAGTTGGCTTACGCCCGGAGTGAACTGTGTGAGAACACGGAACGGTAGAGCGCAAGGCACATCGGACCTCTAATTAGTAACTTTTCACCTCCGAGGACATTAATGAATGTAAAAAAAACTCCTAGGACGTAAAAGTAATTCATATATTGCGCCATTACTGTAAGTAGCGTTTCAAAAAAACATCTCTGTAAACCTTCATGAGGTTCTTAAAAACGTTCAGTTTGTTTTCTGTTTTTTTCGTAGACTAATTTTTTCGTTTTTAAAAGTTGTTCTAATTGTCAACTTTTGTGTGTTATTTGTAATGCTTACATTTTTGAGTAAAAAGTGTGAAGCTATGGATGATTCAAGACGACGATAATATGGAGTTAATTGGACGTTGTGTTTTTCAATTAAGTATATAGCGCTGTTTATTAATGAGTGCTACCTCAAAAAAAATTTATGCCATCCGGCTGAGAATGTCTATGTCTTGGCAATTTTTCGCTTGTCGGTAAATCTAATTGCCGTAACATAAAGACACAATTCTCAGCCTTATGGCATAAATAACTATTTCCCATGTATCAAAGGTATAAATAAGGAAAAGTGATGATAACTTAAAAAAATCGGGTACGGGGTACCTCGGAACTTTCCTCCTCATTACATCGGATCGCTTCACTTATCCTCATCGTTTGGATTCGCTTCGCTCATTCTCAGAAATACAGTTCACCAAATTTATACTGCAACATGCCTTTGACTCGCCTCACATGTCTTCAGATAGTAAATGCATCTGTATAATTCTTAGCAGTCATCCATACAGCACTGACCACGCTCAATGCTCATTAATTTTTATGATCAAACAAAAATCATGGATATACTTGTCGTATTAAAACGGAACTTAGTGTACTTAATTATAACAAGTGTAATAATATACACTTTTAACAAATTTCAACTCGAGTATACCTTTTCCCAATTTTTTAAAAAACGTACACAAGTCATTCAATAAAAATTGAATTAATGCTGATAATGAGATGAAACTTGGCAAATATGTTAGCCTTATACATAGTCACATGAGTGCCAAATGTCAATCTAAACGCATTATTTTTCCGCGTTTTATGATTTTTCTAAATTGTTTGCTGAGTCATTATTGCGAGTTAACGGCGTCATAAAAAAAATTATTTTCCTAATAGCACAACTACAGCGGTAGACTGATTTTTGTACTAAGTTTCAACTCTCTAGCATAAATACACTGGGAACTACGATGATAACAGACACACACACACACACATACAGACAGACAACTTTGCGAAAACCACTAAGGAGGCCTTAAAAAAACACCTGAAACGGATAATTCCGGTTTCATCCCGGTTTCGGATTTTTTTGCAAAAACAATACTTTTTCCATATACCTACGGTATAAATGATGTGAAGTAAAAAGTCAGGTACATAAAATAAAATTATTAATTTGAATAACATAAAGTTCTCTTAATAAAGCTCTGTAGGAAGCCGAAGTCTTGAAAAAGCTTTTACCAAAAGAAACCTCAGTCAGGAGAGATTATCTGAAAAAAGTTTTTTTTTATTTTCTTTTAAGCGGCCTGGAAAAACTGTATCTAAAAATCTCCTCGTAAGGTATCTTTCCTGTCAAAGAAAGTAGGGGAAAGATAAGGACATTGAAGGTTTAACTAAAGAAAACCAAACCTTTCAAAAATAATATTGTACATTAGTATACTTAACTGAAAAATAAACCAAATGAAATAATTCCTTGATGATTAAAATAAAATAACAATTGATCGGTCCAGAAGTCATAAAAAATGTTTTGTATACTTATTCACTGCAAAACGAAATAGATAGACTTCTAAATTATTGAAGTTCATAAAAACTTCGTATTAGGTAGAGGGGAGAGATGTAAACCCCACTCCTTCCTTATACCTACAATCCTCAACATACCGCCCACCTTGAAATATTATTCCTATTAAGGTTTTCTTTTCTTTTCACTTCACTTGAAAATTACTCTGAGTATTTATGGCTGGAGTCACGTGACTTCCTTAGTCACGGGACTACTATAAATCATTCTTCCCTTTTTCTGTAATTTTTCTTTCTTTAGTATTCAGATGCATTTCTTCTTTCTTTCTATTCTTCTACCTAATAATTATTATGTATTCGTATTCTATTTCAAATATTTTATTCAATGTTTATATTCTTTATTCTTCGTAATTAAGTTATGCAACGCCATATTTTAATTAGTTCAATTAATTATTATTTTTATGATTAAAAAAAATAATAATAAGTGATAGGCAATTGAATGAAAGTATGAAGGCTATTTTTTCACTCTTGCTGGTTATGATCCATGTTATTCCCTCTGGTTAAATAATTAACTTCCTTAATTAATAATAAACTGCTTCCTTGCAGTAATTTTTAAAACAGCCGAGTTAAGAATTTGTTTAAAACCGCTTTTTATTTAATAGTGAGAAAACTTTACACTCTATCGGAAGTTTTTCTTTTACGCTTAAAAATTAGGATACAGGTAACATAGAAGTATTTCTCCCTTTATCGAATTCGCGAATCCTCACCACTTCTAATTTGCTTATTTTTCGTTCTCAGAATATAAAAAAAGCGCGAAAACATTTAAAGATAACTGACTAAGCTTAAAGATAAGTAACTAAGCTTAATTAACTAGTGCAAATAATAGTGCGTACTGCTAATTTTAGAGGCATAGTTTTGTACAACCAACTGGATAATTATGCGCATTTCCTTTGAAAAATACAGACAAAATGAGTTGCGAGCAGTGCTTGACAATTGAGTAACTGCTTAGGTTCTAAAGCATAAACCGGAACCTTAAGCAAGAAATGGGTTGTTAGGCACGGAAACACGAATTCTAAATGAAATTCGCCCGACAACGGACCACAGTGCCAGAATTATTTTGTAGTTATAAACTTGTATAATGTAAAAAACTATAAAAAATTATCATTCCAACCAGGATTGTTGTTAAGCACGGAAACACGCATCCATAAGAAAATTCGCCCGAAATGCGGATAGCCGCACCAGCATTATTTAGTAATTTAGATGACTCGAGTTTTCCAGGTCAGGCTCCTGGTCTGCAAGTAACGTTACAGATACAATAAACAATAGCACATACAAATCTGCTTTATCGAAAATATAGAGAGGGTGTACATAAAATACCAAAAACATATGTTTTATTAGTTGTTGTTAAAGAAGTATAAAAAAAGCAACTGATAGAGATGTTTAAATTGCTTATTTTCAATATCTCTATTTCTACACATAAAATCAATTACTTTTTCAATCACTATATGAGGCGTTCTGTATTTGTTTCATTTCCAATAATCTCTTTGTCTTTTCTACTTGTCGTTTCAATTCTTCTAGAACACAATTTCTTAGAAGACGAAGATATTGCTCTGAACAGAATCGGTCCTAAACAAGAAAAGTTGCAAGGACGTGGACCCAATAGAAATTAATCGTCTTATTGTCTGTATATAATGGCTTCTCTATTTAACAACTTCTTTTTGTTTTAGTTTCTTCTATGTACTTTTTACTAAGTTGCATCTTTAGTATAAGTGGGGAGGGGGTGTCACCGTGGTGTATTGGTTAGCATGTCTGGTTGACACCCAGACAGTACGGTTTTGATCCTCGTCGGGACATCCAGGATTTCTTTCTATGATGATGATGATGATGCCCGTTTAGAGCCTTGTGTGCCGTTTTGCCTTATGAGCCTTGTGGCTCATTAGGATAAACTCTGCGGGAACCACCGGGTGGTAGTAGCAACCGTTACGCTCAAAGTGTATTCTAAAATTGGCGATAATTTATCTAATCAATAATTACATATAAACTGAGAGCTTAACCTGGGATGCGAACCCCAGACCCCCGTGGTATCAAAGGTCAGTGTAAAGACTAACACTCTTACGACCTCGGCCACGGAGGATTACCATCAAACGAATGGAAATCCTTTTTCAGATTTCTGGCGATTAGGGGATCCGGCATATGCCGTCCTTTGAAAGGAACGTTAAAATGGTGGTTCCGAACGTATACGATGGCAGGTACTCGTAAAAGATCCCTAAGTATAAATAAACCTTGGTGTAGAAAACATTTAGGACCCTTATGAGTAGCTTATATAAATATACCATATGTTTCTGTCTCATGGCTACGACATTAGGAGGTTTGGTCTAGCAATGACCACGTGTTGTTTCTAGTTAAAGCTATAGAAACATAGGAAAGCAGCGGCTCTTCTGTGGATGGACACAAAATGCCTGCACTAGAACTTATAAAGTAAAGCAGTATCTTCTAACTTAGGGAATCGGCAAAACAAGCCTAACAACCTACTTGCTAGGTGATTTATCACCTCTCCCTAATTACTATTATTATCACCGTACGTATAAAAGAAAAAATATTGCGTTCGCACAAGTCACAAGAGTTGGTGTCTGAGTTGTTTGCCTCAGGTGTTAAAACTTTCTAAGCGGTTTTACCAAGAACTTTCTGTAAATGTGTCTATCTGCTATGACTGTAGCTCGCAGAGCACTTATAGAGGTTGAACTCAACCTTACATAAGTATACCTCCCTTACAAGAGGTGAAGCCAATTTCACTATTCGGTGATAACGCGATAGTTCTAGAAGCGAAGATGCTTGTGGAAAACGTAGGCATAGCCGATGTCTTCTATCAGGAGTTTTTGACTTCCATAAATAGCGGGAGCGTCTGCCTCGATATCCTCAGCAAGTTTATGTATTAACCGTCTAAAAACGAACTGTAATATAAAAAGTTATATCCATATTCTAAAAACGAACGAAGCAAGTTCGACGTGGTAAGGATGGACATAGAGAATCCAATGATCTGGAAAAAACAGAGGTACCCCGTACCCGATTTTCTATTTGCTTTAAAACTAATATAAACCACCGTGTGTTTTTAATCCTTTGATAGAAAGGAAAGCTCTCACATCTAAATAAAAACCATTAAAATTGAAACCGCGAAAAAACAGACCACAGCGCTCTCGCGTATTAAAATACAAAAGCTTTCTAACTCCAAGAACCTTTTCAACAACAGCTTTTGTCCATATCCTTATCGAGCTAAAACCCATTTTTATTAAACCCCCGAAACGTGTGAGCACTACGTCGTGTGAGAAAATAATACTTTCAAGTAATTATTTAGAATATTGTGATTTTTTATCTCCTTTAACAAAAGAGAAAATCATTATAATAAAAAATGTCACACTCATTTTATCGTGAATTCTTATAAAAATACGGTTATGGGGTTGTTCGGAGGAAAGATGAAAGCCTCTTCTAACAGATGTTCCCTAACTGATTCCACTTGGACTCTGGATAATTCAGAAAATATTATTTTTATGACGTCATTAACCCGCAATAATGACTCGGCAAAAATGTCTAATAATCATACAACACGAAAAAATAATGGGACACCCTTGATATCAGTGTCAATGATGTATGATTCCCTTGACGTAATAAATATGTATAACTAAGTTTCGTTAGTACAACTTAGTACTAACGATAATATAACAAGTATATCCATAATTTTTGGTGGGTTATAAGCATTGTCGAGCGTGGTCAGTGCCTGGATAAATGACAAACTGGGATTGAAACGAATGAACGAATGTATTTGCAATCTGAGGACGAGCGAAGCAAGTCCAAAGAGGGGTTGCACCGTACATATGAGTTGTATATTCTTAGGACGAGCGAAGCGAATCCGAAGCAGGGAGGATGAGCGTAGCGAATCCGATGTAATGAGGAAAAGTTCCGAGGTAACCCGTACCCGATTTTTTATTATTTACTATTACTCATCATTAACTATTAATTATAGTACGACATACAGCTAAAATCAGTTGACAGCGCGGGAATAATGTTGAGGAACTAATAATGTTGGCCTGATTTTAATTTGAGGGTGAGGTTTAACATTCAGGACAACCTTATTGGCTCCCTTGCATTATTTTCCCACGCTGTCAACTGATTTTAGCAGTGTCGTATTATAGTAATGTTGTATTCTTCTAAGTTCGTCTAAGTTCATGTCTCATAGTGGTTGAAAATATGGTTTGAATGGTTAGTAGATCTTGTGGAATATAAGGCAAACTTGAATTTCACAATTTCGTGTGAGTGAAGCGACACCTGGGGAATTTTTCTGGTAATTTTTCCCAAAGTATCTTTTTAATTACCTACAGTAAGTAAACAAAAGAAGTTTTGTATTCTATTAGTTTTCAGCTAAGTATTAATTGATGATTGAAAGTTTATAATCATTTTCAGAAGGATTTAGGAGTGGAGAAAGTTTTCCTAATTACAAAGGGTCATTGTTTTTTAAGGGAAAAATTGGAGAGAGGATAGAAACTTGAACCAATCAATCACACCTGGTTACTTGTGGAAGGGGTCTCGAGACTTGACCCTTCATGCTGCCACTAAAGGGTTATGGAAAGAGTTGAAAACTACCTTTATACGTTACCTTTGCACACTGCCTAAATATAGATCCCTAAGTAGCCTTAGTTAAGGGTTTTGTCATAAACTTAGTTAGGAATTTGTTTAGAGAATATAAAGTAGACTTAAACCTTTGTGTTTT
>JACMZG010001914.1:4669124-4689124 GCA_018340805.1 Microvelia longipes | reverse complement strand
ATTGTGAGGACAAAAATACAGATGTATTTTGTGTACAAAATTACAGATGTATTGAGTGTACAAGATACAGGTGTATTGTGAGGACAAAAATACAGATGTATCGTGAGAAAAAACACATTTGGGAACAAATATACAGATATATCGTGTTAACAAAATTACAGATGTATTGACTGTACAAGATACAGTTGTATTGAGTGTACAAAAATACAGATGTATTGTGTGTACAAAATTGCAGATGTATTGAGTGTACAAGATACAGGTGTATTGTGCAAAAATTGTATGTGTACAAAATTACAGATGTTTGAGTGTACAAGATACAGGTGTATTGTGAGGACAATACAGATGTATGGTGTACAAAAAATTACAGATGTATTGATGTACAAGATACAGGTGTATTGTGAGGACAAAAATACAGATGTATTGTGTGTACAAAATTACAGATGTATTGAGTGTACAAGATACAGGTGTATTGTGAGGACAAAAATACAGATGTATTGTGTGTACAAAATTACAGATGTATTGAGTGTACAAGATACAGGTGTATTGTGAGGACAAAAATATAGATGTATTGTGTGTACAAATTACAGATGTATTGAGTGTACAAGATACAGTGTATTGTGAGGACAAAAATACAGATGTATTGTGTGTACAAAATTACAGATGTATTGAGTGTAAGATTTGTATTGTGAGGACAAAATACAGATGTATTGTGTGTACAAATTACAGATGTATTGAGTGTACAAGATACAGGTGTATTGTGAGGACAGGTGTATTGTGACAGATGTATTGAGTGTACAACAGGTGTATTGTGAGGACAAAATACAGATGTATCGTGAGAAAAAAATCACATTTGGGAACAAATATACAGATATATCGTGTTAACAAAAATACAGATGTATTGTGTGTACAAAAATACAGATGTATTCTGAGAACAAAAATAGAAATATATTGTGTGAACTAAAAACTAATAATCTATTAGTTCCTTTTAGTGAATATCCTATTCGCGATTCAAAGTCCGTAGCAGTGCCACCGACGCTGATAAGAAATGGATAAAGAAATGGTGATCGTTATTAAAGTCCTTATGGGGGACTTTTTTAAGTTTTTGGGTTTTTTTTATTTTTGACGATTGTTTATTTAATTTTTTTTAATTAATTTTAGGGCGAATAAACTCAGTAAAATCACTATTTCATTGAAACACAGGGTTTTAATGGGTTGTCATAAGAAGGGAAAAATCACAATATAGTTTTTTATTTTTTTTATTGTTAATTAATGTTACTTTTAAATAATTTTAGTTTGGAAAAACACACAAAATTACCTTTTTATTGCATTAAATTGTTTAAACTAGTTGTAACAAGTATTTAAATTAACTGATAACAAGCTGATTTTTACCGTAATGGTGTTATAATTTATTAATCAATTTTATTTACACACTAAAATAATTAATAACTCAATAAATTCACTTTTTTGTAAAATATTTGTTCAAATTGTCCGTTTAGGTTTTATTATTTCTGGGTTAAATCGGACAAATCCAAGATTTTTCCGTTTGGAAATAAAATATTGTATGCACCTGAAGAGTATTTGACTTTTTTAAGGCTTTTTCATATAGATCTTCTCGAAAATAAAACTTTATAATTCCCTCAGTTACGCCTACGGAATAATAGCCTCCTTTACCCCCTGTTGCATAAATAACTACTTTTATCTACTCTTAAGGAATAGCTGCCCTGTAAATAATTGTATTTACAAAATGTTAAATAGAGCTAGTAAATAAGCTGGTAGACATAAAATAAAATAGAAATATAGAGGGCATTCTAACCAGATTTATACCCCAATATATTTTCCACTAAAACCTAGTTTATTCCAATAAACCAGATTTTCTAGGAATACTAAACCCTCAGAACATTCCATTTACATTTTCAAAACCTTTCAGATAAATTGACTTTATTTCTTCATTTCAAAATGAAAGCTGTAAAAAGAAAATAGATGGCGCATTAATGCAATAGTTGGGAAATAGAATAAAGCAAAATAAACCAAGGTCTAGTAAATACGAAGTTTGAAAAGATACCAAAAGCTCTTTGCTTCAGACTGTTCCAGCGTTTTGCTACTTTTGTGCTTTACAGCACAAGAGTAGCAAGGGCTGTAATACTCTCTTGTGCTTTACACACAAGAATTACAAGCTAGCAAAGTGCTTTACAACACAAGAGTGCAAGGGCTGTAACTCTCTTGTGCTTTACAGCACAAGAGTAGAAGGCTGTAATACTCTCTTGTGCTTACAGCACAAGAGTAGCAAGGGCTGCAATACACTCTTGTGCTTTACAACACAAGAGTAGCAAGGGCTGTAATACTCTCTTGTGCTTTACAGCACAAGAGTAGCAAGGCTGTATACTCTCGTGCTTTACAACACAAGAGAGTAGCAAGGGCTGTAATACTCTCTTGTGCTTTACAACAAGAGTAGCAAGGGCTGTAATACGTGCTTTACAGCAAGAGTAGCAAGGGCTGTAATACTCTCTTGTGCTTTACAGCACAAGAGTAGCAAGGCTGTAATACTCTCTTGTGCTTTACAGCACAAGAGAAGCAAGGGGTGTAATACTCTTTTGTGCTTTACAGCACAAGAGTAGCAAGGGCTGTAATACTCTCTTGTGCTTTACAGCGCAAGACTAGCAGGGGCTATAATACTCTCTTGTGCTTTAGCAGCAAGAGAAGCACAAGTAGGAATGTGCTTTACAGGTAGCATGGGCTGTAATATTTCAAGAGTGTTGCAATAGTATATTACAGAACTAGTTAAGGAATTACCATATTCCTTAATTATTAATTATTAATAATTAAGTACCTGTGGCACGTTTCATTACCCCTTCCTAGCTACGGGCCTAGTTCTACATTTAGAAATTTATTTATGTAAATTTAATTTTTATTTGACATTAAATTTGTATTTTAAATTTTATGAGACTTTTTTACATTTCCTTATTTATCCTTTAGATATATAGGAAAAGTATTGTGTTTGAAAAAAAATTCGAAACCAGGATGAAAGCGGAATTATCCGTTACAGGCGTTTTAAAGCCTTCTGAGTGGTTTTCTCAAAATTTTCTGTCAATATGTGTGTGTGTCTGTTATCATCGTAGCTCCCAGTGTATTTATGCTAGAGAGTTGAAATTTTGTACAAATATCAGTCTACCGCTGTAGTTGTGCTATTCAGAAAATATTTTTATGACGTCATTAACCCGCAATAATGACTTATGAAAGCGAAACTTTCAAAAAATCATAAAACGCGGAAAAAATTATGGGATTGGATTGAGATTTAACACGCATGTGACTATGTATAAGACTAATATATGTGCCAAGTTTCATCTCTTTATTTCATATAAGTTTCAGCATTAGTTCAAATTTTATTAAATGACTTCTGTACGTTTTCTAAAAAATTAGAAAATGGTCTTATTGGGTTGAAATTTGGTGTACCAAGGTGTACATTATTTTCGTAATACATCTGTACACAGATGTTTCGGATTCGAATACAATAATGTATATTCCATATTTGTTTTTTTTTGAGGGCCTGAATCGATAAGAATATTTGAGATCATAAAACTTAAGAAGCATCAGTATAAGCGATGGTTAAGTATGTGACTATGTTATAATAGTGAGTATGTAACCGCTTAGAGTATGATATGATACAGGAGTATATATATATATATATTATATATATATTATTGTGCAATATTATCCTATTATCATATATCGTTTATATGAATAAGACGATAGGGAAGCTCGTAATTATTACCTCAAATAAATAGTAGTGCATTAGGATATTTTAATTGCATGTTATAATATAAGTATTGGCTATGAATCTGTATTAATTCTTATGTAGATACTATATGCTATTTATTTATCGATTAAAAAGCAAGTTTGTTCCAAAGTAGGAGAGGAATGAGCGTATTTTAACCCTCCATGCGTAATTTTTCGGCAGTATTTTTTACTACTGAGATTAAATGTAATATTACATTGTGTAAATTAGTTTTACATCACCACGATAGTACTGCAGAATCATTCTAGTAGAATATACGCTTTTTATCCGATGGAAAAAATACATTTATATAATTTTATTTTTTACTTTTACTTTTATTTATGTTAACTAAGGTTAGAGTTATATATATAAAATAGCGATTGGGAGTGTGGTATTTAAAAAAAGAAGATAGGCGAGTGAATGTAGGTATTATGGATCTAAGGTTAGTTATTAGATTTATCATTTTGTCAAAGTGGATTGTAAGTGGTTACGGATTTTTTGTGTGGGTCTTTTCTAGAGTATAGTATTGGTCTTATGTAATTGTTGCTGAAGAACGTGGAGCATTCGGACTCATTAGGTTTATATTGGACATGTTGAATTTTTTCTCAAATAAGTGTACTGTAAAATTAACTCTTAGATAGTATTGAATTTATTTTTATAATGTATTGTACTAACTCCACTCTTAGAAATGATTGATTTGTGTTGTAATACTGTATTTTCCTATTCCGGGGAGAGAACCATCGAATGTAGTTTACAGTGTAAATTTTGTTTTTCAAGCACAAAATTTTATTGAAGGTATGCCGTACTTTATTTATCACCAATATCGGCGAACATGATTTACGGGAGACAGTAGTTCTTTTTTTTAAGAGAGTACGTATCTGTTTTTTTCAGATTGAGGAACAAAGAGTCATAAATAAAGAAATGGTCTCTGAACCATTCCAAATTCTTTCGTACCATATGCATGGAGCTCAAGGTTTCTGCGAGCTCGATAATAAAAATGAATGTTGTTGTGTCAGAGTTGAGTGTGTGTTATAATCAGTAATGGAGTCTTCATGTTATGGAGTGTTTCATGTTATGTAGAAATACTTTAGTTTGATTTATGTTGTCTGTTGTAAATTTGAGATGTTATCGGGTAGGAACCACGAATGTAGTTTACAGAATCGTAAATGGCTTGAGGCATGCTTTTTGTTGAAGGCATATGATTTGACATTCCATTTACTACTTATCAGGTTCTGCGAGCGAGATTACACAGTTATGGGTAGTATTAAATATTGAATATGAATTAAAACATGTGCTGTGAAATAGAGGTATATATTCTTTAAATTATAACAATAAACTCTCGTTCAACGATAAAGAACAACCAAATACAAGTGGTGCCCCCACGTGTATGTCCCCCAATACGTTATGTACCCATAACGTATTGGGGGGAAATTACCTTAATTTTAGTTTAGTAATCGGACCTCCCTCAACCTATGCTTTAGTTAAGGACAATCGCCATCAACATAATAGGAATAATTCTAAACCTAAACCTTTTAATTTTGAGAAGTTGGTTTCAGTGTGAGGAATAACCAATTTGGTTTAAGACTCAGATTAGGTCAACTGGCTTGTTTCTGGTGTGTTCTGTGTCAAACCCAAGCGTAATGTTGTTCGGAAATTCGCTAAAAACTTTTTAAACCAATCAGACGCGTTTTTATTCTATTGACAATAGTAACAAAGTTTACCATTGATAAGTTGTAGTTTTTCTTTGTATTTAGGGTTTTCTTTTTAATAAAAACTAATTAAAAGCCCCATATCACATTCACACCCAATATTGTGCCAATATAATGTTGTTTAATAAAAACCCAATAGACCCGAGAAATAGCCAAGAATCGTTTTGTCAAAGACCAAACTGTATTTTATTTCCAATTTTCTTGTCTACTCTTTATTAATATTTCCTCTTCTCTTTTTTAACCTTCGTTACACCCTTTTTTGCCTTTATTCAAATCCTTTCTAAATTAGGTCAAAACAATTTAGCTCTTGCAATGCCTAAATGATGTTGGCATTAAAATACCAACGTGTGGTTTTAAGAATGACTTATTATTCATCCTTTGGCAATTTTTATAATCCACATCTGAGTTGATCAAGTTTATAACGACATTTAATCGTTAATATCTTTTATTTTTAGATTTTTAATTTAGTTTAAATTATCTCTTTTCACGATAATAAATGTTGGTTGTTTTTAATGTCTCAACGTAGTATAGTTTTTTTACGTTTTTTTTTTCAATCATAGCTTACCAAACCATACTAAGGTGCAATATGAAATAGTTTGTCAGTTTACTGAGAGTAGTTAGTCATAATAAACTTTGATGATGACTAATTTTTTAGTCGAAAGCTTTGTATAAATAATAATTAATAATGATAATGCCCGTTTAAACCTTGTGGCTATCAGGGATTACCCCCTGCTTGGAACCACCTCGCGTGAGTAGTAGCAACCGTTTACGCTTCAACTTATTCTAGAAGTTGTGCATTATCTAAACAATAATCTTCTTTAAACTGGAAGAGTATGATGCGACCCCAGACCTCCGTGGGGTCAAGTCTTAGTTTGTAAGACTAACGCCGTTTAACGACCTCGGCCCGGACGCGGGCGAAAGCTTTTTATTAACTATAAAATAATAAAGGATATTTGTAGCGAGCTATATGCCCCGTACGAGGACAATTTTGATCACAAATAAAATTTAATTCTGCCTCACAAAGGGGTAATGTCTGAAAGCTAGTGACGGAGGGGATATTAATTTTAAAGAAGGTCAGATTAAGGCTGTATCAACATTTTTCTAATCTTTCTTTGTTCTTAAGGAGAATGTTAGGAAAATGTTTAGGAAGTGTCTTTAATACGGGCCTAAGTGTATGAGGAATTAGAATGGTAGCTAGGAGGCGTAAAAGTTTTATTACGAGATATTGCAGGTTCTGGACCAAAAGTAATATTAAAGTCATCGACGCCATAGAGTTTATATGAGAGCATGATATGAGCATCTTCCATTAGATGAACGGATTATCGTAGATCGGACGAAAGATTATTTTATAGGAATTGAAAGGTTTTATAATTGAACAAACTATTGTGCGAGAGTCAGCCAAGAATGTACAAGCAAAAGCAAACTACATTGGCACTGATCATCACTGCGAATAATGTCATTCCACTTTGTTTCGTTAGTCTTCATCAGGTGCGACAGAGCTGAACTAAGGTGGAGCCCACAAATAGAGAGACACTCGACATTATGTCGAGCATAAGATGACGATGGTCGAATATGGAACAGTTCCCAGATGTAGCTATATGTTTTAGCGTGTTACATTTCCTATGGTGTCACTCGCATATTAATTGTGTCAACTATTCATGTTTTTGCAAAACCACGGTATATCAAGTGATACATGTTTTAGTTATCATTCATTGTTTAGATTTAGTTCCAGAGTTCTATTACGTAAGTCCACATGAGTTTTATAATAGTCTTGTGAATAAGTAGTTTGTTCTGTAAAGTTAGTTGTAAACGTCTTTTAAGTATAGTCGCATTTAGTTAAAGCGTCTTTGCGTCCTGTCGTTTTGCCTCAGGATGTAAAGCCCAGGTAAAGTGTTGGTAAGCAATTTGCCGAGGAAAAGTTTCGAGGAATCCCATACCCAATTATTATAGCTTCCCTTCAGCTAGTAAATTAATAAATTATAACCGATAATCACTGATCTATGTTTATTTGTTACAGGTTGGTATTCGCTGATCTATGACATTCTGAAATTAATTCGTGCACATACCTAAGGTAATTGTACGTCTTGAGTTTACGTAGAATTGAACATGGTTTAGGTTCGTGTTCAACCTTGTTTGACCCTACAGCCATCTGAAACCCCCCTTGAAAATATACAGTTATAAAAGAATTGATCCTGATCCTCGCCCTAAACCGTGCCGAATATGCAGAACCCCCAAATCCTACTACTGAAAACAAGGACTAAGCTTTTATCACATATTTAAATACGAATTCAAACACGTATTCAAACACGAATTCGAACACGTATTCAAACACGAATTCGAACAGTATTCAAACACGAATTCCATCGTATTCAGCACGATTAAAATGAAGGTATACTATTCAAACCGATTCAACAGTATTCAAACACTCAAACACGTATTCAAGAATTAAAACAGTATCAAAAGTATTCAAACACGTATTCAAACACGTATCAAAAGAATTCAAACAGTATTTCAAACACGATTTAACTTTAAACGAATTTAAAACGTATTCAACACAATTCACACAGATTTCAAACACGAATTTAAACACGTATTCAAACACGAATTCATACATAAATATGTAGTATTGTGACTAAAATGTTGAGACTGCTTTTCGTTAAAACAAATGATTAATGAAAAATAATTAGTTCACAGTTCAAAGTCCTGAACTGTGTGTGGTCTATGAGGGAATTGAGATCAAGTCTCGCTAATCTATTTGTCGCCGACACAAAATAATCAAAATCAAAAACAAAGTCTTTTCTGAGTACCTTCTGCTAGGGACGCTGGGTAGAGCGAATAATAATTAAAACAAAACTAATAAATAGTGTAAAAAATATAATATTGTTTATAATAAGTAATAATGTAAAATGTAGGCTATAAATAAGTGTTTATGTAGTGAGGAATCCGTATATAGGAAAACAGATCTCTACAGAACTGTACACTGAATATATATATATTTATTTATTTATTAATTTATTTATTTTTAACGATTTAAATTATGAACGGTGATCGTAAAAAACTGTTAAGTGGCGAATAAGCAGTGCTGTAGGGACTCTAGGCCCTTAGAACTACTTAGAAACAATAATTTGGTATAAGTGTCAGAACAAAAGAGGGCGCTGCATATACTCTTCTAGCAAAGCTTTATACTCCTGTCCTAACACTTCTATCCTCAATATACCGCTTACCTTAAAATATTACACTTGCATAACATGGTCTGTATCTTTCATTTTCTCTTAAAAAGTATTTCACCTGACTATTATAAATTATTTTACCCTCTTTTTGGAAATATCCCTTTTTTAACCAGACATTTTTCTTTACTCCCTACCTCCTTTTTATCCGTAATATTAGTTTAATTATACTTTATGGTTATTACATTTTTCCATTTTCATATTTTTCTTCTTTAATTAACTCTTTATCTTCAATATATTTTAATTAGTTACGTCTAATTAATTTCCTTTCATAATAAAAAGAAGGGAAACCATTAAAAACTTTAAGTCATTAATTTACACCTACACAATACTTCGTAAGTTAAAAGTAAGGTAAGTAAAGACCATTAACAATTAAGCTTTTCGTTGCTGCTTTTTATAAGAGATTTACTTAAAGAAATGATGCTCTAATAATGATGATGTATCTAATAAATGTATAAATAATGATGTATCATAATGAAATCAATAATGATGTATCTCAAATGATGTATCTCAATATGATATATCTCATAATGATGTATCTCAATAATGATGATATTTATAAATGTATCTCAATATTATGATTGCATCTCAATAATGATGTCTATAATAATGTATCTCATAATATGTATCTCATAATGCTAGACAGTTGAAACTTTGTACAAATAGTTACCGCTGTAGTTGAGCTATTCGAAAATAGTTCTTTATTACGTTTCCATCCCAATAACGACTTAGCTGAATTTCGAATTATGACTCGGAAAAATGGTGCGATCGTATTAAGATTTAGCGCGCATGTAGCCATGTTTTAGGCTAACATATGTTAAGTTTATCCATTATCACCTTAGTAATTTTATATTAAATGAATTGTGCACGATTTTTAAAAATCGAAAAATAATCTAATTGGTAACCCCATTCATTGGACCAGAACCTGTCCTTCCTCTCAGCAAATGCAAAACCTCTTCTTGGATAGTGGCTAATGAACACCCTAACTTAACTGTATGCCTTTGCTGGTTGCAGACAAGCAAAAATGTTCATTTTGGGCCAATTGTAAATACAAATTTTCTAATTAACCTCAGCTAGCCTTGCCTTAGGAACCTAGTTAGTGTTCTGACCGGTCACTGTAGATTAAATAAACATCTTAATACTTTAGGCATAATCTCAGAGGCTAACTGCCCATGTGTAGGCATTATGAGAGACAGCCTTTCACCAGCTTGCAGAGTGTGAGGCCTATATTTCTTCGTAACCGCATATTTGGCGTAGGCCTGTATGAAGAGAGCTTTCTTCTCTTAGTTGGAGATATCCTAAATATCAAACTTTCCAAGAGATTTTGGTAGAGTGGTGTAGACTAAGGAATCGGGGTGGCAAGAAGGGCAACAACGTGGCCTATTTGCCTGCTTTGCCTCCCTACCCTATTACTACTACTACTAATTGAGTTAAAATTCCCTATAAGTTTATACCATTACGTAATAAACTAGTACAATAAGTTTCGTTTTAATACGAAAAGTATATCCATGATACTTGTTGGATCAAAATAGTTAAGCAACATCGAGCGTGGTCAGTGCATGGATAGGTTACCACTAAAAATGTAGCTAATGTATTTTTTATCTGAGAACGTTCAAAGCGATCCCGAAGAGGTGTACAGTAATTTGACGAAATTTATATTCTGAGGACGAGCGAAGCAAGTCCAAATTAGGGAGGAAAAGCGTAGCGAATCCGATGTGTTAAGGAAAACTTCCGAGGTACCCCGTACCTGATTTTGTTTCATGCCTACATTTTATGTTTAATTAAATCGAATAATGATTTTGACAGATTTTCCGACGACAGTGCTTATCTATAAAAAAGGACCTGTAGCCTCAAACTATAAATCGCACAGAAATCTTGGTCGATCTTTTGACAGATATTAGTCGAATTTCGAAAATTTTGTCAGTAAAAAGATACGTCAATGAACCCAAATCTTTTATTGGTTTCAACGTGAAACGCAAGAGGTTTGTATTTGCCAAATGCTGGAAGTGTATGATATATTTCTAGTAAGGCTAGTATCAATATTTTAGTATCATTAATATTACCTTTATTTCTAAAGAGACAATTAATTAAACTTCTCTCGCACGGTCTTATCCTCCACAACTCTTTGTCTTTTAAGTTTGATTCATTTTTGTCCATTTATCTCTTAAATTGTTTGTTCCTATTGTTGAATTGTTCCCGAAAATGTGTTGGGAACACAATCTATCCGAGACAGCCACAGAAGCTCTTTAAAGCCAATAGAACATTAAATGGATCTTTTGTCATATTTATACTTTTCTTTTTCTTTTTTGAAAGGAAAAGGAAGATGTGTTTATTAAAATCAAACAACAATTACTTCGTACACAAGCGTATTTAACAGGATCGTATTGGATACGTATGCAATACGGTCAACTAAACTTCACGTTCTTACAGCGTCTTTGTTAGTCGATCGAGTGATCGCGTTAACTGATCCCGCCAAAACATCGCGTCTTTTATAGTGAAGGTTCACTTTTGGTTATAAGGAAGTTTAAAACAAAGAATATATTTAATTAAATTGTGATTTCTATGCATAATAATAAGTACTACTAAAAATAATTTCCAAAAGTTATTTGATCAAAACGGTAATATAGAAGTAAATAAAGTGAAATAAAGTTGGACGAGAAGTTTTCCGTTTAATACGATCGTCTCTAAACATACAGCGTATAGGGGGATCCATTTAATTCCATCTCCCTAGTTCTAGCGTATGCGATTGGATTCATACAGCTAATATTACAGTATTGAGAAATCGTATCCATACGATACGCGGATCTAGAAGTGGGGTAAACGTACTAAATCATAGTGATATTCTATTTGGCTGCTTTTTAATATATTTATTATGATGTGCAAAAGTTTAATGTTTGGATCCTAACTGTCAACCACCATTTTAATAATCACCTCCTGAAACTAGGTCGGGCAAACAATCCAATTTGCCCCAAGCGTCGGGAGGAAGGACACTGCTTTTCAATTTTTAGGAGAGTGTGAGGCATATGGTTGGTTAAGATTTCAACTTTTTGGACCTGAACCCTCCATGAGAAAGATATTAGATATGAAAAAGATTCTATCTTTGCAAAAAATCAGGGAGCTATGATACTATACTACTACTACTACTACTATGATATTCCATAGTGACACTAGAACAAATTCATCTAGAAATTCACTAGAATAAATTTTATGAAATTTAACAAATGTTCAAAATTTATTTTGAATGTGTGTTAACAACACACACCCACACATATTATATAATATATTATATATATATAATATATATATATATATATATATATTTATATAATATATAATATATATATATATATGTGTGTGTGTTGTGTGTGTGTTAACACACATTCAAAATAAATTTTGAACATTTGTTAAATTCACTCATATATATATAATAAACGCGTAGGCTTCCGCGGTATTTTCATCTACATGACGGATCACCACCGGAAGACCTAACAAAATAATACACCACAACACACACACCACACACACACACACACACAGATTATTAAATTCTTAAGTAGTGTAATAATAAAACTTGAATGTCAGTATATATATATGTAAAATAAATATTCTATCCAATATAATTATAAATTTATACTATACTATCAGTGTAATAATAAATATATATAATGTAATATATTTATAATAAAAAAAAAAAAATAAATAAATATACATCAATAATAATAAAAAATATATATATAATATATTAAATAATAATATAAAATGAATATTATAATGAATAATACAATGTGTGTAGTGTGTATAATAATATTTCTATGTATTATATAGTGTAATAATAAATATATATTAATGTAAAAATGAATATAATAATTGTATAAGTATATAATGTAAATTGTATAATAATTGTATCATTGTAATATAAGTATAAAATAATAATAAGTAAATTTTAAAAACATATTATGTATCTATCTATGATAACAAATAATAATTTTATAAAATAAAATGAATATCTAAATGAATATTAAAGTAGATAATGAATAAAATAAAATAATAATAATAGGAAAAAAAAAGAGAAAGTATAAGAGTATACTTATAGACTTCTTAAAGTTATCTAATTATCTATAACATTATTACTTATATAATTATACAATATTATTATTAGTATTTTCTATTTTCACCTTATTTAGTTCCCTATCCCTTTCAAGGAATGTAAGTATGACTATTAATATCTGGCAAAAATAAAAACTGAAATCTTGGAAACTCATCCTGAGATGCTGAAAGCCCTTCATTTAAAATACTATTACGATAAAAATAAACTGCTGAAATGGGTTTTGATGAAACTGATAAGAAGATTCATGAACAGAATTTTACATAGCTGTGATTTACCAATAATAATAATAATAAATTTATTTGTTTTTAAAGTATATAAACTTCATACAAATGGTTCACAATTAAATAGTACATAATAAAAAAAATTAAATTAAATGTTCACATCTTGAAAAGTTAGAAAAAATAAAAAGTTGAAATTTAAGTTAAAGGGCGAAATTATAAATTTAAAATAAATGACCTTATTTTTAAAACGTTAAGAAAGAATAATAAATAGAAGAGGCCTCTTTCTTTGACAGGATGCCTATAATTGACGCTAATATTAGTATCATCAGAGCATTGGCTACCTATTATATTGTTGGGTAGGAAAGCTTCTCTTTGAGGTTTGTAAATAGGACATCTTAGCATAATATGAGCTAAATTCTCATTTTCTTGCATATTACAGACTGTGCAAAGTTCATTAGTTTTAATTTTATGTAAAATTCCTCTGATAGTTACTTTAATACAACCACTCCAACCAGTACGTATTTGAGCAAGTAGTTTCTGATGGGAATAAGTTAGCTGAGTATCTGGATTTAAGTAACTTGTGTCTATATGGTGAAAACTATTCAGTATGCGGTAGATGGAAGTATAACTAGAGTCCTGTATTCTGTCAAAGTCCTGTTGTTGTAATTTAGTAGCGTAGAGAGTAATTAGTCTTTTCCTGGTCTCTTTAGTGATGGGAAAAGTTAATATATTTGAATTTACGTCGTCTATCTCAGCTAAGAGCTGTTTTACTTGTGAGAACCAATTTAATCTGATCGAATTAGAGGGTACAGAATCCAAAAACGCTAGGCGCTTGAAACATTTTTTAACTAAAGTAGAATCGTCTAATTCATGAATATGGTTTATAAAGTTTATTAATTGTTTAAGTATTTTTTGCAACATGATCTAAGTGAAATTCTTTCTAACAATATAATGGGAGTACTAAACTGAAGAGAGAAATAGTTTTTAAAAAAATAATTTGTGTCCAGATTCGAGCTGATCTAAATATCTTAGAGACCAACTGGGAAGCATACAATAAAGTGCTGATAACACATGCGTATATATCTGACAAACCGCTGTGTAAGAATTATTCGAAGCTCTCGCTAACGTTTCTCTAACTACACCGGAAGCGGATCTACATCTACTTAAAGCTTGATTAGCAGCTTCTTCAAATACCTGTTGGTTATAAAATATTAGTCTTTAACACTTTAATAGATTTAACACTTTTATTAGTGAAACAAATTTTAATACAATAACTTTTAATAATAGCACACCTAGTACACTTTTATTATATTTTTTCTACCCGTTGTTTTGTTATAAGTCTTCTCAGTGTTGCCAATTCCTTAAATCTATAATTTTAAACTAAACGTAGATCTACTAGCTAACACATCTCCCTTTTTAGTTAATACACTTAATAAGTAACATAATCTTTTAATTTTTCAGGCTTATAAATTAACCTCCCACTCTACTCTTAGTACTGTCGCCATTCTTATTATTTTAACACTGTTTTGCCTTTGTATATTTTGATTTCTGACACTCTCTTGTTCTTTTGGACTTTTAATAATCACTTGTCTTGGACTTAATGTTACATTCAGATTTTCTTGATTTCTATTATTATCCTCTACATGCTTTTCTGTCACAACCTGTCGATCCTTCTCCTCTTGCTCATCGGAATCTCCATATTTAATTGTTTTTATCTCTTGATTAATCTTTCTTTCCTCACTATTTCCATTACTTACCACTTTAGTTTGATCTATTATTCTAAATTTCTTTAAGTGAAATCTATTTCTCCTCACTAGTTTACCGTTTTCCATTCTTATCCAATATGATCTTGGTGTTTCATCTTTTCTTTCCACAATACCCTTTCTCCATTCATCGTTCCATTTCACTAAAACCTTTTCTCCTTCCCTTAACTCAGACATATCTTTTGCCGTTTTATTGTAATATTCTTCACTAACTTTTTGTTTTTCTCTTAATTTATTCCTTAACTCCTTTAGGTCATACTGTATTGGTTCATATTTTGTATTGACTCCCGGTATTTTAGTTCTTGCTTGTCGACTCATCAAAATTTGAGAGGGTGACAACTCTACTCCCTTCAGTGGAGTATTTCTATACTCTAAAAGTGCTGACCAAATGTCGTTTCCATTATCTTGTGCTTTTTTAAAAATTGACTTGACAGTTTGGACAGTTCTTTCGGCTTGTCCGTTAGATTTGGGGTATCTAGGACTTGAAAATGTTAATTTGATGCCCCATTCTTCAGCAAATATATTAAACTGATATGAGTTGAAAGGATTGTTATCAGCTACTATTTCTGTGGGTATTCCCCATCTGGCAAATATTTGTTTCAATTGATTTAAAACCTCATTTGCTGATTTATTTTGAAGAAACTGTACTTCAACCCATTTGGACAAATAGTCAATTACAACTAAATATGTTTTTCCACTAAATTCAAACAAATCCATACCTACTCTTTGGAACGGGTATTCCGGAATTTCATAAGAAATAAGAGTTTCCTTTTGATTATTTCTACTATTCATTTGACAAGTTTTGCAAGTTTCAACATAAGTCTGAACATCAGATAGTATTCCAGGCCAATGTATAATTTCTTTTGCTCTTCTTTTTGTCCTCTCTACTCCAAAATGAGCCTCGTGTAATTTATAAAGCATATCTCTCCTCAACTCTATCGGTATTACCACTCTATCTTCAAACAATACTAGCCCTTCTTCCACTGTTATCTTTTCACTATTCTTACAGAAATATTTCAACTCTCCTTCATGCTTAGACACATCTTTTGGCCATCCTTTCATATAGTAATTTATAACTTTTTTCATAACTTCATCTTTTTCTGTTGCTTTCACTACTCTTTCCCTTTGCTTGTCACTCAAGCCTAAATATTTCACCACCATGTGCACGTTGCCCTCTAAATCTTCCTCCTTTGAGACAATTGCTTCTTTTGGCAATCCGGATCTACTTAGCAAATCAGCAGCTCCCATATCTTTTCCTGGTATGTATTCCACTTCCAAATCATATCTGAGCAGTTTCAACCTCATTCTTTGTATTCTAACTGATACAATATCACCTATATCTTTCTTGAAAATTCCTATTAAAGGTTTATGATCAGTCTGAATCTTTACTTTTTTCCCAATAATGTAATAATTGAATTTCACACAAGCAAATAAAATACTTAAAAGTTCTTTTTCTATTTGTGCATACCCTTGTTCTGTTTGGGACAATCTTCTTGATGCATAAGCAATAGGTATGCTGTCTTGATACATGCAGCATCCTAATCCAATTTGACTAGCATCTGCTTTTATTAAAATTTCCTTTTCCGGATTAAAAACTCCCAAAGCAGGTGCACTCACTAGAGCTTTCTTTAAATTTTCTAGTGCCTCATCATGAGACTTCAGCCATGTAAACTCCACATTTTTCTTTAACAGTTCCCTTAGTGGGGCTGTCAAGTCAGCCATATTTTCAATAAAAGGTCTAACATAGTTATAAACTCCCAATATCTTTTGCAATTCATTCACATTTGCTGGTCTTTCAATATCTTCTAATGCTTTTATCCTTTCTTTATCTATGTGTACTCCCTCTTTATCAAACTCAAATCCAAGATATTTCACTCTCTCTTGCATGTATTGTAACTTTTGTTGGTTGAACTTAATGTTAAACTTCCTGGCCATACGTAAAACTTCTTGAACAGCTTCATCATGCTCTTTCTTAGTTGGAGCTGCAACATAACATCATCAATGTACACTTTAACATATTTTATGCCTCCAAACACTCTTACAGCTATTTTGTGAAATTTTTCAGGGGCACTTCGTACTCCGAATGGCAAAACACAGAATTTATAGCAGCCAAATGGAGTGCTAAAAGTACACAAATCAGCAGATTTATGATCTAGTTTAATTTGGTAAAAGCCTTCTTTTACATCAAACACACTAAAGTATAACTTACCTCCTAATTCCGCACTTAATTCAGTCACTTTAGGTATTTCAATAAAATCTCTTTTTAACGCTTTATTTAATTCTTGAGGATGTAAACAATTCTTAGTGACTTATCAGGTTTCTCTACAACTACTATTTGACTAACCCATCCTGATGGCGATTCAACCTTTCTATTATTTTTTTTCTTCCAAATCATCAAGTGCTTTCTTCAGCCTATCCCTGATTGCATACGGAACTCTTCTAGGTGGCCTTGCCACAGGTTCTACTTTATCATCAAACGCTAATTCTGTAATAAAAGGATATTCTCCTTGTCCATTGAACATCAAAATTATTTGTTATAAAAATCTCTTTTTCATTACTAACCTTCTTGTCAATTACCTCATATGTTTTCCTAATTAATTTGAACATTACACAAGCTTCTAAACCCATTATTGGTACAATCATCATTGTCTATTATTATGAATTCAAGAGAGTAACTTACAGTGTTGTACTTCACATTTAAATTAATGGTTCCTAAAGGAGTCAGAATGAAGCCACCATATGACTGAATTCTTTTATTGGTTCGCCTCAAACCAACTTTTGGCAGTATATTTTTTAATATTTTTAAAGGCAATAAATTTAGTTGGCTCCCAGTATCTAATTTAAAATTTACAACGGTACCTTCAACAATTAAATTTCCCTCCATATGTTATCGGGGGCATTTTCACTTTGTATGGCATCAATATAAAAATAATCTTGCCCTTCTTGAATTGAATTTACCTTCTTGTGCATATATTCATTATTGCAGACCAAGGCGAAGTGATTTCGTACTCCACATTTTGCACATGTCTTCCCATATGCTGGACAAGATCTCGGGCCATGTCTTGATTTACATTTTTTACAATTATACATATCTCCTGTCCTCGTAACTCCAGCATTTTGATAACTAGTCCCTGGTACTCCACCAATTCCATTATTATTATCATTTTGTTTGTTGGGTTTTCTATAATTATTAAGAGCATGGACTTCTTTTACAGTACTTGAGTCCATACTAGTAGCTTGTTGGTGAGCCAATTGTACACTTTGACACCTAGTAATGGCTGTTGACAGTTTTAGGTCATGTACCCTTAGCAAGGACTCCCTGACTTCCGAATCGTAAATTCCCATCACAATCCGGTCACGTATCATACTGTCTAATTGGTCACCAAAGTTACATTTAGATGCAAGTATTTTTACGTCTTTTAAAAATATTTCAAAAGGTTCCCCTTGTTTTTGACTTCTAGAATAGAATTTGAACCTATCAAATATTTCATTTTTAGCAGGTTTAAAATATTTATCAAATTCCTCTATTACCTTATTTAGGGTAATCCTTCTTCTTCCAAATAGAAAGTTTCGTAAACTGCGTGCTTCATCACCTATATAATTTAACAATTTGGCCACTTTTGTGGCCTCTGGTTTCTCATCAGCCTCAGCTGCCAGTAAAAATATTCTAAATTGTTTTTTAAATCGCTGCCAGTTTTCAGCCATGTTTTCATCACATACAACTGGGGCCGGTATTCGAATCTCCGTCGACTGCGCCATGTTGGTTATAAAATATTAGTCTTTAACACTTTAATAGATTTAACACTTTTATTAGTGAAACAAATTTTAATACAATAACTTTTAATAATAGCACACCTAGTACACTTTTTATTATGTTTTTTCTACCCGTTGTTTTGTTATAAGTCTTCTCAGTGTTGCCAATTCCTTAAATCTATAATTTTAAACTAAACGTAGATCTACTAGCTAACACAATACCCCTCTTTTACTGAACCAAACCCCTAAATAATTAAAGTAACTTACTTCTTCTAAAACTTCCCCGTTGTAGTAACATTTTGGCCGATTTTGGGAAAGTCTTCCTTTTGAAAAAATCATAACTTTGGTTTTACTTGTATTTACAGTCAGTCCGTTAATAAGGCAATATTCATGTAAAATTTGAAGAGCCCTGTTTAATTTAACGATAGAGTCTGTTAAAATAGTAAAATCGTCGGCATAAGCCAAGATTAATATGGAAGTCAATTCGTCTAGACTAAGTCCTTCAAACCCTCTTTCAATAAAGAAGGTTTCAATATCACTAATAAAAAAATTAAAAATCAGGGGCGATAAAATTTCGCCCTGTAAAAGCCCTTTCAAAATTTGTATTTCGGCAGATAAATCGTTATTAAGTTTTATTCTAGTTTTGGCTCTTAAGTAAATATTTTTTATAAGTCTTATTATTTTAGAGCTGATTCTGAGATTAGTTAATTTGGTAAATAATATTACATGAATTAAACAATAGAAATCTGTCATAGCATTAAATATACACAATCACATACATACAGTTTTTTTTTTATATAAATACAGTAAGGAAGATTTTCCTAAAATAGCGTTCCAAGTTACTCATCTATTTCTATATCTAATTAATTTATTTTCTATATTTTTATTTATTTACTATTCGTGAAAAAATTCATCCCTTGGATAGAATTGGATGTCTATTAAGAAGTTTTTATATATTTTCGATATCAATTTCAGACATGTTTTTAAAACTGGTCATTAGCGAGTTGTACATTTTTCTTCCCAATATAGTATGACCAACTTCGGATTTAGACAATCCGAATTTATTAGTAAATTACACGATACTCATACCCAAACGTCCGGGTTCGAATCCTATTGGAGCCTCTAGGATTTGGGTTCCTTGAAATAGTAGTTCCTGCCTCCGTGGCCGTATCGTAAGGCGTTCGATTTCGGACACCGGAGGTCCGGGGTTCGCAGCCCGGGCTCCGCTCTAAGATTTATGATAGCAATTTGTATTAAAAAGATTTTCGGCCAAACTTATATTAATTCTTAGAGTGTAGTAGATGCAACCCACTGAGGTTGTTCTCTGCAGGGTGAACCCTGATGGGCCGAAGGCTCTAAAACGGGCCATTTTATCTATTTTTATTTTATTTTACACGTAAAATACCTCATACCTCCAACCAGTCGGGTTCGATTCTATTCGGGAACT
>JACMZG010001914.1:4658837-4668124 GCA_018340805.1 Microvelia longipes | reverse complement strand
GAAGGTACTGAAAAGCAAACACATATCTGAAGTGTTTGCCTAACTGAAGCAGGCCCTAAAATTTTATGTTGTATTATAATTATTTTTCCTAAAATTAGTTATTGACAAACAGACACGATGAGGGGAGCGAAATGAGCCCTAGTATATTTTGTAAAATTATATTTTTACCCAGCAAAATTAGCTAGTAACAAACATACAAATGAAGACAAGCGAAGCGAGCACTTATATATTTTGTTTTCTTTTGAGTGTAGACTCTAAATTAGGTACTTGATAAGTGAACACAGAAATGCGAGCGAAGCGAGCCGTGGAATATTACGTTATAATTTATTTTATTTTTTCTAAAATTAGGTATTGACAAACAATAGCATATAGGCGATTGAAGCGAGGCGTAGAATATTAAGTAAAAGTATGATTGTATAGTATTAATACATTATATTTATGAAAATATCTGAGAAACCCTTATAATGCTTGCAAAGCAAGCACTTTGACGGATTTTTTTTTTAAAATAAGCTTAGAATGAGTGCCCAAAACGTTATGAAGTTACAGGTGAATCAATATTTTTGTTGTGGTCTAAAAATGACCACTTAATGCAGTGTTTTAGGTTTCAATACAGTAGTTACTTGTAGATTCTGTTGGTTATAAAATATTAGTCTTTAACACTTTAATAGATTTAACACTTTTATTAGTGAAACAAATTTTAATACAATAACTTTTAATAATAGCACACCTAGTACACTTTTATTATGTTTTTTCTACCCCTTGTTTTGTTATGAGTCTTCTCAGTGTTGCCAATTCCTTAAATCTATAATTTTAAACTAAACGTAGATCTACTAGCTAACACATCTCCCTTTTTAGTTAATACACTTAATAAGTAACATAATCTTTTAATTTTTCAGGCTTATAAATTAACCTTCCCACTCTACTCTTAGTACTGTCGCCATTCTTATTATTTTTAACACTGTTTTGCCTTTGTATATTTTGATTTCTGACACTCTCTTGTTCTTTTGGACTTTTAATAATCACTTGTCTTGGACTTAATGTTACATTCAGATTTTCTTGATTTCTATTATTATCCTCTACATGCTTTTCTGTCACAACCTGTCGATCCTTCTCCTCTTGCTCATCGGAATCTCCATATTTAATTGTTTTTATCTCTTGATTAATCTTTCTTTCCTCACTATTTCCATTACTTACCACTTTAGTTTGATCTATTATTCTAAATTTCTTTAAGTGAAATCTATTTCTCCTCACTAGTTTACCGTTTTCCATTCTTATCCAATATGATCTTGGTGTTTCATCTTTTCTTTCCACAATACCCTTTCTCCATTCATCGTTCCATTTCACTAAAACCTTTTCTCCTTCCCTTAACTCAGACATATCTTTTGCCGTTTTATTGTAATATTCTTCACTAACTTTTTGTTTTTCTCTTAATTTATTCCTTAACTCCTTTAGGTCATACTGTATTGGTTCATATTTTGTATTGACTCCCGGTATTTTAGTTCTTGCTTGTCGACTCATCAAAATTTGAGAGGGTGACAACTCTACTCCCTTCAGTGGAGTATTTCTATACTCTAAAAGTGCTGACCAAATGTCGTTTCCATTATCTTGTGCTTTTTTAAAAATTGACTTGACAGTTTGGACAGTTCTTTCGGCTTGTCCGTTAGATTTGGGGTATCTAGGACTTGAAAATGTTAATTTGATGCCCCATTCTTCAGCAAATATATTAAACTGATATGAGTTGAAAGGATTGTTATCAGCTACTATTTCTGTGGGTATTCCCCATCTGGCAAATATTTGTTTCAATTGATTTAAAACCTCATTTGCTGATTTATTTTGAAGAAACTGTACTTCAACCCATTTGGACAAATAGTCAATTACAACTAAATATGTTTTTCCACTAAATTCAAACAAATCCATACCTACTCTTTGGAACGGGTATTCCGGAATTTCATAAGAAATAAGAGTTTCCTTTTGATTATTTCTACTATTCATTTGACAAGTTTTGCAAGTTTCAACATAAGTCTGAACATCAGATAGTATTCCAGGCCAATGTATAATTTCTTTTGCTCTTCTTTTTGTCCTCTCTACTCCAAAATGAGCCTCGTGTAATTTATAAAGCATATCTCTCCTCAACTCTATCGGTATTACCACTCTATCTTCAAACAATACTAGCCCTTCTTCCACTGTTATCTTTTCACTATTCTTACAGAAATATTTCAACTCTCCTTCATGCTTAGACACATCTTTTGGCCATCCTTTCATATAGTAATTTATAACTTTTTTCATAACTTCATCTTTTTCTGTTGCTTTCACTACTCTTTCCCTTTGCTTGTCACTCAAGCCTAAATATTTCACCACCATGTGCACGTTGCCCTCTAAATCTTCCTCCTTTGAGACAATTGCTTCTTTTGGCAATCCGGATCTACTTAGCAAATCAGCAGCTCCCATATCTTTTCCTGGTATGTATTCCACTTCCAAATCATATCTGAGCAGTTTCAACCTCATTCTTTGTATTCTAACTGATACAATATCACCTATATCTTTCTTGAAAATTCCTATTAAAGGTTTATGATCAGTCTGAATCTTTACTTTTTCCCAATAATGTAATAATTGAATTTCACACAAGCAAATAAAATACTTAAAAGTTCTTTTTCTATTTGTGCATACCCTTGTTCTGTTTGGGACAATCTTCTTGATGCATAAGCAATAGGTATGCTGTCTTGATACATGCAGCATCCTAATCCAATTTGACTAGCATCTGCTTTTATTAAAATTTCCTTTTCCGGATTAAAAACTCCCAAAGCAGGTGCACTCACTAGAGCTTTCTTTAAATTTTCTAGTGCCTCATCATGAGACTTCAGCCATGTAAACTCCACATTTTTCTTTAACAGTTCCCTTAGTGGGGCTGTCAAGTCAGCCATATTTTCAATAAAAGGTCTAACATAGTTATAAACTCCCAATATCTTTTGCAATTCATTCACATTTGCTGGTCTTTCAATATCTTCTAATGCTTTTATCCTTTCTTTATCTATGTGTACTCCCTCTTTATCAAACTCAAATCCAAGATATTTCACTCTCTCTTGCATGTATTGTAACTTTTGTTGGTTGAACTTAATGTTAAACTTCCTGGCCATACGTAAAACTTCTTGAACAGCTTCATCATGCTCTTTCTTAGTTGGAGCTGCAACAATAACATCATCAATGTACACTTTAACATATTTTATGCCTCCAAACACTCTTACAGCTATTTTGTGAAATTTTTCAGGGGCACTTCGTACTCCGAATGGCAAAACACAGAATTTATAGCAGCCAAATGGAGTGCTAAAAGTACACAAATCAGCAGATTTATGATAGTTTAATTTGGTAAAAGCCTTCTTTTACATCAAACACACTAAAGTATAACTTACCTCCTAATTCCGCACTTAATTCAGTCACTTTAGGTATTTCAATAAAATCTCTTTTTAACGCTTTATTTAATTCTTGAGGATGTAAACAAATTCTTAGTGACTTATCAGGTTTCTCTACAACTACTATTTGACTAACCCATCCTGATGGCGATTCAACCTTTTCTATTATTTTTCTTTCTTCCAAATCATCAAGTGCTTTCTTCAGCCTATCCCTGATTGCATACGGAACTCTTCTAGGTGGCCTTGCCACAGGTTCTACTTTATCATCAAACGCTAATTCTGTAATAAAAGGATATTCTCCTTGTCCATTGAACACATCAAAATTATTTGTTATAAAAATCTCTTTTTCATTACTAACCTTCTTGTCAATTACCTCATATGTTTTCCTAATTAATTTGAACATTACACAAGCTTCTAAACCCATTATTGGTACACAATCATCATTGTCTATTATTATGAATTCAAGAGAGTAACTTACAGTGTTGTACTTCACATTTAAATTAATGGTTCCTAAAGGAGTCAGAATGAAGCCACCATATGACTGAATTCTTTTATTGGTTCGCCTCAAACCAACTTTTGGCAGTATATTTTTAATATTTTTAAAGGCAATAAATTTAGTTGGCTCCCAGTATCTAATTTAAAATTTACAACGGTACCTTCAACAATTAAATTTTCCCTCCATATGTTATCGGGGGCATTTTCACTTTGTATGGCATCAATATAAAAATAATCTTGCCCTTCTTGAATTGAATTTACCTTCTTGTGCATATATTCATTATTGCAGACCAAGGCGAAGTGATTTCGTACTCCACATTTTGCACATGTCTTCCCATATGCTGGACAAGATCTCGGGCCATGTCTTGATTTACATTTTTTACAATTATACATATCTCCTGTCCTCGTAACTCCAGCATTTTGATAACTAGTCCCTGGTACTCCACCAATTCCATTATTATTATCATTTTGTTTGTTGGGTTTTCTATAATTATTAAGAGCATGGACTTCTTTTACAGTACTTGTCATACTAGTAGCTTGTTGGTGAGCCAATTGTACACTTTGACACCTAGTAAATGGCTGTGACAGTTTAGGTCATGTACCCTTAGCAAGGACTCCCTGACTTCCGAATCGTAAATTCCCATCACAATCCGGTCACGTATCATACTGTCTAATTGGTCACCAAAGTTACATTTAGATGCAAGTATTTTTACGTCTTTTAAAAATATTTCAAAAGGTTCCCTTGTTTTTGACTTCTAGAATAGAATTTGAACCTATCAAATATTTCATTTTTAGCAGGTTTAAAATATTTATCAAATTCCTCTATTACCTTATTTAGGGTAATCCCTTCTTCTTCCAAATAGAAAGTTTCGTAAACTGCGTATGCTTCATCACCTATATAATTTAACAATTTGGCCACTTTTGTGGCCTCTGGTTTCTCATCAGCCTCAGCTGCCAGTAAAAATATTCTAAATTGTTTTTTAAATCGCTGCCAGTTTTCAGCCATGTTTTCATCACATACAACTGGGGCCGGTATTCGAATCTCCGTCGACTGCGCCATGTTGGTTATAAAATATTAGTCTTTAACACTTTAATAGATTTAACACTTTTATTAGTGAAACAAATTTTAATACAATAACTTTTAATAATAGCACACCTAGTACACTTTTTATTATGTTTTTTCTACCCGTTGTTTTGTTATAAGTCTTCTCAGTGTTGCCAATTCCTTAAATCTATAATTTTAAACTAAACGTAGATCTACTAGCTAAACAATACCCTCTTTTACTGAACCAAACCCTAAATAATTAAAGTAACTTACTTCTTCTAAAACTTCCCCGTTGTAGTAACATTTTGGCCGATTTTGGGAAAGTCTTCCTTTTGAAAAAATCATAACTTTGGTTTTACTTGTATTAACAGTCAGTCCGTTAATAAGGCAATATTCATGTAAAATTTGAAGAGCTCTGTTTAATTTAACGATAGAGTCTGTTAAAATAGTAAAATCGTCGGCATAAGCCAAGATTAATATGGAAGTCAATTCGTCTAGACTAAGTCCTTCAAACCCTCTTTCAATAAAGAAGGTTTCAATATCACTAATAAAAAAATTAAAAATCAGGGGCGATAAAATTTCGCCCTGTAAAAGCCCTTTCAAAATTTGTATTTCGGCAGATAAATCGTTATTAAGTTTTATTCTAGTTTTGGCTCTTAAGTAAATATTTTTTATAAGTCTTATTATTTTAGAGCTGATTCTGAGATTAGTTAATTTGGTAAATAATATTACATGAATTAAACTATCGAAAGCTTTTTTGAAGTCTATGAAGGCAGCTATTACTTTTCTTCTAGGTAATCTTATATGGTTTTGTATAATTGTGTTCAAAATAAAAATATTGTCTACGCAACCTCGACCACATCTAAAACCATTTTGGCTCTCAGGAATAATTTTATTTGTTTCTGCCCAAATTGACAATCTGTTGTTTATGATGGACGTAAATAGCTTAGCAATAGAATTTACCAAAGATATGCCTCTATAATTATTTAAGTCTGTTTTGTCTCCTTTTTTATGTAAAAATTTTGTGATAATAGTAGACCAGTCTTCAGGTATCTGTTCAGAATGCATAATTTTATTAAAATATTGAGTTATAAACTGGACGCCTACATCGGGTAGTTGTCTGTAAAAATCATTATTAATTAAATCTGAGCCGGGGGCCGAGCCCTTTTTCATTTTATGAATGGCATCTAATACTTCCGTCATAGTTATGTCCTTGTCAAGGTCGAGGTCGATAATGTTTTCTATATTATTTTCTACTATTTGTTTGTTGTTATCAATAAAAAGTTTCACACTCATTAATCTTAATCTCAGACGTACTATTATTTTGTTTATTTTTAAACTTATTGATGGTATTCCAGAACTGTTTACTGTTTTTAGTATCTGATAATTTATTAATAATATCTGCTTTGTAAATAGACTTCTTTATCTTTATTGTTTTTTTTATATATTTTTAATTTATTTGTAAATTGAGATTTAAATGGTTCTTTGAATTTTTCTTTTTTACACTTTCGAGCAGAACGCCGAGCTTCTTTCTTACACGCGTCACATTCTTGATCAAACCAAGGCTTGTTTTGTTTTTTTATAATATCTTTAGTGACTGAAGTGTTGTAAGAATACTGGATTGTCTGCTTCATACCTAAAGCTTCAGCGGTTTGCTTTACAGTGTCGATAAAGAAAGTATTAATATCACTAACAGAGGAATTTTCCATATCGAAAGTAGCATTTTCTAACGAGCTTGCCAAGTGATTTTTATAGATCGAAGCTAACCCATCTTCCCATTTAAACCTATCAAATTTTACAACACAACGTTGTTGGGTGGTTTTACGAGCATTTGAGTGTACTGGAGTAAAAAGAGACAGAGAGATAGGGAAATGATCAGATCCGAATGGAAAATCATGTACTTTAAGATCATGTATATTGAAAATATTAGGAGTTCTACACCATATCAAATCCACAGTGCTTGTACCATTATTATTAAAGCATGTAAAATTTCCGGGTCGATCAGATATCGCCCTACCATTGACTAAAATAAATCCTAGGCCTTCAAGAAGATCACACATCTCTCTCCCTCTCTTGTCTGATTTAGTGTCCAAATAATTTCTATAAGTGAATAAATTACCTCTAATATCCCTATTAGCAATTTCTAAATTTAAGCCCCCAACTCGTGCATTAAAATCACCTCCTAATATAAACAGTTTCTCTTGATGCTCGTTAATTGCATTCATTAATGTAGTATGAAAGATATCAGCTATAAATTCAAGTTGTAATTTAGGTTTAAAATACAAATTACATAAAATGAAATTAAAAAACGAGTTAGTCTCGACTTCAGTTATAATCCATAATTCATTTTTATCTATTATCTTGTACCTGAATTGAGGACTCAAAAGAATAGCCAAACCACCACTGGCGCGACCTCTACTTTTCTCTTTTACAGCTTGTGATGATAATATATGGTGGCTAGACCACGCCTCCGAACCCACCAATTCCTGAGTAAGCCATGTCTCACTTAGACACACTATGTCATAATAACTGAAATCGGGACTATTATCTAGAAAATTTTTGTATCCGTTGCAATTCCAAAATGTAATTGATAAAGCCGCATCCAATGTTCCTGTTGACAGTTCCTTGTTATATCAATCATCCTTTTCTTCCTGATTCGTAAAATTGTCTTTATTTTTCTTTCTTTCGTTAAAGCTATTTAGCACATTAGTGACATCAAACTTGCAGTGTTGCATTATTTTGGCAACGCCATCATGTTTATTATTGAAAAGTAAAGTAAAGTTTGGAGACAAACTAAATCTTAAATTGTCAATATAAAGTTGATCATAAATAACTTTCGGAACGAATTTGGTATTTTCTTTAATTTCTTTTCGTATAGCTAGCAATCTATTACGCTTAGCAGTTACGATCTTTGAAAAATCTCTTCTTACGCTATATTGAGTACCTTGCAATAAAGAACATTTTCTCAGGATAAGCTCAATATCATCATCTGCTGGTATATGGGCAATAATTGCCGAATCTTCATTTTTTTTGTGTTCTGTAAGGATGTGCCCTATTAACAGTAATTTTTTCGGTGATACCAAGCTGTTCTGTAAATAACTTTTGTAACATTTCTTTGCAGTTTGTTTTTTTACGAAACTTTTGGTCTTGTGATTTACCAATAAAGGAAATATATGTAAAATACGGACAACTTCAGAATTGAAAATACTTAATTTTTTGTATTGTGAATTTGTACTTTATTAATAAATATATCAAAATTCCTAGAGTCCTAAGAAAATAAAATAAAAATGCAGCCTGTATGCATGTAATATTCATATGGCATGCAAAAAAAAAAAAAAAAAAAAAAAAAAAAAAAAAAAAAAAACCACACAACACACACAATATATATATATATATATATATATATATAATATATATATATATATATTATATATATATATATATGTGTGTGTGTGTGTGTGTGTGTGTGTATTATTTATGTATAGTCATGTGTTTGCTCTTAAGGTGCGAAAACAACATTTTAACGAAATCATATGTTTCAGGTGTTCTTAAGATCTCTAAAGTATTTTATACCTGGTTGAATGTGATTATGTGTCTGTTATCTTAGACAAAAGACACTCTGCCCTTATAGTGTTTACACAAGATAGTAGCAACAGTGTAAAAATCAACATAAGGTCAGGTTGTTTTAATGATGTCGGAAACCAAAATTTATAAGTAAAAACTTTTGAAAACTACAAAAATCGGGTAGGGGGTGACTCGGAACTTTTCATTATCACATCGGATTTGCTACGCTCATCCTCCCAACTTCGTATTCGCTACGCTCATCCTCCCAACTTCGTATTCGCTACGCTCATCCTCCCAACTTCGTATTCGCTACGCTCATCCTCCCAACTTCGTATTCGCTACGCTCATCCTCCCAACTTCGTATTCGCTGCGCTCATCCTCCTTCGTATCCGCTGCGCTCATCCTCCCAATTCGTATTCGCTACGCTCCTCCCAACTTCGTCGCTACGCTCATCCTCCCAACTTCGTATTCGTACGCTCATCCGTATTCGCTACGCTCGCTACGCTCATCGGACTCGCTTCGCTTTCCTCTGAATATAAAAAATTACTAAATTTATACAGCAAAACGTCTGGCAATGTAAATACTTAACACTGCTGTGTCAAAATTGTAGATTAATGACGTCATAAAAAAATATTATCCGGGTATCACAACTACACCTATAGATTGATTCCAATCAATATTTCAACATCCGCTCACATGTATAACAACGCTAAATATGAATACAATAAATCCGTTTAAAATCTCGCCCACATTCTTAGGACGAGCAAAGCGAGTCC
>JACMZG010001914.1:4616337-4653837 GCA_018340805.1 Microvelia longipes | reverse complement strand
AACCCTGTATATGGTCATAGTCATATATATGAATGTCAACAAATGTGCCAAGTTTCATCACATCATCAGCATTATTTAATTGTATCGAATGCTATACAAGACATTCGATCAATTTAAAAACTCTAATAACTATCGAATTAAGTTAAAGTTTGCTACACAAAATAGCCTAATACATTTCATAGAATAGCTTTTTGTGAGTAAGTATAACCGCAAGTAAGTAAGCTTAAATAGATAAATAAGCTTAATAAATAGGTGATTATTACCTTTAATATATTGCTCTCTTTGGAAACCTAAGACATTTAGGCCCGTATTCAAAGACATTCTCCTAACATTTTCCTAACATTCTCCTTGTTCCTTAAGGAGAATGTTAGGAAAATTTTAGGAAAATATTTTTGAATACGGGCCTTAGCCAGCTTTAGTCTACCAAGTTGATTTTATCTAATTATTTATCCGTATGTGCCAATAATAGGCATGAATCCAAATTTCTCCGTCATATGTAAAACAAACTAAGCTAAATAGGCTGATTGATAATCTAATACACATTACATTGCCCTTGTGTTTATAGCTTGCATATTTAACCTTAGCTGGGATCTGAACCCAAGACCAATCGATTGCCAGTCAGATGCTTTACCAACTTAGCTATCATAACTGAGTGAAACTTCAACACTCTTTGTCCAACATATACTCATTTATACACAAACTGGCCTAAACTTGCCTCTATAGTTTGTGTAAACTGCGGACTCTTGTAAGTATAAAAGTTTTTAGTATCACATAATTACCGTATCATCTGGATACGTTCTCTAATAGCCGTATGAGGATACGGTCAAATGGTAAAGGTTAACGTTTCTACTTTTTAAAATTTAATATATAAAATATTCAATATGGGGTACCAAGTTCTGAATATTAATATGTTCTTTATCCTTTTGTGTTTTCTTGACCTTTTTCTGAGTTTTGGGAATATATTAGGTTAGACAAGGAAGAAAAAGGTCGTTTAGTTTATGAAAATTTCCCCTAAAATGCCTAAATTTTCTTTCCTCCAAGGGTCGTTCTTATTCAAGAGTATAATTTTCAACAGAAGGTCTAATTATTCTGGTAAATCTAAAGCTTGTCTGGTCATGACAGTTATCCTGCAGATGGTTTTTCCGACAAAACCCATTACATCTGTCTCTTACTTAGTCCTTTGCTTTATAATTATTTACTTTTGCTGCTATTAGCGAATTTTCATCACAATATGACGTTCATGAGGTTGTTAGGGTGACGGATGTGAAGGGGTTAAATAGGAGAGATTGGTTACCCCAAAAAAAAAAAAAAAAAACGGCACGAAGCAAGATGACAGAGGACAAAGCCTATAGTTCGTAAACAATTATTAGTCATCAATCATTATCTTGATACCTTAAAGGCATTAAAATAAAGTGCCTTATTTTATAGTGTATGCCAAATCGATTAAAACCGGTTTCACCGTATTATACTATGTAAGTGTGAATGAATATATATATATATATATATTATATATATATATATATATATATATATATATATATATTATACTGGACAAGTATAAACCTTTGGAATTAATTCATACAGACTTAATGCGTCGACGCAATAAACCTACTCTTAAGAAATTGATGCACTAAGCCTACTATAAACGATATATATATATATATATATATATATATATATATATAATATATATATATACTGGACAAGTATAAACCTTTGGAATTAGGCGAACAATTGGTATCGATCCCTCCATTCTTTTTGCCACTTCCATGCTGTCGACATCATACGCCTAATTTTACTTTAAGAAAAATCCCTGAGTATTTAGGAACGAAGCAGCGCCCCCCCCCCCCCCCACTAATAAAATTCGTTATTCTTACACTGAACGCGGAACAAATAACTATGCTAGCGATAGTTATGGTCAATACTTATGGTCCTTTGCTTCAATACCTCTTGAATCAACTTTAGATGTAGTGTTGTCAAGGTTAGGGTGTAGTTCCTGACTGTATCCTACCCTTATCGTTTAACTCATTTATTTCTTTTGTATACTCCCAGATCTATGAAGGTAAGTAAAACTGCTGCAATTATGACAACTGCTAAAATCTGTTACGATTAATCTCCAACAACACCTGAATCGTTTGATATCTCAAAAAAGTTATACAACTCAAGTTATTCAAACTGCTTGCACACCGCCTAGGAGAATATGACAATGATGATTGCCTCTCAATTAAATAAGAGTCATTAGTATCGCTAACCTAGCAACTTCAAATTGAAACGCCAATGACCGTCTCCAACCAAAATGGACATGACTTGGCGGGACAGAAAAGTAGATTTCCCTACTTTTTCTTGGCCCATAGACTTGCCCGGGAGTTTTTTTTTACAACACAAGTGGTTTTTTGGTAAGATAATGGTTATCTCACGCTTTTACTTGTAATAGTTTGAAGCATTAAAGAAGAAAAACTGAATGAGATAAAGGAAGGCAATAAGGCAAAATAAAAGGCAATTTAAGAGCCATGAGAAATATGACTTGTATTTACTCTCTTTCTTTTTTTCTGTAACATTAAGAAAGAATCTTTATGCCTCAGTCTTTTACTTTCTAGTCTTATATAAATGAAAAAGTTGTATTGTAGAAATATATTTCTTTCTATAGTTTAGATTTGAGAGAAATATTTTTAACAATAAGGGTCGTTTAGGCTACTCTTAACACTATTACTAATATTCAAGACCGACGTAAATAGGTAGTCTGAGATTATTGATCATCTTTTTTTCCGAGATTACTTTATAATAAATAATAATAAATAATATATTTTTATTTCACATTTAAAAAACAATACCATTATATTCTTTATTGCACTTGTTTTATTTTTTAAAAGAATTTTTAAGAATTTAGGGTGCTCTACCTTGCCAATGTGTGAGCCCTTGATAGTTTGAAATAAACTAGAGTGAGGGCTATATAGGGCTATAATATAGGCTTCTATGTTTCCGATTATTCTAAATAAAATAGGTATTTGAAGGTTAATTAAATACCACAAGCCTGATAGGATTCTATTTAAACCGTTTCTTTTAAAGCAAGAATTAAGAGCTCTTGGTTTAGTTGTAGCCTGGAAGTCCATGTTGTTAGATCTCTTAGTTTAGCTGAAATGTAGAATTATACTTTGTTAGATCTCTGGATTTAATTTAAATCCATATTGAATCTCTTGGTTTAGTTGTAGCATAGATGTCCATGTTGAATCTCTTGGTTTAGTTGAGCACGGAAGTCTATGTTGAATCTCTTGGTTTAGTTAAGCACGGAAGTCTATGTTGAATCTCTTGGTTTAGTTGAGCACGGAAGTCCATGTTGAATCTCTTGGTTTAGTTGTAGCATAGAAGTCCATGTATGTAACAAATATTCTCCATCCTTAGACATATTCAACACTTCCAAATCCTCCACCAAAACATATATTTTCAATAATTATCATACTACTGACCAGCATACTTTTGAGTTATTTTATTACTTTATGCATACATGTATGAATGTATATTATACGGGTGTATATTTATTTTATTTTTTTTATTTTTGTTTATTATTTTTATATATTTTCTCACATTTTTATCAACTATCTTAACTATAAGTTAGCTATAAAAAAATAACTATAAGTTTCTCACTATCTTTATTATTTTACTTCACAATCTTTTTATTTACACTTTTTGTTCTTACTTCTTGTTTACTCTTTTTCATTTAAATTCAGAAATTTTTTCTTTATTTTTATTAGACTATCATTTTTGTACCTATGATTTTACCTATGCCATATCCTGGTTCCTTTTGTAATATTATATGTACTGAATTTTAGTGATTTATATAATTACCCTTGAACTTAATTTTATAATCTTCTTTTAGCACATTATAATATTTTCTTTCTTTTGTAATAACTTAATATTTTTACTTTTAGTTATAATTATTATTAAAGTGTTTGTTATGTGTTATATATAATTGTAAATCTGTTACTATTTAAATAAAGTGGTATCCAGGTTTAGTTGAATTTTTGCTTGTAGATCTCTTGGTTTGATTTTCCACAAAAGCCGTCCCTTTTTATTTCTCAGTTAGGTTTTTCAACAAGGTAGTATATCCTAATAATCTCACAGCATTTTTCACTATAGGCTGGCTACCTACTTGCTGTTGTGCCCCTGAAAAGGGGGAAAGTCAGCAGATAATTCATCATTTACTGCTGTCTATTAAGCAAAGGCTTTTACGAGAGGGGGAAAAGTTACAACTCATGTCAAACTCGGATAAAATATTGCGGGTAGGGAAACTGGTAGGAGTCGAGGAAATGTTGTATACGAACACGGTTAAACTATAAATACAACTTCGTAAAATTATCTCAACAAAATATCACTGACGAAAACTGAGGAAATTCTTTTGGTGGGGTTATGTAAGTAATTTCAATTGTACGAGCTGGCAAAAAATATAAATTACAGCAGTTTCACGAGTTAATATTTCCTATTCTAGTTAAAATTAATGAGATTCATTTACCGCAAGAAAAGTAGTTGTAGAATCGGCTACCATCGATACTGTTTTATATATATTTCTGAAACGGTGTCGGTTTAACGTCATCACCTGCAGACGGGGCAGTGCTCGATCTTAAGAAGGACGTCTCGTCGTATTTGTTGAGGATAGGAGTTAATTACAGATTTAACTTTGAAGATTTAGGTCTTCCGGTGGTGACCGCGTTAATGTAGATGAAGACTCAGACGTTTCGCTTCCACTGTGGGAGACATCTTCAGGGATATAGGACATTATGGATAGAAACACAAAGCTCTACAACACTGATAACCTGAAACCTGATGACCTAAAACTGATGCTCTGATTTAACTTTAATAGTTCTGAGATTGAGTGTTGCCTCACCTACTGATGATGGCGCAAAGCCAAAACCGGTCTAGGGATATTTATATAAAACAGGAAGTATTGACAGTAGCTGGTATTTCATTATTTCCTATCCTGCTCGCTGCGCGGTTAGACGTGGGGCCCGTTTCACAAAAGTACAAATCTTGTAGTTACAATAATTGTATAGAACAATAACAATTGTACTGAGAAATGTACCAAGGATACACTTGTAGATTTATAGCATTTTTCTATTTAATAAACAACATTGTCTTGTGTATTACAATTACTTCTAACATTCACTTGTAAAATTTCTACCCAAGTCCGAACCTAGGTAGACTGAGTTGGCTCAGTCATGCACCAGGTTACAGGCTAATCCTATACTGGCCACGTCGGAATAAGTTAAAATGTGTAGATGACGAAAACAGGATGTATTATTGCCCACTTGCATCCACGCCTTTCGTAAGTAAATAAATACAAAAATAAATAGTATACTATATATCTTTATGTATAAATATTCCTCGACGAGTAACTGGAAGATGAGAAGGTACAGTGGCTGTTGCTAATAGTTGCATATTAGTTGCATCCAGTATGACTAGTCTATCTGGAACATGAGGTAGAGATGATGTAATGCATACTAGTAGTATACCGTCATCTTCTGATGTAGAGTTAGGGTTCTCGATGAATATCACGTCGCTTGGTACCTGGTTATCACCAGCGAACCATCTCGACGTTTCCTCTCTATCCAGATCTACTTTTATTACCTGTAAAAATATTATTATTATTAATAAGGAAAGAATCGATTTTTAGCTTTATGACCGCTTCGAGACGTCGACGCTAGATGACGCTCTGCAGCCAAGTATTTGTTCTTCTCTAGGTTTTTGTCGTATCAGCAGTTTTTTATGCATAACCGCTTCGAGACTTCGATCCTCTGCAGTAGCCATAGAGATATATACTAGAGGGGGCATAGCCTATCTTAATACATTGAGAGGCCTGAAACATTTATAGTGGGGCTCTCAGGGGCTCTGTGTAACCTCATTGAAACCTCCTCTAAGAGGGAGTTGAGGTTATAATTAATCAATTGTTTTGGGCTTCCCACAGATTTTTTGTGTTGTGATTTGTATTTTAAACATTCTACTATATAATTTACTGTTTTTTGTTCTGTTTATTTGATGATAATGATAATCGAATGTGGTCAGGTTACTTTTTCGATGTTTTAAAATTCAACCAATAGGGCCCCTCTAGTAATATATCTCTATGTCTGCAGCCACATGGTTGTTGTTCTGAAGCAGTTTGTCGTATAAGCAGTTTTTTATGTGGTATAGTGCCACGATATAAGTGAATTTCCAAATGTATTAGAAGAAAAACATGGATTCTTTTGAGTTATATATGTCAAACTATAATACCTGACCTAATGCTGATAATAGAATTAACTTCCTAAAGGTGTTAATTATTTAACTTTAATCTAAAATTGTATGCGTATTCATTTTTAGTGCGTAATTTTAGCTCAGCTTTTATTTTGGGTTTATGACGTCGTACAATTATTATGATTAATAGGGTTCTTGACATTTACGTTCGTTTAAAAGTTATCCTGCGTAATAGTAAAAGCGCGGGTACATGTAAAGATTTCAAGTAGACAAATATATAACTCATCTGATAATAATAACAGTATTATTATAGTTTTATTAATATCATAATTTCATAATATTATTATTAATAATTATTAATTTATAATATTTAAATTATTTATTTATTTTTAAATAAAAAAGTCAGTATGATTTTATAATATTAAAAGAGTAGGTTACACAGTACTGCTAGACCCGCACAACATTCAGTCCTGCATAATATATGATCTAGCATGAACGAACCTGGGTAACAAGTGAGAATCGTTCAGTCCTGTTCGCCATCTTGTGAAGTGTTCCGTATATCGGCTAACATCCGTTATTTAGTCATTTATTCTGCTACAATATTTATATTTACGTAACTAATATTTTATATTTATTATTTATATATATAATAATATTAATATTATAGTAATAAAAGTAATAATAATAAATAATGCCCGTTTTAGGGGCATTATTAATGTAATGGTTTTCTGTCAATCAGGGGAACCACCTCGGGTGGGTTGAATTTACTATCCTCTTAAAATTAATTAAAGTTGTTGATATCTTTACAATACAAATATTATTAATATAAACTTAGAACATAGCCTGGGCTGCGAACCCCGGACCATCAGTACCGAAATCGAGTGATTATACGATCACGGCTACAAGGCAAACGAATTAAAAACTACTTTAACAAAAAGTAAGTAAATTTTGTACGATTCACTGAAATTCTTATACAAACTGTGACGTACTAAATTAAATTATAATATTAATTTATACGAGGGGCAAGAAGCTCTATCTTGACTAAACGGTGTTCGGGAGATACCTAACGGGTCGCCTCCGGGGTCCCGTAGTCCTCGACGCGTTGATATCTCGCACTACGTAATGTCGACACATGATTCAGTTAAAGTGTCGAGGTTATGAAGTGTCGATACAACGTCAAATCCTGCTACGAAAAGTGTCGACGTTATTATATTTGTTCTTCACGATCTTTCTTTATTAATGGATATTTATAACACATTTATAAAATAATGTTTTGTTGTTAGGGTGGTACCCCTACTTAAGACCACCAGTCAACCGGCTTTCGTGTTATCAGTAGAATTACATTGTGTTTACGGTCCTATGCTCCTTCTATATTAGTATTATTCTAAGCTAACAATAAACTAGAAGACTGTCAGGTAAAAGGCTAATTAGAGATAAGAGCCATTAATGCCCCCTTAAAGTACGAAAACTATGTAAACATTACGCTACTCTTGTGCCAAAAGTAATATATAAAGTAACTAGGGAAACTCCTACACTAACCTGCTTAGAATAATACTGTATATAGAAGGAGCACTACTGATAACACGAAAGCCGGTTGACTGGTGCAACTAAGTAATGCTGCCACCCTAACAATATACAATTTTCTAAAAAAAATTTGGCAATACTTCCGGTCGCTGAATTAGTATGTGCTAATATTAATTAATGATTGATTATTCATAAAATACTTATATAAATATCGGTGCATTACAATATTTTTGCATTTTAAATTGTAGTTTAACGTATTTATTAAAGTTATATTAAAAGTAGTCCTCATCAACTAAATGTAGATTCTTGTATTCCGCCACCCTTTTGCCATTTAAGACCAGTTTTATTAAATACTCAGCAGGTGTTTTAAGTTATTATATTTGTTCTTTACAATCTTTCTTCATGAATAGATATTTATAACAAATATTTAAAAATAATGTTTTGATGTCAGGTTGGCAGCATTACTTAGTTGCACCAGTCAACCGGCTTTCGTGTTATCAGTGGAATTACATTGTGTTTATGGTCCTGTACTCTTTCTATATATAGTATTATTCTAAGCTAACCTGTGTAAAAAAATCAGACATGCGTGATCAGCTGATAGCTAGCTCAAAAATAAATAATACTTGAATAAAAAAACTGCGCATGCGCCTTTTTGGATTTATGCTTTTCACTTAATTTTATTGGCAACACTGATAACATTACCTTAATATATGTGTTTTCGTACTTTAATAATATGCTTACGTGATAGTTTAATGATTTTGTATTAAATTCTGTGAAATAATTGTTACAATTAATTAATTTAAGAAAAGGAGAAACTATAGTAAAGGTAAACTACTTGTTTTTATTAAGATTTTGATGAAGATACAGACGTGAGTGTAGAAATAAATAAAATTGTGATAAGAAATAGATAATACTTACTGAAAACTCGTAATCTCCTCTGTAGAGAGAGGTCGATGCAAAGTAGTATCTGTATTTCTTGCAGATATATTTACTATTTATTGTCGCCCAGTCCCGAGTATGTCGGCTGAGTATTTGGTAAAATAGTACTATTTTATTATCAACTCTGATGGCTTTGCAGTCAGATGAGCTTTTCACTAAGTTTTCTCCTGCTTTTACTTCCTGCAAATTTTAATAACAAAAGTTTAAATTTTTTTACTTATAAATTGGGGGAAAAAATTCACTCTTATTTTATCGAGAAAATAACCGTATTAGGTCCGTTTTTAAAAATAATTGGGAAAAAATCAGGCCGGGCCGTAGTTAATTTTCCGCCATACTGTGTAGCACAAACGGTTTAATACTTGTGTTAAAATCTTTAGATACTTTGTTCAAATTCAGCCCGAGAACCTTAGTTTTTGTTGTATTAAATACTGTGGTATTTATTAATAATTTTAACAACAGGATGGAATTTTATATTCTTTTTAAGTGTCGTTTGGAGCAATACCTTCATTATTCTGTTGGGGTCTTGAAATTTTTTCTCGAAGTTTCAACTAAAAAGTTGCTTCAAAAAACTCCATTTGAGGTCAAAAGTTGTTTGGCGCTATAAAGTAAAGTCTATTTTTGGGGGGTATGGGCCCCTAAGCGTGATTAAATACAAATATTGTACGCAATATGACAGGAAAGAAAATATTACTGACACGTATACAGCAATTAATTAAATAATAAACTACTTAGCCATTAATGATTATATTTTTTGGCTTAAGGGCAAAATTTTAAACTTGTCAGTAAAATTTTGCTGCCTACTTTAACTAGTCAATAATATTTTCCTGCCTAGTTTAAATTAGTTTGTAACATTTTGCTTCTAGTTTAAACTATTTAGTTACATTTTCTTGCCTGGTTTAATAGTCAGCAATATTTTCCTGCCTAGTTTAAATTAGTTGTAACATTTTGCTTCCTAGTTTAAACTATTTAGTTACATTTTCTTGCCTGGTTTAATTAGTCAGCAATATTTTCCTGCCTAGTTTAAATTAGTTTGTAACATTTGCTTCCTAGTTTAAACTATTTAGTTACATTTTCTTGCCTGTTTAATTAGTCAGCAATATTTTCCTGCCTAGTTTAAATTAGTTTGTAACATTTTGCTTCCTAGTTTAAACTATTTAGTTACATTTTCTTGCCTGGTTTAATTAGTCAGCAATATTTTTCCTGCCTAGTTTAAATTAGTTTGTAACATTTTGCTCCTAGTTTAAACTATTTAGTTACATTTTGCCTGGTTTAATTAGTCAGCAATATTCCTGCCTAGTTTAAATTTAGTTTGTAAATTTTGCTTCCTAGTTTAAACTATTTAGTTACATTTTCTTGCCTGGTTTAATTAGTCAGCAATATTTTCCTGCCTAGTTTAAATTTTGTGTAACATTTGCTTCCTAGGTTTAAACTATTTAGTTACATTTTCTTGCCTGGTTTAATTAGTCAGCAATATTTTCCTGCCTAGTTTAAATTAGTTTGTAACATTTTGCTTCCTAGTTTAAACTATTTAGTTACATTTTCTTGCCTGGTTTAATTAGTCAGCAATATTTTCCTGCCTAGTTTAAATTAGTTTGTAACATTTTGCTTCCTAGTTTAAACTATTTAGTTACATTTTCTTGCCTGGTTTAATTAGTCAGCAATATTTTCCTGCCTAGTTTAAATAGTTTGTAACATTTTGCTTCCTAGTTTAAAACTATTTAGTTACATTTTCTTGCCTACAGCAATATTTCCTGCCTAGTTTAAACTATTCAGCTACATTTTGCTGCCTATTTTACACTTATCTGTAACATTTTACTAACTATTTTCACTAGGCAGTAACATTTTGCTGTCTAGTTAAAACGAGTCAGAAACATTTCCTGCCTAGTTACGTCAATAACTATTATGGAAGGTTTTGCTAGACAAGCCGTCAGTATTGAGTTTACTAACTGTAAGTGGACTTCTCTGGTCACATTGCAAATTGGATCTATCCTGGATCTAAACCCTACCCAGAAAGTGCTCTAGTATGTACTGGTAAAGTCTATAATCACATCCTTACCTGTATATCGTCTATGAGAGGTAAAACGAATCGTCTCGATGTAGCAGGCCTCGTAGGAAAGCATAAATTATTTCTTAAATTTTTTAGTTTCATCTTTTCTTTAATCACATCGAAGTCGTAGTGGCAAATTAAATCGATTACAATCTGAAACCATTATATAAATATTTTAGCTATTATTAGTATTATCTGCTACAAGGCTGTGAAATAAGTTTTTTAACAACAACGATCGATCGATCGAAGTGAGGCAGTATATATAGACATAGTTAAGATAAAAGCACTTCACAGTTATGTAGCATATGTTATTTTTCAGAGGCAAATGTTCAAAAATTTTTAAAAACAAATGTTTGACGAACAAGGATAATGCAATCTGAAACTTTCTTATTTTTATGTCATAAATGCTTTTCTGTATACTTAGCATTTTACCATTTTATTAGTAGTAAAAGCAATTAAATTATGATGTTGATATTTTTAAAACCAGATATTTTTTAATCCATGCCGAATCGCGCGTATAAAAAATAATTCTGGCGCGGAAGACCGCAAACCGGGCAAATTTTCTTGAAACGCTTTCTTGCTTATGAATCCATTTTTTGTTCAAGTTTTCGAGAAATATTTAATAACCAAAGCATGTAGCGTCACAACTTGATGTATAATGTTTTTGAATGTTTTAAAGATAATGCGCATATTTATCTCATAGATTATACAACTTACAACTTAGCTTCAATTTGAAGCTAAGTTTATGCTCATTTTCTTTGAAAAATTCGAAAACTCTACTGCTAAGGTTAAAAAATATATCCTGAAACTCCAGCAAAATTATATTGATGAGCAAGAAAACGCGAACTTCAGGGAAAACTCGACCAGCTTGCGGACCTCCACATCAGAATTATTTATAGTTAAAAGATAATATCACACATAAAATATTAAATGCACTTATAAAAAGATAAAAAATTAGCGTTGGTACCAAGATTCGAACCAGGGAACCCTAGCATTGAGTTGTCTTATCGTCTCCAGACCTGTTTTTTCAGGTTCAGCACCCAAAAAACATTGATAACGACACCTCACTCCACCTATGTGGTTTACCGACCGTATTTTAGGTTACCCAGTAATTTACCCACTTTTTTACATTATTATTATTATACGCAATCAAGCGAGAAAAGCGAGTCTTTTAATTATGTCAAATTTTAAAGATACGTAATGTAGCGAGCGAAGCGAGCCTTTTTAGTTTATGTAGCGAGTCTTTTTATGTAGCGAGCGAAGGGTAATAGACTCTCTTCGCTCGCTTTAAATAAATACTTTTATTTGATGTATTCTTTTGACGTGAGTTCTTGATGCAATGCATTTCTAGTAATAGCTGTTGTATCCTCCCTCTATGTATTATCTTCAGTTCCCGCACTACTGCTAGTGTTAAATAAATACATATGATTCCTTACCTCTTTATTATTCTCATAGCAATTTATAAAACTGTTACAGAAGAAATTTTCTTCACTTTCATATATCGTAGAAAACACTTTTCCAGTAGCTTTCTCAACTATATAGAATCTAACCTGAAATCGTTGATAAAATATTAGGAATATAGATTTTTTAGAACTGAGTTGATGTTCAAAGACATCTATTGCAGTCCAACATGATGTCTATACGCATGCTGTTATCTGTGTCCTAGAAATTGATCTCTATTCATCTGCTGATGGTACTTCACATTGGGGGATCTCATCTCCTATAGCCAAATCTGTATTTTGGGTTATCTGATCTCACGGTCTTTATTTTTAATGAGTTCTTGATATATGAAGAACTTTTATTTGTTTAATTTGATTTAAGGTTATATGTATAAAATTATAGTGCATTGACCACATCAGGTTCTGCGCGATTTCTCGTCAATTGAATTTTCTCTGTGATACTTTCAATTATAGGGTTTGTGTGATATGTTTTTCAGAGAACATCGCATCCTGAGGGTATTAGTGTGCACATCTTGCTGCATGCAGCAATGATGCATTAGACCAGAGATACTTATAATCCTAAGAATATGGTATTCTCGCTGGAGGATGTAACATCCCAGTACTGAATGTAGTTTTTGTTCGGTTTACCAAAACTCTCAAGTGTACTTTCGACAGACTGAAAAACCCCACGACGTAAATAAAACTGCATAAACCCTTCACTTTTAATCCTTATCTGAAAGACAAGGTTTAGCAACTTGACCAGCGAGCATCAGATGAATTAAGGCACTTCCCTATAAATTACTAGGGTAGTAAGTGGCTCCTGAGATATAACAGATCTTCAGAACACTGTTTTTAGTGTTCAAACTGAACCAAGTGCCTGACTAGGCAACCCATTTTGTATCTCTAATGGATAGCCTACCCCAAATATGGCCGACTTCGGCACTAGACCTCACGATTGAACTGTGAGGAGAAGATGTTACTCCGTTCTTTTTCATATAGCTCCACGTTTTTAATCTAGAACTTTTAAGGGCATACTTAGTTATATGTTACATTACAAAGTACTTCCACTTCGTTAAGACAATTATTTGAAGTATTAAATAAACCTATAATTCCGAGGTTAAGACTAATGCTTATAACCTAGTGATAACAAAAGTAATACGGTTTCATACACGTCGGGCCTCGTGATGATCTAGTGACAACTTAATGAAGATTCGTTTTAATGCAGTTGGACGGGAGTAATTGTATAGTTGACGTTATCGAGGAAGTTTTAAGTTGCTGGTGTAATGTTGTACTGGTAAGAATAACTGGGGATAACTTAAGACCTCGTCATTCTATATAGACGATGTTTTGTCTGATCCAGTTTCAGTTAGTAGAACTATGAGTCAACATGACTATGTATCCCACCCAGAAGGTGATACCTACTATATAACTTTTAGCAACTTTAACTTTCTTACCATCACCGCCGAAATATAGCAAAGGTCTTACTTTCTCATCAGGATGCCATTGAACACAGTCCATCATACTTTTACCTCCAACCTCTAGATGCTGCGTACAAAACTTTTTATCGTACACAACTGGTTGTTCGAGCCTTATTATGTAGTTTTCAGTAATTCCAAAATCGAACGTAAAACTGTAAATTGTTGAAGTGATTCGACCTATCGTTTTTAGCTCTTTAAAGGCTGAAAAATAGTGAAGACTGATTAGTTTATCGATTAAACGCGGAAAAATTACATACATAAGACGAATAATATGATTATGAACTATTCTGTCATAGGATTATGGCAGAATTTATACGGTTTCTTTGTGTAGTATGAGTTATAAGCACATGGAGATGGCAGTGCCCATTTGAAAACATTAGGACTGTTTAAGTTCTATAATGAGCAGCGTAACATGTAACTTTTTTGTGTCAAATACCAATGTAAATTTGAAATTAAATTAAAATTAAATTAAATGTAAATTTCATGAATGTGTAGGCTTTAGCAAGGATGATAAAAAAAAACCATACTGTATAGAACCTTCAACACAATATTTGAACTCAACACTATGTCTGGTACCTTCGATATACGTTGCTTTGTTGGCGGGAATCTTAACTACGTCATAAATGAGAGCTCCGGGCTGTGTAGGAATTATGAAATACGTGTCTCCTTTTAAATCTTTCTTATAAGCGGTACCAATACTCTTATAACCACATAATGGATATATGTCGACCTGCAAGTAAATTTTAATAAATAAGTTGAATTTAATAAATAAATAAGTTCTTACTTCTCTCCAGGAATCAAATTATTAATTAACGAATTATAATGTATTAATTGTTAGATCTAGAAATCACATTATTAATCAACGAGTTATAAGGTATTAATTGTAGGATCTAGGAAACACATCATTAATCAACGAGTTATTAGGTATTAATTGTAGGATCTAGGAATCACATTATTATCAACGGATGGTTCAGAGTTAGGATTCTACAAGGTCGTTATTGCAGGTAAACATGATGAGTCTGTAGGGTTTACAGTAGGGTTGTCTCTATTCATCCCCTCTCTCTTTTCTTTACTTGCCTGCAAGTCTTCATACACCTCTCTTACTATCCTTACCCCTTACCTTGTCAGGCCCATAGGGGCGTCATACCCTGGTATGGCAAACCTGAAGAGGCAAAACGAAGGACCAGCCCAACCTCAAAACTCAGGGCTAACTTAATCCTAAAATAAGGTAGCCAGACACAAAATTTAAGTTGAGCAAAAGCGATTTATTACATGCAAATAGAGCATACAAGAATGTTAATAGTTGTATTAAAGAAGTTAAAGAAATAAGCATAAAATACGCAAAGGTTAATAAAATATAAGCTAAATGGCGGAGGTAAGCGATAGCATCTACCATGAAGCCTGCTGGTAATGACCAGTATAATAAATTGATATGAATAAATAAATATTAAAATAACGATAAAACAAACAAATAATAAATAATAAACAAGGCACATGCAAAATGGTATAAACTAATATAAATTAAACAAACCAAGCATATACTAAAAGCACGTAAAACATAACCAAGCCCAAAAGGGGGAGGGTGCAATTTAGCTTATACCTAATTAAAGCAAATTCTAACTTAATCAAGCTCATACGATGAATTATTGTACATAAATTTGGTAATTGAAATAATAAATAATCATTAAAATCGAACGGTAAACCTAAAATAAAACCTAAAATGGTGGCATGCACAACCATAAAACACGTTATTTTACGTGTTTTAAATCTAAGTTTGATAGCGCTAAATTATACATGAAAATTAATGAAAATAATATAAATAAATAAATAATTATGACTAGAAGCGTAGAAATCCTTATAATAGTTGTAAATTATTATTAGTGTAAATGTAAAGCGTGTATTTACGGCCCTTAAGCGAAGGTGATGAGTGAGATGGTGAGTGACGATGATTATATGCGATAACCAGTCCATAAACTGCACAAACCTTATAAATGCAACGTCCCAGTTGTAGCGAAACTGTTCACTTAAGTGGTGTTACAGCGAAACAGCACTTAAACTAAATTAAATTAATTAAAACTTAATTAAAATTTGGCATCACATGCACAAAGCCGGCATTTTTGTCACTTACAAAAGATAACGAACTCTTTCGTCATATTCCGGATGGTGATAGCGAATTACGTCATTTAATTAACAAAATTTAGACGATAATTAATGAGGTTCCATGCTGAAACACTGGTTTCAGCGATAATGATGAGCAATTTGAAGCAAGTTGTGTGAAACAGGTTGGTAACACTGTCGGAAGTTTGCGAAACCTTCCCGAAGGTTACTAGATGAGGTTATTGTTGTGTGATATCGAAGCAACGTGATTCGATGTGGGCAGATTGTCTGTAGAATATCAATAAAATGAGTAAATGTGCTGGGAAATATGATGAACGATGGCTAAAGATGTGGCGGAAGAGAAGAAAAGCTGAAAATAAAGTGTAAAGTGTCTGTGTGTGTTTGTGTAAAACCTAAATTCTTGGATGTGCCAAGTCCAGGTAAAAATCACGACTTTATCTTACAATTACATAAAAACATAAAAGGGGTTCATGTCCAAACATCACCACCTACCAAAATTAGCCTAGGGTAATTTTAAATCAAGTTCAGAAAGCGACTCAGGAGAGTCTGTTTCAGAAGAATGAAGGACGACTACCTTATTTACAGGACGCTTTAGCACAGAGTTAGAAGTCTGGACTGATACGACGCGAACAACGTTGTCAGCGCCTGGATGTGTCTCGATAACTCGACCAGCAGGCCACCGTAATCTCGGGGCGTTGTCGTCTTGAAGAAGGACTAAGTCACCTACCTGTAAATTTGGAACTTGTCGCCTCCATTTTGAGCGTTGTTGCAGCGTGGTGAGATATTCCTTGCGCCAACGTTGCCAAAAGTGTTGCGACTTTTGGTTTATAATCTGCCAACGCGTTAATCGATTAGATGGTATCTGCCCAAGCGATTTCTCAGGAATGGCGAGCGGAGGACATCCTATGAGAAAATGGCCAGGGGTTAGAAACTCAAGATCCTCTGGGTCAGTTGTAAGGGGACAAAGAGGCCTAGAGTTCAGGATTGATTCGATCTTGATGAGAAGGGTAGCCAGCTCTTCAAAGGTCATAACGTTTTCCCCGTAAGTCGTACGAAGGAGGCGTTTTACTGACTTGACGACTGCTTCCCATAACCCACCGAAGTTTGGAGCATGTGGAGGGTTAAAGGACCATTGCACCTCATGCGATGTGGCGTAGGCTTGCAGTTCATCTTGAGTAGTTCGCTGGTTAATCCACTTGTAGAGATCAGAGAGTTCATTGGCAGCTCCGACGAAGTTCGTGCCATTATCGGACACAAGTTCTTCCGGCAATCCTCGCCTACCAATGAATCTGTCTAGTGCAGCTCTGAAAGCAGGGGTGCAGAGTGAAGAGACCAACTCCAGATGAACAGCTTTAGTGCTTAAGCAAACGAAGACACACAAATATGCTTTCATCGTGGGCGCTTTTCGAAGAGTGGAGGTCTTAATTAAAAACGGTCCAGCAAAGTCGAGTCCTACATTGCGAAAAGGACGGACTTCCTTGAAGCGTGAAGCTGGCAAGTCTCCCATCTGCGGTTGACAAGGTTTGGCGTCAAATATGCGGCATTTGAGGCATTTCCTAGTAAAGTTGCGAACTGTGCTTCGTCCACCGATGATCCAGTATCTGCAACGCAGCGCAGCAAGAAGCAGAGACGGTCCACAATGGAGGTAAGCAGAATGGTAGTGTTTGAGGATAAGTGTCGTTAAATGAGATTTGGCAGGTAAGATGGCAGGATGCTTCGTTGTATCCGGAACGTTAGCATTCTTAAGGCGACCACCTACCTTGAGAATACCATCTCCATCAAGAAAGGGTTGAAGACTTGACAGTTGTTTCGGCGGCGGTGTTTCACTGTCGGGAGATTTGTTGTTGAAGAAGGCATGTCTTTGAACAGCGATAATGGCGAATCGAGTTGCTCTTCTTATCTCCTTTACTGAAGGTGCAGCTTTCATATTGACTTCCAGTCCACGCAGTCGATCGACGAAGCGAAGAGTGAAAGACAGCTTGTTAAGAAGCGTCGAAAGATCAGTAAATTCCTTAATCCAATCGATGAGAAGCGGAGATGAAGTAGTAGAAAGAAGAGTCTGGCCGACTGAAATCGGTTTCAGTTAGGTAAGTCTTCCTCTAGAGCGAAGTTAGACAAAGGCCAAGAAGAAATATCATTTAATGCCCAAGGAGGTCCATGGAACCAGAGATGGTTATCAATGAGCTGAGATGGTAGGAGTCCACGGGAACCGATGTCGCTAGGGTTATCACCAGATGAGACATGGTGCCATTGACCAAGCGAAGTAATCTCTTTAATTTTAACCACTCTGTTGGCTACGAATGTCTTTAAGCGGAACGACGGAGTTTGGAGCCAAGAGAGGACGACTGTGCTGTCAGAAAAGAAATAATAAGAAGGCTGAGTGGGTAGCTTGCTGCAGAACGGAGACAAAGATTCAAACAAACGAGCACCCAGTAGCGCAGCACACAATTCCAAGCGGGGAATTGACGTAGCTTTGACTGGAGCAAGTTTGGTTTTCGCAAGAAGGAGGTGCATCTGGCAATCTGTAGCTGAAGCGGAGCGTAAGAATGCTGAAGCACAGTAAGCTCGTTCTGAAGCGTCGACGAAAACCATAACAGTGTATGATGCGTTCGGTGAAGTGATCCAACGTGGTATAGAGACGTGAGACAGGAGCGGTAGCTGATTGATGAGACTTCTCCACTGATCAGCGAGATCTTGGGAAAAGGTTTCGTCCCAGGACAAGTTTCTCTTCCAGGCTACCTGGACTACTTCCTTAGCGAGAATCACGACAGGTCCTAAGTAGCCTAGTGGGTCGTAGATTTTAGCCACTGCTGATAGCACAGAGCGTTTTGTGCATGTGTCCACAGGAGGCGCGATAGCGTAAGAGAATGCGTCCTTCTGAGGGTCCCATTGAAGACCGAGTATCTTCACAGTGGTTTTGTCATCACTGGACTCTAGGGAAACAGGTTCCTGATGAGGTAAAACAGCAGTCGGATCAGAGTTGCAAAAATCAGAAAGGATGCGAGAGTCATTGGCAGCCCATTTGCCGAGTTCGAAACAACCTTTAGCGAGGAGGTCGGTTACTTGACGTCTGAGTGCTATAACTTTACTTAATTCGTTTTCTCCTGTAGCAATATCGTCGACGTACATGTCGTCTTCTAGCACCGGAACGGCGAGAGGAAACTGATGTCCTTCATCTTCTTTAAGCTGCTGAATGGTACGAAGCGCTAAGTACGGAGCAGCTGCTTGACCATATGTGATAGTTTTAAGTTCATATTCCTGAACTTCGTCTGCGGGACTGAAGCGCCAGAGAATATGCTGATACTTCCTGTCAGCTGGATGTATCAGTATTTGTCGATACATCTTAACTACATCGGCCGTGAAGACATATCTGTGGCGTCGGAAGTTAAGAAGTATGGTAACTATGCTTTTCTGGAGTTTAGGACCTACTAGAAGCACCGAGTTAAGCGAACCGGAGGCTGTAGCAGCGGCAGCGTCAAAACTACTCTTAACTTGATCCCTTCTCCTTCACCCTTTACGACACAATGGTGTGGAATACATACGACACCGGGAGTTTGCGCAATCTCCATATGGCCAAGGTCGATATATTCTTGCATAAATTCATGGTACTTGACTCGAAGCAATGAATTTCTCTCTAAACGACTTTCTAAATGCTGCAAGCGGCGCAGCGACATGCTCTTAGTTCCCGTCATATACGGTCTCTCATCTTTAAATGGCAGGCGAACGACGTATCTACCATTAGGAAGTCGATAGTGAGTAGTCCGAAAGAGCTCTTCACATTTCTCGTCAGCTGGATCCTTACAGACGACCTGCGGTGGTTCTTCAAGTTCCCAAAGCGATGGAGTTCTTGCTGAGTGGATCAGGCTGAGAGTAGCGTGAAACGTGAAGACAGGAAGTGATGAGATTTCAGCTCTGTCCTTAACTCGACCAAGAACGCAGAAGCCAAAAACTGTACCCAGAAGAATAGGCATAGAAGGTGAGATAGTCAGCATTTGACCAGTAAGTATCTCACTGAAGAGGTCACAGCCTACCAAGAAATCAATAGGCCGTGGGACCCAAAATTCGGGATCAGCGAGTGGGTAATCCCTATATTGATGCCACATGTCAGCAGTTGAATAAAACCCTGGAAGCGGTGAGGTGATATTATCCACTACGACGGCAGAAGTCCTGAAGCGAGGACGGGGAGAATCAGCTGATGTCAAAGTACAAAGCGCTCGACCTTGACAGCCAGTGAAAGGAGTAGCTCCTATACCCCATATATCTGTTGATTGCGTATCAACTTGCAAACCTAGAAGATCAGCGCACCTTCTAGTTATGAATGAGAAGTGGCTCCCGGAATCCAGAACTAAGCGAAAAGGCTGCGGTTGCACTCTTCCTTCGCAGTCTTCAAAGTTACAAAGGGCTGTTCCCAAAAGTACTTCTACCTGATCGAGGGAAGTAACTTGACAAGAGACACCACCTTTGCTCTTAAAAGATGTAGAAGGTTGCTCAGTATTCGACTGGTTCGTAGGAGGCGTTCCACTGGAGTCTGAAGACGTATGCGACGTCCCATGTAACATGCTATGATGCCTACCCTTACAGAATCTGCAACGCCATCTCGAAGAACAAGCATTCGTCTTATGTCCTGTCTGTAAACAGTTTCTACAACCTCTCCAGGATTGCAGGAGCTTCTGGCGATCAGCGACTGAAGCCATAGAGAAGGTTAAACAGTTAACAAGGAGATGCGAGTCCTTGCAAACTGGACAAACGATTTTTTCCGTGGGCTTGTCATTTTCGAAAGGACGAGATCGTTGATCAACATTGGATGGTCGCGAAGACGACGACTTCCCGTACCCAGCGTTGGCGAGGAGAGTTACCGGCTTGCTTGAAGATCCATTCTTCTGTTGTTGGTTCCTATAGTTCGAGGCGTTATAGCTGTTAGAGTTATTATAGCGATTCCCTTGAGAACTTGTTTTGCTATTGGTTGTGAGCGACAATCCTAAAGCAAGTTCTGAAGCATTACAGCAAGATCTCAGATAAGTAATAAGTTCGTTGAAAGAAGGGAAAATCCTTAGAATTTTGATGCTCGAAAGCTTCTTTTGTTTCCACGTCTAGCGATCGATAAGCTAAATAGAAAAAATATAAACTCTTCACGATCAGCGATGGTTAACTTCTTGAAAGCAGCAACATTCTCCGATAACTGAGCAATAAGTTTGTTCAGAACCGCGGCGTTCGGTTTTCCAGAGATGGGCTTCACACTTGTCAGTTGATCCAGATAAGCGGTGGCAAGTAGACGCTTATTATCGTAAGTGTCTACGACGGCTTGCCAGGCGATGGTAAAGTTTCCTTCAGTCACCGTTATCTGAGATATAACAGCTAGTGCAGGACCTCGTAAGCACTTCAAAAGATATTTAAATTTCTCTATATCATCCATGTTAGTGTTTATAACCATGCTGGTGAAAGTGTCCTTAAAATGCGGCCATTTTGTGCGATCTTCACCTCCATAAACAGGAAGGTCAAGTGGCGGCAGCTTAGGTTTGTAAGACTGATTAAGAAAGGTTGTATTATGCATAGTTTGTTGAGCTCGCTCAGTTATCTGAATATAATATTGATTCGATTCATTAAAATATCTCTTAGCCTGTTTTCTTTGGTCGTGATCATTTTGAGTGGCCACAGCTGCATCCTGTGGGGTAAGCATATCACACAGATTGATGTATCTCTCTTCGTATTTATTGTAAATCCTTGATACCTGAGTACATCCCTTTGAAGAGAGGTATTTGACTATCATCAGAAATAGCCTTAAAACCTTGGTCTCTAATATCTCTGAGGTCAACACAAAGAATTGCTAATTGACGTCTGATAGACACTTCCATGATGGTAAAGCGAAACAGCACAGAAGACAAGAAAACAGGTTACGGAGATTAAAATATTAAATAAAATGTAAAATATAACAATAGAAAACAAAAGGATAACAAGCAGGAAAGATATAAAACAGAAAATAATAAAAACCATGTGCGATGGTCTACGTAATAAGAGTTAAAGATGCGGAGATAAATACAGATGTAAGCAGCAACACGTCTATGCGATGACAATTTAGCTACACATGTTAATTCATCCCGCCACCAGTAACAGCGAACTAAGTCCCAGGCAAGATCAGTGAGCGTACACCACCTACCGTGAACTAAAACCATAAAAAAAATAAACTATATAAATAATAAAGAAAACCAAAAAGAATCCAATAAAAAATCGAAATATAGTTCAAAGAATCCCTTGGCTGCAAAGGATAAAATAATCCGGCTCGACTCGGACCAAAATGTCAGGCCCATAGGGGCGTCATACCCTGGTATGGCAAACCTGAAGAGGCAAAACGAAGGACCAGCCCAACCTCAAAACTCAGGGCTAACTTAATCCTAAAATAAGGTAGCCAGACACAAAATTTAAGTTGAGCAAAAGCGATTTATTACATGCAAATAGAGCATACAAGAATGTTAATAGTTGTATTAAAGAAGTTAAAGAAATAAGCATAAAATACGCAAAGGTTAATAAAATATAAGCTAAATGGCGGAGGTAAGCGATAGCATCTACCATGAAGCCCTGCTGGTATAATGACCAGTATAATAAATTGATATGAATAAATAAATATTAAAATAACGATAAAACAAACAAATAATAAATAATAACAAGGCACATGCAAAATGGTATAAACTAATATAAATTAAACAAAACCAAGCATATACTAAAAGCACGTAAAACATAACCAAGCCCCAAAAGGGGGAGGGGTGCAATTTAGCTTATACCTAATTAAAGCAAATTCTAACTTAATCAAGCTCATACGATGAATTATTGTACATAAATTTGGTAATAATTGAAATAATAAATAATCATTAAAATCGAACGGTAAACCTAAAATAAAACCTAAAATGGTGGCATGCACAACCATAAAACACGTTATTTTACGTGTTTTAAATCTAAGTTTGATAGCGCTAAATTATACATGAAAATTAATGAAAATAATATAAATAAATAAATAATTATGACTAGAAGCGTAGAAATCCTTATAATAGTTGTAAATTATTATTAGTGTAAATGTAAAGCGTGTATTTACGGCCCTTAAGCGAAGGTGATGAGTGAGATGGTGAGTGACGATGATTATATGCGATAACCAGTCCATAAACTGCACAAACCTTATAAATGCAACGTCCCAGTTGTAGCGAAACTGTTCACTTAAGTGGTGTTACAGCGAAACAGCACTTAAACTAAATTAAATTAATTAAAACTTAATTAAAAATTTGGCATCACATGCACAAAGCCGGCATTTTTGTCACTTACAAAAGATAACGAACTCTTTCGTCATATTCCGGATGGTGATAGCGAATTACGTCATTTAATTAACAAAATTTAGACGATAATTAATGAGGTTCCATGCTGAAACACTGGTTTCAGCGATAATGATGAGCAATTTGAAGCAAGTTGTGTGAAACAGGTTGGTAACACTGTCGGAAGTTTGCGAAACCTTCCCGAAGGTTACTAGATGAGGTTATTGTTGTGTGATATCGAAGCAACGTGATTCGATGTGGGCAGATTGTCTGTAGAATATCAATAAAATGAGTAAATGTGCTGGGAAATATGATGAACGATGGCTAAAGATGTGGCGGAAGAGAAGAAAAGCTGAAAATAAAGTGTAAAGTGTCTGTGTGTGTTTGTGTAAAACCTAAATTCTTGGATGTGCCAAGTCCAGGTAAAAATCACGACTTTATCTTACAATTACATAAAAACATAAAAGGGGTTCATGTCCAAACATACCTTTCTTGGTACTGGTTTTTCCTTTTTCACCCCCTTCCCTCAGTTTGCTTCTGTACCTGATTCCTGCTTTTCTTGGTGAGTTCTTCTCCTTCCCCAACCCCTCTAATTTTATTACATTTGGTCAATTTTATGTATCTTAAATAATTATTATATATTTTATTATATTCATTACTACTCGTCAAAAATGGCTTGCCTCTTGGGTTTGGGGATCTCCCTCCTTTGATCTGGGCTATACTTTCCCACGTTTCCTGTGCGGCTTAGCGTTGGGGCTTCTCAAATTGCCTCACAAGTCAATTAAAGATTATAATAACTCTGAACCATCCTCGCGTTCAATCCCCTCACAGAATTCATTTACAGCCTCGTAGTATAATATACTATTACATTATGTAAAGTTTAATCATTTCTTAGAATAATTAAGTTTTAATTAATATTAATTAGAGTAAGTGGTAATTTAATAAGTCTTACCTTCTCTCCCGTGCTTAAATCTTTTGGATTAATTACTCTGATAAAATTGGTTCCTTTGACAGCGAAGTAAGTGTTAGCTATTTTAGCGATGTATGAATTACAGTTGTCCGTGGTATCACCTAGCTCAAAATGTTAAATACAATAAGTTAGTTGTCGGTAATACTAATAGTCCAAATGCCAGGCCTAAAAAAATGTGGCTTATTTTGTACTACTTCAAATCAAATTTTTCTAAAAAAAAAATACCTTAAATTATTAAGAAAAAGCATAGTCTGCCTATCTAGAGTGAAACCCTTTATTTAAATGCGTTTGCTCAAAATTTTATAAAATCGCACAAATCCAGTTTTCTTGCAATAAGTGGTTCCCTGTAGGTCATGAGCAAAACAAGGAAAGACAATTTTTTAAACCTGATATAATTCCCTATAAAATGAGAGTTTTTTTTGTCAAAATCATATTATTACAACTAAAGTTATAAATTTTGTTAAATGACCAAAAATTGCACAAAAAGTCGATATTTGTTCAAAGAAAATCGCTGTCTTTGCATAAATTCACAATTTTTTGTTGTTTTCGAAAGAGTTATAACTTAGGTTGTATTTACTCAATTTTGATGATTAAACACTCGTTTTATTGGAAATGAAATTCAGTTTTAAAACTGTTCGTGTTTTGCACACCACCCATTGGGAACCACTCATTTCAAGAAAATTGAAATTTTGTGAGATTTTATAAAATTTTGAGCATGCACAACCATATGAAGTGCTCCACTCTGGATAGGCAGGCTATTTATTCTTTATAACTAAAAAGAATATTTCAGAAAAATATAGTTTGAAGTAGAACAAAATAAGTATCATTTTTTCAGGCTCTTGGGGTATAATTTAAAATTGCGTTATTGGGCCATTAAAGAAGCTAATGATTAATCAATTTAATAAATAACTTAAAGTGCTTTGTCATTAAAACACATAAAATGTTAACAAAGACAATCAACATGAATTAATTAAAGAAATGATAAGAATTTCATTTAATGATAAGCCCCAGTGTAAACATCTGGTATAAAATTATCAAAACCTTGGTTAATAATAAAACCTAAGAAATACTGACCTTACCATTTAATTGCGTGACTAAGCAAATAGTTCTTAAACTTCTTTTTTATTAAAATTTTTAAAATATTGTTTGATTTATTATTAAGTTTAAGTCATTTATTGAAAAAATATATATTTTAACTATAAACACCAATTGACGAACAATAGTTAAATTGAATACAATTTAACTGAGGAGGCTAACTACGTATACAATTATTTATTGTCCAATAATTCAAAAAGAAAGTTTAATATAGTATTCCGCAAAATACGGAAATTAAATTTATAAATGATAAAACGCACTGTTTTAAAATATTATATAAAACTAAGGAGATTTTATCTCCTCCTGGATATAAAATATTATAACACGCGGAAGTGATTTGATCTCCTCCTGGAGATAAAATCTTATAAAACAGAGGAGATATTATCCCCTCTTGGAGATAAAATCTTAAAAACGGAGGAGATTTTATCTCCTCCAGGAGATAAAATCTTATAAAACGGAAGAGATAATATTCCTCGGCTTCGCCTCGTAAGTTAACTGGATTATTCCTGGACAAGCCTCGGGATTTAAGTATAATGTTTCCTTCGGTTTTGACTTTAGGAACCATCTACACTGCTCGGGGAGGTAAACTTACCTCCTTGGTAAGGCAATTAATATGTCTTCTTTTTATTGTAAAAATTAAATTACAATTGCCATCTAAAGAAAATCATACTTTACTGACAGTAAGTCATGTTTACAACTGTAGCTATCGAGTAGCTACTCGATACTCACACCTTGCCAGTAGCTGGCCAAAACTCTTGGGGGGGGGGGGGGTAGCGAAACCAATCCCAGAGGATGGCGAAATTCACACATCTTCAAGGAAGTTCCACTAAAATCTACTTTGTCAAAGGGAGCAACATGTTTTCCGGGGGGGGGGGGGGGGGGGGGCGATGCCCCTGGCCCCTACCTGACTACGAGCCTGACTTACACACGTATTGATACTTACTATGTTACTAAAAGCTTTAGTAAAGAAATCAGCGTCAGGGCTGTAGTAAGATCTGGTGCCAAACTCGGTATAAGCTGGTTTCCCATTTTTTTGAGCTTTTAAATAAGCGTCCGATTTAAGGTATCTTTTGCTAAATTCCACCTGAAAGAATTTTGAATTTTATATTAGTGGACAGAAGATTTAATAAGTTAAGGTAATAATGTTATATTAGTGGACAAAAAGTTACAGTTATCAGTTTTAATTAGTTAAGGTAATAAAGGTAAGACATTAGCGGTGATAAGGTGAAGACAATAGGGGGAGATAAGGAATTAGAAGTTTTTAATCCTTTTTATGAAGAAGTTAAGTTCTAAGCCTAACCGCGGTTACGGGATATTTTTATTTTTCCTTATTCATAAATAAATAAATAATTGCCCGTTTTAGGGCCTTTCGGCCCATCAGGGTATTCACCCTGCGGGAACCACCTCAGGTGGGTAGCATCTACTACACTCTAAGAATTAATTAAAATTGGCAAAATCTTTTTAATACAAATACTATTCATAAAATCTTAGAGCATAGCCCGGGCTGCGAACCCCGGACCTCCGGTGCCGAAATCGAACGCCTTTACGATCCCGGCCACGGGGCAGACATGAAATTATAAGTAAACAGTAAATTCTTGGACTGATTATTAAGATAAGACCGAGAATAATGGAAAACTCAAGTGCAATGGTACAGTACAAGTGCAATGGTACAGTACAAGTGGAATGGTACAGTACAAGTGCAATGGTACAGTAAGTGCAATGGTACAGGACAAGTGGAATGGTACAGTACAAGTGGAATGGTACAGTACAATTGCAATGGTACAGTACAAGTGGAATGGTACAGTACAAGTGGAATGGTACAGTACAATTGCAATGGTACAGTACAAGTTGCAATGGTACAGTACAATGCAATGGTACAGTACAAATGGCCAATGCAATGGTACAGTACAAGTGGTACATGTGTACAGTACAGTGCATGGTACAGTACAATTGTTATACAGTATAAGTGCAATGGTACAGGACAAGTGGAATGGTACAGTACAAGTGGAATAATACAGTACAATTGCAATGGCACAGTACAGTGGAATGGTACAGTACAAGTGCAATGGTACAGTACAAGCAATGGCAGTACAAGTGCAATGGACAGTACAAGTGGAATGGTACAGTACAAGTGGAATGTACAGTACAATTGCAATGGAACAGTACAGTATGGTACGTAAGTGCAATGTACAGTACAAGTGCAATGGTACAGTACAAGTGGAATGGTACAGTACAGTTCAATGGTACAGTACAAGTTACAATGCAGTACAGACAAGTGCAATGGTACAGTACAAGTTCAATGTACAGTACAAGTGGAATGGTACAGTACAGGCAATGGTAAGTACAAGTGGACAGGTACAGTACAAGTGGTCAGTACAAGTGGAATGGTAGTACAAGTGCAATGTACAGTACAAGTGGACAGTACAATGGTACAGTACAAGTGCAATGGTACAGTGCACACAAGTGCAATGGTATGGTACAGTACAAGTGCAATGGTACAGGTACAATTGCAATGGTACAGTATAAGTGCAATGGTACAGGACAGTGCAATGGTACAGTACAAGTGGAATGGTACAGTACAATTGCAATGGCAGTACAATGGTACAGTACAACTGGGATGGTACAGTACAATTGCAATGGCAGTACAGTACAAGTGCAATGGTACAGGACAAGTGCAATGGTACAGTACAAGTGGAATGGTACGTACAAGCAATGGTACAGTACAAGTGCAAGGTACAGTACAAGTGCAATGGTACAGTACAAGTGCAATGGTACAGTACAAGTGAAATGGTACAGTACAATTGCAATGGTACAGTACAAGTGTAATGGTACAGGACAATTGCAATGGTACAGTACAAGTGCAATGGTACAGTACAAGTGCAATGGTACAGTACAAGTGCATGGTACAGTACAAGTGCAATGTACAGTACAGTGCAATGGTACAGTACAATGCAATGTACAGTACACACAGAAGTGCAATGGTACAGTACAAGTGCAATGGTACAGTACAATTGCAATGGTACAATTGCAATGTACAGTACATGCAATGGTACAGTACAAGTATGGTGTACAAGTGCAATGGTACAGTACAATGGTACAGGACAATTGCAATGTACAGTACAAGTTCAATGGTACAGTACAAGTGCAATGGTACAGGTACAAGTCAATGGTACAGTACAAGTGGAATGTACAGTACAAGTCAATGGTACAGTACAGAATGGTACAGTACAAGTGCAATGTACAGTACAAGTGAATGTACAGTACAAGTGGTACAGTACAAGTGGAATGGTACGTACAAGTGCAATGGTACAGTACAAGTGCATGGTACAGTACAAGCAATGGTACAGTACAAGTGCAATGGTACAGTACAAGTGGAATGGTACAGTACAAGTGCAATGGTACAGTACAGCAATGGTACAGTACAGTGCAATGGTACAGTACAAGTGCATGGTACAGTACAGTACATACAGCAATGGTTCACAAGTGCAATGGTACAGTACAAGTGCATACAGTACAAGTATGGTACAGTACAAGTGCAATGGTAACAGTACAAGTCAATGTGGTTTACAGTACAAGTGCAATGGTACAACAACAAGTTGGCAATGGTCAGTACAAGTGGAATACAGTACAAGTGGATGGTACAGTACAAGTGCAATGGTACAGTGGTAAGTGCAATGTACAGTACAAGTGCAATGGTACAGTACAAGTGCAAGGTACAGTACAAGTGCAATGGTACAGTACAAGGTAGAATGGTATAGTACAAGTGCAATGGTACAGTACAATGTGCAATGGTACAGTTACAAGTACACAGTACAAGTGGAATGGGTACAGTAAAAGTTCAATGGTACGTACAAGTACAGTAAAGTGCAATGGTACAGGTACAAGTGCAATGGTACAGTACAAGTGCAATGGTACAGTACAAGTTCAATGGTACAGTACAAGTGCAATGGTACAGTACAGTTTCAATGTACAGTACAATGGCAATGTACAGTACAAGTGCAATGGTACAGTACAAGTTCAATGGTACAGTACAGTACAAGCAATGGTACAATGGGTACAGTACAAGTGCAATGGTACAGTACAAAGTGGAATGGTACGTACAAGTGGAATGGGTACAGTACAAGGCTGCAATCACAGTAATGGTACAGGTACAAGTGGAATGGTACAAGTGCAATGGACAATACAATGGTACAGTACAAGTTGCAATGGTACAGTACAATGGTACAGTACAAGTGCAATGGTACAGTACAAGTGCAATGGTACAGACAAGTGCAGGTAGGTACAATTGCAATGGTACAGTACAAGTGGAATGGTACAGTAAAGGGGAATGGTACAGTACAAGTGAATGGTAGTACAGTTCAATGACCAAGGCAATGGTACAGTACAGTGGTAAGTACAATTCAATGGTTACAGTACAAGTGCAATGGTACAGTATGGTACAGTACAAGTGCAATGGGACAGTACAAGTGGACAATGTACAGTACAAGTTCAATGGTACAAGTACAAGTGCAATGGTACAGTAACAAGTGCAATGGTACAGTACAAGTGTGGTACAGTACAAGTGGTACAGACAGGGTGCAATGGTACAGTTGCAATGGACAGTACAAGTGCAATGGTCGTAGTGCAAATGGGTACCACGTACAGTACAAGTGCAATGGTACATGAATGGTATAACAAGTGCAATTACAGGACAGTGGAATGGTACAGTACAAGTTCATACAAGGTACAGTACAAGTTCAATGGTACGATCACGGCCACGGAGGCAAATTTCCTTATTCATACCGTAGCTATATAGGAAAAGTATTGTCATGTATTTGTAGCTTTATAAAATTTACTATAAAATGAGAGTTTTTTCGTCCAAATCGGATAACTACAACTGAAGGTAAGACATTTGTTAAATGAACAAAAAATCACAAAAAAAGTCCATATTTTTTCAAAGGAATTCGCTTAAATTGACAATTTTTTGGTGTTGTTGAAAGAGCCGTAACTTTCGTTGTATTTATCCGATTTTGATGATTGAACACTCGTTTTATTGGTCATTTTATCACCTTTAAAAAATGTTTTATTCGTATTTTGCACATGACCCACAGGGAACCACTTATTTCAAGAAAACTGAAATGTGGGATTTTATAAAATTTTGAGCATGAGCAATCATACGAAAGGCTCTACTCTGGATAGGGAGACTGTTTTTTCTTCATAAATAAGGGTATATTTTCAGATAAATTTAGTTTAAAGTAGTACGAAATGAGCCACATTTTTTCAGGTCTGGCTCTTGAACTATAGATTCTATAAGTGGCATACTGTCACGATATAAGCGAATTTTCAAATGTATTTGTCGAATTACGTGATTTGATTACAGTATATTATTAAGGTCAATCGATTAAACCAGAAGTGCAGAAGAAATATTTGAAATAAATTTTAATATTCATGCGTGTTTTGACCACACATATTAATACTTGTATAAAGGTCAGCACGATCAGATACTTTTTTTTAATGCGCTAAGGGTTTTTTTAAATATTTTGAGTCATTATTGTGGGTTAATGACGTCATTCATATATCATAAACAATAGGGTTCAGGTTATTAACAAGGTCGATGTTTGAACAAAGTTTATTACGATTCAAGAAAGCGTTCTTAAGTATGTATTCATAAACACAAAAAATAAAAATATTTTTATATTCTTTATCAGTAAATTAAGTAATTGGGGGAGGGGCCTATAAAAAGTCACCTTCCCCTGACGACAAGCTCATTATACTTTGAAAATCACCTCTCCCCGACGATAAGCTCATTTAATAAAATTTTTCAAAGAAAATCACTCTCCCCAACGATAAGCTCATTTTTAATTTGAAAATCATTTGAAATCACTCTCCCCAACGATAAGCTCATTTTAATTTGAAAATCACCTCGATCCACAACGATAAGCATTTGATAAGATAAGCTCATTTTAATTTGAAAATCACCTCTCCCCAACTCACAAGAAAGCTCATTTAATTTGAAAATCATCCTCCCAACGATAAGCTCATTTTAATTTGAAAATACTCTCCCAACGATAAGCTCATTTTTTTGAAAATCACTTCTCCCCCAACGATAAGCTCATGAAAATCACTCTCCCCAACGATAAGCTCATTTTAATTTGAAAATCATCTCTCCCCAACGATAAGCTCATTTTAATTTGAAAATCACCCTCTCCCAACGATAAGCTCATTTTAATTTGAAAAATCACTTCTCCCCAACGATAAGCTCATTTAATGAAAATCACTCTCTCCCATAAGCTCATTTTAATTTGAAAATCACTCTCCCCAACGATAAGCTCATTTTAATTTGAAAATCACCTCTCCCCAACGATAAGCTCATTTTAATTTGAAAATCATCTCTCCCAACGATAAGCTCATTTTAACCATCTCTTCCCCAACGATAAGCTCATTTTTAATTTGAAAATCACCTCTCCCAACGATAAGCTCATTTTTAATTTGAAAATCATCCTCTCCCCAACGATAAGCTCATTTTAATTTGAAAATCCTCTCCCCAACGATAAGCTCATTTTAATTTAAAAATCACCTCTCCCTGACGATAAGCTCAATTTAATTTGAAAATCACCTCTCCCTGACGATAAGCTCATTTTAATTTGAAAATCATCTCCCCCAACGATAAGCTCATTTTAATTTGAAAATCATCTCTCCCCAACGATAAGCTCATTTAATTTGAAAATCACCTCTCCCTGACGATAAGCTCATTTTAATTTGAATTTGAAATCATCTCTCCCCGAGATAAGCTCATTTTAATTTGAAAATCTCTCCCCAACGATAAGCTCATTTAAATTTGAAAATCACCTCTTGACACTATTTTAATTTGAAAATCACCTCTCACGGAATCCCATTTTCGTATATTTAGTGCAAATACAATACTCTTCCTATATAAATGGTATCAATGAGAAAGAGTAATGAGGCTAAAGGTTTTACTTGCTCATTGAAAAAGTCTTCCGTGCTTGGTGTTCTTCTCTGTCTATATATATATATATATATAAATAAACACAGGTCAGTACGAAACCCTCATCCGTATTGACAGGATTGTGTTGTTTTACAATAGATTAATTACCTTTCCATCACCAAATGCAAATTTGCAGAGTACAGCATATCCATCAAAGAAATGGTTCAATGTAAAGCCGCTGTCTAATTTGTGTATACCGGGACTAAGTTTGATTAAGTCTCCTTGCAACCAGTCAGGCACTCTACCTGACCAACAAAATTACAACATTCTGTAATTCCCACAAAGTTGTCAACAGCTCAAAGCTTTCTACTAGAACACTTTCTATATATATATATATATATATATATATATATATATATATTATATATATATATATATATATATATATATATATATATATATATACATATACATTACATATATATATATATATATATATATATATATATAATATATATATATATATATATATATATATATATATATATATATTATATATATATATATATATATATATATATAACGCGCGCGCCCTGGTGTGGATCAATTTATTCTCCACAAATTAAGCAGCAGAATCTCGTGTCCCCACTTAAAATTCCTGCTGCTAATGAATTCGTGTCTGTACCACGAGTGAATATATTTTTGATTTTATGTAGTACTATCGGTATTAGTTTTGATTGTTTTTAATATTACCGGTATTAGTTTTAATTTTATTTAATATTTCCGTTATTAGTTTTAATTTTATTTAATATTACCGGTATTAGTTTTGATTTTATCTAATATTACCGGTATTAGTTCTGATTTTATTTAACATTACCGGTATTATAATATAAACAACTGCTCTGTGAAGTAATCCAAGTATAGGTTAATACCTATAATTACCGGTATTAGTTTTAATTGTATCTAATAATTACAGGTATTATTTTTAATTTTATCTATTATTACCGGTATTAGTTCTGATTTTATTTAATATTTCCTGTATTAGTTTTGATTTAATCGTTTGACTTATATTATTATTTGGTAACAAACCATAATATTTTATCACTACATTTAGAATTCGTTTATATTATGGCATTATGCCACTTACAAAAACCATTAAAACGGCAAGCTGATAAATAACAACAATATTGAAGCTACAAAGGCTTTTGGCCTCTGCGCCTAAGCTACCTAATGCCCAGTTTATTTACAGTGAAAATATTAATAAGCATACAAACTACCTGTTACTGGGGCCTGAATAGGTTCTATTTGCTCTCCCGTTATACTAAACAACCTATCAAATTGAGCCATGCTTAAACCGATAAAACTACAACACTGACTCTCACACCTGACAGTATATAGAACTAACAAGTACACGCTGTGTGTTTAAACTCATCCAATACAAGGTCTCTTATAAGTACAAGGTTATTCGATACATACTTGAAACTTACTCTACCACTTAACCAACTAACTATATACACGAATTAACAATTATATTTATATGTATTTTTGTATTTATTTTGTCTTTATCTCAAACATCATAATCTTCAAAATATATTACATTATAAATTATAAAAGTTTTTTAACGAAATTATCCTTCGTAGCGTATTTTTTTATTAAATTTTACATTGCTTGAAATTATAAATTTATTGTTTTAACTTGTTTTTTTTAAAGCACTCTTAACATTCTTATTTAGAGGGGAGATTTGCTAAGTTGCCTTGTAGTTTTAAAGTTCACTATAATTAAAAAGTTGAAAATATTGACACATGCACGTATTGGATAATAACGATTTTATGACTTTTAATTGATTTCTGATATCGTATGCTATCTGTAAGACTATAATATGTTTATTAGCGAATTTCCTTTAGAAAAACTTCGCTAATAAATAGGCGTCATGGTTGGAGTCAAACCCAGAAAGTGTCCCTGTTTTAACGTTTCAGAGGTCCCTGAAAATTTCCTCCAAGTATATATATATATATATATATATATATATATATATATATATATATATATATAATATATATATATATATATATGTGTGTGTGTGTGTGTGTGTGTGTGTGTGTTAAATAATTAGTGACCAAACTTCATTTTTTGAGATGAAAAAGACTTAAATTATGATTATTGGGGTGTTGAATCATATAAGAAGTTTGAAGTCGATGCAACCACTGTACATGATCAAAAAGTAAAAAAAACAAAGTTAAATAACCAAAATATATAATATAACCTTAAATATGTTGAGTAGGGTGGGTATCCGAGCGCTCAAAGGGTCGATCGAATCTTGGATCCGGTGAAAAAATTTATCGATACATTTCCCCTTTATTGTATCTACAAATAATTCTGGCACGGTGGTCCGTGGGCTGGGCGAGTTTCCTCGCCCAGCATTATTATTATTATTATTATTATTATTATTATTATTGTTTATTAGGTATGTGACTTAATAAATAGGTATATAACAAGTCAAATAATACACAAATAATTAAATAAAAAAACATAACACACAACTACATAGCTAACAATATAAAAATTACAATATTTAAAATAGGATTATATTATGTATGCTTGACAGATACATAGATAGATAGGCTTGTATTTGATAGATATATCTCTAGAGACTCTAAAACATTTAATCTACGACCAAACTCTTGCTTGTGCAATACTATTTTATTCTCATCCTTATGATAGTCATGATTATTTTCTAGAACATGCTTAGCAAAGGCTGAACTCTGAGCATATTTTACTCTCTTATTTTTTTTTCTTTAATAGTATCCTTCACCGCCTTTCTTTCTTCTGCAAATTTGATTTTTGTTCGTCCATTCTCATTCTTCAATAGTTAGTTGATGTTATCAAGGTCATTTTTTAGCTCTATTTCTCCTGCGATAACCTTCTTAGTCTTTTCCACTGCTCTAAAATGCTCAGAACCTTAAATTGTTTAAAGTAATTAAATTTTATGGCTTAAACACAATAAATTAAATATAAATGGTAACAAGAATCGACATTGGATAGTCCTTATTATACAGTGGCTTTTAAAGTATTTACTTGGTGTTTGTAATTTTGGGAGAATAAATGTAATCAAAATGCAAATGCATTTCACGGGTTTTGAGGTATTAGCATGTTAGATGTGTAGAAGGAATAAGAGAAGAAGATGGAGTGGGGGTAAGACGGTATGGAACGTACTAGGTAAAGAGGGAATGAGACTTGCTAAGTAGGTTGGTGAAGGAAGGTAGTTGTAAGACTGACTAGGTAGGGTGGGGGTAGAATGAGACGCGTGAGCTGGGGTGGGTGATTTCCTAACCGAGATGAAGTAGAATACATTTCCTTGATACAGCTAAGAGCTTTTACTACTTACACTATAATATATTACATTTCACACCGAAGAAGTATTTATATTTAAACAGTTTACGGCTTCGTTTCTTACTTTAGTTTATTTCTTTTTCAAAGGGATAGGGTTTGTCTGGTATTATTTTTTGATATGTATACCTCTAAAAATGGACTTTTTGACTATAATATAAATGAATTAACTTATTATACCCTTGAAGAATTAATACTCAAAAAAATGGACAAAAACAAAATTGTTGACTATACTATTTATGAATTAACTTATTTTACCCTTCATTGTACAACTTATTATAACCATTTCAAAAACAGCTGGATTAAACCACTACCAACATAATATATAATAAAATCACGTTATTTTGTATTTTTTTATCTTGTATTTTATTGAATTTTTATATTATACTTGCTAGTACTTATATAATTGTACTAAAATACTTATAGTAAAAAGTACTTATATAGTTATACTTATAGTAAAAAGTAATTATAGTACTTGTATAGTCATACTAAAGAACTTATAGTAAAAAGTACATACAGTACTTATATTTTTAAACTAAAATAGTTATATTAAAAAGTACTTATATATTTATACTAAAAAACTTATAGTAAAAAGTACTTATAGTACTTATATAGTTATATAAAATACTTATAATAAAAGCACTTATAGTACTTATATTTTATACTAAAATACTTATAATAAAAAGTACTTATAGCACTTATATATTATACTAAAAACTTATAATAAAAGTACTTATAGTAACTTATATAGTTATACTTAAAATACTTATAATAAAAAAGCACTTATAGTACCTTATATAGTTATACTAAAATACTTATAATAAAAAGTACTTATAGTACTTATATAGTTATACTAAAATACTTATAATAAAAAGTACTTATAGAACTTATATAGTTATACTAAAATACTTATAATAAAAGACTTATAGTACTTATATAGTTATTACTTTACCTTATAATAAAAAGTACTTATAGTACTTATACTACTAGTACTACTACTAGTACTTAAGTACTTATAGTACTTATAAGTACTTATAGTACTTATAAGTACGTATAGTACTTATTCAGTAATACTTATTACTGAATTCGTGTGTGTCATAAGAATTTGTTCTTTTAGTATATTTTTCTTTTTAAAATATTTCAGAATCTAATATACAGTTTCATTCATACAAATTTGCATTTCCTTATGAACTAAAGTCAAACTTGCTTAAAAAAATAATAATCCGATCTTTGAAAGGGCGCTGTCTACTGCGGAAACGTTTAAAAGCTGTTTCAAGAAACAGTCTATCTCTATTTTACAGCGTATTGTTGGATCTATACACCTTTTTGGTTCCGCGTGTTTGATTTAAATCTCTTATATATATGTACAGGAGATCTTATTATTGAGATTAGTGATATCAAACTGCTTATAGTAGGTGTAATGCAGTAGCAAGAAATAATCAGGCCTAGTTAGATTATCAGGCACAAGTCGTTAAGCCTATTTGCCTGATTTTATCTCCTTCCTTCTACTATTACTATTAACTCTCTTGACGCATATTAAAACTCTCTTGACGCATTTTAAAACTCTCTTGACGCATTTTAAAACTCTCTTGACGCATATTAAAACTCTCTTGACGCAAATTAAACCTTATTAAAATATTAAAACAGAATTTTCCTTCTCCTATTGGACAAATTGTTCAGAACATAATTAAATTACAACAATCTATTTGGGACATTATTTGTATCATTTTCCTAAAACATATCTACTTCTTTTCCTTACCACACCAAGGAGTATCACCACTGGGTGATTCCTCCTATCAAGACTGCCAAGTCACTTCAACCAGTACGACCACTATGTCAAATACATTTATTGTAGACAATAATCAATAAAGTTAAAAAAAATCTATACTGCTGTTAAGTTTCTCTAAAAATTCCACATCAATTTTCAGGTACTTACGTCCAGCCCTCTCCTTCCTAATTTTCCTTTATGTTTTACATTTTTACTTTATTACTATCCTTAGTTTTTGTTTATAATTATTTAATTTAGTTTAAATTAATTTTCTTTTGTTACACACGTATATT
>JACMZG010001914.1:4577015-4616327 GCA_018340805.1 Microvelia longipes | reverse complement strand
TCAACCTTAGAAATTAATTGTAGAGATCAAATTTTATTTTTATATTTAAAAATTCTTTAATTACATTAAGGGAAAATTTTCATAAATAAATCTAGCCCAAGTTTAATATTGATTTATTAGATATTTATAATTTTCTTATATTGTCTACTTTGTCCGTTTTGAAGCAAAACCATGAATATTTATAAGTAAAAACAGTTTATTAATTATTGTTGAAAGTATAGAAGGGCAACACTGTCTTATGCCTCTTTAATTACCTGGTTGTAACAACTTTCCTTGCTCTAATCTGCCTAAATCTCTACTCGGAAAACTTTTTGAACACCTAAATCCTAAGTAGGAGCTTTAAAATGGAAAAAATGACACCCAGTCTTCTTTACTTTCCCTCATTTATAACGTAGGTATATAGGGAAAGTGTTGCGATTTCAATGAAAATCTAAAACTGAGATTTTTCACCTGATTTATCCGTTTTAAATGTTTTAAGACCTCCTGAGTGGTTTTTAAAAAGGTGTCTGTTTGTATGTGTGTGCACGCATACATATATGCGTGTGTGTGTGTCTGTTTAGTAACTTTAGTATTGATTAGTACATGAGCATTATACATTACTACATGAGCATTATACATTAGTACATGAGCATTATACATTATTACATGAGCATTATACACTAGTACTTGTGTTTTACACATTAGTATAATATGTACTTAGTGCATTAGTTTCATTGTTCTAAATCATTTACATTTTTTTTCATCTAAATCATTCATCAATTTTAATATACATTATGGCGCTTTTGCATTATTCATTTCTACATATTGATTAAACATTAGTTTCATTATTTATTAGTAAATTTACATTATACATTAGTACATGTGCATTTTACATTAGTTTCATTATACATTTGTTTATACATAGTACATAGTGCATTAGTTTCATTGCATAGTTGTGCATTTAAATCATACATAAGTTTTTATATTCATTATAGTACTTGCACAGTATACATTAGTACTTATACATTAATCATTAGTTTAATATACATTTGTTTACGTACATTATGTATTAGTTTCATTATACACTATAGATCTTGTACATTATCCATTATTTTCATAATAAATTAATACATTTATTGTATACTATACATTTGTATAATTATAAGTACATCATACATTAGTTTCATTATACATACATCTTAATATACATTAAAGAAATTTAGGCCAAAAACACTCATTTAGGTTAAGAGTGGAAAAGTAAACAATATAAAACCCAACTCTAGATAAAAACCTTTAAACTGTTTAATAAAAACCAAGTACTAAAACTTAGTTACAATTAATCAGGGTTAATGCGTTAAGTGAAAATGAAAAAGTTTTAATCTAGGAAAGCTAAAGAAAAAAGCGCATTGCGACACATACAAATTACAAAAACGAAAAAATTTCCTAGAATTAATACTTCAATTTTTTTTAAAAGGTTTAGAGAAAAAATAAAAGTATCAATTCTCGGTGACACAAATGCAGCCACGCCTTCTTGACCTGTGTCCAATATTCCTGGGAAATTTATCTTTCTGAAATTCTCGTAAAAAATAATATGATTAATTTCCATTCCAGAGTTCATGGAATGTGTGTAAAAATGATGTACGACATCAATTTTCTTTGAGCTCAAAAGAGGAGATATTTAAGAGGCTTTTTAAAGACGACTTAGATGCTTCTTCATTTTTTTTAGCTCTTCTTTTTTGTCATTTGTTATGTTTATAGAAAGTATTTTTCTTTTGTCGTGTTCTTTTTTATGGGGTTTACTGGAAACATTCTTCTTTTTCTTCTTAAGGGATAAAGCAAAAGGCTGGGATGTCAAAAAGACTTTAAGTTAAAGTTGTACGAGATTAATGGTCACATCTATAAGTCTAACAGTAAGCTTGATTTCTATACTAGAGACATTTTTAAAAGATGTTTAAGCAAAACAACTGTATAACACGCTAAGCATCTGGCTTAAATTGTTTTAACTAAGTTTGAAGTATTATGTTTCGTGTCTTTTACTCATCAAGATTTCTTTGGTACTATTTTAACTTGAAGTACTTAGATACTTTTAAATCTGTGATAAGTGACTGAGTGATAAGAAAAGTTAAGACAACATTTTTCCCCTTTGAATTCAGTTGAAAGATGTTCGAATTACTTTTCATTTTTAAAAATTTTCCACTAGTTTTATTTTAGTTTTGTGAGTTAGAGGATAACATGAACAGTAGTGTGTTCCTACTATCATAACGCTAAAAAATTAGTTTTATTTTACGTATTTTTTTCATAAAAACTATCACTATTTATGTAACCTGTTATGTATTTCACAGTTATAATGCTACTTAAAATTGTTTGCTCTCTATATTAAACATTTTCTTGTCTTAACTCTCTTCCCCTGAGTCTCTTGTTATTTGAGTATTATTGCCATTTTATTAAATTTTTAGGGTGGTACATTTAATATAAATCACCCTGACTAACTCTGCTTCTAATTAAGCTATCGACAAAAATTTGGTATCCACCCTTACTAACTTCACAAGCAAGAGCTCGGCAATTCTTTTTTAGCATTCATCTTCCCAGTACGGCAATCAGATTGATATGGATTTTTTCGGAAACAATACTACTTGTGCTACTAGTACTACTACGGGTACTATTAATGCTGGGAACATTTCACAAATCAGTAGAACCTATTGAGAAATGGGAAAAAGAGTATGTAAATTTAAAGTAATTTTTTGCGGAAAGATGGCTTTTCATTCTCGTTGTGCTGGAAAGTTTTTATATGATAGTTGAGTGCTACAATTTTGCCCCACCTGTTGTTAATAGCAGGATATGCAGTATCCAACTGCAAGTATCAACTGATGCTGATTCTTTAACAGTACTTATGTATGTCAAACGTTAGCTCCGTGATACATATCCCGAATTTATACCGTAATATTGGTATCAAATTATTTAACAATTAATACAATTTACGGAAACATCCATATTATGGCATGTTATAATTTGAATTTCAAAAGTTACAATAGAAACATAGTTTGTAAATCTAATTGCCATACCAGGGATACAACTGCTAAAGGAACAATTGATAATTTAAGTTCCTAGTAGTCGATTTAGTGGGGTTAGATACATATTTTATGGATATATAGCTTTATTAGATGCATGGTTAGTCCAGGTAATATAAACGAGACATATACTATCCTAAATAAGAATGTGTATCTTCTGTAATTGTAATTGTTAATTTCTTTATTTTTATGTTAAAGCATTAAAATAATAAAATTACATCAAAAGCTCGGCAAAATTTGTTTTTGAGATATATGTCCCGATAAAGATTTTTAATATATATTATAATAGATATTATAATATAATATAATAGATATGATATTATGTACATTAATTTTATTTCTAAGAAGGTTCAAATATACGTTTATTTAGCCTTGAATGCTTAATTAATAAATATTCTAGGCTCCTGTCTCATAAATGCACAATGTCTGATATCTAATACGAAATCATCAATTAACATTTGAAGCACCTGCTCCTTCTACTACGGTGGTGTGGAAGTTGATCATGTCTTTACAGTTAGTCATTAATCGATTGATAAAAATACTATTAATTACACAAAATAGAAGTAATTTAGCATCCTGGATATAACTACTACTTTGTAAACATGGATTTGCTGGCGCTCAAAATAATGAGAAGGAGACCTTTTGACACTTATAAAATATCGTGAGACCTATGTAGTGAGACCTATATAATCGAGATTTTATTTTAAGTTCGATTATACTTAGGGGAAGATTTTAATTTTCCTTCCTTTTAGCAAATTTTCAGAAAAATGATGTTAAGTTTCTCTAAAAATTCCACATAAATTTTCAGGTACTTACGTCCAGCCCTCTCCTTCCTAATTTTCCTTTATGTTTTACATTTTAACTTTATTCACTATCCTTAGTTTTGTTTATAATTATTTAATTTAGTTTAAATTATTCTTCTTCTGTTACACACGTATATTAGCAATTTCACTTGATATTTTTCCTGTAACTTGTTTTGTTTGACTTGTTGTTGTTTGTTTTGATACTTTGATAAGGCTACCCAGCTGTTTTTTCTCCCTTACGCAGTTTAGCCAACTTAATAACGTAAATTTAACCTTTTCTTCCAACTGCCTGTTGCCGCCTTTTTTGTTTCCGGTCTCTCTGGATCTCTGTTGTTTACATCAAGAAAAACGCTGCAACATGTTGTTTCTTGTACTTTGCTGTGATTTTGTAAGTGCAGTGTAAAATGTTGTTTAAACTTACCATTGTTCTTTTAAAACTGTGTGATACCTGTTAATAAGGTCAAATTGATCCGTGAGTACCTAAATATGTTCTTACGTACCTTCAAAGGACTTTGATGCTGTGTGTTAGTGAACCCAGCTCCCTGGGGCACTACAGTTATCTAGTTACCTGTGTTTGAGGTGACCCAGCTCCCTGGATCATCTGTCTTATGCCGTTTACGAACCTGACCTATTATTTCCGGATGTGCAACGATCTGTGATTAGCATCGATGTATGTGACTTACTCAAAGGAACTGATGTGCTGTATTATCAAACATTGTCTGTTAGTTGGCTGGGTAGTCCTGTAGGTTATCAGTATCAGATATTTTGTAGACTAATTTTGTTAACTAATTCTTAAGACTGAGTCCAACTATGTTCAGTGAGAGCTTTAAGAGTGGATGCTTTGTTTATGTTGCGCATCATTCCTTAAATTTGTGTTATTACTTTTAAGATAGTTTTCACGTTTCCCATCTCTCAGACACTCACTGGGCATTGTTGTGTTTATAATAAATACTATAATATAATTGATGATAAATAATTACCAAATTTTTTTATGTTCTGTTTTTATAATAAACCTAAGTCAGTTCTCATTATTTTTGAGTTATTTTTTACAGTCCTCATAGCTCTATCCTTAATTTTATATTCCCGAAGTTACCACCGTAACATTTGGTCCTTCGAGCCGGATTTGATTCAGTTATTTTGTTGTTGCTGAATGTCAAGCTTTTGTTCTGTTCTTATATTCACTTTCTGATAAATTATAATGAGAGCTTTCTTACTAGTTCACAACCTATGAGTTATTGTGTTGTAAGTTATTTATTACCAACAATATCTAGTTTTCTAGTACCTCTTTGGGTTTTGATATACCTTATTATTGTTGATATTCCGGGCCATCGTGGGTATACCGTACAATTTTTGATCGACCTTATCGCTGTTGATTACCTTACTATTTTTTATATTCCGTACCATTTTGGTGTACCTTACTGTTTTGGTTGTACCTTTTTATCGTTGGTACACATTACCATTGTAACTTTAACTTAATGTTTATTGTTGGTAATGCATGCTTACTAATTGTGAACAGAATTACCAAAGTTTGAACCATTTTATGTTTTATATTACCTTAAATGAGTCTGAGTTGCTAATATCTGTTTAATTTGTTTATTGTTTTAGCTGATATTTTTTTATTATTTATATCAGTTTAAGGATAGTTGAATAATTCCTTACCTAATTCCTTTGGTATTTACCAGTGTTTCCTTTACCCATGTTTTTTTTTGTCTTTTTATTTATTTTCTTAAATCCAATTTATTTAATTTTTTTTATGTGCTATTTGCACATGATTTATGAGTGTATGCTTACCCCTTAAGTTTTTTGTTAGCTTATTACCAGGAAGCTTTTGTTTTTTATTTTGTTTTATGTACCTGATCGGTTATCTGTTTTTACTGTTAATTAGGTCAGCCAATTTCTTTGATTGATTTAACTTTCCTTCATAGGCCTTTAGCAGTCTATTTTATATTTGTTTGTTTTATTTTTTATATTTGTTTGTGCATTTTTATTATTCTGAGTTTATTTTGTTTATGGTGAGTTTAATTGTTTTTGTTTTTTATTGTATTTGATTTGCCTTTATATTGTATTTTTATACCTTGTATTTTTGTGTTTCACTGAAAATATACATTTATCTTTTCCTGCTGCGCATAATCAGCTATATTCATAGTCATGGAAGACGCTGATAGACACCTCCGGTTAACCTACAAGCGGTTAAAGGCCTTAGTGGAGTCTATTAAAGAAGTAAACGAGCAAGGCAAAACAGCTCTGAAGGATCCTAATGCCGTTAAATTATTCAAAGGTATGTTTCAAACCCTTGATCGCACCTATGCTGAATTTAATAATACCTGGGACAACCTAGAAGAAACATGTTATCTAGCTGGAAATGATGAAATATTTCCTTCTGATGATGATTAAAACCATCCAAAAGGTTGCCAAACAACATTATTATGAGGCTTATGCTAGTATGGAAGAGCTTAAACCAGAGAATGCACCCGCTTCTACTTCAGCCAATATGTCTATGCTAAATAATACCTCATGTTGCCAAAGTACACCAAGGGCTCGTCTGCCTCACCTTAACCCACCAAAGTTTGATGGTTCACTATCAAACTGGTTATTTTACAAATCCATGTTCAAGGTGTTGATTGTTGATAGTACAAACATCCTTGACGTTGAGAAATATAGCATATTACTCAACTCCCTTTCAGGTGAGCCTCTTTCTTATGTTAAATCTGTTCCTAGCCTAAATGGTGATTTTGATCGAGCTTGGAAAGTTTTAAATGATAAATATGATCATAAACGAAAGTTAGCTGCTCTCTACGTTGAAAACTTGATTAATATAAAACCTCTGGGGAAATCTCCTACTTCTACTGATCTTTTGAACTTTTCAAGCACTGTGCGAGAAAATGTTAACTCTTTTCAAGAAATCAGTATTACTGATAGAGAGGACTTTTTCCTTTTTGCTTTAGCTTATAGAGCCCTAGATCCTACGACTAAAGAAGCGTTTGAGTTAGACAATACCAGAGTAACCTTTCCTAAACTAGAAACCTTACTAGAGTTTGTTAAAAGTAAGGAGCTAGCTCTTTCTCTTGCGTCAGACGGACCTAACCATAAATCTCACCAGAGTAGTTCCGAAATGAAAAGGAAGCCTAGTCCTAAGGATAAGTACTTATCTAAGCCTGCATCTATTCTTCTTGGTTCCGGAGCCAGAGAGTCTTCTAATACCCAGCTAGGCACTGCTTCTAATAAGAGTGATGACAAGCAACCTTTGTTTATGTATGTAAAGGTTCACACCTCATGAAAGATTGTTCTACCTTTATTAAATTATCCCCTCAAGAGCGCTTGGACAAACTCCAGCACTTTAATGGTTGCCGAAACTGCTTTAATTATCACACAGAACCCGTCAATGTGTGTCCAAATGGTGTTGCAAGAATTGTAAAAAGCGGCACCATTCATGCTTTGTGTAGGCTCGGGAGACAAAGCCCCCGCTTCTCGAACGAGCAATCCTAGAAACCATGATACACACCAAGCTAAACAGCTTCCTAGTGCTGACAGTTCTAACCAGTCTGCTGCACGCGCTGTCTGTACAACTGTTGCTAAGGATGACCCTGATGTTCTATTGGCAACAGCTGTAGTTAATATACACAATGACCATGGAAGAAGTATGCCAGTACGATTAGTACTAGATTGTGGTGGACAAACTTCCCTGATTACTCACAAGGCGGCTACAGAGCTTGGCTTAAAGATAGAACCCACTGCTATTAAACTCACTGGGGTTGGTTCTTTTGCTGTTTCTGAAGTTTATGGTAAAGTTCATTGTACCATAAGCCCTAGTGATGATTCTGGTACTACGATTGAAACTGTGGCCATAGTAGTACCATCCATAACTTCTAAACTTCCACAAGTCTCACTGCCTGAGCATATGAGACAACTTTATAGCAGTTATAAACTTGCAGACAAAGATTTCTGGATTGCAAGAGACGTAGAGTTCCTGCTGGGAGCCGGCGGATACACCAGGGCTGTTACTGGTATTCATTTTTCTGTCCATCAACAAGCACCTGACTTGATGGAAACCGTTTTTGGTCATGTTTTGATGGGTGAATACTCTTCTGACACCCCGGCTAAGTCATTGGTTGTTAACTTCTCTTCGAGTGAACCTGTGAGTGATGTACAGTTGTATGACTTAGTTAAACAGTTTTGGGAAGTAGAAGAGATTATAAAACCTAAACCTTTATCGGCTCTTGATCAATACTGTGAAGAACATTTTCAATCTACTCATTTTCGTATGCCTGACGGCCGATATGTGGTATCGTTGCCGTTTAAGAGCAATGCTCCTAACCTTGGACCCTCAAAAAATCGTGCATTACGCCGACTTGACAATCTAGAATGTAAGCTAAGCAAGGATCCTGCCCTGCGTGAAGACTACAACTCATTTATGAAGGAGTACGAATACCTTAACCATATGTCTGAATCTACTGAAGACGGAAAATTTTACATTCCTCATCATGGCGTTCTTAAGATAACCGGAGAGAAGAGGAAATTGAGAGTGGTCTTTGATGGAAGTGCCAGCACCTCAACTGGATCCCTTAATGACCACCTTTTAGCAGGGCCGAAATTGCAAAAGGACATCTGTATTGTAACTCTAAATTTTAGACGCCACAAAGTAGTTGTTTGTACAGATATGGTAAAGATGTTTAGGCAGGTTTTGATCAACCCTGAGGACCGTGCCTATCTTCACATTCTTTGGAGGTTCTCACCCGACGAGCCTATCAAAGATTACGAGCTTAATACCATTACCTATGGCTTAAAACCTTCGCCATTTTTGAGTCTACGTACCATCAATCAACTTAAGTCTGATGAAGGTGATAAATACCCTAAAGCTGTTCAGGCTCTTGACGATGGTTGTTATGTTGATGATATCAACTTTGGTGCTGATACAGCTCAAGAGGCTCTCGCTATACAGCAAGAATTAGTGAACCTTCTTAAACGAGCTGGAATAGAGTTGAGCAAATGGGCAAGTAATTGTCCAGATGTACTACAAGCTCTAGGAGAGAGCATGCCTTCATCCGAAGATCTCGTTAGCTTACCTCAAGACGACGCTTCTCTTGGAGTCAAAATCCTTGGGTTATGGTGGAATACACACGCGGATTACCTGTCATATCAAATTAGCAACACACCCGTGCCTGCTACTAAGCGTGGTATTCTTTCTGCAGTTGCCAGAACCTTTGATCCCTTAGGTTATGCAGCTCCTGTTATATTCTTTGCCAAGTGCATAATGCAATTAACCTGGAAATGCCCCAGTTCTAAGAAACCCGGCAGCTCTTTAGGATGGGATGAACCCTTACCTTCCGACATCGCCTCTGCTTGGCAAGATTTCTGTATAGATCTCCCTAACCTTACCAACATCAAAATACAACGGCCTAGTACTAGTAGTCCAGATAGTAGTTATCACGTCGTTGGCTTTTCAGACGCCTCTGAAAAGGGTTATGGAGCCGTCATTTATCTACTAGTTGAAGAAGCTGGAAGCTATCAGTCTTTCCTCCTTAAAGCTAAGACAAGGCTTGCACCCGTCAAAACTCTGTCGATCCCTCGTCTCGAGCTCTGCGGTGCCTTGCTCTTAGCAAACCTATACCTATCTTTATCTGACTTCTTAAAGCACTACGGTATCAGTTCAACCACATTCTTCACTGATTCTTCTATCGTTCTTGGTTGGCTGCATACCAACCCTGATTCCTTAAAGACTTTTGTTAGTCATCGAATTGGTGAAATTACTACCATTACTGATGTGTCTCACTGGCGCATGTTGTGTCAGGTGACAACCCTGCGGATATCGCTAGCCGTGGGTCCCTACCATCCGACCTTGTTGATAATGAACTCTGGTGGCATGGCCCACCCTGGATTCTTTCACCTATTGATCGGTGGCCTATCTCACTATCACTTCCACCTCCAGAGCAGTTACCTGAAATCAAGGCGTCCAAGATTAATTTGTTAGCGATCCCCAAATGGGATCATGGTATCAAGTGGATAGAAAGATTCTCTAAGTATCCTACTCTCGTCAGAAGTATGGCATATGCCCTACGATTCACTAAGTGTAAATCTTTGTCTCCCGCCTTGCGTCATGCTCCAATCTCTGCTCAGGAATTTCGCGAAGCTAGTCTAAAATGCATACTCATAGTCCAACAGTATTATCTGTCACACCTTATGAATGATGACCCCTCGAAGCAGAATAACTTCAAAAATCGCCTTAACATCTTTCTGGATTCTGAAGGATTGCTCCGAGTGGGAGGTAGGATCGGTAATTCTGATGTCTGCTATTCGACAAAACATCCTCTTCTTCTACCTAGAAGATGTCATTTTAATGAAATCCTTATAGATTGGTATCACCAGATACACTACCATGCTGGACCTGCTGCACTTCAGTCCTTTTTGCAGCAAACGTTCTGGATACCAGCCGCTCGTAGCTTAATAAAATCTCGTAAAAGGCATTGTCCGACCTGCCTTCGTCTCTCCATTAAACCTGTTCAACCCTACATGGGCGATCTCCCTCATGAACGTCTTAGTTCAGTGAATGCTTTTCACATTACCGGTGTTGATTTTGCCGGCCCGTTGCTGTGTAAAACTTCAGACCGAAGAAACGCAGGAGCAGTCAAGGCCTACATATGTTTATTCGTATGTTGCTCAACTAAAGCTCTTCACCTTGAATTAGTCCCATCATTGAGTACTAAGGAGTTTATAAACTCTTTGGACAAGTTCGTTTATCGACGTGGTTTACCATCCAAAATGCTTTCTGACTGTGGTTCTAATTTTAAGGGAACAGCAAACTATCTGAAGGAGGTTGTGCAATGGCATAATGACCAAACCACCCAGAATGAGATAACTGAATATGCGACTCCCAAAGGTATGGAATGGGTTTTTAATCCTCCTAGAAGTCCACATTTCGGTGGCCTCTGGGAAAGTGGAGTCAAAGTTACCAAAACACTTCTTCGTAGGACCTTCGGCAACCAACCATTCACTGCCAGAGAGTTAGATGTTATGATGACAAAAGTTGAAGGAGTGTTAAACTCTAGACCATTGTATCCTGAGTCAAGTGACCCTCAAGATTTTAAGGCCTTAACTCCAGGACATTTCCTGATAGGTCGAGCAATTACTGCTCCTCCTGAAATCAATGTCGAAGATGTACAATCTAACCGACTCAATCGTTGGGAATACCTTCGTCTGCGCATTCAAGAGTTCTGGCGTCGTTGGAGGACTGAATACCTTTACACCCTCCAGCAAAGAGTAAAGTGGCTTAAGAAGACCCCAAACTTGGAAGTTGGACATCTTGTTCTGCTACTTGAAGATGATGTACCTCCCCTACAGTGGCCGCTTGGACGAATCACCGAGGTATTTCCTGGTAAGGACAATATAATAAGAGTTGTGTGTGTAAAGACTGCTACAGGTTGCTATAAACGTCCTGCAGTAAAAATAGTGTCCTTGACACATTTGTATAATAATCAAGGCAATGTGCCTATTTAATTTTAGAAAATTTATGGTTAATTTTGGTGGCCTAGATGTTAAGTTTCTCTAAAAATTCCACATAAATTTTCAGGTACTTACGTCCAGCCCTTTCCTTCCTAATTTTCCTTTATGTTTTACATTTTTACTTTATTCACTATCCTTAGTTTTTGTTTATAATTATTTAATTTAGTTTAAATTATTTTTCTTTTGTTACACACGTATATTAGCAATTTCACTTGATATTTTTCCTGTAACTTGTTTTGTTTTGACTTGTTGTTGTTTGTTTTGATACTTTGATAAGGCTACCCAGCTGTTTTTTCTCCCTTACACAGTTTAGCCAACTTAATAACGTGAATTTAACCTTTTTTCCAACTGCCTGTTGCCGCCTTTTTTGTTTCCGATCTCTCTGGATCTCTGTTGTTTACATCAAGAACGCTGCAACATGTTGTTTCTTGTACTTTGCTGTGATTTGTAATGGCACTACAGTTATCTAGTTACCTGTGTTTGAGGTGACCCAGCTCCCTGGATCATCTGTCTTATGCCGTTTACGAACCTGACCTTATTTCCGGATGTGCAACGATCTGTGATTAGCATCGATGTATGTGACTTACTCAAAGGAACTGATGTGCTGTTTATCAAACATTGTCTGTTAGTTGGCTGGGTAGTCCTGTAGGTTATCAGTATCAGATATTGTGTAGACTAATTTTGTTAACTAATTCTTAAGACTGAGTCCAACTATGTTCAGTGAGAGCTTTAAGAGTGGATGCTTTGTTTATGTTGCGCATCATTCCTTAAATTTGTGTTATTACTTTTAAGATAGTTTTCACGTTTCCCATCTCTCAGACACTCACTGGGCATTGTTGTGTTTATAATAAATACTATAATATAGTTGATGATAAATAATTACCAAATTTTTTTATGTTCTGTTTATAATAAACCTAAGTCAGTTCTCATTATTTTTGAGTTATTTTTTACAGTCCTCATAGCTCTACCTTAATTTTATATTCCCGAAGTTACCACCGTAACATTTGGTACAACCAAAACAGTAAGGTACACCAAAATGTATAAATGTTTATTTATACTTTCTGTTTAAGTTCCGAAAATTGATTATTTAAAAGAGTGTTTTTACCATAAGTATGTTTTGAAGTTAAACTCTAAATATTGTCAAAACAATTTTTAAATTTTTGTTTTAAAATATTATTCCCATTATTCCCCCGTTGATATATATTCTCAAAGGTTAAGACAGATAGTAAAAAAGTGCTTAACTCAAAGAAAATTATTTATGCTTAGTAAAAATGTTGTCGAGCAGTAAAATATAAAAGAAGCTTGCTTTGGTAGTAACTTCTTATACTTTATCCTTTATTTAAAATATTTAAATTTTTTCCTAGTTTATATCCAGTATTCTTTTTTGTGGAGATAAAAATTTTCATCTGGTAAATGTTAAAAACAAAATACTCCATTTCTCTTTATTCTTCAAAGTCAGAGGAACAGTTTAATATAAAAATATTTTTTATCAAATGCCTCTTTTCATTACCCGTAAATCTTAAAAATAATTAAAGAATCATATCTGGAGGTCGAAAAAGGCACGGATGTTTACAGATAAGAAAGGATATTTAATAATAATACAGATAGAACTGATAGTGTGTTTCTATGTTAGCTATGGAAAAACTGCCACCAAACCCCACGCAATCTATCAAGAAAGACTCTTTGCACTCTGAACTCTCCCTATACCGTCAGGTTATAACAATCATATACTTCGTTCACACGCGGGGTTTAGAAGGGGGTTCAACCTCCTTGTGGTTCAACCCTAACTGTTTACACAGTATTTTTCACTGCGAAAAATGAGTTTCAGGGTTGAACCCCGTGTTTTAATCCCGTTCACACGCCAACTGCCGGGGGTTGAACCACCTTGGAGGTTGAACATGGGGTTGGACCTCTGCCAAACCCTGCGTCTGAAGAAAGTAATACATCCACAAAAATGCCGTATTTTATTTCTTTAATTTGGTGCAATGATTATTTCATAACATCATCTTCATAACATCATAACACTGATTACATCTTANATGTTTTTTGTTTGTCTTTTTATTTATTTTCTTAAATCCAATTTATTTAATTTTTTGTATGTGCTATTTGCACATGATTTATGAGTATATGCTTACCCCTTAAGTTTTTTGTTAGCTTATTACCAGGAAGCTTTTGTTTTTTATTTTGTTTTATGTACCTGATCGGTTATCTGTTTTTACTGTTAATTAGGTCAGCCAATTTCTTTGATTGATTTAACTTTCCTTCATAGGCCTTTAGCAGTCTATTTTATATTTGTTTGTTTTATTTTTATATTTGTTTGTGCATTTTTATTATTCTGAGTTTATTTTGTTTATGGTGAGTTTAATTGTTTTTGTTTTATTGTATTTGATTTGCCTTTATATTGTATTTTTATACCTTGTATTTTTGTGTTTCACTGAAAATATACATTTATCTTTTCCTGCTGCGCATAATCAGCTATATTCATAGTCATGGAAGACGCTGATAGACACCTCCGGTTAACCTACAAGCGGTTAAAGGCCTTAGTGGAGTCTATTAAAGAAGTAAACGAGCAAGGCAAAACAGCTCTGAAGGATCCTAATGCCGTTAAATTATTCAAAGGTATGTTTCAAACCCTTGATCGCACCTATGCTGAATTTAATAATACCTGGGACAACCTAGAAGAAACATGTTATCTAGCTGGAAATGATGAAATATTTCCTTCTGATGATGATATTAAAACCATCCAAAAGGTTGCCAAACAACATTATTATGAGGCTTATGCTAGTATGGAAGAGCTTAAACCAGAGAATGCACCCGCTTCTACTTCAGCCAATATGTCTATGCTAAATAATACCTCATGTTGCCAAAGTACACCAAGGGCTCGTCTGCCTCACCTTAACCCACCAAAGTTTGATGGTTCACTATCAAACTGGTTATTTTACAAATCCATGTTCAAGGTGTTGATTGTTGATAGTACAAACATCCTTGACGTTGAGAAATATAGCATATTACTCAACTCCCTTTCAGGTGAGCCTCTTTCTTATGTTAAATCTGTTCCTAGCCTAAATGGTGATTTTGATCGAGCTTGGAAAGTTTTAAATGATAAATATGATCATAAACGAAAGTTAGCTGCTCTCTACGTTGAAAACTTGATTAATATAAAACCTCTGGGGAAATCTCCTACTTCTACTGATCTTTTGAACTTTTCAAGCACTGTGCGAGAAAATGTTAACTCTTTTCAAGAAATCAGTATTACTGATAGAGAGGACTTTTTCCTTTTTGCTTTAGCTTATAGAGCCCTAGATCCTACGACTAAAGAAGCGTTTGAGTTAGACAATACCAGAGTAACCTTTCCTAAACTAGAAACCTTACTAGAGTTGTAAGGAGCTAGCTCTTTCTCTTGCGTCAGACGGACCTAACCATAAATCTCACCAGAGTAGTTCCGAAATGAAAAGGAAGCCTAGTCCTAAGGATAAGTACTTATCTAAGCCTGCATCTATTCTTCTTGGTTCCGGAGCCAGAGAGTCTTCTAATACCCAGCTAGGCACTGCTTCTAATAAGAGTGATGACAAGCAACCTTTGTGTTATGTATGTAAAGGTTCACACCTCATGAAAGATTGTTCTACCTTTATTAAATTATCCCCTCAAGAGCGCTTGGATAAACTCCAGCACTTTAATGGTTGCCGAAACTGCTTTAATTACTCACACAGAACCCGTCAATGTGTGTCCAAATGGTGTTGCAAGAATTGTAAAAAGCGGCACCATTCGATGCTTTGTGTAGGCTCGGGAGACAAAGCCCCCGCTTCTCGAACGAGCAATCCTAGAAACCATGATACACACCAAGCTAAACCACTTCCTAGTGCTGACAGTTCTAACCAGTCTGCTGCACGCGCTGTCTGTACAACTGTTGCTAAGGATGACCCTGATGTTCTATTGGCAACAGCTGTAGTTAATATACACAATGACCATGGAAGAAGTATGCCAGTACGATTAGTACTAGATAGCGGTGGACAAACTTCCCTGATTACTCACAAGGCGGCTACAGAGCTTGGCTTAAAGATAGAACCCACTGCTATTAAACTCACTGGGGTTGGTTCTTTTGCTGTTTCTGAAGTTTATGGTAAAGTTCATTGTACCATAAGCCCTAGTGATGATTCTGGTACTACGATTGAAACTGTGGCCATAGTAGTACCGTCCATAACTTCTAAACTTCCTCAAGTCTCACTGCCTGAGCATATGAGACAACTTTATAGCAGTTATAAACTTGCAGACAAAGATTTCTGGATTGCAAGAGACGTAGAGTTCCTGCTGGGAGCCGGTGGATACACCAGGGCTGTTACTGGTATTCCTTTTTCTGTCCATCCACAAGCACCTGACTTGATGGAAACCGTTTTTGGTCATGTTTTGATGGGTGAATACTCTTCTGACACCCCAGCTAAGTCATTGGTTGTTAACTTCTCTTCGAGTGAACCTGTGAGTGATGTACAGTTTTATGACTTAGTAAAACAGTTTTGGGAAGTAGAAGAGATTACAAAACCTAAACCTTTATCGGCTCTTGATCAATACTGTGAAGAACATTTTCAATCTACTCATTTTCGTATGCCTGACGGCCGATATGTGGTATCGTTGCCGTTTAAGAGCAATGCTCCTAACCTTGGACCATCAAAACATCGTGCGTTACGCCGACTTGACAATCTAGAATGTAAGCTAAGCAAGGATCCTGCCCTGCGTGAAGACTACAACTCTTTTATGAAGGAGTACGAATACCTTAACCATATGTCTGAATCTACTGAAGACGGAAAATTTTACATTCCTCATCATGGCGTTCTTAAGATAACCGGAGAGAAGAGGAAATTGAGAGTGGTCTTTGATGGAAGTGCCAGCACCTCAACTGGATCCCTTAATGACCACCTTTTAGCAGGGCCGAAATTGCAAAAGGACATCTGTATTGTAACTCTAAATTTTAGACGCCACAAAGTAGTTGTTTGTACTGATATGGTAAAGATGTTTAGGCAGGTTTTGATCAACCCTGAGGACCGTGCCTATCTTCACATTCTTTGGAGGTTCTCACCCGACGAGCCTATCAAAGATTACGAGCTTAATACCATTACCTATGGCTGAAGCCTTCGCCATTTTTGAGTCTACGTACCATCAATCAACTTAAGTCTGATGAAGGTGATAAATACCCTAAAGCTGTTCAGGCTCTTGACGATGGTTGTTATGTTGATGATATCAACTTTGGTGCTGATACAGCTCAGAGGCTCTCGCTATACAGCAAGAATTAGTGAACCTTCTTAAACGAGCTGGAATAGAGTTGAGCAAATGGGCAAGTAATTGTCCAGATGTACTACAAGCTCTAGGAGAGAGCATGCCTTCATCCGAAGATCTCGTTAGCTTACCTCAAGACGACGCTTCTCTTGGAGTCAAAATCCTTGGGTTATGGTGGAATACACACGCGGATTACCTGTCATATCAAATTAGCAACACACCCGTGCCTGCTACTAAGCGTGGTATTCTTTCTGCAGTTGCCAGAACCTTTGATCCCTTAGGTTATGCAGCTCCTGTTATATTCTTTGCCAAGTGCATAATGCAATTAACCTGGAAATGCCCCAGTTCTAAGAAACCCGGCAGCTCTTAGGATGGGATGAACCCTTACCTTCCGACATCGCCTCTGCTTTGGCAAGATTTCTGTATAGATCTCCCTAACCTTACCAACATCAAATACAAACGTCCTATACCTAGTAGTCCAGATAGTAGTTATCACGTCGTTGGCTTTTCAGACGCCTCTGAAAAGGGTTATGGAGCCGTCATTTATCTACTAGTTGAAGAAGCTGGAAGCTATCAGTCTTTCCTCCTTAAAGCTAAGACAAGGCTTGCACCCGTCAAAACTCTGTCGATCCCTCGTCTCGAGCTCTGCGGTGCCTTGCTCTTAGCAAACCTATACCTATCTTTATCTGACTTCTTGAAGCACTATGGTATCAGTTCAACCACATTCTTCACTGATTCTTCTATCGTTCTTGGTTGGCTGCATACCAACCCTGATTCCTTAAAGACTTTTGTTAGTCATCGAATTGGTGAAATTACTACCATTACTGATGTGTCTCACTGGCGCCATGTTGTGTCAGGTGACAACCCTGCGGATATCGCTAGCCGTGGGTCCCTACCATCCGACCTTGTTGATAATGAACTCTGGTGGCATGGCCCACCCTGGATTCTTTCACCTATTGATCGGTGGCCTATCTCACTATCACTTCCACCTCCAGAGCAGTTACCTGAAATCAAGGCGTCCAAGATTAATTTATTAGCGATCCCCAAATGGGATCATGGTATCAAGTGGATAGAAAGATTCTCTAAGTATCCTACTCTCGTCAGAAGTATGGCATATGCCTTACGATTCACTAAGTGTAAATCTTTGTCTCCCGCCTTGCGTCATGCTCCAATTTCTGCTCAGGAATTTCGCGAAGCTAGTCTAAAATGCATACTCATAGTCCAACAGTATTATCTGTCACACCTCATGAATGATGACCCCTCGAAGCAGAATGACTTCAAAAATCGTCTCAACATCTTTCTGGATTCTAAAGGATTGCTCCGAGTGGGAGGTAGGATGGGTAATTCTGATGTCTGCTATTCGACAAAACATCCTCTTCTTCTACCTAGAAGATGTCATTTTAATGAAATCCTTATAGATTGGTATCACCAGATACACTACCATGCTGGACCTGCTGCACTTCAGTCCTTTTTGCAGCAAACGTTCTGGATACCAGCCGCTCGTAGCTTAATAAAATCTCGTAAAAAGCATTGTCCGACCTGCCTTCGTCTCTCCATTAAACCTGTTCAACCCTACATGGGCGATCTCCCTCATGAACGTCTTAGTTCAGTGAATGCTTTTCACATTACCGGTGTTGATTTTGCCGGCCCGTTACTGTGTAAAACTTCAGACCGAAGAAACGCAGGAGCAGTCAAGGCCTACATATGTTTATTCGTATGTTGCTCAACTAAAGCTCTTCACCTTGAATTAGTCCCATCATTGAGTACTAAGGAGTTTATAAACTCTTTGGACAAGTTCGTTTATCGACGTGGTTTACCATCCAAAATGCTTTCGGACTGTGGTTCTAATTTTAAAGGAACAGCCAACTATCTGAAGGAGGTTGTGCAATGGCATAATGACCAAACCACCCAGCATGAGATAACTGAATATGCGACTCCAAAAAGGTATGGAATGGGTTTTTAATCCTCCTAGAAGTCCACATTTCGGTGGCCTCTGGGAAAGTGGAGTCAAAGTTACCAAAACACTTCTTCGTAGGACCTTCGGCAACCAACCATTCACTGCCAGAGAGTTAGATGTTATGATGACAAAAGTTGAAGGAGTGTTGAACTCTAGACCATTGTATCCTGAGTCAAGTGACCCTCAAGATTTTAAGGCCTTAACTCCAGGACATTTCCTGATAGGTCGAGCAATAACTGCTCCTCCTGAAATCAATGTCGAAGATGTACAATCTAACCGACTCAATCGTTGGGAATACCTTCGTCAGCGCACTCAAGAGTTCTGGCGTCGTTGGAGGACTGAATACCTTTACACCCTCCAGCAAAGAGTAAAGTGGCTTAAGAAGACCCCAAACTTAGAAGTTGGACATCTTGTTCTACTACTTGAAGATGATGTACCTCCCCTACAGTGGCCGCTTGGACGAATCACCGAGGTATTTCCTGGTAAGGACAATATAATAAGAGTTGTGTGTGTAAAGACTGCTACAGGTTGCTATAAACGTCCTGCAGTAAAAATAGTGTCCTTGACACATTTGTATAATAATCAAGGCAATGTGCCTATTTAATTTTAGAAAATTTATGGTTAATTTTGGTGGCCTAGATGTTAAGTTTCTCTAAAAATTCCACATCAATTTTCAGGTACTTACGTCCAGCCCTCTCCTTCCTAATTTTCCTTTATGTTTTACATTTTTACTTTATTACTATCCTTAGTTTTTGTTTATAATTATTTAATTTAGTTTAAATTAATTTTCTTTTGTTACACACGTATATTAGCAATTTCACTTGATATTTTCCTGTAACTTGTTTTGCTTGACTTGTTGTTGTTTGTTTCGATACTTTGATAAGGCTACCCAGCTGTTTTTTCTCCCTTACACAGTTTAGCCAACTTAATAACGTGAATTTTAACCTTTTCGTTCCAACTGCCTGTTGCCGCCTTTTTTGTTTCCGATCTCTGGATCTCTGTTGTTTACATCAAGAAGAACGCTGCTCCATGTTGTATCTTGAACTTTGCTGTGATTTTGTAAGTGCAGTGTAAAATGTTGTTTAAAATTACCATTGTTCCTGTAAAACTGTGTGATACCTGTTAATAAGGTCAAATTGATACGTGAGTACCTAAATATGTTCTTACGTACCTTCAAAGGACTTTGATGCTGTGTGTTAGTGAACCCAGCTCCCTGGGGCACTACAGTTATCTAGTTACCTGTGTTTGAGGTGACCCAGCTCCCTGGATCATCTGTCTTATGCCGTTTACGAACCTGACCTGTTATTTCCTGATGTGCAACGATCTGTGATTAACATCGATGTATGTGGATTACTCAAAGGAACTGATGTGCTGTATTATCAAACATTGTCTGTTAGTTGGCTGGGTAGTCCTGTAGGTTATCAGTATCAGATATTTTTGTAGACTAATTTTGTTAACTAATTCTTAAGACTGAGTCCAACTATGTTCAGTGAGAGCTTTAAGAGTGGATGCTTTGTTTATGTTGCATATCATTCCTTAAATTTGTGTTATTACTTTTAAGATAGTTTTTCACGTTTCCCATCTCTCAGACACTCACTGGGCATTGTTGTGTTTATAATAAATACTATAATATAATTGATGATAAATAATTACCAAATTTTTTTATGTTCTGTTTTTATAATAAACCTAAGTCAGTTCTCATTATTTTTGAGTTATTTTTTACAGTCCTCATAGCTCTATCCTTAATTTTTATATTCCCGAAGTTACCACCGTAACAATTTTTTCAATTTTTTTATATCTCAAAGAAAAATTAATTTGTTTTTACTAAAGGAGGACAAATAATAACAAAACAACTGAAGAATTAAATTTAAATTTGATTTACAATTAAACAAAATAGAACAATGGTATTTTTTTATATTAAAGAAAAATGTATAATTTTTAACAAGATTTTAACTCAGTACCAACTCCATTAGGCTGATTTAGATCTTAAATGTAATAATTTATTATTAATCATTTATATTGAATTTTTATAGATCTAATAAATGGTTCATTCATTCATTCACCAACTCCATTTGTTAAATGTACTCACATAAAGCAAATAAAGTTTTATTATTATTTTTTAATTCTTAGCCTAGGCTAGTTTTAAGAGCAAGGGACGGGTTTTTACCAAGTCACCTTCTCATGAAAGAACTAATGTGGTCTCACTGTCGAGTCATGTCTATGTTGCGTACTATTAAGTCATATTCAATGTCTTTTATACTATTGAGCAGGTTTGTAGAATTACTGATTTTTGGATAAGCTTAATGAGAGAAACCGGTATATCTATTTTTTCTATTGCTGATTATAAGTCTTTATGAATTATTCCATTTGCCGATAATACTATAGGAATGACTGTACTTATTATTATCATTGGTATCATTTTAGCGAATTTCCTTTGGAAATTTTAGCGAATTTCCTTCGGAAATTCGCCTAATGCGATAGGCGTCATGGCGGAATTCGAACCTCGGACCACGACACAAATCTGTTTCAAAGGTCCCTAATGACGAAAAAATACGTTTTGCCAGACTTATTATAATATATATATATATATATATATATATATATATATATATATATATATATATAATATATATAATATGTATATATATATATATATATATGTATTTCTAGACACTTTCTTGTAAACACGCTATCTTTCGAACGGATTAATATTTTTTAACCAAACTTGGTACAAAAATCAACCTTCGGGAGGTCACGAACCCTATTGAAAACCAGGTTTTTGTGACGTCATTAACCCGGTTTGCTGAGTCAGCAAAATTTTCAAAAAATCGGCAAAATTCAGGGTTAATATTTTTTGCCGCAAAAAAGGTCGATATTTATGTTTTTTGAGGCGCTGAATCAAATGAAACCGGTCCGAAGTAGATACGACCACTCTAAGTGACCAAAAAGTCGAAAAAACCATTGTAAATTACAAAAAACCAAAATTTAGGTCGATAAAAAATAAATTTCGAGTAGGGTGTCGTTTTCTATGTATTTTTGGGCGCTGAATCGAATGAAACCGGTCCGAAGTCAATACGACCACTCTAAGTTACCAAAAAGTCGAAAAAACCTTAAAAATTATAGAAAACCAAAATTACGGTCTTTGAAAATTAAATTTCAAGTAGGGTGTCGTTTTCAATGTTTTTTGGGCCTCTGAGTTGAATGCCAGTGGTCCGGAGTCAATACGACCACTCAAACTCAGGGTACCTGGGTTCAAATCCTGGAAGGGACGATCATTTTTTATCGTTTTTTTTACTTAATAAAAGTTTACAACTAGAAAATAATTCTGGCGCGGTGGTCCACATGTCGGGCGAATTTCCTTTGGATGCGAGCACTCAAACCCAGAGTACCTGGGTTCAAATCCTAGTAGGGACAATAATTTTTTATCGTTTTTTTACCTAATATAAGTTTACAACTAGAAAATAATTCTGGCGCGGTGGTCCGCATGTCGGGCGAATTTCCTTTGGATGCGTGTTTCGGTGCTTTTTACATTATATAAGTTTACAACTACTAAATAAATAATTCCGGCGCGGTGGTCCGCTGTCGGGCGAATTTCATTTAGAATGCTTTTTTCCGTGCTAAACAACCTATTTCTTGCTTATGCAAAAACCATGCCCATTGCGTGGTTCCGGTTCATGCTTTAGAACCTAAGCAGTTACTCAATTGTCAAGCACTGCTCGTAACTCATTTTGTCTGTATTTTCCAAAGGAAATGCGCTAAAACCTTTAAACATAACTGACTAAGATTAAAGATAAGTAACTAAGCTTTAAACTAGTGCAAATAATAGTGCGTACTTCTAATTTTAGAGGCATAGTTTTGTACAACCAACTTTAATTATGCGCATTTCCTTTGGAAAATACAGACAAAATGAGTTACGAGCACTGCTTGACAATTGAGTAACTGCTTAGGTTCTAAAGCATGAACCGGAACCACGCAATGGGCATGGTTTTTGCATAAGCAAGAAATAGGTTGTTTAGCACGGAAACACGCATTCTAAATGAAATTCGCCCGACAGCGGATCACCGCGCCGGAATTATTTATTTAGTAGTTGTAAACTTATATAATGTAAAAAGCACCGAAACACGCATCCAAAGGAAATTCGCCCGACATGCGGACCACCGCGCCAGAATTTTTTTAAAAAACCCTTCTTTTCTATACTGCCTGTTTCAATTTTCGTTGGCATAGTAGTATTATTGTAAAAAAAATATAAATAATAAATACGATAGAGGAGGCTGTGCTATAAACTCAATATTTTATACCTAACCTGACGTTTGTAATTTCCAAGATAGCAATCTGATTTATAACACGATAGAATTATTCCCTTATGAATAAAATATAGCAATTTTACTTTTACCTGACGTGAGTAGGTTAGGCAGGTAAACATTCTACTTAAAGTATATTAAACTAGAAAATTGCTAAAAACCTTTATGTGCTCAAATAAAAACTGCCACAAAAATACAAATAATGTACTATGTATAGAAACATGTATATAAATAAATTTAAATTCTACACATTATTTTTAGAATAAATAATACATATATATATATATATATATATATATATATATATATATATATATATATATATATATATATATATATATATATATATATATATATATATATATATATATATATATATATTATATATATATATATATATATATATGCCAGGGTGTGGCGAAAGTTCGGAAACCCCTAATTATTTTCGTTAATATTTGAGATATCAAACTTCGGTTTGCGGCTATCTTCATCATGCATAAAAAACTACTTTTTTTTATAGCTACCCATTTTCCCGCCATTTTGGGGGAATAAGTGTACAGGCCGAAGGTCTGTATTTCTTCCAATATTCGCTAAAATCAGAAGACTCATCATTATTATTTTAAAAGTTTTGTATAAAATTTAGGGCCTGTTTGACAAAATTAAGGTCCAGCAATTTGGGAAACCCAAAATGAGCTATCTATGCAATATTCTTTTTGAGACCATACTATATTTTCTAGCACTTAAACAGCTTTCCATTGTCTGGATTTTAAGCTTTTTAAAGCTTACTTAAACTCTGTATTAAAAGCAAATAATTGTTTGTTCAAATAATTGTTTACTCTTTTTGCTTCCCCAAGCACTTCTCTTTCTCTAAAACCTTTTTTCGATTTTCAATTTTTCTCTCTTTACATTTTAATGCTTCTTAAATTTTCTCTTTTGTTTATTTTGCGTTTCTTGGTTTCAAGATTTTTTTTATCAGGATGGAAAAAATAATTAAAATTCTTTTTTAAAAAAAATCTATTATGTAGGGAATACGGTTGGATTATTCTCAGTAAATTCTCTTCAAAAAATTGAAGTTTTGTGTCAGAAATTTGTTTCAGTGGTGTCTAACCACGAAATATACGTATATTGTCCTATTATTATTTAAGCTTCCTCCAAGGTTTCTTCTGAAATAACTCCTGACAAAGTATAAAAATAATTTAGAAAATAACTCAAAGTGTCGTATTATTTTTAACACTAAAATTATTCTTCGATTTTGGTACTATAAGTGCCGGTTCATGTCCCAAGGTAGTCTAACTATATAGTAAGGCATTTATCAGCTATGTTATCAATGTAATAAGTGCAGTTATCAGCTATGTTATCAATGTAATAAGAGCAGTCAGCAGCTATGTTATTAGTGTAATAAGAGCAGTCAGCAGCTATGTTATCAGTGTAATAAGAGCAGTCAGCAGCTATGTTATCAGTGTAATAAGAGCAGTTATCATTAGATTAGATGAGTATCTCAGCTTTACATTAGAAACATACTTACCTCGGCAATCCGCAGGAAATAATGAAGTTTCCTCCCTCGGCTTTACCTTAGAAACATACTTACCTCGGCAATCCGCAAAAAATAATGAAGTTTCCTCCCTCGGCTTTACCTTAGAAAGAAACTTACCTCGGCAATCCGCAGGAAATAATGAAGTTTCCTCCCTCGGCTTTACCTTAGAAAGAAACTTACCTCGGCAATCCGCAGGAAATAATGAAGTTTCCTCCCTCGGCTTTACCTTAGAAAGAAACTTACCTCGGCAATCCGCAGGAAATAATGAAGTTTCCTCCCTCGGCTTTACCTTAGAAAAAAACTTACCTCGGCAATCCGCAGGAAATAATGAAGTTTCCTCCCTCGGCTTTACCTTAGAAATAAACTTACCTCGGCAATCCGAAGAAGCTAACGAAATTCCATCTTCGGCTTTGACTAAGAAGGAACCGAGCTATAAACCTTTCTTCCATCACTTATAGCAAAAATAGACAGCTATCACTGCTACTAACTTAAGAAATCTTTAAGCTTAAGAAAATATATTAATTAGACAGAAAACGGACAGTTTCTCAAATATCCATTAAAGTCAAACCTTAAAAATCAATTAAACCTAGATAAAATACACACTTGAAACTAAAATAATTGTAATTAAAATATATCTTAAATGAAAAGCGCTGCAGTAACTTTTACAGACAAGTATTAAAACCCTCTTCAGAATCAATTATCAATAAACTTAATCAAGAAGTTAAAAATAGATAATTATGTAATAATAGATAACTGGGTGACTAAAAAATAGATAATTATGTAACACTAGATAACTAGGTGACTAAAAATAGATAATTATGTAATAATAGATAACTGGGTGACTAAAAAATAGATAATTATGTAATAATAGGTAACTGGGTGACTAAAAAATAGATAATTGAACGAACGTAAGTGAGTTCTTACATTTCAGAAGATTGGGACGGCGCGTATGTTTGTTTGTATGTTTGTATGTTTGTATGTTTGTATGTTTGTATGTTGTGTGTTTGTGTGTTTGTTTGTACGTGTCGCGATAACTGCCGTAAAAATTGACCGATTTTAATCAAATTTTGTATACAGGTAAAACTAATTATGTGTCAGAGCTGTATAGTTTTTGGTAATATTCCAAAAAATATTTTCAAAATGGCAGACAAAATGGCGGACCGGATAAAAAAAAATTTTGAGCGAAAAAATCGTGTTGTATATCGTTTTAAAGCTCTTAAAGAGTAGAAAAAGAAAATATATGTTACATGGTCAACATTTTAAAATTTTTTGAATAATTTAAAAATGGCGGCTAAAATAATGAACCTAAAAAATTTAAAATTAAAGGAATAACTCGAGTAATATATCGTTGTAAAGCTCTTGATTAGTAGAACAAAAAATGTTATATACTAAATTCCGAAAAATTCAACATGGCGGCCATAATTTAATATAATAATTAGTTTTTACTGATTTTATAAGAATTTACAAGATAAAGATCTATTTTAATATACTTTAGATACTTTTATACAAATAAAATTAATTATATGTCAGAGCTGTATAGTTTTTGGTAATATTCCAAAATATTTTCAAAATGGCGGCCAATATGGCGGACCGGATAAAAAATTTGTGAGCAAAAAAATCGTGTTGTATATCGTTTAAAAGCTCTTAAAGAGTAGAAAAAGAAAATATATTTTTCATAGTCAACATTTTAAATTTTTTTTAATAATTTAAAAATGGCGGCTAAAATAATAAACTCAAAAAATTAAAATTTAAAGCGAGCCTTTTTAACTATGTATTATTATAAACATACGCAATCAAGCGAGCGAAGCGAGCCTTCTTTACTATGTATTATTATAAATATACGCAATCTAGCGAGCCTATTTTACTTTGCATCAATATAAATCTACGCAATCTAGCGAGCGAAGCGAGCCTTCTTTTATTATTTATTATTATAAACATACGCAATCAAGCGAGCGAAGCGAGCCTTTTATACTATGCATTAATATTAAATATAAGCAATCTAGCGAGCGAAACAAGCCTTCTTTACTATGTATTATTATAAATATACGCAATCTAGCGAGCGAAGCGAGCCTTTTTTACTTTGCATCAATATAAATCTACGCAATCTAGCGAGCGAAGCGAGCCTTCTTTTACTATGCATGAATATAAATCTACGCAATCTAGCGAGCGAAGCGAGCCTTCTTTTACTATTTATTATTATAAATATACGCAATCAAGCGAGCGAAGCGAGCCTATTTTTAACTTTGAATTATTATAAATATAAGCAATCTAGCGAGCGAAGCGAGCCTTTTTTACTAAGCATTAATATAAATATACGCAATCTAGCGAGCGAAGCGAGCCTTTTTTAGCGAATTTTCATAATGAAAATGACGCTTATGAGGTTGTTCGGATGACGGAAGTTGAGGGTGGGAGTGAGTGGAATCGGTTCCTATTGGCTTCCTAATAACAAAAATATATGCCCGAAAAAAAGTTTATATATATATATATATATATATATATATATATTATATATATATATATATATATATATATATATATATATATATATATATATGTATATATATATATATATATATATATATATATATATATATATATATATATATATATATTATATATATATATATGTATATATATATATATGTATGTAAGAGTTTCTACCCTTTCGTATGGCGAACGATAACTCTCGAAGGCGTTGTCAAATTGAAACGAAACTTTGCAAATCGCGAGATGTTGTGGAGGTTACGAGGCCTATTGTTTATAAAAACATTATGACGTCATCAACCAAAGTTATGACGTCATGAAAAAAATTTTTTTTTGAAACTTGAAATGGCTTTAAAACAAGGTATTTCGTGTTTAGGTAGACGGCTAGCTGAATCGATTAGACCAATTTCAGCTCAATCGAACCATCACAAATGGCGCAAACAGTATACATATATATATAATGTTGTATATATGTATACGTCTAGGTCAAAGACTTGTACGATATCTGTTAGGTTTAGTAGTGTTAGAGGGTGGGGATATAGTATAAAAGATGGACCTCTACCTCTTGCTCCATCATGGTAAGCCTGCTGTCCCAGAGAGACAGGGCAAAAATGGCTTCCATTAAACCACGCCGAGCAAAGTAGGCCCGTAAAGCGGAAGAACCTCGAAGTAGTCTTTATATGGTCGAAGTCATTCTAAAACGATTGCGACCGGTTTCAGCTCAATCAGACAATCCTAAGATAGATGGTTCACTCCCGAGTGTAGTAGGAACACTCAATTGACAAGTTTGTGTTTATGATTTAAGTTGGGGGCCTCATCACTAGAGTCTTGAATAGCGCTAGTAGTAAAAATATATTTGCTCTATTCTCTACTAGATTGTGCTGTAGTATTTTTTTAAAAACAAACAGTTGCCAATCGTTTAGTAAAATAAAATAAAAGTAAACAAAGATCTATGGTATGCTGTAGTATTCTCGATGTATTTTTGTTTAATAAAACTTGGGGGCCTCATCACGCGAAGCAGCACTATCGTTTCTTAAAAAAATAACAATAATTCATTTTTAGTTTTTTAGACTTAACATTTAAATTTGCTATCTGAGTATAACATCTCGGGTTGGTGCAAACGGATAAGTAAAGGAAACAAACATAAAAATCTAGCGCTGAAAAGCGGATGGAAAGACTTGATTACCCTCAACAGCTCGTTGTTTGGTTGAATAAAAATAAATAAATAAAATGTCAGAAATAAAAATATGTGACAGTTTCGCGCTGTCACCACTAGACTGTACTACTTGAGCCTCCTGCATCCCATCAACTATTTTTTTTTTTAAATCTTTGAGTGAGCCATCTATGTTAATATTGTTTATCTATGATCCTAAGTGACGGAAACGGTATTTTTATTTAAAAACATAAATCATGAATATATTTTTGTTTATAATGCTTGTTAGTTTTAAATTATAGCATACTATTAATAATAAAGTATTCATAAAATCTTAATTAGTAAAATCAAATTTGTGAGAAAGCCTCTCAGGCCCGCGAAGCGGGCCTGTGTGGAGAGGCTGTGAAAATTCGCTAGGTACATGGCAAAATGCCATGTAACAAATACAATAATGAAACAACACATCATACAAAACAACAACAATGTGGCCGCTTCGCGGGGAGGCCCCCGGGCCGCGAAGCGGCCCGGTGGGCCAACGCCGCGGAGCGGACGAGGCGCGAAGCGCCGAGGCCGCGTAGCGGCTACGGGCCGAAGGCCCGTATTTTTACTTTGTATTATTATAAATATAAGTAATCTAGCGAGCGAAGCGAGCCTTTTTCTAACTTTGTATTATTATAAATATAAGCAATCTAGCGAGCGAAGCGAGCTGTCTATAAGAATGTATCATTATAAATATATATATTTGTATCATTATAAATCTACGCAATTTAGCGAGCGAAGCGAGCCTTTTTTTACAATATATTTTATTATAAATATAAGCAATCTAGCGAGCGAAGCGAGCCTATTTTCTACATTGTATTATTTGAAATATAAGCAATCTAGCGAGCGAAGCGAGCTCTTTTTTAACTTTGTATTATTATAAATATGAGCAATCTAGCGAGCGAAGCGAACCTTTTTTACTATGTAAATGTTAAAGATATCTAAACTAGCAAGCGAAGCGAGCCTTTTTGAGGTTATATTGTAAAATAGTATAGCATCCGAATGCTTTGATAAACTCATTTCGCTTGCTTTAAATAAATATTTTTATATATATTCTTTGACGTGAGTTCTTGATGCAACGCATTACTAGTTATGTAATAATAGATAACTGGGTGACTAAAAAATAGATAATTATGTAATACTAGATAACTGGGTGACTAAAAATAGATAAATAAATAATAGATAAGACTAATAGATAACTGGGTGACTAAAAATAGATAAATATGTAATAATAGATAACTGGGTGACTAAAAATAGATAATATGTAATACTAGATAACTGGGTGACTAAAAATAGATAATTATGTAATAATAGATAACTGGGTGACTAAAAATAGATAAATATGTAATAATAGATAACTGGGTGACTAAAAAATAGATAATTATGTAATAATAGATAACTGGGTGACTAAAAATAGATAAATATGTAGATAACTGGGTACTAAAAAATAATATATGTAATAATAGATAACTGGGTGACTAAAAAATAGATAAATATGTAATAATAGATAACTGGGTGACTAAAAATAGATATTATGTAATACTAGATAACTGGGTGACTAAAATAGATAATTATGTAATAATAGATAACTGGGTGACTAAAAATAGAAATATGTAATAATAGATAACTGGGTGACTAAAAAATAGATAATTATGTAGATAACTAATAGATAATTATGTAATAATAGATAACTGGGTGACTAAAAAATAGATAATTATGTAATAATATATAACTGGGTGACAAAAAAATTGGGATTTGTAATAGTTATTTACGTACCAGGGAGGAAACAGAGTCATTACGCCCTGGTTTTTGTTGGGTCCTGAGGCGTAAGCCGAGGGAACCATTATGTTCAAACCCAGAGGCGTTGCCGAGGAAAGAAATTAAAGAGGGGTGTAATGACTGCTTTCTCCCGTTATACTAACGTACAAGATTTTTCCTCTAGAAGGGAAAAAATGTTCACAAATAAAACTTTTACTTCATTTAAATATACAAGCTTTTGCATTATTTAAAAATTTTAACTAGATACTTACAACAATAACACTAAATACTCATAAAAACCACTAAATTGTTTTTTAAGTAACAACAAATAAGTAAAAAATAAAAAAGAATCATAGATAAATGAAAAGATACAGAGTTTGGCTTGCTTAGTCATTCAATTCAAATTAACAGGAATGCCAACTTAAATATAATTTTTAATTTAAATGCAACACTGATTTTTATCCAGAATATTTTCCGAGCAAGGAACAAATTTTTCAATTATTAATAAAAACATTATCTTCGTTTCATTTTATTTTTTTACGTATCTTTAATCTTTTTTGTTGTTAAAAAAACAAAAGTTTTAAGTCCAAGAATAACTAAAACACTGTCAAACATAATTATTTTAGACCAAAACAAATAATATAAAGAAACAAACAAAACTATTTGATTGTTTACTAGTTTGTTTGGTTTACTTTTGCTTTAATAAGAGTTAAATACAGTTTAAAGGTGTGATTTGTCTTTACTTCGCCATAATAATTGTAATAGCTGATCTAGTTACTACGTTGTTTACCTAAAACACGCTAAATATAAGGTAAGAAAAGTACTTACTGACGCCATTTTTATTTCTACCGTATTTATGTAAAAATTATACGTTTTTTTCAAGTTTTCGACGTTGCGACATTATCAAAACACACTAAAACAGTAGCAAATATCATAAAAATGCATGAATGTGTTGATAAACATATTAATTAATGCCCCGGTTTATAGTAATACGATAAAAACAATGTTTTCCGGACTATATTTGAACAATGAAGCTTTAGATTTATAAGCAAATGTCTAACCGATTGCGCCAAACAGTAAGGCGGAAAGTGATCTATTTCCGCCCTGATTTTTGTTCCCTCCCTTATTTTCACAAACAGGCCGTAATACGGGTTTTTCCTCCCTGAAATTAAGGGCGGAAAGTTAATTTTTTCTCCCTTCTAGAGGAAAAATGCTTTTACACATATCTGGGGGTACGGCAGTGCCCACCGCCAAGTCTAGCGGTCAATGGTGACATCCTTAAAAGGAAACATCTCGAGGCTATTTGCAACCCTCGTATCTTTTAATTAAGGACATTAAACCATACAATTTTAACATTAACCAAAAGATCTCGTTGAGCTGACCCATTTTACGGAATTTCATATATTCACCATTCACTGGTGTTGAGATATAATGGCTCAAAGTTAGGCAGTTTTGACACTCAATCACTCATTATCAAAATTCACACTTGAAGTTTGGTGTAAAACTAAAACACGAATAAGTAATGATAAAATATTGATGTGAAAATGAATGGAAAACTGTCAAAATCTAACATTTTCAGTTCCTTTTACCAAATATGTTCTATCTAAGTTGAAAGGTAATCCTAACCTCAATTTTAAGAATAAAGAAAAATTTGACAACTAGCGCTACCTAGTAGAGCACGCCGGGACTGAATAACGATAGTTTTATTTTGAGAGAACATAATGAAATAATTTTACGGAATTTATCTATTCTTTAATTCAAGTAACTGAAACTGTTTAGTAATACATAGGTGGTGTAATACATATGTGGTGTAATATGTTGTAACTAATTCATAATTTAATTATACATCTTGGCGTTTTTTGTAAGGAATAATTTTCAAACTTTCAAAATGGAATGCTTTCATTACGCAGAAATGCATAATATGCTTATTAAATAGGCTGAATATATTATTATAGTGTATGTCTACACTCTGTACAAGATGTTTCGTACCACACTACCTTAAGCTGTGTAATGTCCAAGTCAAAAAGTGAAACCGCTGACTTCATATATTTACAAGTATTATTGGCAACCTAAGACTTGGCTTATTTAATGATCTCACAACTTTGTACGCTAGGCTTGGCTCTTTTTTACATGTATGTGTTTTTGTTGGGGGTAATTATGTACTAATAAATAACTGGATGACTAAAAAAGTGGAATTTGTTACATGCTTTGACACATATTACCAAAAACGGTGCGTGAAGTAGATAATATCTTACCAAAAATAACTTGCGTGGCTAAAAACTTCCCGTTGTCGTTAGTCTGGAGAATTTGCGAAATCAAATTTTCTGTCCCGCCTAGTCTTGTTCGTTTTGGTTTAAAAAGGTCATCGTCGTTTCAAAGTAAAGTTGTTAGGTTGGCAATACCAAAGGACCTTAATATTTGATCAGCAGCACTGTGACATACAACTCAGTTCTCATTTTTAGAATCAGGAGACCAAGCTGAATTGACCCCCTCCCCTCCATTTACTCCCCCTCTAATTAATTTACTCCCCATCCCCTCCATTCACTTCTTCTCCACTTTATTTACCCCCTCCCATTTATTTACCCCTCCTCCACTTCATTTACTCCCTATCCCCTCTATTCATTCACCTAACCTTCATTTACTCCCCTCCCTTTCATTTACAACCCTCCCATTCATTTACTCCCCATTCCCTCCATTCACTTCTCCTCCACTTCATTTACTCCCCATCCCCTCTATTCACTCCCCTTCACTTCATTTACACCCTCCCCTTTATTTACTCCACTCCACATCATTTTCTCCCCCCCCCACTACATTTACTCTCCATTCCCTCTATTCACTCGCCTTCACTTCATTTACTCTCCATCCCCTCCATTCACTTGTCCTTCACTTCATTTAATCCCCATCCCCTTTATTCACTCCCCTCCACTTCATTTACTCCCCATTCCCTCCATTTACTCCCTCCACTTCATTTACTCCCCATCTCCTCTATTCACTCGCCTCCACTTCGTTTACTCCCCATCCCCTTTATTCACTCCCCTCCACTTCATTTACTCCCCATCCCCTCTATTCACTTCCCTCCACTTCATTTACTCCCCTTTCCCTCCACTCACTCGCCTCCACTTCGTTTACTCCCCATTCCCTCCATTCACTTCTCCTCCACTTCATTTACTCCCCATTCCCTTTATTCACTCCCCTCCACTTCATTTACTCTCCATCCCCTCTAATCACTCCCCTCCACTTCATTTACTCTCCATCCCCTCTAATCACTCCCCTCCACTTCATTTACTCCTCATCCTCTTTATTCACTCGCCTCCACTTCATTTACTCCCCATCCCCTCTATTCACTCGCCTCCACTTCATTTACTCCCCATCCCCTCTATTCACTCACCTTTACTTCATTTACTCCCCATCCCCTCCATTCACTTGTCCTTCACTTCATTTACTCCTCATCCTCTCTATTCACTCGCCTCCACTTCATTTACTACCTATCCCCTCTATTTACTCACCTTCACTTCATTTACTCCCCATCCCCTCCATTCACTTGTCCTTCACTTCATTTACTCCCCATCCTCTCTATTCACTCCCCTCCACTTCATTTACTCCCCTCCCCTTCATTTACACCCCTCCCCTTCATTTAATTCCCATTCTCTCCATTCACTTCTCCTCCACTTCATTTACTCCCCATTCCCTCTATTCACTCCCTTCCACTTCATTTACTCCCCATTCCCTTCATTCACTTCTCCTCCGCTTCATTTACTCCCCATCCCCTCTATTCACTCCCCTCCACTTCATTTACTCCCCATTCCCTCCATTCACTCCCCCTTATCTCTTTCGTCAACTGTACAACCGTGTAAGCGTAATATTATGATGAGAATTAACTAGTGTCTGTAAACTTTGCGCTCTAAACCTCTTGATTATGCTATAATTGCAACTTCTTCAATGATTTAAACTAATAGATCTCTTCAATAAAGTCAGTGACTTTTAATTTTTCCTTACCAACGAGACTTTTCCTATTATTTAATTTTTTAAAACTTTATTTAACTTTATAACAATTCAATGAAACCGTTTGTTTTATAAGAAAAAAACGAACAAAGAAATACTAGAATTAGGTTTAAGTGCTGAGTTAAGGAAGGAAAGTTGGAGCTTTTGGACTCTTTGTTCCCAACTAAATAAATATTCTCTTTGAAAACCCTCGAGAATTTCCAGAGTTAAGTTAAACTAAAGTTCACTGCTTACAGAAGAAACATGGACATCTAAATGCCAATTATTAGATAAAAGAATAGAAAATCGGATACTATAATACTTTTTTTCTTGAGAAGGGATTTATAGTTCATTTTATTCCCCGTTGTGTATTTAAATTTGGTAAATAGTTACTAATGTAAAGATATAAGCATCAATTATTAGTAAAAATGTCCTTTCATATTTTAGGCACTTGTTCCCCTCAAAATAGCGGCTTTAGACAGAACTATGTCCTGGGGCAAAATGTCTCGTATTCATCCCATGAACCCAAAAAAAGCCCATTTAGAGTATATTTTTCAATTTATTTTTTCTGTTTCACAATATCCAGTGCTGATACGCTAACTTAACTACAATACTAAAATGAAGTGCCCCTGCCTACACCAAAATGAAAGTCCTGCCCTGTACACCAAAATGAAGTCCCCCTGTACACCCAAAATGAAGTTGCCCCTGGTTGCCCCTGTACACAAAATGAAGTCCCTGTACACCAAAATGAAGTGCCCCTGTACACCAAAATTAAGTCCCCCTGTTCAAAATAAAGTCCCCCTGTACACCAAAATGAAGTCCCCCTGTACACCAAAATGAAGTCCCCCTGTACACCAAAATGAGTCCCCATGTACACCAAAAAAGTACCCCAAATTGTATTAGTTTGATTTTTGTATGATTAATTTAAAGAAAATTAAATTTAATTTAATTTTTAATTAAAAATTAATTTTAAGAAAATTTTTTAAAAAATTTTAAGAAATTTAAAAAAAGATGTTTAATTTAAAATCTATTGATTGCTCTATTTAAGTTATAATTGTGGCGGACAAGTACCTGAGTGCTTAGCCACAATTTTATTTTGTACAGCCTGTTACTGTAAATGTTTTCATTCATTCGTTTAGTCATTCATTGATGTCAAATGGTATGCAATTTAATAGAGGGGGGTGGGAGACTTTTGTTCGCCCTGTTTAAGCGTTAACGAGTGTATGAGGATAGGTAAAGATAAAATCTATATTTTACATAGAGGTAATATTACTAGAGGGGCTCTATAGGTTAAATTTAAAAAAATTAACCTAACCACCTTCGTTAAAAATACAATCAAATAATCAGTTCAAAATTACACTAAGTTATACTGAAAAACGTTAAAAAGACTAATCAAAACACAAACAATGTGTGGATAGCCAAAAACAATTGATTTATTATAACCTTAACTCACTCTTGAAGGAGTTTTAATGAGGTTACACAGAGCCCCTGAGAGCTCCAAACGATGTTTCAGGCTTTTGAATGTATTGAGATAGGCTATGCCCCATCTAGTATATATCTCTATGATATTTTATACGATTAATATTCGAAGCAGTGGAGTTGCGTAACGCCTCACTCCTCTATCGACTCCGCTTCTCTATTAAATAACCTTCTTGCCTTGAATTTTTTACCTTAAAACGTAATATTTTCATGTTGGTAGCCCTGGCAGTTGGAAAATATTAAAATATTCACCCTCAGAAGAGAATCTGAAAAATTTTATAAAAAAAATGACCTCTTATATTTTAGCTGTAAATATTTGTACGAGGGTTTAAACTGTAATTTAATTATTACATTTTTTGGTTAGAACAATTTGAGTTATTTATTTGTGTGCTTCAGCTTCTGAGCCCCTAGAACATATTTTTTATGCTTCAAAAGCGCCTTAGTCTAATAAATTAGGATGATGATAACAGACGAACACACACACACACACATATATATACACACAGATAACTTTAGGAAAACCACTCAGGAGGTGTCTTAAAAAGATAATTTAGGTGACATCCCGGTGTCAGATGTTTTTGTCAACATAATCCTTTTTCTATATAGACCAAGAGCCCAGGGGTGTTTTGTTAATAAAAAGTGTAATGGCTGGAACCGGTCTCAATTTTTCGTAAATACCTTCTTGAACAAGGATCTGCAATGCTGCCGACTCGTATTGGATGGGTGTCCCAGGCAGAACCTTTGACCCCTAAAGTGCGTTCTGCCTGGGACACCCATCCGATACGAGTCGGCAGACTTGCAGATCCTTGTTCAGGAAGGTATTTACGAAAAATTGAGACCGGTTCCAGCCATTACACTTTTTATTAACAAAACACTCCTGGGCTCTTGGTCTAATATACCCAGGGTATAACTGTAGAAAAATTAATTACGATTAACAACTAAGTAGACAAATATGTCGAACTGTTGATTAAAAAACCGCAAGCAATCACATTTCTTTATTTCAATACATTGGTGAATTCTATTAACTAATTTTTATTTTCATTTATTTTTCAAAACATTTCTACCTCTTGGTATTATTTTTCTATTAATTTCCTCTCTATAGTTTATTCAAGTGGGGTTTCCATTTAAATTCCAACGCAGACCCCACAATTATGTAATTAGTTGATGGTTTTTGTTTTTCTATTTATTTTCAAGTAAAGCAGAGAACTTGAAAAAATTAAAAAAAACACTTGCTTTTGTATGAGAAGATTAAACATTGAGGAAAACCAATTCCATAAAATACATCACATGAATATAATATATATATATATATAATATATATATATATATATATATTATATATATATATATATATATATAATATATATATATATATATATATATATATATATATATTTATTATTTAAAAATGATAATAATATAAATAATTAAAACTAATACTGGTAATATGAGCAAAAATCAAAAATATATTGGCTCGTGGTACAGACACGAGTTCTTTAGCAGCAGGAATTTTCAGTGGGGAAACGAGATCCTGCTGCTTAATTTGCAGAGAATGAAGCTTATATTTCATTTAACTTTAATAATTATATTCAACGATAGTTTGTTTGATGCCCTGTTTAAATTCTAATGTTTGTATTGTAGATATCATTATTGAGAGTTTAAAACTCATCAAATATTTGTTACTTTGTTCAAATTATCATTTCTATTGGAGCTATCTTTAAAAAGATATCGTAAGTCGATACACCAGATTGTCAAGTCTGTAACGACACTGTTGATTATGATAAACCTTCATTCATGACTTGAGTTACGTCAAAATGTTTTGGTTAAAATACTTTCTTTTACATGATAATGCATGATATAAACATGACGAGACATGACATAGGAAATATTCCCCCACTTTATGTTGTGGAAGAAATCCCTACTCAACATAAAAACCTAGTAAGCAGATTCAACATATTACACCTGTTCAAATACATGTATTACACTACGTAACATGTCTTTATAGATCCCAACATTTCTTAAATTATTTATACTTATCATCTCTTTTGTATTTTGCTTTAGATCTGTTTCTACCTCCTCCTTCTCACTAAAAAAAGGGCTTCGGCCACTCGGTCGCTTGAAGGCGTTCGTGTTGAGGACTGCACATCAAATTTTCCACATAAAACTTGATACACATGTTGCACTTATATTTAAGTACATGCGTGCCAAATATCAAACTGAGCGACATATCTTTTCACATTTTATGTATTTTATTAATTGCTGCTGAGTAATTTTTGCAGATTAATGGCGTATTCAATAAAATATAGCGCAACTGGACCTTTGAGTTTTCTACCGATTTTCATTTCTCTAGCATAAATACAGTGGGTGATTTCACAGACACATTTGTGAAATCCACTCAGAAGGTCTTAAAACCTCTAATTCAATATGAATCTCAAGCAATCTTGCGAAGCGAGGCCTATTTGATGAATCTAATATCTTGCCTCTTAGGTTATGAATCTCAAGCAATCTTGCAAGCGAGGCCTTTTTGATGAATCTAATATCTTGCCTCTTAGTATGAATCTCAAGCAATCTTGCGAAGCGAGGCCTTTTTAATGAATCTAATTTATCTTGCCTCCTTAGTATGAATCTTCAAGCCAATCTTGCGAAAGCGAGGCCTTTTTGATGAATCTAATATCTTGCTCTTAGTATGAATCTCAAGCGAATCTTGCAAAGCGAGGCCGTTTTTGATGAATCTAAATATCTTGGCCTCTTAGTATGAATCTCAAGCAATCTTGCAAAGCGAGGCCTTTTTAATGAATCTAATATCTTGCCTCTTAGTATGAATCTCAAGCAATCTTGCAAAGCGAGGCCTTTTTAATGAATCTAATATCTTGCCTCTTAGTATGATCTCAAGCAATCTTTGCGAAGCGAGGCCTTTTTGATGAATCTAATATCTTGCCTCTTAGTATGAATCTCAAGCAATCTTGCGAAAGCGAGCTGTTTTAATGAAATTAATATCTTGCCTGCTTAGTATGAATCTCAAGCAATCTTGCGAAGCAAGCCTCTTTTCATACGCGTTGTGTATATATTTATAGCAAAACTAGCGAGCAAATAATTTTATTTTACTTATTCTACTAAAGCGAGTTTCTGATGCAAGACATTAATAGTTTATATATGCAGTATCAACGTATAATGATGTAGTAATTGGAATTACATTTTAAATATTCACGATTCAAAGTTCGTAGCAGCGCCACCGTCGCTGATAAGAAATTGATAACGAAATGGTGATCATTGTTAAAGTCCTCATAGGGTTTTTTTTTATTTGTGACGATTAATTTTTTTAAAAATTTTTTCTTCAAGTGCTTTAATTCAAATAATTTAGGGCGTATGAACTCAGTAGAAATCACTATTTCATTGAAAAATAGGGTTTTAGTAGGTTGTCACGAGTATTTAAATTGAGTGATAAGAAGGCGAAAATCACAATATAGTGCTTTATTTTATTTTTTGTTAATTAATTTTACTTTGAATTAATTTTAGTTTGCATAAACCTACAAAATTTACCTTTTCATTGCATTAAATTAGTTGTAACAGGTATTTAAATTAACTGTTAACAAGCTAATTTGAACCGTAATTGAGGTTTTTTAATTTATTAATCAATTTTATTTACTCACTAAAATAATTATAACTCAATAAAAATATACTTCATTTGTGACACGTGACGCTCGGCCTCAGCGAGTGTCAACACCGGGGGGGGGGGACACTGTCAGACCCGGGGGCAAAGATGAATTACACGGTCGCCACTCTCTTTTGTTGCAGAAGAGGAGAAACTCAAAGAAAAAACTTAGCCTTCCTAAAGAACCCGGTTTACCACGCTACCTTCCACGGGGAAAGGGGAGCTACAACGCTAAGAGGTTCTCCTCTTCGGTTCAGGGAAGGGGGTCACTGGTGTGTTACCTTAAGTGACGGATCACAGGTTTAAAATTTGCCGTTGGTGGTTACCCAAGGGCCGAGAAGAGCTAGACGGGGGGGGGT
>JACMZG010001914.1:4501409-4576015 GCA_018340805.1 Microvelia longipes | reverse complement strand
AATTGTAATAAAACAAAACTTTATTAAAAGGCCTTATTAACAATTATCCAAAAAGCCCAGTTGGTCTTGGAGAGGGAAGGTGTCATCGGCTCTGGTTCCAAGCGATGCGCTGGGACTAGAGTAGGCGAGTCTTTTATAGATCCTATCCCTCCAAGACCTCCACTAGTACTGGGCCGGCGCGGAGCCTCCCACCCCAGCTCGACTCTAGCGAGTCAGACTGGAGCGGTGACGCCCCCCACCACCCCAGTACCCGCGTATCGGCTTTACAACTTAACTCATTCAACCAATCATTCACACAATCAATCATCCAACCAATCATTCATTCCACAACAGTCAAAAGGCTGGCAGTATTGGCTCTAACTGACACCTGACAATTGTAAAACCTTTCTTTAAATTATCTGTTTAAGTTTGATTATTTAATCAAAACTTCCAAGTCAGTAGTGATAAGAGCCTGATTCAATATTTAAAATCCTGGAATAATCGAAATATTTATCTGTGAAATATTGGCAATTTTTTTTAGCACCAATGGTCTTTCTATTAATTTTGACCTCATTTATCACAAATTAACTAACAATAAAGGAATAAAAAAAATTTTATCGACTTCAATAATAATCCTATCATAAAAAAATGTGATCACCCTTTCGTTTTCCCGCCATTGGTATTGCCAACCTTATAACTATCTCTTTGAATTGCGGATATTGGAGAAAAAATATTATCCGCATCAATAAAAAACTTGTTTAAAATAAATACAAAGATTCTCTAATTTACCTTACTAATATATAATGCTTACTAATAATATCAAATGACATAAATCTAATACGAATTCCAAAATGTTCTAAAAACTTTTCTCGAAAGCTTTTCCAGGAATTGTGTAAGTATCGATTGTTATCGAGTTTGAGTAGCTAAAGGAACCCAAGGATGGAGTGTTCCAATCAGTACATGTTTAAACACGTTATAGTTTAGCCTTCAGTGTGGCCCTATCCCTTTATTACGCGAGTAAATTAATTACGCATTAACATTTTACTGATTTCTTAGCTTCTTCTTTAAATCGTAAGTTAATGTTTTATAATTACCATATCATTTAGATTAACTTATGTGTATATCATTTAATTAATACATTCATTTCTACGACATTTAAAACTTTTGTTGCGATTTTTAAATACTCCATTGTGTTTAAGAGTTTTTTAATTAATTATACCTAATTATCAGCATTAGTTCAATTTTGATCAAATAACTTGTGTATGTTTTTTAAAAAATCGAAAACTATCCAATTGAGTTATGATTCGGTTCAAGTTTATAGCTTTACGTAATAAATAATGCCACTATAATTCGTTTCAATACGACAATTATATCCATGATTTTGTTGAATCAAAAAATATAACCCGCCGTCAGTGCTGTATGGGTGACCGCTGAGAATGGAACGGATGCATTTACTATCTCAGGACGAGCGAAGCAAGTCCAAAGACTTTCTGCGGTATAAATTTAGCAAATTGTATATTCTGAGGACGAGCGAAGCGAGTCCGAAGCTGGTAGGATGAGCGTAGCGAATTTTATGTGATGAGGAAAATTTATTAAGTACCCCGTGCCTATTTTTTTTCTTATTTATGCCAATAAATTACATTGGTAATCAACAATGGGAATTATTAGTATCAGGTGTTTTTAATAATTAAGTATTTTGTCTGTATGCGTGTTTGTTAATAGTAAAGAGGTGAAACTTGTCTCAAAAATTGATTTTTAGGCTCGGTATGAGCCATCAAACAGTAAATAATGTCAGTAAAATTTTGATTTTTTTTTCAAAAGTGTTTATATAGAGTGTAATCTCACAATCAGCAATAGTTGATTTTTTATCAAATAACATGAATATAACAAATAAATATCAACTAAGAAATAAATAAAATAAAAAATAATAAAATAAATATAACAAATAAATAATATATAACATGGGGTACGGGGTACCTAGAAACTTTTCTACATCACATCGGACTCGCTTCGCTTGTCCTCAGTGTTGATATTAATGAAATTATTAGATCACACATCACCTGATATTTTAAGTATTGCTTTAACGATAAAACAGTCTTTACTGCCAGCAAAATCTCGCAGTAAGTATTTAAAAACTTATAATATATTTAAAAATTGGTGTCAGTAAAAAAAATTAAAACCATTAGTGAAAACGTTATCTTTTATACATTTAAATCATAATTTTTATTATGAGTTAAATATTTAAACTATTTAACCATAATTAACTCTTGTTTATTTTTTCTGCCGTAAGTAGATAAACTAATATATTATGCTACTATGCAGCAAAGGAAACATTGCTGACTCGTTCTAGCATTTGTCTGCATCGGCTCCGCGTCTGCAGGCAAATCGCCATTTGCCTGGCTCGGCTTTGCCTCTTCAGTCAAATGGGTTAATTATCATCCTCGGCTAGCGCCTCGGCAGGTAATTTCAATAGCCTGCCCTCCCCTTCGGCTCGGGGACTAATTTACAAAACTCGTCTGCAAAATTCCATTTTGCTGCCTAGTAGCATAATATACTATTATTTCAAACATTTTCAAACTAAACGTTTCGCCGAGTAAAACTGCATCATCAGTATTAAAATAATCTAACTATTTAGTTTGAAAACGATTAAATAATAGTTAATGCACCAAAGAAGTGAAAGATGCTAATATTTTGTCGAGCTGTCTAAGGTTCCCAAGGCGAAAGCCGAGAGAATCAAAGCATTTAACTCCCGAGGCGAACCGAGGGATTCATGTCTTTAACTCCAAGGCAAAGCAGAGGGAGTTATAACTTTGAACTCCCGAGGTGGAGCCAAGGAAGGTAATTGCGAGGGAAAGAATAGCATTTTACTTCCGAGATTTTATCTCCATACGTTGACACCATTTAATTATTGTTACATTCATATTTTCATATGTTTTGTTGTATGTTATTGTTATGACCTTCCTAATAAATTGTAGGGGTGCTGCCCAAAATAAAAATCAAAAAAGAAAATAACAGCTTCCTTTGGTCTGAAACGGATTTTGAGTCAATACATACATTTTTTTGATGTATGAAAAAATCCCCCCCCCCGTTAATCGTTCCCCTTATTAATTATGGGGGTGTTGGCCCCAAAAGAATAAAAAAATATTGCTCTAAATATATTCATGGTTTTTGTTTTGAAATAAAAATACTGTTTCCGTCACTTAAGATTGTCTGATTGAGCTGAAACCGATCGCAATCGTTTTAGAATGACTTCGACCATATTAAGACTACTTCGAGGTTCTTCCGCTTTACGGGCCTGCTTAGCTCGGCGTAGTTTAGTGGAAGACATTTTTGTCCTGCCTCTCTGGGACAGCAGGCTTACCAGAATGGAGCAAGAGGTAGAGGCCCCTCTTGTATACTTTATCCCCACCCTCTAACACTACTGAACCCAACAGATATTGTACGAGTTTTTGACCTAGACGTATACATTATACATATATATATTATATATATATATATATTATATATTATATATATATATATATATATATATATGTATATGTATATAATACTGTTGCGCCATTTGTGATGGTTGGATTCAGCTTAAATTGGTCTTAATCGATTCAGCTAGCCATCTATAGATGGCTATAGGTAGATGACTATCTACCTATAGATAGCCAAGGTATAACAAGGTATACGAAATATCTTGTTTTAAAGCCATTTCAAGTTTCAAATTTTTTTTTCATGACGTCATAACTTTGATTGACGACGTCATAATGTTTTTATAAACAATAGGTCTCGCAAACTCCTCGGCATCTCGCGATTTGCAAAGTTTCGTTTCAATTGAGAACGCCTTCAAGAGTTATCGTTCGTCATACGAAAGGGAAACTCTTTACATATATATATATATATTATATATATATATATATATATATATATTATATATTATATATATATATATATATATATATATATAAAATATATATATTATAATATATATATAATATATATATATATATATATTATATATATATATATATATATATATATATATATATATATATATATATATATATATATATATATATATATATATATATTATCTTATATTATTATATATTTTCTTATCTTATTAAGTGTACATTTAATTATCTAAAAGATAATTATGGTCTTACCGTGTTTAGATGCCGCTAGTTAGCTAACTAAATCTGAACACTCTAAATGCAACTTTGTGACGTCACACTTTCATATAAAAGAAGGTTTTAGGGTTTCCCATGATAACCTTGCTAGAAGCCCTTTATAAGATCGATAACCTTGTTACCTCCCTCCTAATGTTCTCCCTTAGTCTCAGTCTACCCCGTGACGTCATATAGTCAACATCTGTATTCTTAGTGTTGCATTCTTAATTAAACTTTGTGCACGTCGCTGACTCTTTGTTTGCTAATTTTTAATTACATTTTGGACTTTATATTCGCTGTACTTACATAAAATCAAGTTGACTTTAAGTAAGAAATAATTTATCTTATTTCATTTTTATACTTTAATGTTGTCTTGGTTTCCATAGCAACTACAAACGACATTGATATTTTAAAAATATAATAAATTGAAACGCTGTCCGACACTAGCTCTTTGTAGTTAGTCAACGTGCAAATCACGAACTACAAAACAGGAAACTTTTATCAGATTTATAATGTACAACATGCTTAGAATAATACTATATATAGAAGGAGCACATGACCGTAAACACAATGTAATTCCACTGATAACACGAAAGCCGGTTGACTGGTGCACTTAAGTAATGCTGCCAACCTGACAACAAAACATTACTATAAATATGTGTCATAAATATCTATTAATGAAGAAAGATCGTAAAGAACAAATATAATAACTTAAATCACCTGTTAAGTATTTAATAAAACCGGTTGTAAATGGCAAAAGAGTGGCGGAATACAAGAATCTAGATTTAGTTGACGAGGACTACTTTTAATATAATTTTAATAAATACGTTAAACTACAATTTAAAATGCTATAAATATTGTAATGCACCGATATTTATATTAGTATTTTATGTATAATCAATCATTAATTAATAATAGAACATAATAAGACCTGGGCCCTCTTACGGTGCAGGTCTTTTTTAGAACCTCAAGCAAGAGGTACTTTTAACAGTATATTATTGTAATGTAAATAAATGTATATTTATAAAATAAAGAATATTTATAAAAAAAAAATAATTCAGCAACCGGAAGTATTGCCAACTATTTTTTTAGAAAATTGTATATTGTTAGGGTGGCAGCATTACTTAGTTGCACCAGTGAACCGGCTTTCGTGTTATCAGTAGTGCTTCTTCTATATATAGTATTATTCTAAGAATATAGAAGATACAATGATAACAGGCACACACACGAAACTTGGTGAAAACCACTCAGGAGGTCTTAAAACGCCTTAAACTATTAGTTCAGTTGATTCCCGGTTTCGGATTTTCAGTTCAAACAAAATACTTTTCCTTTATACTTAATGTATGAATGAGGGAAAGTAAAAACGAAAAATGATAGGCTCTTCGCCGTAAAACATTATTGTTATATCGATCGATACTATCGATAGTTTAATCGATAATTTATGACATATCGATATAAAACCTTCCTGGTAGGTTATCAGTATGTTTTCCTTCACGAGTTCTTCTCGGTTATTATTTTCTAAGTATTACTTATAAGTTTTTTAAATAAACGAGTAATTGTTAATTGTAGTTCCGTTTATTTTCCGACACAACAATTATGACAAAATAAAATTCAGTGGATCGATTTCCTTAGAATAAATATACATTTTTGTAAAATTTCAACTCGATTGGTGAAATTTCCGATTTTAACGTTTTTAAAATTCTCGATGAGTCAGCGAAAAATATAATCCTTCGAACAGATTTTTGTACCAAGTTTTGATTCTCTAGAGCAGTTAGTTTCGATTCACATCAGCGGGAGTTATACGTACCCACACACACACACATACACATATACACTATGATGAAAACCACTCAAAACGTCATATAAATATCTATATCGGAAGATTATGATAATATCTATGTTACGATTATAAGACCGAACGCAATACTTTTCCTCTATACAATATTTGGTTAAGGAATGCTAAGAAATTGAGACGGCATTAAAAAAATATATTTTTAAAATTAATTATATGAATTATGCATTTTTGTGTCCAAGCAAGTCTTTTTTTTTACTTTTCCTCATTTATACCGTTGTTATATAGGAGAAGTATAGTGTTAGCGTACTAGACTTCGGCACCGGAGGTCAGGGGTTCACAGCCCGGGCTATGCTCTCAGTTTTTATGAACACAATTTGATGTAAAATGATTTCGCCAACTTTAGCTTTACTTTGAGCATAGTGAAGTGACCCACTCGAGGTGGTTCCCGCAGGGCGAATACCCTGAAGGGCCGAAAGGCCCTAAAACGGGCATTATTATTATTATTATTATTATATTATTGTTAGCGAAAATCAGAACCAGGACTAAGATGTTTTGAGTACGTTGAGTATAGTTAGACACAGATAATCCACAACTCAAGGTACTCCGCTTTGTAAAGGGGAAGTTTTCCGACAGCCACAGTTATACCTCAACAAATAAATGGTCACCATATTATTAATGGTCAATTTTAAATTAATAATATGTTTATGAGACTTCTTTAGTTTATGTCACCCTCTATTTTTACTTTTCCTCATTTATATAATAGGTATATAAAAAAGTATTGTGTTTGCAAAAAAATTCGAAAATTGCGAAAATCCGTTTCAGGCGTTCTTAAGGCTTCTGAGTGGTTTTAGAAAAGTTTTCTTTATGTGTGTGTCTGTTTGTTATTATCGCAGTGCCCAGTATATTTATGGTAGAGAGTTGAAATTTTGTACAAAAATCAGTACACCAACACCACCATAACAATAGGAAGTATATACTCTTTAAACATTCGTCAAGCTATGTTTGTTCAATTCTTTTATATTCCCATTATTAAAGTTTGGCATAAAACCAATTTAGATATGTTTATTTTATAGAACTTAGTCGTGAGGTCTTTTGTAATAACCAGCACTGGTGGTTTTCCAAGTCAACTTTACCATTCTACCCTGCTCTCATAAATCCTATTTTATACTCTTTTAAATAAATCATTTTAGACAAATAGATCTATAACTTTAATAAAATGTCCGCGTTAAAGCGAATTCTAAAAAAAATATGACGCATATGAGGATGTTTAAATGACGGAAGCAAAGGAGTGACTTAGGAAGGGGAGGTTCGTTCCACTTAACCTCTTGATGCCAAACATATATCTGTTTATATATATATATAATATATATATATATATATATATATATATATATATATATATATATATATATATATATGAATATGGATATCAGTATAAGTCTCCATTATTATGAGCAAATTTTGATAAATACACTTGATGTTAATACACTTTATATTAATAAACTTCAACTGATGACAACTGATAAACATGTAATCACACATGTCGGCTATGTTGGGCACTTGACCGGTGATTATTACTGTGGCTAGTGTTACCAAAGAGAGGTTTGAAAGGAAGCTCTGAAGGACCATATAAAAAATAAGGATAGGTAGAAGGCTGATTTAGATAAATGAGAAACAAAATGTTAATATAACAATATAATATTTAATGTAAATTTTAGAAGATAACTTAAGTGATAAGAAAGCATAAAGACATAAAGCAGTGGCACTGATAATATTAAATAAACATGCATCTAAGCCAGTACTTAACTTTAGGAAAATAAGTAAAGCAGTTTTATAAGATAACCAACTCATGCACAAGCTACAATAAATGTAAGTTACTGATTGCAATAATTTAGCCGTAACCGGCGGGTTAAGCATTGGCTTGATAAGCACCTTAGCACTAAACTTAAACTTATACTAATACAACTAATAAGTCTTAGGCTAAATAAACTTACTTTAAACACCCAAAAGGGGAACCCAAGAGACCTATTATCTACAGAAATAGGCCAATGATAAGAAATTAATAAATGAATGCCTGGCCAGCAAGGCGTCATTCGTAGGTGCAACCAAGGTTATTAACCAATCAAAATCCGAGTTATTTTGCCGCGGAAGGATGAAAGAGAGTCCAATAGCTGATAGATTAAGCAGAAGGAAGAAAGCATCGCATAACTGGCGAGAGAAGTTAGATAAGGTGATAGGTACGTACCTGCTGCTTTATACTTAACTCACAGAGACTTAGTTTCACTCGGAAACCAGGTCGGTTTACACTCAAAGTAAATCCAGACTTCGCTGATTCTATCGGTAAACAATTTACGGGATCTCACACAAAACTGAGATATAACTTTACTAAAAATATCTGAGTTAGCTCGTACGGGTACGCCGTAGATTCTTCACACACCGTCGTAACGGTCAAAAGCGGTTTTAAGCAAATCAGAATACTTTTGAAGCAGTTGAATGTGCTGAGTTAGCTTATTTGAAAGCGCTGAGAAAAGAATGAGGAAGGTTACAGACGTGAAGGTTTCTTTGCGTGACTTCAAAACAAAGTGCCGGTTTTGCTCACAATAAAGTCCTAATTATTAAGTTGTCTGTACTTATTTCGCTAATATGAAGCTGAGGAAACAAAAGGAAGTGAATATTGAAGATAGTGCTGGTAAAATAAGTGTAAGAAAGTTAAAGATGAGATGGAAGTGATCAGAAGAAACGTAAACGGATTCGCGAGTTTAAACAAGATATCAATATTACACTCATATACAAAATGGTTTTCAAATTATAAAGGTGAGCTTAAAACTAATAATAATCGTGGTAAACCAAATAAATAATAATATTAGATAATAAATACGTAAATATTTAGAAGGTAAATAAAGAGGGTTAGGGAAGGGATATGTTAGGAAAGAAATTCTCCTATCAGTGCCCCGACACATTAACTGTTTTATAGACATGAATATGCTATGTGAATTATGCGAAATATACTTATTTAAATCAGTTAAAATTTGTATATAATCAGAATATCAGGGGAGGCCATGGGCGTCCACAGGATTTTTTTCAGAGGGGTTCAAAGCTGCCAAGTTCAGTTATCAATTATATGTTGCGGGTTTAGTTTTCAGTACCCTTTTACACAAGTCAGAGATGGGAACCCAGCAAACCACAGGAGTGGGGATTTGCTAAACTAAATGTTACTGTATTGACAACAATTATATGATATTTTGTTTATTGTGCTTAAATAAATATTTAATTTACATAGACCTTTAGAGAGCAAAGGGAGTTCCTTAGCGTCTATCACTATACGAGTAATACAACATACGTACATAATTTGTAAATAATGACTCGTACATACATAATAATTCGTACATAATGACTGGTACATAATTTTCATGTCAATCTAGCGAGCAAAGTGAGCCTCTACAAATATAGGAGCTTTATAAGGACCTTAATTTTTTTAGAACCAGTTATTTCCATAGCCTATAATGTACTTAATTTTATATTTTACCAAATTTGCGAGGGAAGCGAGCTTTTTTGCATACATTAACATACATACTTATAACAATCTAGCGAGCAAAGCGAGTTTATTTTTCAATATCAATGTAGCATTTTTTTAAATTGTACAATTTTTATTAAAAAAATACAGGATAATAACCATTAAATTTTTAATTATTTGCAGTACGGGTCAATCTAATTTTATGATTTTCCAGGGGGAGGGTCAAGTGACCGTTTGACCCCCCCTGCGGACGCCCATGGGGGAGGCATCACCAACCTAACAAGGGTATCCCTATTCTCAAAAAAGGTATTACCACTTTTATCATGTTTGATGGATCATAAATGTCAAATATTCTATGACCATGCCTTACAGAATTTACCTGGGTGTTAAGTTCTCCCCTACATACCCCACTCACACATATAAAACTTTACCTCCCCTCCTCCTGTCGCTCTGTCACATCTTTCTAAGTGTTTGTTTGGATCTCATCAATATTTTCTATTAATTATTAACATTAATGTTACAGCATATCAACATAGTTTTATTTTTAAGGATCCTATTTCAATTATTACTGATAATTTTACAAAACTTTTAATGCATCGAGTACGTTATGTTACAGGTTGAAACCATCATCAACAAACCCGTAAGTGATCATTAATAATAATATTATTAATAAATATAAATGATAAATAAAGAAATAAATAATCTAAATAAATATAATATAAATAATTAAATAATTAGCATAAATATATAATGGAGTAGTTTTTGACTCTTAATTATAATTTAGTTTTATAATTAATTATGAAACTAAATTATAATGAACACATTAATAATATTATTTCTAAAGGTATGAAGATGCTAGGATTCATTATTAGATGTTCATCTGAATTGAAGGATTTAAAAACTATTAAATATTTGACACAATATAATTGTGCGAGAGACACCAAGGAAATGTAACAAGCAAAATGCAATGCTACATCTGGGAACTGTTTCCATCATTCGACATTCGTCATACTTGGATGGCTCGACATAATGTCATGTCCCACTCTGTTTCGTTACGTCTAATTCATCAGGCGCCGACAGAGCCTGAAACTGACTTCTGACCTTCTTCTCTGACGCTACTGGTGAAGTACTTGACAGAGACGAGTAAGTACTTACTTACCAGAGACGAGCGGTGCTCTCTTACCGCCATCATGATGGCAAGCAAAACATATATCATTTGATACTACCAAGTTTTGCAAAACATTATGTCGAGCCATCAAGTATGACAAGTCGAATGATGGAACAGTTCCCACATGTAGCATTGCATTTTGCTTGTTACATTTCCTTGGTGTCTCTCGCACAATTATATTATGTCAACTATTCATGTTTTGCAAAACTCGGTAGTATCAAAATGATATAACTATTAAATATCTTTATACTGCTCTAGTAAGACCTCAAATAGAATATGCTTCACCCATATGGACTCCATATTATCAAATTCATATAGATGCCATTGAGAGAATCCATAAACAATTTTTGAGATATTTATTAATTATAGACTTGGTAACCCAAGAGAACTTATCAATTATGACAAATTTAGCTCTGATTTAATATCACTGTCCAAGAGAAGAATTTCTAATGATTTATTATTATTTTTTAAAATTGTTAACTCCAAACTAGACTGCTCAGACCTCGTCCAGCTGGTAAACTTTAGAGCATCGCACCATTACTCCCGTTCAAATAATTTATTTTGTCAAGACTATGTTACGGTTATTCTTGATATTTATTTTGAGTTTCAAATTTTGTAGTAATTTGGTCAAAATGTTAAGAATAAGGAATATTTTCAAGTTTGAATTCATATTTTAAATAAAGGTGGCAACGGTCGTAGCTGTCATTGGTTCTTTGATGTCACGTGATTCTCGTGAAATCACGTTTCTCAACGAGATGACGCTGAATGTCGTTGCTTTTCAACAGGTGTCTCCAGGACTCGGTTTCGACCGGGCCTCGGGCCCAAATTTAACGTTATGTTTTAATTTTAATTCCTTTTATCAATTGGTAAAAGTATTATGAGATTGTGGTTTAAGACCCCGCCAAGTTGTTTTAGCTTATTGTTGGAAATTTTAGATTATTGTTTACTTTTTGGATTAATTTATCACCGTTTTGGAACCCTTCATGGAAGGGTTTTTTTTGGTACCGCCTTGAGTAAAATGTGGAAGTCTCTCTGTCTTTATTGGTCCTAAGAATTAAGGCCTTGTTGACCACCTGCTTCACAAGAGGTTGCCACCAACCAGCCATCATTAGTTTAAGTTTTAAGGATTATTAATAATTATAATATAAAATATAAATGGTTAAGTAGATCTAATATAATATCAAATGTAAGGTATGTTCTAATTTTATGTGAAATAACTGTAATGTCTTAGATAAGGACTTTGGTTAAAGCCCATTTAACAGCTCTTGGAGCTTTCATAATAAATGCTTATCTGCCATTTCACTTAATTATAATGATACTAAAAGAATTAGTTCTTATTTATTGAGTTCTAAGTTAAGATTACCTGACCTAGATATAATGTACTTTTTAGAGATCTTTGGGGATTGGTTCTTGCCCTAAATTGAATTCTTTTCAAAGAACCTGGCGCCCTATTCATATGGTATCTGAGAAGGTACCCATTACTTAAGTCAGTGAAGTCCTGGAGGACTCTGTCTGTTATCATTTATTGGTTGAATTTGAGAGGGTTAAGCCCTAGATAGATGAGCCACCCCTACTACCGATTTGAGTGGGCATTGTTCAGTTTTTACTGTAACAACTATTATCCTAATTCTTATACTTACAACTCAGCACTTCCCAGATTTCATAGGTTTGCTAACTCCTACCTATATAAGTATGATCTATTTACTCATTCTTATAACCAAACCAAATTATATATTAAAACTAAATAAAAATATATTTTAAAAGTTAATTTGATTTAAATTAATTGTAAAGTAATAAATTTCTGATCTGTATTACTTTAATCATTTTAACGTGAGGTTGATAATTGCTTTTATAATATTTATTAACATTTAGTAATACTTTAATTTTTTTTTCTCTTTTTAGATTCTCATTGTTTGTATTTATTTATAGGGTATTCATGAGTTGTTCTTTTTCTATTAGTATGTTTTACTCATTTTATGAGTTCTTTTTTAGACTAAGATTAGTTTTCTCATTCTTATATCCAAACCTAATTTTTGTCTTAAGATATTTTTTTTTTTAAATGCCTATTATTTTTAAATCATCTTATATATCACTTAAAATTAATAATTCTGGTCTAGGACTATTTTAATAATTTTAAACTAAGGAAATAATGTTATTCTATAAACATTTAAGTTTTACTTCTACATTTCTTTCTCTGAGAATTCTCATTAATTTTAATTCATATAATCATACTCATATGGTATTGCTTGATTCTTTTGTTGGAATTTGTTACACTTTTTTAAGAGTTTATCATATTGTTATTTTTATTTAGATATAGTTTGTATATTGTTCTTTTCATTAAAAGATTTTAAATGTTTTACCTTATAATCTTGTAAAGGTGCAATAATTGTAAGTGTAATAACCTTTTTTATATTTTCGTTTATTTATGTAAATTAGGCTGATGCCTGTTCATTGTAAATAAATAAAACATACAAAAAATATTTATAAAAAAACAAAAAAAAAAAAACATATATATATTTATAATCTATATGAATAAGACCCAATAAATATTAAAACAAAATCTTTACAACCTGCACAGCTCTGATTATTTATTAATCTAAAGTGTAGGTCTTTTACTATTTATTGTATACAATACTTTTACTATGTATTGTATTCTTATTCTGTTAAAATAAAGAATTTATAAAAAAAATAAAAATAAATAAATATCATTGATGTCAGTTAAGAACCATGGGGCTTATTAGGATAAACCTTTTAGGAACAAAATGAGGTGGTTCAGACAACCGTTACGCTTCCAGTGTATTCTGAAGTTGTTTATAGTCCATATGAACAATAATCTTATATTAACTGAGAGCTTAACCTAGGATGCGAACCCTAGACTTCTGTGGTGTCCAGTGGGGTTTAGAAGTATGTTGTGTGTGTGAGTAGTGGGTGTTCTAAACAAATCTTGTAATCGCACTTGATTTTTTATGGCACGTTTAAAGTAAATTTACTAAACCCTTTTGAAAATGAGAATTAATTGGGCTTTAAATTTGTGCGAATAATGGTGTGCAGTACTAATTTGAGATGGATAACAATATTTAGAAACAGATGAATATGCACATTTCCTTTGAAAATTCCTGAAAAAAAAATTAAATCTACTAGTAATACTGTTAGAATATTAAACTAATAAATAAAACCACACTTATTTGGGGTCACAATAAGAGAATGATTTATTTGTAAAAAAAAATTGTAATAATTTGTAACCATCGTAATATTACAAGATTGTTTTAGTTTAATATGTATTACGTTTTAAAATTATTTAAAAAAAGTAATTTTTGAAAAACAAGTAATTCATACACAAGTAAATAAACAAAATACAAAATGTAAAATAAAATTAAAATCAAAAGTAAACTAAAAGATAAATATAACAATAATTTGAGAAGGAGTGTTGGAAGGCGAATTATTGTAATATTACCATGGTTACAAATTATTACTAATTTAATTTGTATGTTTTTGACAAATAAATTAGTAATAAATTGTAACTATGGTAATATTACAATAATTTGCCTTCCAACAAATACTGCTGATAAAGTTATACCGGATTCTTAAGCAAAAATGGATTGTTAAACACAGAAGCTTGCATTTCCAAGGAAATTCGTCCGGCATGCGGATCTCCGCGCTTGAATTTTTATTTTCGGTTTATCTCTAGTTCATATATCTCTAGGTCATATATCTCTAGGATTTCACCCCATTGTTTGCTTTGACTGTAATTTTATTCTTCATACATTTCGCTTCATTTTATAACTAACTCTTTTTTGTATGAGAGAGCAAACTGTTTCTAGTTTGGAGGATGATTAAATCCAATACAACACAACTTCGAGAATTGTTTTTAGAAGTCCCTCACGACGAAGAATGTGATCTATCCAGGTAATTTTACTTTTCTGTATGGAGTGTAATAGGGATTTTATTTCCTCCAGTCTTCTAGAAATTCTTCTTCCCTGTTTGAAGGGATTGATCGGGTGATCAATCCAAGAAAGTTTCAACATTATCTGGTAACACAATATTTCAAACGCCTCTGTCGTACTTCCTTCTGATTTCCCGAAAGCCCAACAATTCTCCCAGCCGTAGAGGAATACACTCCATACAAATGTTTTTAGCTAGTGTTTCCTAGACAAATCTAATCATATTTAAAATAAACAAGCTTCTCTTCTTATTAAAAGCTGTTTTGCTTACCCTATTTTAGATATACTGTCTCTTGCTACGTCCATCAGATGTTATTTCAATGCCCAAATGGAAAAACTCTTCAACGTTTTCTAGATTCTAGATAATCATTATTTTACCTGTTTGCCACTGATTATGAACTATAAATGTTTTTTAAAACATTCAAAAAAAAAGGTTTGTTTCTGGAAATTTTTTTTTCAAATGTAAAATTAAGTTCACATCTTCTATTTTAGTATTTTAAATTGCGTCCTTAATTTTTTGCTTGATGTAAAATAATTGAAGTCTTTTAGTTCTTGTACTAGACAAAGTGTTGTTTCTTAGTAAAAAAAACTTTGTTGAGTTAAACTTCCAATACAAATGTTTCTCCAAGTTTGTTTTTCTATTTCTTTGTTTAAATGAAGCAAAATTAAGTTAATGTTTCCAGTTATATTTTTAACTGCATACATTTTACTTCTTCCTTCTTTGTTATCATTTCCTGCTTCACTGATTTTTCAATGTGTTCTCCTATATTTTTTCGAAGGAAGTCTGTCTTCCTATATCTACTCTGGGTTTCAGCGAGGGATTTTCCTTTGGAAGAAATTCGCTTCTGGGATTCGCTTCAGGATTTCCGACAGCAAAGAGTGATATTATAAAACGAAGTTTCTATTTGAACTTCCCCTCACCTACCATTGTATCAAGAAAGTATTGTGTTCACGAAAAAATCCATAAAGAGGTTTCATCATATTTATCAGTTTCAGACCCTTTTGTGTCACACTGACATAGAGGATTCATCACGTATTTCTCCTGCTATGTTTATGCAAGAAAGTTAAAACAAAGATTAGACCTTTGGTCTAGTTTTGCTCCAGTCGGGGGAGGACCTCAATATGAGGTTATCCCTTGTACCGTACACTCGGGAGGTCTTGAATTCAAGGCCGGCCAACCCAGCCAGGGTTTTACGTGGTTTCCTTGGCTACTAATACGCAAATGCGGGGTTGGATCTAGTTTCATCTGAGACAAGTCTGGATCCACGTTTCTGTTGTCTCCAGCACACGAGAAGTTAATGTTCTGCGGGCTGGGGGAGATGAAGGTCGGAAAGATATACTGAGCCTTTGTATGTCCGGAAACTTAGTCAGTGAAAGTGATGGCGGCGACACGAGTAACGTAAGTGACTAGGAACAAAGTGCTCGGTTCTTGAAGACAGACGTCTTCTAATAGCACTGCGGAGTTTTGACTTTCAGGTCAGGGCTATAGAATGAGTTTGTGCACGCTGACATCTGGGTGCTAGAGTTCTTTGTCGGGTGGCGCTAAACTGGCCAGAGCGGTGAGCCTTGTTAGAGTCTGGTGATGCTAGTGGAACTGATGAGATTGGTGAGACTCGAAGGACGAGGTCAAGTGAGACTAATGTGATCAGAGGAGCTAGTAAGACTAGATGAATCAAGCACACAGTGAACTAGTAGTCGGCGCTAGCCAGATCAGTGAGCCTAGCCAGAGTCTAGCTGGTCTAGATTAACTAGGCACACTGTGAACTAGTCGCAGACCCTAGACAGAGCAGTGAGTTTGGATAGAGTCTGGTTGGGCTAGATGAACTAGACACACTGTAAACTGGTTATATGTGCTACCATGTACGGAGAGGGTGCTTTCTAGATGATTGGATGTGTACAATCTCAGGGGTTAATGTTGAGTGAGATTTGAGTGAGGGGAAAACGCTAAATGACCCTACGGGTTAAAGCGTAAAAAACAGATCCCACAACTCCCATAATTCACCTAATTTGGCGAATTATGGTTTTTGATGCTGCTCTATCTTTGTATTTGTTGAAATATTAATTACATTATTCCTTAATTATTATTTTATTAATGTTAATTCTAATAATTCTTTAAATATTATTATTACTAACGTTTTTTACACTTGTTTCCTTAAAATAACATATTCAATTGCAATTTAAAATTATCTAATTGTTTATGAAATATCTGTTTGTATTAGCTGATCTGTTGTAGATTAAATTAAATATGCAAGATGTAAGGAAGATGTCAGCTCTCGTATTATCCAATGTGATAGTGACCTTCCTCGGATAGCCCAGGGAGATAACTAGTTTATGTATATTAGCAAGCCTTGTAAGCTAACTTGTTTATTTTCCTCGGCAAGCCTCGGGAGCTAACTATTATGTCCCTCGTTATTCCTCGGGAGGTAACTAGTTTTTTTCCCTCGGCATTCCTCGGGAAATAACTTGTTTATGTCCCTCGACCTATTGGCCTCGGGAACTAATAATGTCTGTTTGCCTTAGAAGGAAACTTTAACTCAAGCTGTAAAACTTTCTTCGACCCCCTGTAGCATAAATAATTATTGTTACTGGTTTGGTCTTGGTATAAACACTTAAAGAGAAAGTCAGAGTTTTCACCAGATGCAAGGCTGTTGTTAATAACTTTTTTCTACTCATTCTGCACGTCCCAACCATCGAACGCTTATCCCTGATTCCTTTATAACTGATATTACTTTTATCTACTCACGGCAGCAAAATTAGCCATTACTGGACTGTTTTTAAGCTGCAAAATGTCATTTTACCTACACTGTCAAACAATACGGGAAATATTTTAAAACAGTACGCAAAATGTTTCAAAACAGTACGCAAAATGTTTCAAAACAGTACGCAAAATGTTTTGGTAATGAAAAAAGTACTAGGGAGTTATGGCTCATTTAAATAATATGGGAAACAAGTCAAAACTCCCTAGGCGGGAAAATGAATGAGCGGAGGTTATTATTTTACAAATTATTGCGTGAATTTCGGTATTGTTTTATTTTGTAAACTATGATTTATTCTAGCTTGTTTCTAGTATGTAACTTTCTTTATTGTTACTTAAAATTACGATATTATTATTAAATGTTTAACATTTAACATTTGTTTATCTAATAATATATAGTGTTTTGGAAACAAATTGGCAACACTGATAATTTTGGCATTAAATTAAATTATTTACCAGCTGTTTATGAATCGACAGATTTTTAATGTTTAAGTCGTCAGATTTTGTATTTCATGTTGTTATATTTAGTTTAAGTATATAAAGTTACAAAAATAGAACGTTATCAAAAACTAAAGTTAAGTTACTAAAACATAATGAGTGAAAACAACAGTGAAGTGAATAAAGATACAAACATTGTTGACATTGACGAGTTATTGTACCACACTCCACCTGATATTGTCAGCGTTGCATCTACTTCAAAGCAGTCTTTACTGCCTGTAAAATCTCGCAGCAAGTATTTAAAATAATCTCTTGTGTATTTTTTCTGCCGTTAGTAGATAAAATAGTATATGCTACTATGCAGCAAAGGAAACATTGCAGACTCGTGCAATTAATTACCTGCCTCGGCTTACGCCTCTGCAGGTAATTCGCCATTTCCCAGCCTCGGCTTCGCCTCGTCTGTCAAATGGGTTAATTACCTGCCTCGGCTTACGCCTCTGCAGGTAATATCCATAGCCCGCCCTCGCCTTCGGCTCGGGGGCAAATTTATAAAACTCGTCTGCAATATCCATTTTGCTGCCTAGTAGCATAATATACTATTTCCTCATTCGAAAACACAATTAAAGAGTAAAAGTTTTATAAAAGGGAAAATTTAACTTTTTTATCGAATAAAGTTTTTCCTGTGATCTTAAAGTCGAGCTTACAATTAAACGTTTTAATATTTTTCTGTACTATAGAAAAGAGAAAAATGTTTATTCTATATTTCTTTAACCTCTGTATTATAGAAGCTGGAATATTTTCTTGTTTTATTTGCTGGTTTTTACTTTTCATTACCTGCTATGACAGGTATAGGAAAAGTATAGTGTTCTCCCTGAAAATAAAAAAAACAAAGTTTTATTATAATTATCCGTTTTAGACATCTTTATGACGTTTAACCTGGGGTTTATCATGCTGCGTGTGTATGTCAGAGCATGTGTATGAACAAAATTGTCTTGTAAGTCAAATTTTCTTGATTTTCAAAGCGAAATTCCTTAATAAATAATTGTGAACTAAACTAAACTTTTTATTGTATAAATGCTAAAATACTGATTTTGATAAAATTGACGCTCTTATGTATAGACCACTGAATAAACATGCTCAATTCTACTGATACTGCCAAAAAATGTTTACGATAATGATCAGACTTCAACGCATAAATCGAAAAATCGAGCAAAAGGTTGTCTGTTGAGCGAGATCAAAAAGTCTAAAGTAAATCAAAAATAACTGTTAAGGAAGATATCAAACAGTCCAAAGGAAATATAAATTGACTGGTGAGCAAGATATCAAACAGTCCAAAGGAAATAAAAAATTAACTTTTAAGCAAGATATCAAACAGTCTAAAGAAAATAAAAATTGACTGGCGAGCAAGATGCCAAACAGTATAAATGAAATAAAAATTGACTGTTGAGTAAGATATCAAACAGTCCAAAGGAAATAAAAAGTGAGTGGTGAGCAAGATGTCAAACAGTCCAAAGGCAATTTACCTGGTTTGACCCCCACATCAGATTTCGAATTGAGACGGTAGCGGTTATTTAGCTAAAACCATGCTGGCTAACATTTTACTTAAAAATCTCTTTAACACAATATAAAATGCTTAACTTAAAATACTTATTTGGTGTGGAATGTAATATATTGTGGTGTGTGTGGTAAGCTCTTAGCTGTAACAAGGAAATGTATTCTACTTCATCTCGGTTTGGAACTCCCTTACTCCACTTCACGCGTCTCGTTCTACCCCCACCCTACCTAGTCAGTCTTTCCCCACTCCACCTAGTATGTTCCATACTCACCGTCTTACCCCTACCCCTTCCCTTTTTCTTTCATGACTCCCCTCTTTACCTTACACGCTATTATCTCTAAAACCATGAAATACATTTGCATTTTGATGATTTTTATTATTCTTACTGCCGTTGGAACGTTTTTAAAAGCATTTTCTTCTAAACTTTTTAGTATCTATTTTTTATTTTACATTTTCACCTTACTTTCTACAGATATTTACTGAAACGCGTATTTTATCTTATATATTTATTTATTTTTATATTCCTTATTGTTGTGGCGTTATAATATATTATTTATTGTTAATACGTTTAATTGTTTATTTCATATATTCTAATTAATACATTTCTTATCACTACCTGCTAAAATATAAAAAAAATCTGGTTTAATTATTTTTTATAGTTTAATTGACTTGCACTTAAAATAAGTTAAGATATAAGTTTTGTGAACAGCGTCCAGTTAGCAACTTAATAACCTAGACAATCTGTCAAGGAGAACATTGAATGATTATAAAGGTATTAAGTCTGTAAATAATATTTTAAATATCAGAAAAATAAGAATCAAAGTAATATTTGAATATATTTTTTAAGATTAAGAAAGGTTTCTATTTAAAAGAACAATCAATGAGTGGGGCTAAAGAAACATTGACAATGTCATGATTCCTAGAAAAAACTGAATATAGCAAAAAGTGCATAGATTAGTCAGTTCCTAAATTTTTTAATACTTTTGATAAAGAAATGGTGATGTGTAATGGCATGGATACTTTCATAAAAAGATTGGATGTCTGGAGCTAAATAGTATGGATTGTTAGTTATTCAAATTATAATAGATGATAAAGCCCAGCTCAGCAGGTATTAGGGGTGGGCAACTACATCTAAGTCCTCCAGGACTTCTGAATAAGAATAGAGAGGCCTGAGACATCTTTCTCTTCACCAACGACATACAATAACTATAGTAAAAACATTTCAAATGAATAAAAGTGAAGAAAACATACATTTGGGATCCTCTAACGAAATAAAACAACTAAATGGGTAAATATTCACAACTTTTAAAACTAAAAAAACTTAATTTCGGTCGGTGGCCGAAGCCACACCGCCGGCCGAAAACCTCCAACCAAAAAAAAACCAACCTCGCAGTGGCGTCCTAAAGGTTGCCACTACATTTACAATAAAATGCCTAACAAGTCTAATTAATGAATTAAGTAACTTCACTGAAACATTATGGTAATATATTAAAACCGTGTTCAACCAATATAATATTACAAGAAATTTACGAAAATTATAAATATTTTTAAGACGCAAATTTCATACACATATTTACGTTACAAAATTTGATTACTAAAGATACATTTTAATTTGTAATTAATGTACTTGATGTGCTTGATAATTTAGGTAAAGTCCAGGTTTCGGATTTTTATTGCCAACACAATAATTTTCTATTTAATTACGATATAAATGTTAAAAAAGCAATAATAACAATTATTTTTTTTAATGCCCAGAAAATGTCTATTTTCTGAACCCTTTTCAAACCAAAATTATAGGAAAAATGTTGTTTAAAACTAACTGGATTAGACGGCCTCGTCCCAACTCAATCTCAGCCAAGTGAAAAATTTTTCATTTTCTAACGTTTATCTAAAATTTCCTAAAACAATAAAACTGGGGACTCCTGATAGAGGAAAATGTGAGGCCACTGGGTTTATTCTAGGGAAAGAAAATTCAACAGAGGATTTAAGAACAAAGAGGTCGAAAAATTAGAATTTTCCGAAGGACAGAATACCCTTTGAATAGAAAACCCTATTTTAAATTTACTTATCTTTTATTTTACAGAAAACAGAGACTTTTCGGGCAGAATATTTTATACCGAAAAATAATATTAAAAGTTAATGAAATGTTTAAATTTATCGAAACAACTTTCATGCTTTATAACATTAAACGAAGTTGTATACTCAACAAAATATATTCATAAGGTAAAATGCAATATTTATTTGTATAAATAAATGGTAAATTAAAATTTTTGATTTAAAGGTAATTCATAGCAATAATTACTAATAACTGATAAAAAAAACAATTATTGGTAATTTTCTGTGAAGTACATAAATACAATAAAGCACAAATTGCTACTAGGTAGCAAATTTAAATTCACATCTGCAAATTCACCACAGCTATGGGCCCTTGATGGGGTTTAAAGGCGGTTGTCGTCTCAAGGACTTTTAAGAGTTCTGATGAAGTTTAAAAAGGAGTGGACCTCTAATGAGTTTTAAAAGCCGTGTCACTCTGATGAGGCTTAAGGCAGAGAACCAGTGATAAATATTAAAAGTAGTGAGACTCTAATAAAGCTTAAAGGCCGTTGGGCTCTGATGAGTTTTAAAGGCTGTGGTTCTCTGATGAGTTTTAATGACAGTGGGTCTCTGATGATGTTCAAATGCAATAGGGCATTGATGATTTTAGAGGCTATGGTTCTCTGATGAATTTTAATGGCAGTGGGTTTCTGATGATGTTCAAAGGCAGTAGGGCATTGATGAGTTCAGAGGCTGTGGTTCTCTGATGAGTTTTAAAGGCAGTGGGTCTCTGATGATGTTCAAAGGCAGTAGGGCATTGATGATTTTAGAGGCTGTGGTTCTCTGATGAGTTTTAAAGGCAGTGGGTCTTACTGTTAAATCAACAAATATTGTCGATTTAAGAATATTTTGATTTTACAAAATAAAATTAAAAAATCTATTAATAATCACAATAAAATGGTAACAAAAGTCAAACTACATTGCCATCAATAATTACAGAAGAATGATGAAAAAAGTCAAAATGTATTTCTAAAATTGATTCTAGGTACCGTTATTTAAAGTTATTCTGTAAAAGCTGCCATTATGAGAAAAATCATCACGATTTCCATCGTATATCTATAAATCACCTAACTCCGGAGGAAAGCCTATTATCTTTTTCATTATTTCCCAGCTTACAAGTTTTATTATAAAAAAGTTTTTCCGGGCTAAACTTGAGTATTAAAGGGAAATAGAGAGTGATTTATAGAGCTGAGATATCTGGGAGCAATTGCTTTTCCTCTTTACCAAGCAAAGCAATTCCAGTTGTATATCTGGTTGAGAATGAGACCTGAATCTTCTTTTAGGAGCCATAATTCATATTCTATGGACCATAGGAATTATTTCTTTTAATATTTACTGAAAGATATCATTATTTCATCATGTTTGATAGTCTCTATTAACGCTTGTCTCGTTTTTTAGTCTTCGGAACTGTTTTGTTTCGATGTGGAGCACTACAAAAACATGAAAATTCTTTTGTTTCGTCCAATAATCCTTTATATCGGTATAATTTTAATTATACCGATTTTTAAACGTTTGCTAACTTAAGAAGGTCTAGTCTTCAAACTAGGAGTCCTAGTCTTCAAACTAGGAGTCCTAGTCTTTAAACTAGGAGTCCTAGTCTTAAGTAATTTCTCTTTTGTAGCACTTTTGATTGTATAGAACTCCCACATTTTAATAAAATAGGATATAACTAACTTAAAACTAAAAATTAAACTGACAGTTTATATCCTATTTTATTAAAAAGTCTAGTCTTCAAACTAGAGTCCTAGTCTTCAAACTAGGCGTCCTAGTCTTCAAACTAGGAGTCTCATCTTCAACTAGGAGTCCTAGTCTTCAAACTAGGAGTCTCATCTTCAAACTAGGAGTCCTAATCTCCAAACTAGGAGTCTCACCTTCAAACTAGGAGTCCTAATCTCCAAACTAGGAGTCTCATCTTCAAACTATAAGTCCTAATCTCTAAACTAGGAGTCTCATCTTCAAACTAGGAGTCCTAGTCTCCAAACTAGGAGTCTCATCTTCAAACTAGGAGCCCTAGTTTTCTCATCCAACTAGGAGGCTAGTTTTCCACGGGGTTCCAAGTTGTCGTTATTTCTAAAGTAGTTTTGCTATAAGATTTCATGCATTAATCTATTCCAATAAGAAATGACCATTATTGTATTACATTACACATCATTGTAATACAATAATGAAAATGACCATTATTGTATTACAATTATACACATCATTGTAATACAATAATGAAAATGACCATTATTGTATTACAATTATACACATCATTGTAATACAATAATGAAAATGACCATTATTGTATTACAATTATACACATTGTATACAATAATGAAATGACCATTATTGTATTACAATTATACACATCATTGTAATACAATAATGAAAATGACCATTATTGTATTACAATTATACACATCATGTAATACAATAATGAAATACCATTATTGTATTACAATTATATACATCATTGTAATACAATAATGTTTGAAATACATTATTGTCTTTCTATATTGACATACATTAATGTTTTATATCATGATACATTATGAAACTATGTCTATATTAAACAGCCTTTTCTTAAATTCATTATATTTAACTTGTATAGCATTTTATAGGAATAATATTTTTATGTAATATGATTACATAAAAAATGTACTTTGGAGAAGAACTACATGAAAATACACTTAGAATGAAATATAAATGAAAAAACTCTATATAAAGCGTACAAAAGCTCTGCATATATTTTCACTTTTATATGTACTAATATAATTTATACCAAACAGAAAATGTTTGGTGTTAAGTGCTTGTATTATTATTGTTGCAACAATAGTAACACAATATAACTTAATTGTTATTAAGTTGCAACACTTAGACAAACAGACAGAGAAAGACTGCGTGACACAAACAGACAGAGACACACACAGACGAACAGCATGATGGAAACCATTCAGAACATTATATATTGGCTCAAACGGAAAATTAAGATTTAACTTTAGTTTAGTGCATTAATTTTGCCAATAAAAACTTGTTTAAAAAGTAATAATTATTAATTTGTAATTGTAGACTACAATTACAAATCACCGTTATGTTAATAGTTTGTCCCTGCCTCCTTTATATTTTTGTTTACTGACGTTTTCTGTAATTTTTCTAAATTGTTTTCAATATTATAAGGCGCGGTCGAATATCCACGGCCTTCTAGAACATTGGATCATCAACAAACTTTTTTTATAATTTTTTTTTTCAAATTTTCAGTAATTAGCCAAATTTGTGATAAATGAAGCCTATTTTCGTAATCTGCACGCTCTTTTGGTTAATCTCAAAGAGTATTTACATTCACTCAATGATTTATTTTTAATTCAACTTGGTATATACATAACTACTGTTAGACGTCAATGTTAACAAATATGACATGTCAAAATATAACACAAATCAGGTAGATAACATTGACGTCTAACAGTAGTTATGTATATACCAAGTTGAATTAAAAATAAATCATTGAGTGAATGTAAATACTCTTTGAGATTAACCTAAAGAGCGTGCAGATTACGGAAATAGGCTTCATTTATCACAAATCCGGCTAATTACTATAAATTTTGAAAAAAAAAGTTTGTTGGTGATCCAATGTTTTAGAAGGCCGTGGATATTCGACCGCGCCTTATAAGTTTCTTTAAAAAAATGTTTGCATTACAATTTTAGTTTTATTTTGGATTCACCTGAAGATGTTGAACTTCGCTCAATGAAACGTTGTGAGAGTTATTAAATAAATTAATATTATATTGGACTGAAGTCTTCAAAAAATTGAAATACTTTTTAGTGGAAAAATAAAAGAAGATAAAAGTATAAAGGAAAAAAGGACTTGGGGAAAAAATAAAGAGAAAAAGATGGGGTACGGTTACCTCGGATATTTCTCCCATATCTTGATTGCTAAGCTCATAACACTTCGGAATCCTTCGCTCGACCAAACAATTAAAAAAAAGCCTGATTTATAACATAGTGAACTTTCGGACTAGCTTCGCTCGTTCTTAAATAGGCAAAATACTTCTTAATCCCAGCGGCCACCTATCCTTCTACTGACTACGTTCATCATTGCTCGAAATTTGATCCGACAAAACCCCGCAGATATTCATGCCACACTGAAATGAAACATTGTATACTTGTTTAATATATGAAAAATTCGTGACAAGTTTCAACTCAATCAGATAGTATTTACAGGTTTATTTATAACCCTATACATGTCAGTCGATAAAAATAAAACTAATGCTGATAATGAGTTGGTCACGCTGGTGACCAACTCATAAAATAAAATGAAAAGTTTTATAAATAAAACTTTTCATTTTAGAACTCTATAAAATTATAATAGATCTTTTATTATTATTAATAATAATAATAATAATAATGATAAGGAAGATTGTATCCATTAGGGTTAATAAAAACACAGATTTTTTTAGAGTGACGTTTCGACCATTCTGGTCATAATCATACCTAAAAATATAAAAATATTTATAAAATATCTAAAATATCTATAAAATATCTATAAAATATCTATAAAATATATAAAATATCTATTCCTACAGGTATCCTTAATTTATTAAGTTTAGGCCCTAATTTTAATATAATTCCCTCATCACTTGACAATTCTTTAACTAAACTTATAGTTGATTTAGAAACAATGTTATCCAATATTAATACCTGTGATAGTCACATTAATGCACTCAGAAGTCATTTAGTTAATAAAATATTCAATTATCAAAAAAAGTTTAAGAGAAATAATTATAACTATAAAGTAGGTAGTATAGAAAACCAAATTAATAAAGATCTTAATGAAACAAAAAAATTTCTTAAAAACAACCCAGATCTTATAGTAACTAAATCAGACAAAACTAATGTCACTGTAATACTTACTAGAACTGAATATAATATTAAAATGAACAACATTTTGTCCGATGGAGACACTTATAAAAAATTAGATTAAGATCCTACTGATGAATTAATTAGAAAATATGCTAAGTTATTTACTAAGCTCCTCGATAAAGGTTATATTACAGCCGCAGAACGAACTGCTTTAAATAGTAAGCATTCTTATGCCCCCAGAATTTATGGCCTGGTTAAGACCCATAAAGAAGGCTACCCTCTTAGACCTATAGTCAGTCAAATCCATTCGGTTTTTGAAAAGCTTAGTAAATTTCTTAATTCATCTCTGGACTATTTTAATAATAATAATGATTTTGATGTCAAAAATTAAAACAATTTGAATTAAAACAAAAGTTGTCTAATATAACCATTGACCAAGATGAAATTATGATTTCATTGGATGTAACATCTTTATTTACTAATGTTCCACTGAATATTTTTTATGACATTATCATATCAAATTGGAATATAGAACCTCACACTAGTATTAAAGATAAAGATCTATTCATTGAATGCCTTAAGTTATGCCTGGACAATGGTTATTTTAAATTTAATAACGAAATTTACAAATTGTTATTTGGTGTTCCTATGGGCTCGAGTCTCTCCGTCAACGTTGCTGGGATTGTTCTTAATTTTTTACTGAATCAAGCTGTCAAGAAAATTAAACCTAAGCTATTAGTTAAATATATAGATGATCTTTACCTAATCATCAGAAGAGACCTCGTCGAACCTTTTAAACAAGAATTATGTACTTTTTACCCACGTATCAAATTTACTGTGGAATATGAAATGGAAGGCAAAATAAATTACCTCGACATCAGTACTTATCGACAAGATAATGGATCTATAACTACTAAATGGTATTGCAAAGAATTAAAGAGCAACAGGTTTTTAAATTTCAAATCAAATCACCCGCACCATCAAAAAATAAATACAGCTCAAAATCTGATTAGTAGAGCTATCTCTTTGACCGATAGGCAATACTTACCCGAAATCAAAAAAGTCATTTTTAATAAACTCGAAGACAACTTCTATCCTACCAAGTTAATCAAATCTTTATGGTACAAGAATATAAATATTATTAGATATGACGAGAGTACATCATCATCAGCCATAATAACTCAACTAAAAGATTTTTCGGCGTGACCTACGTCAAGGGCTTATCTGAAAGCATACAGAAATTACTTCACCAATTTGATTGTCAAGATATTGCATTAGGCCATAGACCTATGAACAAAACTGATTCTGTCTACACAAATCTTAAAGACTCCATCCCAAAAGAAGAACAAATCGTGCAATATATATGATACCCTGCTCAGGGTGTAACAAAATTTATATAGGGAGAGTGGTCAATTATTAAACATAGACTCGATACTCATGACAGAAATATAAGACAAAAGACTTCTGATACAGCTCTTTCTCAGCATACTACCAGATACGGACATACCATCGATAGGAATGAGGTCAAAATCTTAGAAAAAGAAACTAACAAACAAAAAAGGAAAATTTTAGAAGCCCTTAAAATCTGCATATTTAATGACCACACTGTCAATATAAAAACAGACACTAAATTCATGAACAAATCTTATGCAGGGATCTATTCCAATTTTAAAGCCATAAACCCTAATTTAATCCCAAATAATAGGACTTAATTTCCTTGTTTTTTTTTTTTTTCTTTTTTTTTTTTTTTTTTTTTTTTTGTAGCTGTTGGAGATTTTAGCGTTTTTTACCTCCTCTTTTCTCTTATAACCTCCCTTATCTCTCAGTTACCTTCTTTAATATTCCGTATTTCTCTTATTATATTTATCTATTTTCTCTTCTTATAGTTTTCTTTTTTCCTTCATGTGGATTAACTTAATTTGTAGAAAATCTTTTTTTTTATATTTACTTCACACCTTTCTCAGGTTGGTTTTTCACTTTTTTCTGTTTCATATTACTTTTTTTGATTTTTCACCGGCTATTTTCTTACTTTTGCCACTTTAAAATATTAGTTTTTAGCTTCTTTTTCTGTTTTTTACTTTATTTTAACAGTTTTTATCTTCCTTAGTATGAAACTTAGATTTTACTTTTCATTATGCTCATAAGGTTTAGTAACCTTTTTGTATTTCCCGGCTTTTCTCAACCTTGTTAAAATAATAATTTTTCTTGCTTTAACCCAGGTTCATTCTGCTTGTTTTTGTTGAAGGTTTAATCTTTTTGATTATACTCCTCATCAATACGTTCCTGTATTGAAGGTTTAGTCTTACTCACGCATTTTTCCTAATTTTTGTCTTTTAATTTATTTTTCAGTACCTTTCTTTTTGACTTTATTCTTCCTCGGAATGAATTTCTATTATTTTTAGTATTTGTAAGTAGTCTACTTTTGCACCTTATATATGATGTTGTTAGCCTTTAGTTTTTTTATATCTCATAAATTGTATTTGCATTTTTATAATAATATATTTTTATATTTTTAGGTATGATTATGACCAGAATGGTCGAAACGTCACTCTAAAAAAATCTGTGTTTTTATTAACCCTAATGGATACAATCTTCCTTATCAAGATATTATTAAGGGTACAACCAACATCAATTTGCACTTCATGCGTTTTTTCTTTTTATTAATTTTAATTAATTTATTTTATCTATCGATTCATTCTTTATTGTTTTATATTCAAATAAAGAATTGAAGCGAGACGCCTCAAGATCCTAAAATCTGAGTGAGGCGTCCTCTGCCGGTCAATTATTTGTTTTACTATTCGACAATTCTAAAGAAAAAAATTAAAATTTATTCATTCGTTCCCTTCTCCTTTAGACAACTCGAGATAATAGATTTGTAATAACAGAAAATATCCCATTAGCGAACTTTGTCCAAAGGAAATTCGCTAAAAGCTAACTACTACGTTTAAAAACTTGTTTTTCTTTACAACAAATATAATAACTACATACATATAATGGAATTGTTTGACTAAGAAAAATTGAGCTTTGTTCCTTTGGACAAAATATTAAACTTCCTTATTTACAAGATACTATATATATTAGCCAACTCAGTCCACCTTTGGCTGCGGCTAATGTTTTGTCTTGTGCGATTGGTTAGTAACATATTATAATTTTTAATATTTATGATTATTTTTAAATTACTGGCAGTGTTTTTAAGTAAATTAACAGTCGTGTAAGTGTGCGTGTGTGTTTGTGAAGTGTAGTGATTCTTATTTTCTTGGATTAATTTATAATTTGGTAAGCGTTACACTAGCGTATATTTTTACTTATTTAGTGTATATATCCATAGTTCATGAGTTTATGTATGTATTTATTCTTAAGTGAACGGTAGGTAAGAATGCATACGTATATGCACTCATACATACATACACTCATACATTATTATTTGAATAATAATAATAAAATCTTTATTACCTTACAGCATATTACATCTGTCTTAAAAAGTTTGTAAAAATTAATATAATAGAAAAAATAAAAACAAAGAATAATTAGAACTTCTTAGTTGCCGAATGTATGGGAGCCCCCAGTAGAAAGACTAGAGCAGGGGATCTGTGTCGTTCTCTTTTATCGAAATATTTATTAAATTTTATGAAAAAAAAAATAAAAAAAAAAACATCTACACTTAAAGATGCTTTTAGTGCCAATTTTTTTTTACGAAATTTGAGTTGAAGGTCATGTGTAGAGATGGAGAAAGTTTAGTTAGTCTGTCCAAAATAAAATATCGTGTTCTTCGCTACGACACTCCAGAGACCCCATCCAGCCGGAGAGCCATTGTATATTTTCTTCTCTCTAACTATCGCACAACAATGTAAAACAAATAAAACAACTTTCACAGCTGCCTTCTGTATTTACAATTGAAGCAAGTTTAATTAAAAAAACTACTATATTATCCTTTTAGTATACTAGAGAATAAAAATATAAACTGCATTCTTTCAATTACTTTGAATATAAAGTTTTAGTTAATGGAAACGATTTTCTCATAATAACATTCTTCAATACTTTGCTCATTCTCATAGTAGATTGTTCATTCTAAATTAGTAGATTGTCATTCTAACTTATAGATTGTTTTCTAACTTAGTAGGTTCATTCTAACTTAGTAGATTGTTCATTCTAACTTAGTAGGTTGTTCATTTTAACTTAGTAAATTGTTCATTCTAACTTAAAAGGTTGTTCATTCTACTAACTTAGTACATTTTCAAAAGGATTCGAGCTTTTAAGATAATGCTGACGTTAAGATTGCACTGTTAGAAACATGTTAAGGGGTTTTGTAGAAGTAAATTAGAGGACTAAGAAATCGTATAACCGCTTTTTGTTGAGTACACGATTCCACCGTTCTTGCACTAACAAGATTAATTAATCTGTTACTTGTTTAAAATGATGCGTCGTTCAGGTTTTCCTTAACTCTTGCGATTGTAATTACTTGTTTAATTACTTGTCAATGGCTTTCTACTCCTTAAGTTTTTCGGTTCGTCTTCTTTGATAGAAAACGACTGTCGACTTCAGGTCAGTTTTAATGTTTGTGGGTTATTTTATTCTAGGTTTTTATCTTTGTCCTATACTTGGCTCATCTCCACTAAGAGCCAACGGCTATCCTCCTCAATTCATTCTTAATATTATTAATTCATCTTGTTCCTGTTTTTCTCTTTGCTTAAAATTTATATTATAAGTTTGAGTAAAAACAATTCAAAGTCAACGTTTTTTTATTAAAGAATAATACACACTTTAATCAAGAGGCTTGCGTGATGTGGCAGATTTTGGTATTTCACGCTATAATATAATAGGTATAATATATTAAAATACAGCTTGGTATTGCTTCACTATATCCATGGGATATTGTTTGGTATTATTTTACAAAATATGATAATATCAGGTAGTTTTCTTTACCTGTGTCTTAATAGTGTAAATTAACACGCATTTCCTGGAGAACCTACCTAAACAATTTATTAAAGATTTCACTTAAACTACGAATGAATTCAAATCTCGTTAGATCAAGAACGTCGAGATGTGTCTGGCGTAGTCAATATTTAGATGGGTGACCGAGATATCCAATACTATTATTCTGGTTAAGCTGGATTGATATAGGGGTTTAGAATATAAAATATAAAAGATTACTTCCATGATACTTAGTTTGTTTCATATATTATTATTAAGTTAATTTTTAATTTATTATAAGAAGAGGAAATTGAGGCTAATTAGGAAATACTATATCTGATATGCTAAGGATTGGTAATAGAGGCTTTTTGCTGGTAGAATCAATATTAGGGCTAGGGTCAGGATGGGTACGGAAAACCCTCGGGAAATAGAAGTGAGAAAATTCTTTTGTATTTAAGGATAATTCTCCTCTGGAGTTTTTAGTTCCTTGTGATTTAAAATATACTTCTATCGAGTGGCAGAGATTATATTTCTCTTCATATCCATTCTAATATCAAATACATTCTGATGGCATGTGAAGAGTTACATGTTTTTCCGAGACAATGGAAAAAACGAGTAAACTTTTTGCCTCTCCTTGTCTGACTGATTCCTTACGCACACTTTCACAACTTAGGACTCGCAATGGTCGTCGTTAGATTATCAAAGTCACCTAATTTATGATAAAGTCATCATACATCATCGAACTTTTACTGATCAAGTTTGATGCCGTTTAATAAAACAGTAGATGTACCATCCAAATAAAAATGAAACTAAATCGAACAAAATTGATTTAGAAACATGATCAATTATTAAGAAGATAATATAACGGATTTATAGACTGAGAGTCAATTTGTAAAACAAGCATTATTTATATTAAAAAATAAAAATAAAAATTTGGATTTGTAAAAAGGTGATTTTCTTCTCTTAGTAAGCATTACACCCTTATGAGAATTTCTATTTACTTATCTATATCTAAAACAAGAAATTTATCGTGATAGAGATCTAGATGCTTTTCTAGATTTTTTTTCTTGGACCTAAAGTGTGTAATATATATTCTAATACAGATTTTATCTAAAATTTCAACCCAAGTAAAAGACTCGAGGAATCTTCTTTAAAAACGTTCGTATCGATTTTTAAAGATTTTTTGCTGTGTTTTATGTTAAAACATCTCTTGGGAATGTGGAGGTTTTTTTACTGGAGCTTTTCCCTCGGGTAACACTGAATTACACTCTTGGAAACACTGACAGAGAAGCACGTGACTAAGGTGTACGTGTGCTTAATGAAGTGTACCGTATACGAACTCCAGATCTCGTTTGAGGATTCCCCTGAGGAACTCTCGAAGGATAGACCCGTTATACATCTACATAACTACCTTGTATATCTTTTAACAAGTGTATTCAATCTCTTTAAGAAGTTTTCACTCGATAATAAGAATTAAAAAACTATGTATCAAAATTAATAACTCTTAGGTTATATTCACCGACCTAGTTTAAATTGAGATTAAGAAAAATTAGTTTAAACTTTAGTCTAAATATGATTTAGTTTTCATAAAACTAGTTTAAACCATGGCTTAGTAAACTCCGTTTGAACGGCAGTTAAAAACCTAAAATGATATTCATCAACGTAGTTTAACAACTTTAGAGCTATTGGTCTGTTATAGATTGTAATAACAATTAAATTAATGCAGACTTCAGTCCTGTCATTAAAATATGTATTGAAAATAAATCGTTGAAGAGCATTTACCCAGGGATCCTGAGCTTCTTTAGTTCTTGAAACGTAGTTTTACTGCCGAATAAAGTTTCAAATTGAGATTAACTTAAACTTTCGAATCCAGTGGATAAAACTTCAATTCGATGCAATCGCGATGTTTCTAGGAATTATTTTTCTACACTTACATAATTTAGGCACTTCTAAATGTTTAATAAACAAAACAGTTGTACACAATATAATTGTGCGAGAGACGCCTAGGAAATGTAACAAGCAAAATGCAATGCTACATCTGAGAATTGTTCCATCATTTGAGATTCGTCATCATTGATGGCTCGACATTATGTCATGTCCCACTCCCTTTCGTTACGTCTAACTCTTACTTGCTTTTTACATGTCCTAGGTGTCTCTCGCACAATTATATTGTGTCAACTATTGATGTTTTGCGGAACTCGGTAGTATCTAATGATAGATATTAAAATCTTGGAAGTCAGCCTATATCATTTCAAGTGTCTGTAGGCTATCTGTGTCTGTGTAAACGAGTTTAAATTATATTTCTAGTTGACTCTGCTCATTAATGATCTTTAACATTTATCATAGTTCTGAGGTATTTCTCATGATATTAAACTGTAAATAATTATCTTGGACACCATATTTTCAAAAAGATTTATCCTTAGGTATTAAGACAGTTTTTAATGGAGCAAACATCAAACGTAAAATTGAATTTTACTGCACATAAATAAAACTTATAAAAATAAAAATTTATTCATAGTTATTTTTTTTTGTTCTTACTTCTCCTTATTCTAATTAAAAATATAAAAATAAAATTTAAATTATAAATTAATTACAATCCTACGTATCGCCCACGTTCATTAGCGCATCAATTCTCAAGTGTTTAAGGGATGCATTTAGAATTTATATAATTATTCTAATCAAAGAATATTCCCTTGCGTCACAACTTAAAAAAAATTCTTTAAACGTTATTTTCTGGTGAAATTGAACAAAGAAACCTTGATGAAATTTGAATAAAATATCATAAAAGATCTAATAATTAATAAATCCAAGAAATAATTAAAGAAAAATAAAGATTGAAATAATATGAAAGTGAAATCCATGAAGTTTTACAGTTTTTCTTGTTTGAAGTTTTAATTAATTATTTAAGCTAATTTCCTTTTAAAACTTCTGGTGATAATCAGTTGAGTTGCTGTTACGGGTTTCCCACATTTCTAATGATTTCCCAAAGTAGATTCTTTAACTGTAGAATAAGAATGTGTTAGGTAACTATTTTTCACCGCAAACTAAATCTTGTACCATTTACTTTTTTTCATCTATTTTATTTTGTAAATAGAATTATTTGCTTGGCAGTGTAAACGACTTTTTTCCCCAGTGGATTTGTCTGAGATAACTCTGGTTATTGGATTTCTATCGAATAGTTATTTGAGTTCGAGTTGATAGCTACTACACACACAACACTTATTGGATATTGAATTGGCAGCGTTTGAGGACATCCCGCCTCTCTGCCCGCCCCCACATGTTATTGCCTTGTAACAACATTCAACTAACTACACTTGACCGCTTCTTTGCCCCCAGGGGTTAGTGGATCCAATGTCTGTATTGGTTTTATTTCATATTATTTTATTTATGTAACAGTATCTAATATTACTAACGCAAATAGGATATTGTATTATTATTTTAGTCATTTTTACTTCCCTATTTCTTACCAAATTGAAAAAGTATAATAAAAAACAATAGAGTACCACGTACCACAAAAGTAATTTATTTATACATAATTCATCCCAATCCTCTTGTAAAACTCTATCCTCTAATACCCTTCCTGAAAATCTATGAAGACGCTGAGGAGCAGTGCCTCGAGACCAGTTTCTCTATAAGATCAACATAAATGTATCTAATTATCTTACTACTACATTTTATTTACTCATTTATTTTAACATTTTATTTATTCTATCTCTTACATTTCAATAGTGATATAATTTTCACATTTATCTATTTCCAATTCCCGCCTAAGTGCAATCACTGGATTGTTTCTCTATCAAGCTTACCAAAAAAAGCCATTAAAACTGTGCTAACTCTAATACTTGTAACAATCACAATTGTTTTGTTTATTCAATAAATAAAATAAAAAAAAAAAATTATACATAATACACTTATGAAACGTGCATCAAATAACAGCTAGAGTGTTTATTACCAGAGAGGGAAATCGTACCTTTAGACTACTTGGAAATCTACCTTTAGAACTTGGAAATCGTACCTTTAGACAAAAATCGTACTCTTGAAACTTGGAATCGTACCTCACTTTCAAATACGTACTTAGAACTTGCAAATCGTACGTCTAGACAACTTGCAAATCGTACCTTTAGACAACTTGGAAATCGTACCTTTAGACTACTTATCGTACTTAGATCAACTTGAAAATCGTACCTTACAACTTGGAAATCGTACCTTTAGACAAGAAATCGCAATCGTACTCTTAGACAACTTGAAACGTACCTCTAGACAACTTGGAAATCGTAGACACTTGGAAATGGTACCTCAACTTGGAAATCGGCGACTTAAAATCGTATCTTGGAATCGTACCTTTGAAAACTTGGAAATCGTACCTTAGAAACCTTGGAAATCGTACCTTTAGACAACTTGAATCGTACCTCTAACAACTTGAACTTGGAAATCGTACCTCTAGACAACTTGAAAATCGTACCTCTAGACCTTGGAAATCGTACTTAGACAACTTGAAATCGTACCTTTAGACTACTTGGAATCGTACCTCTAGACCTTGGAAATCGTACCTCTAGACAACTTGGAAATCGTACCTTTAGACAACTTGGAAATGGTACCTCTAGGCAACTTGGAAATCGTACCTTTAGACAACTTGCAAATCGTACGTCTAGACAACTTGGAAATCGTACCTTTAGAAACTTGGAAATCGACTTCTTGGAAATCGTACCTTTAGACAACTTGCAATCGTACCTCTTGAACATCGTACTTTAGACAACTTGGAAATCGTACCTCTTGACAACTTGGTGACACAACTTATGAACAATTTAGTTAAAATTCTAGTTTCCAATTTGTTGTCGAAAACAATGCATGCTTTACACACCTATGACTTAAATAAGGAATCAAATAGAAAAATAGAAACGACACGAAGCAAATAAAAACCTTTATAGCTGTATCGTTATTGTGTGAGTGACTTGTACTGGGAGTGTTATATTCAAATATCAATTTTGTAGGAAGATATTATATAGGTCATTTGAAGATTTTTAATCTCTAGTTATTAATACTTAATACATTTTTTACAAAATTAAATTTAAAAATACAAATAAATAAAATAAAATATCGACCATTTGTGTCGCATTAGCTCTAAGTATGTGCGCGACTTTGATGCCAACATCAATCATTTGAATCCTTGTCAGAGTTGTGCTACATTTGTGAATCCTGTACTTAACCTAGTTTATTACGAGAAAAAAGCTCACGTAAAACTGAACCTTTTTTTCTGTAACGTAAAGAACTCTCAGTAAAAAAGAACTGTGTTAATTTTAAATAGTTCTGTTTTATAATCAAAAAATTGAAAAAGTTATTGTTGACTATAGTTTTAAATGGTTCTTTTTTAATAAATCGAAAAAAAAATGGGTACGGGTAGCTTTAAACTTTTCCTCAACACGTCGGATTAGCTACGCTCCTACTCATTACTTCGGATAGTAGTCATCCGAGTAATAGTCAGCAGTCAAATACGAAATTTAAGCCTCAAACTAAACCTACAAGTAACGATATAAAAGTTGGCAGTGCAGTATATCGAGAGAAACGTATTTTTCTTTACGACTGTGGAGCTTAATATTAAGGAGCAAGTTGAACAATTCAATCTTTGCTTTCGAGTCCTATAAAAATGGGAAAATATTATGAAAAACATTTTGCCTAAAATATAAACTGATACCTTTTTCAAACATTTTCTAAACATAGACTTATAAATTGATGCAAGTTTGGGGTGAGAAGGGGGTACGCTATCTTCCACCGAGGGTTTCGAGTATGGAAAATCGCTCTTTTCCCCATTTGTAAATAAATTCCCTAGTTTCATACCCTTTTGAGAAAAATGCAAGAAAAACCCCGGTCTGAGAAAACATTTTATAGCATCTGATTTAAAGGCCAGATAAGAGCTTAGCGTTGCCTTGACAACATAAGAATACTTATATTGCTACGGATTTAGTTCTGACAGGAGAAAAAGATAAACATTTTTGTAGAGATATTTCCGGTATGGGATAAGGAGGAAGCTTGAAATACTATTTATAGGTGCACAAGACGTGGGACCTACGGAATAACTATCTTTGCGAATATATTTCCAAATACGTCTGACAGGCACTTAACTATAGTAGACATTGTATATCTACTAATTTTATTTAGAAATACAAGAGAAGCTTTTCCTCTACAGGCTGTCATGTTTCCCCTTCGTTGACACAAAAAACCTGGTACGGGGTACCTCGGAACTTTTTCTTATCATATCGGGTTCGCTACGCTCATCCTACCTGCTTCGGACTTGATTCGCTCGCCCTCAGAGTACACAAGTCGTTAAATTATTACTGAAACACGTTTTCGAACTCACTTCGCTCGTCCTTAGATAATTAATACATCCGTTTCCTTCCCAGATGTCTCCTATCCAGACACTGACTGCACTCGATGCTGCTTAAATTTTATGATTTAACAAAAACCATGGATATACTTGTCGTAATAAAACAAAACTTGGTGAACTTATTTACTACGTAAAGGTATACACTTGTACTAAATTTCAACTCAATAAGATTATGTTCCTATTGATTTTTTACAATTTTTTTAAATAACGTACATAGGTAATTTGATGACAAATAAACTAATGCATGGTATATGTTAGTATTATGCATGATGGCTTCATGCTTGTCATATCTCAATTCGATCGCATCATTTTTCCGCGTTTTTTAATTTGTTTTAATTTTTGCTGAGTCATTATTGCGGGTAATTGACTTAATAAAAAAGTATTTCCGAATAGCACAACTGCTCTTTAGACTGATTTCTGTACAAATTTTTAATTATCTAGCATAAAAACACTGGGAGCTACGATTATAACAGATACAAACACAAAAATACAGACAGCCAACTTTGTGAAGAGATAATTCCGGTGACATCTTGGTTTCGGATTCTTTTGCATACACAATACTTTTTCTACATACCTACGGTATAAATATGGAAAGGTTAAAGTAACGTTGGTATTAAAAGTATAAAAGTATTATAGTTTTTCCTCTTTCCTTTACCTTTACAATTTTATTCACTTCAAAAAGGAAATGACCCTTATGTTGATTTTCTTTTTGAAGAAGTAAAGGTGGTGGTTTATTAAACATTGTCGCTGCCTTTTCTATTGTATTTTCTTTTTGTATTATTAGAATAACTAAATTATAAAGGAAGAGGTAATAAAAATATTTATTTATACACTTATGGCTACCTTTAAACTACATTTTTCGTGTTTACTTATTCTACTCGAGAGCAAGAGGTGTAAAAAAATTCCCTCGAAAATGGAATAAAGTACCTGCTTGTAATCTTACCCTCATATTTTCTTTCAAGTGGAAAATAAAAACCGTGCTGGAGCCCTTCCGGGTCTTCATTCGTTCATGCGTGCATACCATAGAGATGTAAACATAAAAAATATTTTTTTAACAGTTTTTTAACAGAGCTTAAATAAATAAAAACAATAAAAAAAATGTAAAAATGTTCAGCTAGCATAAGGGAGTACAGTTATAGTAGTAAAACATTTAATAGAGTGTTCTGCTAATATAATGGGGTATAGTTATAGTAACAGAACATTGAAATACATAGTTTTCTGTTAATATAAGAGAGCATAGTTATATTAGCAGAGCATTAAATAAATAAATAATAATAAATTCTTTATTAGTGTTGTACATCTTTACCAAAAGAAAAAAAACAAAGTCAAAAACATTTTTTTTAAACTTTACAAAGTTAAATTTTCTCCTAGCAGAAATTCCTTTACTGAATAATAGGCATGGTCTATTAATGTCATCTTGAGTGCTTTGTTAAAAGCCTTGGCATCCAAATCAAAAGGCTCCATATTAATTTTAAATATACATTGTAATGTATAGTGTTCTGCTAGTGTAAGGGAGTATAGTTATAGTAGCAGAGTATTGTAATATATAGTGTTCTGTTAATTTTAAAGGGAGTATAGTTATAGTAGCAGAGCATTGTAATGTATAGTGTTCTGCTAGTATAAGGGAGTATAGTTATAGTAGCAGAGCATTGTATTTTATAGTGTTCTGTTAATATAAGGGAGTATAGTTATAGTAGCAGAGCATTTTAATATATTGTGTTCCTTAATATAAGGGAGTATAGTTATAGTAGCAATGTATTTAATATATTGTGTTCCTTATATAAGGGAGTATAGTTATAGTAGCAGAGCATTGTATTTTATAGTGTTCTGTTAAAATAAGGGTGTATAGTTATATTAGCAATGTATTTTAATATATTGTGTTCCTTAATATAAGGGAGTATAGTTATAGTAGCAGAGTATTGTAATATAAATTATTCTGTTAATATAAGGGGGTTTAGTGATAGTAGCAGAGTATTGTAATATATAGTGCTCTGTTAATATAAGGGATTATAGTTATAGTAGCAGTGCATTATAATTTATAGTGTTCTGTTAATATATGGGATTATAGTTATAGTGGCAGAACATTGTATAGTGTTCTGCTAACATAAGGGAGATAGTTATAGTAAGATAACATTGTTTAGCTATAGTGAGGGAGTACAGTTAAGGGAGTAACATTATTTTTTAAGCAGTTCAACATGTTAAGTAGCTGAGTAGAGCATAAATAAATATAAACAAAATAAAATATTAGAAAAATTCTATAATAAAGATTCATGACGAATAATATTATAATTGCTAATTAGAGGATTTTCCTTGTGAAGGAAAATCCGGTCGAAATAGATGACTATAGCAATACACTTAAAAGACATAAAAGAAGACAGTAAAAGAATTATAGAAAATGACCTAAAATTAATTAAAGAATGGTTTACTCACACTTAACATAGACAAGACAAACTGTATGTATTTCTCACTTTACGACTTACCTGATATTAAACTACACAACAGTAACTGCCACAAATAACTTACCACCTTGTGACTGTCCAGTAAAAGAAAGTGAATCATGTAAAATATTTAGGTATAACTATAGACCAAAACTTAAATTGGAAAACACACATTAATAATTTAACTACTAAACTAAGACAACTTAAACTCAAACTCATTTATTTATTCTTAATCTCAAACTATTTAAACTGACTGTAATAACTAGCTAGAAATTGGGTAAAAAAATAGTGATATGGCTGAATATGTTTTTATTTTAAAATAAGAACATATCTGTAAAAACAAATGTATTTCATGATCCAAATGGTTTTTGAAATTTTAAAATTGAGATTTATACTTCAAGAGTCTTTAAAATAGTCTAGCCTTATTATTTGGATTTTCCTAAGCTTTCACTTTCCCACAGATGTAAAACTTTGTGACGCAGCAAAAAAATCCTTTTCCTTGTAGTTATTTTAAATTATCTAAGACTAAAGAGATGCTCAGCATTTTTTACCTGGCTGTAATGGGGGTTTTAGAAGAAAAGTAGATGGTTTTTTTTACCTCTTGTGTTTTATAATAAGCTAATGCTTTTTTTTACAGAAAAATTGTTTTAATAAATATTTTCGCAAACAAAATTTAGTAAAACATGAAATCAGAGAGAGGGTTTCAGCCGTAACTAATTGTTTATTTCTTTTGAAAAACCTCCCAATTACAAATCATACCAAAGAATAATAATGCGTCAGTGTCCAAATAGCTAACTTAAATTTTTTTAACCAATTTTGATTAGAGAATTATGCTTATCAGGTTATAATATAACGCTTATCTTAATACTTACTTTTGAATAATCTCGAAACGTAGAAACATGATATTTTAAAATCCTGAGACCCCCTATTTAAGTATAGTGCTATCATTATAACTTTTAAAATTATTGTTTTTCTTGAAATTAATTCTTTCTAAGCCGCACGCGTAGTTGAGGTCGTTAGAGCGTATGTAAAGACTCAGACTTGAGACACCGAGGTAGTCTATGGTTTGCATCCCAGGTTACGCTCTTAGTCACTTGAGGTAGTTCCCGCAGAGTTTATCTCTGGTGAGCCGCAAGGCTCTAAACGAGCATTATTATTATCAATTTTTTTTTCACTGATTGATAAGTATTTTTTTATCCTAAAAAACATTCATGGCCCCTCTATATCGATCTGGGACTCATGATCTGCATTCCGATTCTTAAAAGGCTACATCATCCGCTTAAAAGGCTATTATCCCGATCTTAAAAAACGCTACATCCATCCACCTAAACGCTACATTCATGCCCATTAAAACGCTACATTCATCACGAATATATAAAAGGCTACATTCATCCCGATATTTAAAGGGCTTACATTTATCCCGATACTTAAAACGCTACATTCATCACGATATAAGGCTACATTCATCCGATACTTAAGAGGCACATTCACATGAATGTAGAATCACGATGCTTAAGGCTACATTTCATCCCGATACTTAAACGCGCTTAAAAATACATTCATCCCGATACTTAAACGCTACATTCATCCCGATACTTAAAACGTTACATTCATCACGATATATAGAAGGCTACATTCATCCCGTACTTAAAACGCTACATTCATCCCGATACTTAAACCTACATTCATCACGATATATAAAAGGCTACATTCATACTTAAGAGGCTACATTACCATGAATGTAGATTTATCACGGACTACATCCATCACGATTAAGAGGCTACATTCATCATGAATTAGATTCATCACGATGCTTAAAAGGCTACATTCATCACGATACTTAAGAGGCTACATTCATCATGAATGTAGATTCATCGCGATACTTAAAAGGTTACATTCGATGCATTAACGTGGCTATATTCTTACCGTTTTGTCTAATGTTTTGTATTGATATTTGTTACAGGTGTCGTAAAGCTGGTCTAACTCGAAATTAAAGGTAACATTTAAAAATTAACTTTAAAAAAAAACTTTAATAAATTTAAGTTTTAAGGTTCTTGTAATAAAAAGAAGGGTATAATTCTTTTAATGTAAATCCCTAGATTTACATTAAATTACTACTTTTATTTAGTAATTTAAGATGGAATTCTGTAAACTAAGAAGTGCAACTAACTAAGAAATATTTAACTCTTAAAGTAGTTCTATTATATTGTTAAAAGGAAATGTTAAATGTAGAACATAGATTTTTATAGTATTTTTTTTTAAATTATAATAAACACATGCCACTTTGCGTTTCGTATTTAAAATGTTAATGTCTCGAGAACCAAGATATCCACAGATGTGGTTCAAGTCTTATTTATTTCAGAATATTTAATCAAGCCATTTAAATAATTTCATAAAATAATTCTCAAATGTTTGATTACTTTTTGTTTCAATTTAAAGGTGGCCATCATTTTGAGTTGTCACAATGATTTTTGCCTCGAAACCTTTTTGTTGCCCAAATCTGTACTTTCTCCTATAGGACTTGAATTTTGTAACATATTTTGATTCGAATCGGTTCATTCTGATTTTTGACGTGTTGCGTACGCACATGAAATCACATGTACATCCACAAATTTACATGTATAGTAAACATTTATATGTGTGCATGTAGTATACTTTAGAGATTGTATAATTTTTGAGATCTATAAGTGCTAATACGAGGAAAATTGTTAATAAAAGGGGTCATCTCATTTTTTATGTTAATTTTACCTTTTGAATGAATGAAAACGTGATTTATAAACAAAAATTTACAACAATAAAATTATTAAATACATACATATATTACATAATATATTAATATATACATATATTAAAGTACATACATATAAATAACACCAACAACCACGTCTCTCCACTAAACATTATATATTAATAAAACTGACAGAGCCGGCTCTGTCAGTTTATTTAATATATAATGTTTAGTGGAGAGACGTGGTTGTTGGTGTATTTTATTGTGAAGTACTCCACGGCGTTTTTAAAAGTCATACATACATATATTAATTTTTTTTTAATCACAATTACCCTTGTAAGGTAACCTTATCGAAGGGTTTTTTTTACCTTTTATAATATTAATATATTATAAAAAGTAAAATTAACATGAAAAATAAGATAATTGATGATTATTTTACAAATATTTGGCTAAAACTATCTTTCAAACTGATATGAACTAGAACTGTTAATCTATCTTTTTTTAGAGAGTATTAGTTATGCTTTGACAAAACTGATAAGGCACCGGATCTAAAATATGTATTATAGAATGTAATATATTGATATTGTTGTTTTGTTATTCATGAGATGTTCGTACATTAGGTCTGATAAATGAACCATGTTTTATGGTTGTAATATATTAACTGATTTATCTCTTAGTGATAAGAGAGCGTATTTAGGAAATACCCGTCCTGAGAAACTTCAGAGGAATCACGTAATTTATGGAGCGGAATGTTAATGTGTAAAATTTCTATGCCTCCTAAATGTTTGTAAACTAAAATTATTTATAGATATGGTTGTGCAAGTACTAAGAAATAAAAATCTCGTAATAGTTAATCTACTTTTAGACTATTTACAGCTTTGCATACTAAGTATTGGCTGAATTTGTTCACGCTAACCTTTTATATGATTGATTACAAAGGTGGTAGAATTTTTTGCAATGTATTTCTATATACATCAAAAGTTCTTCAATATATACTTGTATTTAAACTTGCTACAGACATAGGAGTCACCCGTGGTGTAGTGGTTAAGGTACGCGGCAAATCTACAGAATGAATGGACGTTAAACTTTGAAGTTTGAATGGAGTTTATTTTGTGATTGGTTCAATCCCAGCACGGACTCTGGGATTTTTATGAGAGGGATAGAAATTATGCGTACCGCGTGCTTCAGAAGGGACGTAAAGCCGGTGGTCTCGAGCCTGTGTGCTGACAGGTACTCGTTACTGCTGCTACAGACATAAATATAGTAGCACTAGTAGTTATTAAAAGGCTGACTGACTTTGAGGAATAAAAACAATTATAATACTAATAATATTCGTTTATTTAAATAAATAACAATCATTTGTGTAATAAATTACATAAATATTTATTCGTCAGCATAAAGCTGAGCATTTTTAAGTTTAATTCTTATTTACACCATTTACGTTTTAAATCTCTTTTAGCAAATTTCCTTTGGGAATAAAATTCGCTAATGGGATAGGCGTCATGGCGGAAGTCGAACCTTGGACCACGACACAAATCCGTTTCAAAGGTCCCTAATGACGAAAACATACGTTTTGCGAGTCTTTTCCATGTTTTTTTGGGCCTCTGAGTTGAATGGTAGTGGCCCGGAGTCAATACGAGCCCTCAATTTCCTTTGGATGCGTGTTTTCGTGCTAAACAACCCATTTCTTGCTTAAGGTTCCGGTTCATGCTTTAGGACCTAAGCAGTTACTCAATTGTCAAGCACTGCTCTTAACTCATTTTGTCTGTATTTTTCAAAGGAAATGCGCTAAAACCTTTAAAGATAACGGACTAAGTTTAAAGATAAGTAACTAAGTTTTTAACCAGTGCAAGTAATAGTGCGTAAATCTAATTTTAGGGGCATAGTTTTGTTCAACCTACTGGATAATTATGCGTTGTTAAAATAATTTCATTATGAAGTTATCACTTCTCTAGGTTTTTTTTATATCGATTTTTTTTTGTTTAGACGTTAATTTTCTTTCAAGTATAATTTAGTTTCAAAGATTTTGTTTAAACCTCTAAACCTGAAGATATTCAATTTTGTTTTGACATCTTGGGGTTCAATTGGTTTGAGAAGCCTTTATAACTGGCTTATAAAGGTTCCTTCTTATTTCCTTATTGAGCCCTAACAGGCTTATAAATCCGACCCTATTTAAGGCCTCCTAACATTTCTTACCCCGTAAGCTAATCAATAAAACCGGTTATTTATAGCATTGCTCTATATAATCTACTTTCCCCCCGGAATGATCTTGTCACCGCCTTTCATCATAAAAATAAAGAAAAAATCTAATTTTCTTACTTCACTAAATTTCGACTTTCCATATTTGATCTGATTTCGGTTTTATCCGCTTTATTTGAATAAGGCAATCTAAGCTAGCTCAATAAAAAAGGGTCTCTAATAATCTTTTCCTTTTTTCGTAAGTATTTATTTGAAGAAAGATATGTTATTTTGCTAAAAATATTCATTTATTGGGCTAAGTTGTTGTCTTATCTTGAAATTTGTATAAAATATTCAAGTAAAAGTCTGTTTAATTATTACGGGTTTAACATTTTATATGACACAATATAATAGTGTCAAAGACTCCTAGGAAATGTAACATGCAATGTGCTACAATACATCTGGGAACTGTTTTATCATTCGACATTCTTCATTAGTGATGGGTTGACATAATGTAATTTCCTTTTCTGTTTTGTTACGTCTAACTCCGACAGAGCACGAACTTTGTCCTTCACTTAAAATTCTAAAGAATATAAAATAATGTGCCGCCTCCGTGGCCAAGGTCGTTAAGGAGTTAGTCTTTATAATGACCTTTGACACCCACGGAGGTCTGGGGTTCGCATCTCAGGTTACGCTCTCAGTTTATAAAAGATTATTGTTTAGATAAATTATTGCCAATTGTTGCCAATAATAAGATATTGTCCCTTATCCTTTTGTTGCAATGGATGGTATAACAACCATTATCTTATAACAGCAAAAGGTTTGATAATAATAAGATAGCTGTCTCTTATACTCTTACAGCAATTGATAAACCTAACAACCTTCATCTATAACCGCAAGAGGTATGACAAAAATAAGATAGATGTACCTTATCCTCTTGCTGAAATAGATAAACCGAACAGCTTCTAGCAATCACAGCAAAAGTTTGGACAAGAATATGATAACTGTCTTTTAATCCTTTTTCTACAACGGATGAAGATCAAAGCAATAGATAGAGGAATATTACCTTCTGCTTCTCTAAATACAGTGGCACTTATTTGCTTCTTAGTCATTAGAAGCACTCCATCTGGTAGAACACTAAAATTATATTATCAATGGGCATAGGGTCCTGGGACCTATTTCTAGAACCTGTTAAAATCTGATAGCGTTGGGAATGATTCATCTGAATAAAATAAGGTTATATTTAGGTTAAAATAAGGTATTTTGGATAAAATAAGATGCTTACTCATAATTCCAGTCATGATCCCGACCTTTCTGGGTATAAAATGATTTCCTATTGAGAAACATAATGAAAGACAAAATTTGTATGTCGTCCGTGAACCTTTTTTTTTACAAAAATAGTCTGAATAGTTCATATCTGTCTGTATATAAGCGAATGACTCAAATCTAAAACGTATTCAAAACCCTAGAGGGAGCTTGTGAAATATACAAGTCCCGTTTATAAAATGGCCATATAAAAAGTTTTCCTAATTTAATTAGGGTTTATGCTCATAAGAATGTGCTCTAATGTCGGAGATCACTGTCACACATTAAAGCACCGTAAAGGATAAGGTGCTCCTGTTTTACAGAATTATTCTAAATCATGTGATACTGCCGAGTTTCGCAAAATATGAATAGTTGACACAAAATAATTTTGCGAGAGACACCTAGGATTGTAACAAGAAGGGCTATCATAGTCATTATTAATGATTCGTCTTCAATAATGACGAATGTTGAATGATGTAACAGGTCCTGATGATGCATAAATCTTTGGCTGTAACGCTCCTAGGTGTCTCTTGCACAATTATTGTGTCGACTATTTATGCCATCAAATGGTATAAGTTTTGCACACCAAACCTAAGATACCACCTCAGGGTGCTAGATTGTTACTGGAAAGTAGTAATAATGGCCAATTGGAACCTTTCGGACAATCAGGAATAAACTTTGCAGTAACCACTTCAAGTAGTAGTAGCAACCGTAAGGCTCCGAGTGTAATCTAAAGCTGGTAATAATTTATTTGATCAATTATCTTATATAAACTGAGAGCAACTACCTGATCTCCGTGAAGTCAATGGTCAGTATAAATACTAAGGCTCTAACCACCTAGGCCATAAATACTTTATTTTATAATAATAATAATAATAATGTTATCAGAAACCGGAAACTATCCAGCATATTACATCAGCTTGTCCCCGCTTAGCTCAAAAGGAATATCTTTACCGGCACAATCAAGTAGCAGGAATAATACACCAAGAATTAGCTTTAAAACACCAACTTGTCAGCTCTAAAACACCTGATTACACTTACCAGCCAGAACCACTCTTAGAAAACAATAGTCATAAGCTATATTGGGACAGAAGAATTATCACAGATAAAACCGTCAACCATAACAAACCCGACATAGTCCTAATGGATAAACTCAAAAAGAAACCATCATCATCGATATTGCCGTCCCGTACACTCATAATGTTATACAAACAATAGAAACAAATCAAGAGAAGTACAAACAACTAGCCATAGAAATACAAAATATTTGGAACATGTACAAAATTACCATAGTACCAATAGTTATGTCCAGTACAGGAATCATCCCGAAACAACTCTCTACATGTTTAAAGACCCTAGACCTGCCTGACCAAATGTATATTAGAATGCAAAAATCAATAATTCTACAAAGAATCCATATAGTTAGAGATTTCTTAAACCACAAATATAATGGCACATCAGGAACAATAGAAAGTACGACTGCAAACGACTAAAAGACGATAAAACTAAAATGGGTGCCACCTTGGTCAAAAATGACCCGCTGTCGCCCTTAAACACCACGAGAGGTGAGAATACCAAGATGATATTAATACCCGTTTAGAGCATTGCGACTCATTAGGGATAACCCCTGTGGGAACCACCTCGGGTGGTAGTAGCAACCGTCTAGTTATTATTGTCAAACCTTTTGCTGTTATAAGATAATGTTATACCATCCATTGCAACAAAAGGATAAAGGGACAATATCTTATTATTGTCAAACCTTTTGCTGTTATAAGATAATGGTTGGATTCATCCACCGCAGCAAGAGGATAAGGGTAACTATCTTGTTCTTTCCGAACTTCTTCCTATGGTAGAATAAGGTTAGGTACATCCATTGCTGCAAAATGATTAGAGGACTGCTGTATTATATTTTTCAAACCATTTGCAGTGATAAATTAAGGTTGTTATTCCATCCATTGCAACAAAAATATAAGGGACAATATCTTATTTTTGTCAAACTTTTGCTATAATAAGGTAAAAATTGTTAGATTTTTCCATTGCAGCAAGTGGATAAAGAGACATCTGTCTCCTATCAATGTATCCTATAGATAAAGAGATGAAGGTTAGGTACATTCTTGGTAGCAAAAGGATTAGAGGACCTCTATCTTGTTCTTGTCAAACCTCTTGCTGTGGTAGATGAAGGTTGTTAAGTTCATTTATAGCAGCAACAGGATATAAAATAAGACAGATATCTTATTCTCGTCGAACTTTTCGGTAGGATAAATGATTTTTAAAATGTACTATTTTCTTAAGTACTTTAGCTCCTATAGTAGCGTTATGTTCCTTTTTTTATTTTATTTATTGAATAATACAACAACAATTGTGATTATTACAAGTATTAGAGTTAGCGCAGTTTTAATGGCTTGGTGCGCTTGATAGAGAAACAATCCAGTGATTGCACTCAGGGTTATGTTCCTAGAACTCTGCCATCCTCTCATACACTGTATAGGTTTAGGCGATTAATGTTCCTTACATATACAGTATAGGTTTGGTCGATCAATGTTCCTTATATATACAATGTAGGTTTGGTCGATCATATTCCTTATGTATACAATATAGGTTTGAGCGATTAATGTTCCTTACATATACAGTATAGGTTTGGTCGATCAATGTTCCTTATACAGTATAGGTTTGGTCGATCAGCGTTCCTTATATATACAATATAGGTGTAAGCGATCAATGTTCCACAATTATACAGTATAGGTTTGGGCGATTACTATTCCCCACATATACAGTGAACTTTTGCGTAAAGTTACCATTCTAAGGACCTTGATAAAGCCTAGCTCTAATGATAAAATCAGAGCGGGTTATTCTATGTAGCTCAGGACAGGATACATATATATTCTGTTTCAAATGGCAATTAAAATTATTTAATAGATAACAAATAAAAACAATGGATTTTAGTCTGACCTAAGGTGACCATTCATTGACTTTCCCTCATTATACGACTTGAATTGAAAAAAGTACCGTTACTTTCTTACTTTTTGCCAGCAGGAGCAGTAGTAGGTGCTGCTGTAGTTGGTGCAGCCGTTGTTGTAGTAGGTGTGGTTGTAGTTGGCGTAGTAGTAGTTGTAGTAGTTGTAGTAGTAGTTGTAGTAGGTGTAGTAGTAGTTGTAGTCGGTGTAGTAGTGGTTGTAGTAGGTGTAGTAGTAGTACTTGTAGTAGATGTAGTCGTGCTTGTTGTAGTTGACGGAGTTGTTGTTTCACAGCTGTTACTATGACGGCCATGTCCTCCACGTCTTCTATGATCTCCATGACCACCTCGTCTACCCCCGTGACTAGGATGCCTTCGTCCAAAGAAGAATTCTTCTTTTAACCCTTCCTCTTGCACGTTTGGTTTAGCCAAACCAAACTTAACCTCTCCCATTATCACAAAACCGAAAATAACCAAAAATAAAATTGATACTTTCATTTTAAGAAAAAATGTATAACTCGTAATTTAATTTTCAAATTACTTCAACTACTTCTTACTTCTAACTAACTTAGGATTCTACTTATACTTGCATTTATACATCTTTTGTCGTAATTATCTTTTATTTCATTACAATAAAAATACCCATATACCTTTATACTGTTTGTACACCTTTATAGCCTAATTACGTCAAGTACGATTAATTTATTACATTGTCAGTTAAAATTTAACTAGTTATTCATGATATTCTGGTAATTTCTTTGGTCATTTAGTCTGTAATATTCCATGAAATTGATTTTTTTTAAGACTAATGATTCCACGTAATGTGGGATTTCAATTTTATTGAGTTTTTATGATTATATTTGTTTGTTTTTAGCGAATTTATTTTAAAACAATTCGTTAATGAAGTGGATGCCATACAAAAAAAATCTTTCTTTTATCAAGATTGTAAATGATTAATAATAAAAAAAAAATAAAATGCCCGTTTTAGGGCCTTTCGGTCCATCAGGGTATTCACCCTGCGTGAACCACCTCAGGTGGGTAGCATCTACTACACTCTAAGAATTAATTAAAGTTGGCGAAATCTTTTTAATACAAATACTATTCATAAAACCTTAGAGCATAGCCCGGGCTGCGAACCCCGGACCTTCGGTGCCGAAATCGAACGTCTTTACGATCACGGCCACGGAGGCAGACAATTAATAATAACTAATCCATAATATTAAACGTTCTTTTAACCAATAAACTATTTTATTTTTTATTTTCAATATTTTTCTACCAAACTTTTAAACAGTTTTTATTAAATTTTATTAAACAGTTTTTAAATCACATTTTATCATGGGTAATAATTCACAAGCGAATAGAGTGTTTATATTACAAAAAATAATAATTAGAACAATCTATGGAGTAGAGCCTCGTAGCTCAGCAAAACCGTTGTTCCAAAAGAATAAAAGACTCGCCCTGTACTCAATTTTCATATTAGAAGCTTGTAAATATATCATCACTAATTCAGATCAGTTCATCACTCATGATAGTCTTCATCATTTTGATACTAGAAATGAAATCAAATACTGTCTTCCTCAATGTAGGACTGAGTTATTTAGATCTTCTCCGCTAAACATCAGCATTCGTTATATATAATTGTCAAACTATATAAAAGTATTTTAACTACTAAGGCCAGAATCAACGCAATAAAAGCTTTTCTAGTCGACAAAGCTTATTACAGCCTAAAAGAATATTCATCTTAAATTTTGTATTTTTATTTATTTTAGCGCATTTCCTTTGGAAAATACAGACAAAATGAGATACGAGCAGTGCTTGACAATCGAGTAACTGCTTAGGTTCTAAAACATGAACCGGAACCACGCAATGGGCATGGTTCTTTCATAAGCAAGATGGGTTGTTTAGCACGGAAACACGCATTCTAAATGAAATTCGCCTACAGCGGACCACCGCGCCGGAATTTTATTTAGTAGTATTGTAAACTTATAAAGTAAAAAGCACGGAACACGCATCCAAAGAAAATTCGCCCGACATGCGGACCACCGCGCCGGAATTATTTATTTAGTAGTTGTAAACTTATATAATGTAAAAAGCACGGAAACACGCATCCAAAGAAAATTCGCCCGACAGCGGACCACCGCGCCGGAATTATTTATTACGATAATAGATTAATGTTTTTGTTATTTTATTGTTAGCTTTATTTGATTGTAAATATGTGCTTTTTGTTGTAATAATATAGATAATTAACCTTTTTGTTAAGCTTTAAATAAATAAATAAAATAAATATTATTTATTAAGGTCATAAAAGTATAAAATAAGAATGCCATGGTAGTAGACAATGCCTAGTAGACCAATGCCAAAAAAAAAAAAAAAAAAAATGGATGTCATAAAGAGAATTGTATTTGGGAGTGTGTGAATTAAGTAGACGACGAATTTTGGACGCTGGATTGAGCTGTAGATTGGACAACTAACAAAATTTAGGTCTAGTGGTGCTGTCCAGAAAATAATTGTTTTGGGAAGCAATGTTTCTTGAAATCAAATCTAATCTTTCAGAATGTTTTAACGAAAATGCGCTAAAAATAGGATAAACTTAGCTTGAAATCCGTCCGAATCTTGTCCCTAAATCTTGTAACCTGTGTTGTGCATTGTATACTTTATAGGATAAATATGCATATTTTCTTGGGGAAATTAGAAAATATTAAATAACAAGTGTGACGCTAATGCTTAGGTTATAAACTTAGAATAATACTATATATAGAAGGAGCACTACTGATAACATGAAAACCGGTTCACTGGTGGACCTAAGTAATGCTGCCACCCTAACAATAAGGCGCGGTCGAATATCCACGGCCTTGTAGAACGTTGGATCACCAACAAACATTTTTATAACTTTTTTTTTCAAAATTTTCAGTAATTAGCCGGATTTGTGATAAATGAAGCCTATTTTCGTAATCTGCACGCTCTTTTGGTTAATCTCTAAGAGTATTTACATTCACTCAACGATTTATTTTTAATCTAACTTGGTACATACATAACTAATCATGTTAACAAATATGACATGTCAAAATATAACACAAAATATTGACGTCTAACAGTAGTTATGTATGTACCAAGTTAGATTAAAAATAAATCGTTGAGTGAATGTAATACTCTTTGAGATTAACCAAAAGAGCGTGCAAATTACGGAAATGGGCTTCATTTATCACAAATCCGGCTAATTACTGAAAATTTTGAAAAAAAAATTTATAAAAAGTTTGTTGGTGATCCAACGTTCTACAAGGCCGTGGATATTCGACCGCGCCTTATATACAATTTTCTAAAAAAAAGTTGGCAATACTTCCAGTTGCTGAATTATTATGTGTAATTATTAATAATGATGATTGATTCATTTGGAAATACTAATATAATATTGGTGCCATACAATATTTAAAGCATTTTAATTGTAGTTTAACGTATTATTAAATCATATATAAATGTAGTACTCGTCAACTAAATGTAGATTCTTGTATTCCGCCACCCTTTTGCCATCTAAGACCAGTTTTATTAAATACTCAGCAGGGTTTTAAGTTATAATATTTGTTCTTTACGATCTTTCTTCATTAATAGATATTTATGACAAATATTTAAAATAATGATTTTTTGTCAGGTTGGCAGGTGCACCAGTCAACCGGCTTTCGTGTTATCAGTGGAATTACATTGTGTTTTACGGTCATGTGCTCTTCTATATAAATATATATATTATATATATGTATATATATATATATATATATATATATATATAATATATATATATATATATATATATTATATATATAATATATATATATAATAGTATTATTCTAAGGTTATAAAGCATGTACGGGGAAAGGAATGAATGAATCAAGGAATGGATTATAAGCAAGAAAGATTGAATTTCAAAAATAATTCGCCCAGCTTGCGGACTTGCGAGTCGAAGTCATTTTGAAGTTATTGAATTTTATACTGTAGTTTTGTCGATAAATAATTATCACCGAGACCAAGATTTGAACCTAATAACTCCAGCTTTGAGTACTATGAGTGGCTTTAGGTTATTCTAGGTTATCTAAGGAATGGATTCATAAGCAAGAAAGTACTCATTTCAAAGAATGTTCCCCTAGCTTGCAGATCTCTGAGATAGAAATTCTCTTTGTATCTTCGCTAAATCAAGAAAATGACTATCAAGTCGAACTGGAACTTATTACTAGCATGACATCAAACATTCCAAAGGACATACGCGCTGCTTGCTGACACGCAAGTCAGCATTTTAATTCCAAAATTTTTTAAATTAGTACTAGTTAGAGTAGTAGCTACTAAGTACTAGTAGTACTAGTTAGAGTATTGCTACTAGTACTAGTTACTCTAACTAATTAGTACTAGTTAGAGTAGATTTGCTACTAGTATTAGTAACTCTAACTAATTAGTACTAGTTAGAGTAGATTTGCTACTAGTATTAGTAACTCTAACTAATTAGTACTAGTTATAGTAGTATTGCTACTAGCACTAGTTACTCTAACTAATTAGTACTTTGATAGTGTAGTTTGTTTCCAACAAAAACACTTGCGTGTAAAATAAGAGCCATGTTTAGCGTAAAAAGTTGTGAGATCATGAATATGCCAAGTTTTAGGTTTCCAATAATGCTTGTAAATATATGAAGTCTTGGTGGTTTCACTTGGCAATTACGTAGCTCGAGGTAGTGTGGTACTAAAGGTCTAGTATAGAGTGTAGACATACACTATAATAATATATTTAGACTATTTAATAAGCTTATTATGCATTTCTGTGTTTTACTGCGGAATGGCCAAGTCACAAAGTCAAACCGCAAGACTTCATATATTTACAAGCATTATTGGGAACCTAAGACTTAGCTTATTCATTGATCTCACAACTTTTTAGGCTAGACTTGGCTATTTTTTTACACGCAAGTGTTTTTGTTGGGTTTCCATTCCTTTTTGTAAGCTTGAACATTATTCCTTACAAAAATACGCCAAGGAATTTTATTAAATTATTAGTTAGTTACAGCATATTACACTACTTATTTATTTCTAAACACTTCCATTTTTCTTAATTAAACAATAGATAAATTGTGTAAAAATAGTTTGTTAGGTTCTGTCTAAATAAAACTCTCGATATTCTTAGTTTTGAAGTTCTCTACTAGGTAGTGCTATAGTTGTCAAAAGTGTTGTTTATACGTAAAATTGAGGTTATTGCTGGAAGTGCCTTAGAATTTTGTTGAGTGAGTGAGTGAGTCTCAAAACTGCCTAACTTTGAGCCATTATATCTCAAATCCTGTGAATGGAAAAGATATGAAATTCCGTAGAATGGGTCAGCTCAACAAGATCTTTGAGTTAATATTAAAATTATATATTTTTAATGTCCTTAATAAATAGATTCGAGGGTGTAAAATAGTCTCGAGATGCTTCTTGTAAAAGATGATACACCAGTGACCGCTAGACTTGGCTGGGGCACTGCCGTGTCCCAAAGTATATTTGCTTTATCAAACTCTTTTGAATTATAAATAAGTAAGTTGAGCCGTGGAGTCAATCAATAAAAGGAATTGAAAGAAGCAGTCTCTCCACTGATTTATAAGATAATTTATAGACAGAGCCAGCTTTCTGTTTTAACAAACCATCATCAGTGCCTAACCAACAAAGTACAAACCAATATATTACAAAAAATCAAAAGAAACGCTACTACAGAATAACAATAAACAGCAACTACTCTAAAAGTACAAAAATTATTTTGTACTGTATTTATTTTGTACTTTTAGAGTAGTTGCTGTTTATTGTTATTCTGTAGTAGCGTTTTCTTTTGATTTTTTGTAATTTATTGGGTTTGTACTTTGTTGGTTAGACACTGATGATGGTTTGTTAAAACTGAAAGCTGGCTCTGTCAATACATTATCTTTTAAATCAGTGGAGAGACTGTTTCTTTCAATTCCTTCTTTTGAATTAGTTACTGCGTAAATACATTAGATGCCGTTTATTTTCATCATAAAGTTATACTGTATCATAAGTCCTATATGGTCATTATAGATAAGCTATGAGAGCCTGCTAGGCACTTCATTGGCCGGGTGCAAATTTTACAGGCACCAATCATAAATCCTTGAAAAATTCAATATTTTCTAAAAATAAATAAGAACAAAAATGTGTTGGGTTTCACTTTCAATATTAGCTGTAGTTTATTTTTTATTAAATTGCATGTTTGCGTTACTAATTTAGTTGTGTAGTGACTGAACCAGCTTTAGTTTTACATTGGTTTTAATAATCCTTTATTTTATTATACTTTTATAAAACACTTTTTATTACTTTATAGAAAACTAAATGAAGCTTAAATCATATCAATAATCATTGAAACAATGAAACATAGTAAAAATACTGTCTGAAGTAGTGTGGATGAGCATAGGGAATCCAGTAGAGCGAGGAAAATTGCGAGGTACCCCTAACCTCATTATTTAACAGTTAATAGGTTCATTTAAAACCAGGGTCTCGTTTGCTGTTTCGTCTATATATTATATATATTATATATTATAATATATATATATATATATATATATATATTATATATATATATATATATATATATTAAATAATTTATTATTTTCATGTTTTCATTTGCATATTCATTGTCACATTGTCAAATAGACTTTTATTATTATTATTATATTACTTATAAATGTTTCATGCTGATATTTATATTATACTGTATGTATGCTTGTATGCTTTTAAAATAATAAATAATCTAATCTATTATATATATATATATATATATATATATATATATAATATATATATATATATATATATATATATATTATACAACGTTAGTAAATAAATATGTTAAAAAATCTGTTGTCCTATTATTTATTATGTTTCACTTAGACATAAAAAGAGCTTAAATTTAGCAACATAGATATTTCTATGACATATGTCTGATCTGCTAGGAATACTATGTACGAGGATGAAGTATTATAAAAACACTAATAAATTTAATTTTAATTATTTATTTTCTTTATAATCTATTTATTAGCAATCAGACTCCCTCTTTTTCTCTTCTAACGCCCACCTGCTGGAGGAGCAGCTGTAGTCGGTGTGGTTGTAGTTGTAGTAGGCGTGGTTGTAGTTGTAGTAGGCGTGGTTGTAGTTTTGTAGTAGGTGTGGTGTAGTTGTGTAGGTGTAGTTGTAGTTGTAGTAGGTGTGGTTGTAGTTGTAGTAGGTGTAGTAGTTGTTGTAGTAGCTGTAGTACTTGTAGTTGTAGCAGATGTAGGTTTAGTCCTATGATGATGATGTCCAGGTGGTCGACACCAAGGTTTATAAGGAAATATCCAGCATATTATCGCTTTATTACTTTCATCAGCTTCATCACCATTACTGAACTCACCAAGCAAAACTACACCAAATACCACCATAAAGATAACCGATAGTTTCATCTTGAATTTTTATTTCCTACAATTTCAAAATATCACATCTACTACACAATAAGACTTAACACAAGATGTAAGAACCCCCTATATATACTACTTCCGTCAAAAAAGCGTACTTCCCTATTATTGCTTTTAAAATTCATTAATAAAGTATTTTATTCCTAATTAACATCGCTGTATACAAAGAAAGAAGTATGAAACTCTAACGAAAATAGATTAAATATTTTTAAACTTTTAATTGCTTTAAAATATTTTATTGCCTTATAAAAAGAAATAATTGATCCTTTTAACAACTACAGTGAATATATTCTCGGAAAAAAGCATTATATCAATTAAAATTTTAAAGTTAGATTTATGTTTTTTAATGCTATCAGTGTTAAAATTCATTTTGAATTTTTATTTTTGTTTTATCAAGAGTGATTTCGCGATGTTTTTTAATTGATAAAACAATAGATGAAATAATTGTGAGGAAATATGGCTGGTCAATAGAGATTAGTAATTATACTTTGAGATAGTTTAAATAATTTAATTCGTTAATTGGTTTGTTTGAATCTTTAAAAAAGTCCTATATTTTTAAATATTTTTTAAATATATATATAATTAAGCTTTCGACTAAAAATTAGCCATCATCAGAGTTTAACAAATATAAAAAAATAAAATTAAAAAAAAACAATTTTACAAACTACTTCATATTGCTCTTTGGTATGGTTTGGTAAAGTATGTTTAAAAAACCGTTAAAATCTTTTACATTGATTTTTTTTTTAAAAAAATCAGTGTTACCAATAATTTTAGTTGAAAAACAATATTTTAAACTAAATTAAGAATTTCAAAATTTAAGAGTTCCATATTAAATTTGAGTAAATGGAGCTTATTTTTTCTACATATTTTTAAAAACTAACATAATTATTAAATTTGAGTATATTTATCATTTCTTAAACTTTCCTTTTTTGACCAATTAGGTTCGTTTTGTAGAATTCGGGTATTATCGGGTATCATCGAGACCAATAGAAATAATCGGATGTTTGTCCAGTCTTTGGACGAGCGAAGCTGTTCCAAATTTGTAATGCAATATAAATTAAGACATTATTCTATTCTAAGGACGAGCGAAGCAAGTTCAAAGTGGTGAGAATGAACGAAAGTTCGAGTTACCTTGTACCCGACAATTCTTTCACTTTTACGTTAGACTTAAATAATAACAATATTAACCCTTTTATCTTGTATCCATGTTTATGTTTTATAAACTAATTTAATTTAATTTCAGAAATAGGAAAAAGTAAATTAATACTTCAAAAGTTTATTAATAAAAGAGAATGTAATTAAATAAAATTTATTATTTTAATAAAAACAAAGAAAACTTTACCCAACTCTTAAAATCTGAAAAATACTTTTTAAATATTTTTTTTGCAAAGTAATTCAAAACAAAGAAAAAGAGGTAATAAAATGAAAATATTAATTAAATCAGATTAAAGAAGAGAGAAATAAGAAATTAACTTAAGCTTATTAATACTCTTAAATAATATAAAAGATAAACTTTTAAAAGTTAGAAGAGAATACTAAACACGATATCTAGGATGCAGTAAGTAAGATACTTTATACAGGTACAAGTACTCTCTGAACCCTACAAATTTACTTTAAGCTTAATCAATTTTCTTGCATAATTAGCTTACTATTTATAAATTTAAGAGTTTAATATGTTTAAGAGTGCGAAATTTATCTTTTTTCCCCCACTCCAATTTATTTATTTATTATTTACATAATATTTTAGGTGCGCCTCAACAGATAAACCATTTAAAGAAGTCGCACCTTAACTTAAAGTAAATATTTAAAACAAAAAATAAAACAATCGGGTACGGGGATCCTCAGAACTTTTCCTAATCACATCGGACTCGCTTCGCTCCTCGTTCTCAGAATATAAAATTCGTCAAATTTATACTGCAACATGTGTTTGGACTTGCTTATGCATCTGTATCATTCTCAGCGGTCGCATACAGCACTGACCACGCTCAAGGCTGCTTAATTTTTATAATCCATAAAAAATCATGGATATACTTATATTGAAACTAAACTTTGTGTACTTATTTATTAAGTAAAGGTATACACTTGTACTAAATTAAAATTTAAGTATATCATTTTCTAATTCTCTACATTTTTTAAAAATGTACAGAAGTCAATTGATAAAAATTGAACTAATGCTGATAATAAAACGAAATTTGGCACATACGTTAGCTTTATACATGGCCATATGCGTGACTAATCTCATTTTTTGCTGGGTCATTATTGTGGGTTAATGAAGTGATAAGTAAATTATTTACTTATTATACAATGGTAGAATGATTTTTATACGAAGTTTCATCTTTCTAGCATGAATGTACTAGGAGTTACGATGATAATAGACAAACACACTACAGACTGACAACTTTGTGAACCCCACTTAGAAGGCCGGATAATTCCGGTTTCGAATTTGTTTGCAAACACAATACTTTTCCTATATACCTACGGTATAAATGAGAAAAAGTAAATAGCTGGTCCGGGTACTACCTTTTCCTCATCACATCGGATTCGCTGCGCTTACCCTCCTTACTTTGGGCTCGCTTCGCTCGTCCTCAGCTTATACAATGCGCATAAATATATACTTAAACATGTCTTTGAACAAGCTTTGTTCCTTCTCAGATAGTAAATACATCCGTTTCATTTTCAGCGGTCACCCATTCAGACACGCTTAACGGTGTTTAACTTTTATGATCCAAAAAAATCACAGATATACTTGTTATATTGAATCGAAACTTAGAGGACTTATTTATTACGTAATAAATAAATAATACAGCTTGTACCGAATCTATACTCAATGGGGCCATAAAAAAAATATTTCTCGAATTTGGACAACTACAGGTATAGGCTATTTTTTGTACAAAGTTTCAATTATAAAGCATAAATACACTGAGAGCTACGATGATAACAGTCACACACACACAAGCGCGCGCGCCTTCACACATACAGACAAACATTTTTTTGGAAAACTACTTAAGAGGTCTTGAGTAAAACACCTGCGAGAAGGATAATTCCGGTGACATCCTGGTTTCTGATTTTTTTGCAAACACAATATTTTTTTCTATAAACCTTTTGTATAAATAAGGAGAAGTAACAAAAAACAAAGCATAGATACATATTTGGATCAAAATAAGGTTTGTTATGCAGGCTATAGCATTCATTCTCGATTAATAAATATAATCGGGTCTACAAACCGTTACATACTTTAAGAGAAGCCTTAAACCTATTAATACTCCTTAGGTAGTTTTCTTAAAAAATAATTTGCTAAGCAGACTATTAAAAGAAACACAATACCTACAAGTTAAGGTCTAGACCGTGTTCAGTTCAGTATTAAAATAGTTAGTAGAGTAAACGTGTAAGGTCTAGACCACGTTCAGTTTTATTAGCTGTAATAACGACCCCCTGTCTAGAGCATTAATATTTTCTTTTATCTTGTATAAGACCTAATTATGCCTCACGAAATTTTTATTTTCTTAAAATTTTGATTCTTTATAACACTAAAACACAAGTTGTTACCTTTCTTTCCGCGTAATATTTTTTTATGGTTCACCCTATATACTTTTATGTTTTTTAAATTTTCTAAAAAAATAATCATTTATTTAATAATATCGTGATAGCTTTAATATATATATATATAATATATATATATATATATATATATATATATATATATATATATTATATATATAATATATATATATATATATATATATTATATATATATTATAATATATATATATATAATTATAATATATATTATATATATATATATATATATAATATATATATATATATAATATATAATATATATATAAGCAATTGGAAGAATTGAACTCTTTATAAAAATAAAGAGATTCGTTAAAAGAAAAAGCAATTTAAGTAAAATAAACAGATAAAATTGAAAATCCTAAAATTGAAGTGAACTCTCCCGCAATTCAATTATCTGTTTTTACTTCTTCTTATCTCTGTTAATTTATTATTAAATTTTCACAAAACCCGATAATTAAGCTTCTGTCGCCCGTAGTTATTTTATACTTTGTCTTTAACGTGCATAAATGACTTGGCCATAATTTCTAAAAAATCATAAAAGTCGGAAACATTTTGACTTCAATTTGACTTTTAGGTTGCATGTAGGTTCATATAAGACTATTGATTGAGCCAAGTTTTCATCTCATTATTAGGGTAATTTTTTTAAAATAAATGCGACTGAAGAAAATTACATGTATAAACAATCACAATTTTCACAGCACATGGCTAATGTCTTAAAGTGGATAGTAATTCATGTTTGATTTTTCTTTTCCATTCATGTTGAATTCATTCTGTAACTTTTATAAGAATCTGTTAATTTTATTATAAAAATAAAGGATATTTTTTTTTAAATGGGTACGGGGCACCTCGTAACTTTTGCTTTACTCATCCTCCCTGCTTCGGACTCGCTTCACTTGTCATCAGAATGTATAAGTAGTTAACTTTGTACTGTAACACGTATTCGGACTCGCTTCGCATGTCAATAGAAAGTAAATACATCCGTTTCATTTCAGTAGTCAACTATCCAGGCAGTGACCTCGCTCAATGCTGCTTAACTTTTATGATCCTACAAAAAGCATGGCTATACTTGTTGTATTAATACGAAACTTAGGTTACTTATTGATTAGGTAAAGGTACTTGTACTGAATTTCAACCTAATATGATTATTTTCCGATTTTTTATAATTATTTAAAAAAACGATCACAACTCAACTGATGAAATTGGAATTTATGCTGTTAATGTAATGAACTTGGTACTTAAGTTCTCTTATACATGGCTCACGCGTGCCTTATCCTAATCTCATCGCATCATTTTTTCGCGTTGTATGATTTTGTCAAAATTTTTGCTGAGACATTAATGCGGGCTAAAGACTGAGCACGCTCAGTGCTGCTTAATTCTTATGATCCAGCAAAAAACATAGATATACTTGTCGTATTGAAACGAAACTTAGTACACTTATTTATTACGTAACAATATACACTTGTACTGAATTCTATCTCAATTAGACCATTTCATATTTTTTTACAAATTTTTAAAAAAAACGTACACAATTCATTTGATAAAAATTGAACTAATGCTGATAATCAGATGAAACTTAGCATGTGTGTTAGTCTTATGCATAATCACATGCGTGCTAAATCTCAATTCGATCGCATCATTTTTCCGCGTTATATGATTTTTCAAAATTGTCGCTGAGTCATTCATGCGGGTTAAAGACATCATAAAGTAGTTTTTTCCGAACAGCACAACTACATCTTTAGACTGCTTTTTGTACCAAATTTCAACTCTGTAGCAAAAATACTCTATGAGCTACGATGATAACAGATACACACACACATACTGAGCAATAACTTTGTGGAAATCACTTAAAACTCCTTAAAAGCCACTGAAATGTAAAATTCCGGTGACATATTCATTTCGGATTTCTTTGCAAGCACAATATTTTTCCTATAAAACAAAAGGTAGCTTTCCTTCAGGTTATCAACACTAGTTTTTTACCTGCGTAAAAACTAGCGTCCTTGCGGTAATGTTTAAAAAAGCCCGGGAAAGTGTTAAATTTAATTAAATAACAAAAAAATTCACGTCTCTCCACTAAACATTATCTATTTAAAATAAAGAGATAATGTTTAGTGGATAGAAGTGGTTGTTGGTATTATTTATTGTGAAGTACTCCACGGCGCTTTTAAAAGTCATGTTAAATTTAACTTATAGCTAGCCGCCGGCGTAAACTGCCCTGCTATAAATACGCCTTTATCACCAGACGTTAAATGACTCTGAAGTAAATGCTAAAATAAAATATAGCACAATAACCCATTTTAATGAGTCATGGTGATATCTAACATTCTTATCTTCCTTTTCAAATAATATATACCATACATATAATATCAAGGAGTATAAATAATTTTATCTACTCACGGCAGCAAAATTAGCCATTACTGGACTGTTTTTAAGCTGCAAAATGTCATTTTACCTACACTGTCAAACAATACGGGAAATGTTTTAAAACAGTACGCAAAATGTTTCAAAACAGTACGCAAAATGTTTTGGTAATGAAAAATGTACTAGGGAGTTATGGCTCATTTAAATAACATGGGAAAACAAGTCAAAACCCTAGGCGGAAATGAATAGTGGAGTTATTAATTTACAAATTATTGCGTGAATTCGGTATGTTTTATTTGTAAACTATGATTATTCTAGCTTGTTTCTAGTATGTAACTTTCTTTATTGCTACTTAAAATTACGATATTATTATTAAATGTTTAACATTTAACATTTGTTTATCTAATAATATATAATGTTTTGGAAACAAATTGGCAACACTGATAATTTTGGCATTAAATTAAATTATTTACCAGCTGTTTATGAATCGACAGATTTTTAATGTTAAGTCGTCAGATTTTGTATTTCATGTTGTTATATTTAGTTTAAGTATATAAAGTTACAAAAATAGAACGTTATTAAAAACTAAATCGTGAATTGAAGTGAATAAAGATACAAACATTGTTGATATTGACGAGTTATTGGACCACATTCCACCTGATATTGTCAGCGTTGCATCTACTTCAAAGCAGTCTTTACTGCCTGTAAAATCTCGCAGCAAGTATTAAAATAATCTCTTGTGTATTTTTTTCTGCCGTTAGTAGATAAAATAGTAATGCTACTATGCAGCAAAGGAAACATTGCATGACTCGTGCAATTAATTACCTGCCTCGGCTTACGCCTCTGCAAGTAATTCGCCATTTGCCAGCCTCGGCTTCGCCTCGTCTGTCAAATGGGTTAATTACCTGCCTCGCTTACGCCTCTGCAGGTAATTTCCATAGCCCGCCCTCGCCTTTGGCTCGGGGGCAAATTTATAAACTCGTCTGCAAAATCCATTTTGCTGCCTAGTAGCATAATATACTATATATCAGTCGCTTAAAGAAATTTGATCGTGGTTTTTTCGTCATTTTGTCAAGATGTAAAAATAATATTTAATGAAGTACCCTCAAGTAATAAAGAGAGAAATGAAATAATTTCCCTAGTGAGTCCTGCTGGAGTGGTTTTTACCAAAATTAACTTTAACATGAAACTGCAATTAGTTTTCCATGTATATAAAATGACAATATATTTGTATAATGCGTGAGATAATAGAGGTATAAATTGACAATGATAGTTTAAAACAAACAAAAATAATATGGATAGTTTAAAATGAATGATATTAACAAAAATTAATTAATATAGGATCCGGCTTGTTGGACTAAGAAAATTTAAACAGCAAACTATCTCTAGGAAAGGGTTCAAGTTGTGTGTTAAAAATAGAAGAAGGAAAAGACCGGAATAGACAGGCTATTATATCACACGTATTAAAACACTTTTGGTGAATGGACATTAATACCTTAAATGTTAGGTTTACAGTATAGAACCTAACATTTTCCTCAAGGGCTCCTAATGGAACCCTTGAGGACCTAACATTTATCTTACCTAAACTGTAAACCTAACATTTTCCTCAAGGGCTCCTTAAGGAGACCTAACATTTTTCTTACCTAAACTGAATACCTAAAATTTTCCTGGGCTCCTTATGGAACCCTAAGGAGACCTAACATTACTTACCTAAACTGTAAACCTAACATTTTCCTCAAGGGCTCCTTAAGGAGACCTAACATTTTTCTTACCTAAACTGTATACCTAAACTTTTCCTTAAGGGCTCCTTATGGAACCCTTAAGGAGACCTCCTAACAAGGGCTCCTTATTTTCTTACCTAACACCTAAACTTCCTTAAGCTCCACCTTTTAACCTAAACGTTCCTCAAGGGCTCCTTAAGGAGACCTAACATTTTTCTTACCTAAACTGTATACCTAAACTTTCCTTAAGGCTCCTATGGAACCCTTAGGAGACCTAAACTCTACACCCAATCTGTAAACCTATTATTTTCTTTTAGGGCTCCTTAAGCAAAATGTCTTTAAATATGGGCCTTGAGTTTATATATATATATATATATATATATATATATATTATATATATATAATAATAATATATATATATATAATAATATATATATATGTATATAAACAAAATAAAGCTTGCTCTAAACAAGACCCACACCTTAAGGCGAATATCCTTTAACAAAAACTCGATACTTCTACAAATTTTCCAAGGGTTTTGCAGTAAAAATAAATATTTAGTTTGTGTTGGAACTGAAATTAGGACCATCTTTCCTTATCTCAGTCCCGAACCCTTATCATTTTTACTGTTTTTCTTTCTTTTGCTTCTTTAACTGACATTGTTATTTTATAAAAAAAATAGTTCCAGTAGAGTTATAAAAACGGCGAAGCGAAGAGAAAGAGTCTCTTTACTAATAAAATGTAATATCAAAGAGAGCTTTCTACCTACAGCGAGGTCATCATCAGTACCAAAAAATAAAATAAAATTGTAGAATATATATATTATATATATAATATATATATATATATATATATATAATAATATATTATATATATATATATATATATATGTATTAAGTACATGGTTTGCTAATATGATTTTTTGGAGTAAAACGTCATAGCGGTCTTTGACAATAAAGTTATAAAAATATCAGGTCTGGGTGTATCGGATTTTTTCCTGGCCATTTTGGACTTATGCATTGGTTAGCACGTGCGCCTGCCAAAGGAGGTTAAGCCAGTCCGAGCCTGTGCGATGTCAGGTACTCGTAAAAGATCTCTAACCTTAAATGAACCAGGGTTTAGGCATTCTTTAGGACCTTCCATAGTAGTTTATATAGTATATATATATATATATATATATATATATATATATATATATAATATATATAATATATATATATATATATATACATGTTTCTGTCTTATGGTTTCGAGAGTAGGAAAGCTTGGTCTTGCAGTAGGGCACGTGTTGTTTCTAGTGAAAGCTATACAAACTCATAGTAAAGTCACGGCTCTTCTGTGGATTAGACGCAAAATGCTTGCACTAAGACTCGTAAGTTAGAACTCTATTTTCTATCTAAGGGAGTCAGCAAAAAGGGCCCAACGACGTGGCCTACTTGCTAGGTGATCTATCACCTCTCCCTACTTACTATTACTATCTACTGTCAATATTTATAAGTTAAAGATCTTTTAAATTCTATGAAAAAATACAATTTTGTATTTTTAGATACTAATAAATTAAAAAATAGATTGACAACATTATTACAATATATTTATATTCTAACTTTTTAATCGAATTCAATTTATTATATATTCAAGGGAATTTATTTAACTCTTTTTAAAACTTTTTCCTGAGAAACCCTTAACATTGTGGCAATACATCAGTATGTTTGAGTAACAGGAGTGAGGACCCCCCTCCCCCACTCCCATAAAAGCTTTATTTCCTCATAAAAATTCGCTTATGAAAGTATGAAATATTTTGTCAATAGTTGCCTCTTACGATTAAGAGTGTGATTTATAACCAATATATTGGAAATATATCTGTATACAAGTATAATTTACAGCTGTAAAAACCAAAAGCTTGGTAATAACGTCATACATTTTTTTTGTGGCGACTAATTAGTCTTAAAATTAAATTTCTGTATCTGGTTTTCATTTTATAGCATAAAAACACTAAGAGCTACAATGCTAACAGACATACATACACGCACAAACTATTGGCCATTACCACTTTTGAAAACACCTAAAATGTACCTATTAGGTAAAATTCCATTTTTAAATTTATTGTGCAAAAAATATAAAAACTTAAATACATGGTCCGTTTCTGGGCCTTTCGGCCCATCAGGGCATTCGCCTTGCTCAAAGAGACTAATACTTAGAGGTAGTACCAGAGACTATTAGTCTCTGGTCCACGGAGTTCTAAGTACTCCGTGGTAGTACACTGACAGAATAGCACAGTGATGAGGAGTCTGGAAGTGAGACAGCTTCCACTTGGTGGCATAACTGTACTTACCCCTACTAGAGTCTCCCTACAGAGAGACTAGATACTCCCCACCCCTCTACAACCCCTACTGTAGCTCGCACTCTACTAACGGCGGACATTTTTCAGTGATGCTACATTAAACCGATTTATTCAACACAGACAATTAAAGAATACATGTAATAGATAATAATTACAATTTATTTTAAATTTAATTTTTTTATTTAAAACAAAATAGTCGAAAAATAATGTTATAATTACGTGAAATTGTAATTATTATGAAAAATAAAAAAAAATGACGTCACCAATGTACAGTTATGGCACCTAGCTACCCAAGGAATGAAAAGAGCTGTGGTATACTCCCTCCCATTAATAGTCTCTTTGGCCTTGCTGGAACCATTTTAGGTGGGTTGCCTCCACTACTCTCCAGGTATTAATTAATGTTGGTGAAATCGTTTTACTAAAAATATTATTCATTTAAACTTAGAGCATAGCCCGGGCTGTGAACCCCGGTCCTCCGGTGTAGAAATCGAGTGATTATACCATCACGGCCACGGAGGCAGAAGCAAAAAATAAACTTTCCCTAGGTATAAAACTACGGTACAAAGAAGGAAAAGTAATAAATAAAAATATTTTTAAAGTATCCATACAATTTGATATTATTTCAAAAGGACGTTTAAAATACAACAAATGACATTTAAGAAAAATGAAAATTAAAAAAGGAAAATCATATTTTATAAAAGAAGAAAATATTCAACGTACTTGAAAGCAGAAAGATCTCAGCCATTCAGCTGAATAAAAAAAAACCTTTCTTTAAAATAAGTATAAAAACATTTCTTAAATTTAAATAAAAATATTATTTTAAGAGAAAAAAGGTTGTTAGAATAGCAGCTTGACTTGAAGAGGAAAACTCGAGGAAAGCTCTAAATATAGATTTTTGTCGTTTTCTTTCTGTAAAGGTTTATCTCTCCTACCTGACTTTGCGAAGCGGTTTCATTTGAAATTTATTTAGAAGAACATTTATAAACTTTTACATCTTAGATAATTAATTATAGACTCACGCAAGAAACAAATTGTAATATCTTAAAATGACAACGCAGACTTTGGATAAAAATGTTTTAATTTTCATAGATATTTCATTTATTGTAAAGGTTAAAAAGGTTATATTTACCGCAAGTTGAAGAAGCAATCGAAGAATCAGCTACCGTCGATACTTGCTGTTGGATATAAATATCCCTGGACCGGTTTCGGCATAACGCCATCATCAGCAGGCGGGGCAACACTCGAGCTCTCAACTAATAAAGTTAAATCAGAGGGCTCTACTAATAAAGTAATCTTCAGAGGGCTCGTCGTGCTCATTGAGACTAGAAGTTAATCACTGATTTAACTTTATTAGTTGAGAGCTCGAGTGTTGCCCCGCCTGCTGATGATGGCGTTATGCCGAAACCGGTCCAGGGATATTTATATCCAACAGCAAGTATCGACGGTAGCTGATCTTCGATTATTGTAAAGGTATTTATTGTATTTCAAAAAATCGGGTGAGGTTATTTCCCTTAGTTATTTTCTTAATAATTTTCCTAATTTTCCTAATAACTTCGGACTCGCCTTGCTCACTACACTTCACTAAACTATTAGAATATGTTTGGGAAATTCGAAAATTGATTTGGTGAAAATCGATGTTAAATCGATAGTAAATCACACGGCTAAAATCATTTGACAGCCCGCCAAAATCTCAATGTTTTCAACCCCATTTATTTTTAAAAAACATCCCTTTTTTTGAGTAACAAAAAAATCCCTATTCTGTAAGTCAGGTTATGTTTTGAGTTCTATCATTTGATATGATTTTATATCGTATTTTTTATTTTTAAGAATTATTTATTTTATTTTTAAGTATAAACTGTTGTATCTTATAAATTTACCAATTAATTGTTGCTTTAACTTTGTTCAAATGTATGAATTAAGTGGAGTTAAAGTTGTCAATTACGTAATGCAAAATGAGGAAGAAAAAGTGACGTGAGGATTCAAATTTTTAAAACCAGTGCCTTTTTATGATTTTATTTACGAAAAAAGTAATTTTTTGTACCGATGTTTTGGCATTAGGTGGTCGGGGAAGGGGTGTGGTCGATATGAACCAATAGAATTCTTTCTTTCACAGATTTTTGGCGCACTGTCAACTGATTTTAGCCGTGTGATATGCCATAGGTGAAATAATAGTTTGATTTTATAACATATAGATTTTTAGGTCTCCAAGCTACGTCACAACTCCCCTTGGACATGCGGGAATGTGGGCGTGTCCATATATACTGTGTCCTAACTTTTCTAATGAAACAATCAATTAAATTTGAGCATTGAAATAATCAAATAATCTTAGATATTACTTATAGCAAGCTTTGAGTAGTCACAACTTTTTAAAGACAAGTGGAGTGAGTTTAAATTTTTTCCTGACATGAAAACAACAAGTTCCTTTACCCCTTTTTAATCAATTTCTCCAATATTATTAATTTCTTTATTTCTGTTCTAGGTGAGTTCCATAATTTTCGCCAAAACTTCGATAAAGGTAATTCATTACTCACTTACGTTATTCCAATTTTCTTAGAAAAACTTAAATTCTTGTTAATTACAGTAAATGATTTTGATTTTTTTATACCGAGCTTATAATATTTACAAAAAGTAAAATACAAAGGCATATAATAATGAATTTTAGGCTAAAGTGTTAAAGACATGCTGAAATTGCATATTTATTTTTGTATACGTTTTTTAAAAAATTGTAAAAAATAGAGTACGGGGTACCTCGTAACTTTTACTCATTACATCAGATTCGCTACGCTCATCCTTCCTGCTTCGGAATCGCTTCGCTCGTCCTCAGATTTACAGTTCGCCAAATTTTTACAGCAACAAGCCTTCAGTCTCACATAGGTCATCTTTAGATAGTAAATACATCCGTATCATTCTCAGTGGTCACTGGTCACCCATTCAGCACTGAACACGCTCAATGCGTCTTAATTCTTATGATCCAACAAAAATCATAGACATACTTGTCGTATTAAAACCAAACTTAGTACACTTATTTATTAAGTAATAGTATAAACTTGTACTTAATTTTAACTATGTTAGACTATTTCCTAGGTTTTAATAATTTTTTAAAAAAAACGTAGACAAGTCATTCAATAAAAGTTGAACTAATGCTGATAACATTATGAAACTTAGCAAGTATGTTAGTCTTATACATAGTCACATGCGTCATCATTTTTCCGCGATTTATGATTTTTCGAAATTATCGCTGAGTCATTATTGCTAGTTAATGACGTTATAAAAAAATATTTTTCGAATAGCACATCTACAGCGGTTGTCTGAATTTTTGTACAATGTTTCAACTCTCAAGGATAAATACACTAGGCGCTACGATAATAACTGACACACACACACACACATAAAGACAGACAACTTTGAGAAAATCACTCAGGAGGCCTTAAAACCGCCTTTAACGGATAATTCTGGTTTCATCCCGGTTTCGGATTTCTTGCAAACACAATACTTTTCCTATATACCTACGGTATAAATGAGGCAAAGTAAAAATCAGAAAATAATCCAATTATCTTAAAATTATAAGTATGTACTTTTACGTAATAATAAATAAGTACACCATGTTTCGTTTTAATATGACAAGTATATTCATGATTTTTCTGTGGGTCATAAAAGTTAAGCACTATCGAGCGTGGTCAGTGCTTGGATAGGTGGCTCCTGAAAATGAAACTAATCTTTTTACTATCTATTAATACTCTTTATAATATCTATTTATACTATATACGCGAAGCGAGTCCGAAACTGGGAGGATGAGGGTAGCGAATCTGATGTAAGGAGAAAAAGTTCCGAGGTACCCTGTACCCGATATTTTGATTATGCAATGCTTTTTCTTTTTTAAGGAAATAGGATAGCAAAAAAAATCTCAAAAAATGTTTGTTTTGAAAAAAATAGTTATTTATGCAACAAGGGATGAAAGTAAGTTTTACAGCTCAAGTTAAAGTTTCGTCCCAAGGCAGCGCCGAAGGAGGAAACTTCATTAGCTCACGAGGCCGGCAGGCCGAGGGAGATAAACTAGTTAGCTCCCGAGGCCGAGGGAGTTAACTAACATTTTGGCTCCCGAGGCTTGACGAGGGAGATAATACGAGAGCTATCCCTTGTTGCATATTAAATTTTATCTACGACTAGAGAACTAATACTAACAACTATTAATATATTCTTCAGCTCCTTAATTGTTATTGTGTTAGTTTAGTTTATTCTTACCATGTCAATTACTCTGATTAAGAGAGAATAAAGCCACTATCTTCACATTATTTTATTGTAAGCTGTCAATAGAATAATGTGTAATACTATATTTGTAATTTTAACATTAGCGTGTGTATATTGTGTATTCTACCCTTAGTACCAACATAACACCAAAAAAAATCCTAAAAATTTCCTAAAATTCCAAAAAAGTTTACTAAAAAATTCTGTCAAGTTGGCAACACTTTCACTTTTCCTCCCTAGGGAGTAAAAGTACATTTACAGTGTGAGATAACAAGACTGTAAGTAGAACTTACAATACAAGGAGTAGATAAAAGGTGTTAAATGATGTTTAAAAACTTTTCTGAATAGAAACACGCCTGGACAATATCCGTAGCTGGCTCAGTTCTAGTTTTAGATATTTAAAGTACACTTTCCTTGTAAACACGCTAACTTAAACAGCAATTTTATATTCATCTATTATTTTACCACCTATCGTTCTATGTTTTGCCGCTTGTTTTATTAAATGTTAAGATTTTTAAGAAGAAATTTTATTAGAAGATAAATTAACTGAAAATACATATTTCACTTTAACTACGTAATTATAACGTTTTATATAAAAGGTTCCTAACATCGAAAATTTGAAGGATAATAATAGAAAATAAGATAAATTAAAAAGATTTGTAGATGTGGATGTATTTTATGTTAGCTATCTAGCTGGAAACATTGTATAAGCAATATAACAATGTATAAATAAGGATATGAAAGTGTTAAGGAAACACAAGACTTTGTAAAGCAGGTCTAATTTTCTATATTAAATTTCTCTTCGCTGAATCATGTCTTTCAAAACAAGCTCGAGAGAATAGGGATTTTAATTTTGAGAATGCATGTATGTAAAGGTAATAGAAAACAATATAAATTTAGTGTTGAATATTTGAAGTGAGGAATAGATGGATAGTGTAATGCGTGATAAATGAGGATTAGTGACGTCATTAGAGAAGAAAATTTTACCAATAGAATGCAGCCTTTTAAGCCTTACAGGCTTTAATTATAATACTATTATTATAATTTCATAAGCTACTTCAAATAATTTTATTCAGCTGAATTTTTTGCTCCCGATAGTTATCCGCATAGTTTCGGTGTGATTTCGTTTCGTCGACAAATGATTTCGTAATGCTTTGTCGACGCAACGATTTGTCGACGGTAAGAACCGGGTTGTTGCGACTACATATCATTCCTTCGACAAATTGTTTCGTCGAAAAATAACTTATTGACACAATAATTTGTCGACGCAACAACCCGATTCGTTTGGTCGACAAATCATTCCGTCGACAAACTCAAATTATTTGTCGATGGCACGATTTGTCAACGCTATGATACGGAGCCATAGCGTTCCTGTTTAAAAAATTATTTCATGTATTGATTTTGTTCTATAATTTCTTTCTAGTTTTCTCCCTTCCTCTTCCTCCCTCTACATTCCTTTTCCTTCATCTCCTTTTAGCGAATTTCCTTTGAAAATTCGCCTAATGGGATAGGCGTCATGGCGGAATTCGAACCTCGGACCACGACACAAATCCGTTTCAGAGGTCCCTTATGACGAAAAAATACTTTTTTTGAAACTTTACATATTATATATATATATATATGTATATATATATATATATATATATATATATTATATATATATATTATTATATATATATATATATATATATATATATATGTATTTCTAGACACTTTCTTGTAAACACTCTATCTTTCGAACGGATTAATATTTTTTAACCAAACTTGGTAAAAAATCAACCTTTGGGAGGACACGAACCCTATTGAAAAACCAGGTTTTTGTGACGTCATTAACCCGGTTTGCTGAGTCAGCGAAATTTTCAAAAAATTGGCAAAATTCAGGGTTAATATTTTTTTGCCGCAAAAAAAGGTCAATATTTATGTTTTTTGAGACGCTGAATCGAATGAAACCGGTCCGAAGTCGATACGACCACTATAAGTGACCTAAAAAATCGAAAAAAACCATTCTAAATTCCCGAAAACCAAAATTTAGGTCGATAAAAAATAAATTTCGAGTAGGGTGTCGTTTTCAATGTATTTTGGGCCCCTGAGATGAATGCCTGTGGTCCGGAGTCAATACAACCACTCAAACTCAGGGTACCTGGGTTCACATCCTGGAAGGGTCGATCATTTTTTATCGTTTTTTACCTAATATAAGTTTACAACTAGGAAATAATTCTGGCGCGGTGGTCCGCATGTCGGGCGAATTTCCTTTGATGCGTGTTTCCGTGCTTTTTATATAAGTTTACAACTACTAAATAAATAATTCCGGCGCGGTGGTCCGCTGTCGGGCGAATTTCATTTAGAATACGTGTTTCCGTGCTAAACAACCATTTTCTTGCTTATGCAAGAACCATGCCCATTGCGTGTTCCGGTTCATGCTTTAGAACCTAAGCAGTTACTCAATTGTCAAGCACTGCTCGTAACTCATTTTGTCTGTATTTTCCAAAGGAAATGCGCTAAAACCTTTATAGATAACTGACTAAGCTTAAAGATAAGTAACTAAGCTTTAAAATAGTGCAAATAATAGAGCGTAATTCTAATTTTAGAGGCATAGTTTTGTGCAACCAACTGGATAGTTATGCGCATTTCCTTTGGAAAATACAGACAAAATGAGTTACGAGCAGTGCTTGACAATTGAGTAACTGCTTAGGTTCTAAAGCATGAACCGGAACCACGCAATGGGCATGGTTCTTGCATAAGCAAGAAAATGGTTGTTTAGCACGGAAACACGTATTCTAAATGAAATTCGCCCGACAGCGGACCACCGCGCCGGAATTATTTATTTAGTAGTTGTAAACTTATATAAAAAGCACGGAAACACGCATCAAAGGAAATTCGCCCGACATGCGGACCACCGCGCCAGAATTATTATCTTCCTTCTTCTCTTTTCCTCATTGATAACCTATATATCAGACTATTCCCAAGATACCACTGTTCTAGACAGCTCGACCTCAACTATTTATATTTTTTCCCCGAGAACCTGCTTTTGATAACCTCCATCCTCCATTATTTTTTTCTTAAACATTCTATTTATGCTTTTTATGATCGGTTTGTTCATTGAAAATGTTAGTTGATACGAATTACATTGCATATCTACAATCACACTTTACATAGCACTCATACAAGCATATCACGTTTCACTTTCTTATGATGTGAATAAAGAATTATATATATAGCTATAAACTGGTATCTTTATTGCGTCAATTACATTGAATCATTGACGCACTAAGCCTGAAGCACTATGCCTGCAAATTTTCTTCAGGAGTAGGTTTAGCGCGTCAATATAAAACTACCTTCACTCACACTAATACAAGCACTCACACTATTAAACTGCAGGCATACTGCATCAATTTGTACATACATCGTTATCTTTTTGCATGTGCTTATTGCATCTGAGCAATAAACTGCAATGTTAACATTAGAGTAGGATATTGCGTCTCGACAAACATGTTATCTTTTGTGAACGAAGCGTAAGTGAGTTCTTACATTTCAGGAGATATGGGAACGGCCGGTTTGTTTGGAGTGTGTTTGTCGTGGTTTGTGTCGTTTGTTGTGTTAGTTGTGATTTCTTTAGTAAGTTTGTGTTATGGAAACTAAAATATTGCTACACGGCTCGCAAACTGATCTGAGTTATATATCTTCGCTACTGGTTGTATCTGTTGGGAATGTAAGTATTTGTTGCCCTCTGGGTGAGTGCAGTAATAGGTGATTATTAAGCTAGATGTAAAAGATAA
>JACMZG010001914.1:4293410-4500409 GCA_018340805.1 Microvelia longipes | reverse complement strand
AGGTATCAGTAGCAAAATAATTATCAAAATCTATTTTTTTTGAGCATTCCAAGTCTGGGACACTTGATATGGATTGACCCAATAATAATCGATGTATTTTATCATTTTAATTATAATATTTTAACAATATTATAATTATATTTATGCTATTTTAAATAAGTAAAACGAAACATTAGTAGTAATTTTGTGTTTTAAAATGTTTTGTGAACATAATAAACTATCAGTGATAAATTTTCAGTGCTTGTTGTTCATCTTTGAATGCCTTTAATGTATAAAATGATTACATTGAATTAAAGGATATTATTCTTTTTAATAATATGTAATAACTTTCGTGAAAAAACCATTTGAGAAATCTCAGCACAGTATACTGCACTACTGCAATACACTAGCCTGAGCGGTGAGTCTAGTTTGGCTAAATGAACTGGGCACACAGCGGACTACTCATAAGTGCCACCATGTACGGAGGATGTGCTTCCTAGATGATTGGATGTGTCAAAACTCTGGGGTAAATCAGTTGAGTGAGATTTGAGAGAGACCGTTTTTACGGGTTTAAACGCAAAAAAAGGCATCGTTACCTTTTAAGAACTCGCCATACGTCCTTGCTTTTCGTGCAAAATTGACAAAAGCTTTCCCATCTTCACCATTTAAATTCTGTATTATCTGATGTTTTGATAACTGATGCTGGCCCAACCTAGTACATTCACCTGTATTTACCTAAACTTTACATTTATGTAAAAAACAAAATGTGTCATATTTATATTCTCACACTTATTTCCTATGTAATATAAGTGTCATCTCTATATGCTTACATCTATTTGCTATTATATATTAGTGTCATCTCTATATGCTTACATCTATTTCCTATGAAGTGTCAGCTCTATATGCTTACATCTATTTGCTATATATATAGTGTCATCTCTATATGCTTACATCTATTTCCTATGAAATATAAGTGTCATCTCTATATGCTTACATCTATTTGCTATTATATATTAGTGTCATCTCTATATGATTACATCTATTTGCTATTATATATTAGTGTCATCTCTATATGCTTACATCTATTTCCTATGAAATATAAGTGTCATCTCTATATGCTTAAATCTATTTCCTATGAAATATAAGTGCCATCTCTATATGCTTACATCTTATTATGTATTTACAATAGTTACATAACATTAAACTTAAGTAAATTCAATAAATTGAAAATCAATTAGAAATCAAAATTCAACTGAGTATATTTTCTGTCAGAACAAAATGTAAACATAAGAAAACAGTGTCGTCAATAAAATAAAAAAACTAAATAAACATGACAACATTTCCCCCCCTTAAAAAATTAGGGAGAATATCTCTGTGGTGCTCTTGGCTTCCTAGCGGATCGTCTTAGAGGTCCTTGTACATTAGCGGTAGGATTGTTGTTCAATAGAGGGTCCGAGACCAGAGTAGGCTGTACTCTGGTCTCGGACTCACGGCTGCTCAGTTCTTTGGAGCTGATCAACATGTCTTCTATGGAAAGACCCCTCTACTTCTACCGTGTAGTGCAGCTGGCCATCTCGACTGACGATTTTTCCTAAGATCCATTTCTGATTAGGTCTATTATATTGTCTTACCACTACTGTTTCGCCTACTTTAAAAACTCTATCTTGTAGGCAAAGATTATCTTTATACTGTTTGTATTTAACAGTAGATCCCACGTCAGGTCTCATGCAGGTCAATCTGGTTCGGAGTTCTCGCTTTAAGAATAGTTGAGCTGGGCTTACTCCTGTAGTCATATTAGGGGCCCTTCGATACGCTAGTAGGAATGTTTGGAGCTTGTCAACATTGTTCCTGGGGAATCTTTTAGCGCTTTTAAGGTTTGTTTTAATGAGCCCACACACCTCTCTGCTGACCATTAGACGAAGGATGAAAAGGTGCACACGTAATATGTCTAATGCTATTCATTTTCAGAAAATCAGCAAACTCCTAACTAGTGAAAGCCGATCCATTGTCGCTGACCAAAATCTCTGAAAGTCCGTACCTTGCAAACAATTCTTTGAGCTTCCTGATAGTGGTTATCGTAGATGTTGAATTTACTAAGAATACTTCCATCCATTTGGAATATGCATCGGCTACTACCAGAAATGTGGAACCGCAAAAAGGACCAGCAAAGTCGACATGGATCCGTTCCCACTGTTTTAGAGGATATTCTTAATGATGAACTTCTGAATTCGTAGGATTCCTCTGATTTTCTAAGCAGCTTTTACAGCTTCTAGTCATGCTTTCTATCTCTGCATCCATCTTTGGCCAATATATTAATGAACGCGAAAGCCCTTTCATCTTAACCACCCCAAAATGACATAAATGAAGTTCGTGCAACATTGCTTTTCTAAACTTTGAGGGCACATACAACCGGCTTCCTTGAAATATACATCCACTTTCTAAGGTGTACGAAGATAACTGCCCTCCTAGTTTAAGCTCATTGTACAATTTTTTCATTTCCAGGTCTTTTTGCGTTTCCTCGGCTACTTCTTTAGGTGAAATAGGTAGGGTGTCCATTTGTGATATTAAGTACAGTCCTAGATCATCCTGCCTGTATATTTCTTCTGACTTAAGAGGCAATCTAGACAATCTTCCATGATTGTCAGTTTTACGGTACCGAATATCGAACAGGAACCCTTGAAGAAACATTGCGTAGCGTAACAACCGGGCTGCGCTTAAACAGGGAAGTCCAGTTTTATTTCCAAAAATATGGACTAATGGCTGATGGTCTGTATATAGAATAAAACGTTGGCTAACGCTTCTTTGTCTAATTGAGAATATTTTTTTTGAGTTGGCGATAGTGTATTTGAAGCATAGGCTATGGGTCGTTCCTTACCATCCGGATACTGGTGTGATAACACGGCACCCATACCTACCGGAGACGCGTCTACAGCTAGAATTAGAGGCAACATCGGATCATAATGAGCTAAAATTTTAGAAGAAGTTAATTCTAATTTGATATTATTAAAAGCTTCTTCGCACTTTTTATTCCAAATGAAGGGTATGTCTTTTTTAGTCAATTCGTTTAGAGGGTATGCGACTGTTGAAAGGTGCGGGAAAAAACGCCTATAAAACGTAACCATCCCCAAGAACGCTTTAACCTCTTTAACGTTTTTAGGCTGGGGAATGTCCTGTAATGCTTTTATTTTTCTGCTGTCGTATGAATCCCGTTTCGATCAATTTTGAATCCCAGATAGATGACTTCACTTTTAAAAAAATCGCTTTTGGCCTTATTGACTCTTAAATTAGCTGTAGACAGTCTTTTAAGAACGGTTTCAAGCCGGTCCATGTGTTCTTTTCTTGTTTTCCCCGTTATAGCAATATCATCAAAAAACACACACACTCCAGGAATATTCCCTAGCAACGAGTCCGTATATCTTTGCCACTCGGAGGGCGCTGAACTTATCCCAAACATTAATCTGTTGCACTTGTACAGTCCTTTATGGGTGTTAATTGTAAGAAGTTTAGTGCTATCTTCTGTTAACCTCATGTGTAGGTACGCTGTACTTAAGTCCAATCGCGTAAACTGTTCACCCCCGTTCAGTTTAGCAAATAATTCTTCTGTTCTTGGCAAAGGATATTGCGTTACGTGTATGTACGGATTCAGTGTTACACTATAGTTGGCGCATAGACGAATTTTCCCATTGGGCTTAACGACTGGCACTACCGGGGTTGCCCAATCTGAAAAAGAAACTTTAGAAATTACTTTTGTCCTTTCCAGATGGTCAATTTCTTCGTCTATTCTTGTTTTTAAAGCAAGAGGGACTGGTCTAGCTTTTCTGAAAATTGGTTTTGCGTCAGGTTTTAAATGTATTTGACACTCGTAATCGTTAATTTCTCCTAAATTTTCCTCAAATACTTTTGGATACTTGGCTAGAAGTTCGTCCAGTTCCTTGTTAGATATTTGAGCCTTAACTGTTAAGTCATTTCCGAGTGAGTAAATAGAAGGTAATTTCATGTCAAGTTTAAATATCCAATCTCTGCCAAGTATGGTGGGTAAGTTATTTTCAACAATAAAGAGTTTTAATCTTCGCACCGTGTATTTGTACTTTACTGTTACCCAGGCCACACCTAGAGGCTTAACTGTTTCTTGACTGTAGCTTTTAAAAATTACAGACGTTTGTTCGTAGTTTATCTTAGAAATTTTCCTGAAATTGTGCAACCCCATGACCGAGTAAACCGCTCCAGTATCCATCTCCATCTTGGCAGGAGCCCCATCAATCGTTAAACCAATCATAATAGGTTTTTTAAAATGCTCACTGTCAGATTTTTTACTAGAGTCTACAACTTTTCTTATATGCATAGGTATGGTTTCTTCTACTCCCTCGTAATATATATCTTCTGCAGAGTCTTGTCGTGAAGACGACCTCGCAAGCGATTCATGTGACCCCTGACTTGTTCTCAACATCTGTTTTTCCTTGCTTTTTTTTGTTTGTTCCTGCTACTGTTTTTCTTAACTCTACAAACAGCTTCAACGTGATTTTTTTTCTTGCAAAAGGTGCATTTTAACCCCTTTCTGTACAATCCCTTACTGTATGGGGACCCCCACATCGATAGCATATCACAGAGTTTTTATTTTGCTCATAGTGTTGAGGTGAAGAAGTCTTAACTTGGTTGCATGAAGAGGTAGTATTTTGAGGTTGAGCACTCTCAGCCAGCATATTAAACGGTTTATGCGAACGTAAAAGTTGTTCTGAGCTCGCATTAGCACGTTCCATTGCTGTGGCTATCTCTATTGTTTTGTCTAGAGGTATATTGTCTTCTTCGAATAGACGATCTAACACAGCTTTTGAACGTAATCCGCCTACAAAGACATCCCTTAGTACCGTAGACAGCATATTTTCTGGATACTTGCAGAAAGAAGCAAGTTTTCGAAGTTCCGACAAGTAAACCGATAAGCTCTCCCCTTCCCGTTGTTTCCGGTTCACCAAAGCATATCGACTGGGAATTATTAACGGACGAGGTTGTAAATGTGTTATGAGAACCTCTTTTAATTCCTCAAAAGTCTTTTGCTTATATGTCTCAGGGTATAAGAGACTTTTTAAAAGAGTAAACTTGTCTGGACTTAATACTGAAACTAACGTTTGGCCCGGAGGCTTTCATTAACATTTTGGACGTCGAGATATGCAGTAAACCGTTCTAAATAAGTCTCAAAAGTTTCTAGTGTCTCATCAAATTTATCGAAGGAAAGTCCCGGCACACCTCTGCTTGCACCGGGATTGGAAGGAACAATATCGTTCTGCCTAGCAGAGCTGTTAGCATTTTCTAGTAAACACGTAACCGCAGCTTGAAGGCTTTTATTTTGTTCCAAAATAGCTTTTAGGAAATCTGTTGTCTCAGATTCCTCTTGATATTGTCTGTTTTTCGTATTATTAATACTTGCTAATACTTACAGAAAATTGGTGATTTTCGCATAATATCAAGATCTCAAGGCAACAGAATCCTGTCCGCAGCGCCACTATTATGTATTTACAATAGTTACATAACATTAAACTTAAGTAAATTCAATAATTGAAAATCAATTAGAAATCAAAATTCAACTGAGTATATTTTCTGTCAGAACAAAATGTAAACATAAGAAAACAGTGTCGTCAATAAAATAAAATAAACTAAATAAACATGACCCATCTATTTCCTATGAAATATAAGTGTGATCTCTATATGCTTACATCTATTTGTTATTATATATTAGTGTCATCTCTATATGCTTATATCTATTTGCAATTATACAGGGTGGTACATTTCATATACATCACCTCGACTAACTCAGCTTCTTCTAATGGAGCAATCGCCGTTAAATTGGTATCTACCTCAATCATATTTGAGCATACTTTGATAAGACCTTTTCTGCACTAAAAACAACAATTTGTTACCAATATCACATTTTTGCTAGGGCACTTAACCGTCACTTTTAAAAGTTGATTCATCAGTCCACAACACTTGCCTATCAAAAAATGAAGAGGTTTGGAACATAATTTCTTCGGCCCATCGGCACAACTCTGTCCTTCTCATAATCCTGAGCAGTCAGGCTTGATGTAAATTGATCTTTAACGGCTGAAAACGGTTGTCCCGCGAGATCCGTAAATCCATAGCATGGTTGGTACCACACACCTGGACAATTTTGCGAACACTAGCGTTTGGATGAACATCAATGTAGGTCAGCACAGTAATAATGAGTTGTTCAGTTCTCACTGGGCGTGGCCTATTGTCGTTTCTATGAGCAGCGAAATCACCATGATCTCCCCCCTGAAATGAAGCCCGCTAGAAAATCTGATAGTGAGGATGACACTTCCCAGGATACATCTCCCGATACAGCCGAGCAGCAGCCCTGGCACATCTCCTTGCTCCTCTAAAAATCTTTAGCACATCACAATACTCTTCATTGGTGTACATTATTACCCAAAAAGTTTATAAAAAAACTACGGTAGTAGATAAGAAAAAGGTTTAATTAGAGAAAACGAAATCAATCACAAGAAAACACTTCTTCAACGAAAACCGATAAAGGGATGAATAATTTTTCTTTGAATTATTAAATTCAATAATATTTGTATTATTGTTTTTAATGTAATAAATGGAAGGGATATTGCTAACGGCTTAAAGATAAACTAATAAATAGATATACAATTTATGTTCATTTATTTTTTTCAGTAGCAAATGTTGCAATAGGAATAAAAGAGACTGTTATCTAATAATATTACTTTGTTTTTCTTAATAAATTAGCTAAATTAAACATCAACATTAGTTACAAATAGTAACATAAATAACAAGTTATAAACAACTAAAATTATTAAATCAAATAATTTTTACATAAAATAGCCTGGAAAGCAATATTGGTTGAGTAAAAAGACACAGTTGTAGTGTTAAGTCAAAACATTAAAAAAAATACTTTGCTAGTGAAACAAACAACAACAAAAAACATAAAAATGAATTATAATAAATATTTGTAATAAAATTACATGTTTTGTTACTATAAATTATTTTATAAGTATTTCAACTACTTGTGTATATCAAACAATAGCTCTGTCGAAAAATTCTGGAATTTCAAACATCGGTATAATAAAAATAAAAGAACTAAAATTTTATAATTTAAAACAATACAATTATGAATCATTTTACAATATTTTTTATACAAAAAAAAATAATTATTCAGTACTTTATTAAATAAATTAATTTACATTAAAAAAAAATATTCAATAGCCGTATAAGCTATAGCTTGTGCACGGCTAAAATAAGTAAATATTGTTAAGAATGAATTGCAGTTTCAAAAAAGGAACCAGGAAGGATACTTTAAGGTTTAATTACAGACAGATACCAATTTTCAGTGATTAGAAGCTGAGTTAGTCGAGGTGATGAATTCTGGTGTACCAAATTTCGGAAATCAAAAATAAGTAAAAGTACTTGTGTATGTCAAACGATAGCTCTATAAAAATTGCCGGAATTTTGTAGTATGGTACCAAATTGTTTTGTTTGTAGTGTACTTTTAGAAAAAGTCCATATCATGGTATGTTCTATTTAAAATTCAAAAGTTATCGACAAAAACACAAATAGGCAATCTGATTACCATACTTGCAAGACGATTACCAAAATATGATTGCTTATTTAAACTCCTGGTAGTCGATTTAGTGGGGGTAGGTACCAATTTTACGCCGATTCCTCTATAAGAAGCTGAGTTAGTCGGGGTGATGTATTCTGGTGTACCAAATTTCGGAAATCAAAAATAAGTAAAAGTACTTGTGTATGTCAAACGATAGCTCTATAAAAATTGCCGGAATTTTGTAGTATGGGTACCAAATTGTTTTGTTTGTAGTGTACTTTTAGAAAAAGTCCATATCATGGTATGCTCCTTTTTAAATTTTAAAGTTATCGACAAAAACACAAATAGGCAATCTGATTACCATACTTGCAAGACGATTACCAAAAATATGATTGCTTATTTAAACTCCTGGTAGTCGATTTAGTGGGGGTAGGTACCAATTTTACGCCGATTCCTTTATAAGAAGCTGAGTTAGTCGGGGTGATGTATTCTGGTGTACCAAATTTCGGAATTCAAAAATAAGTAAAAGTACTTGTGTATGTCAAACGATAGCTCTATAAAAATTGCCGGAATTTTGTAGTATGGGTACCAAATTGTTTTGTTTGTAGTGTACTTTTAGAAAAAGTCCATATCATGGTAAGTTACAGTTTGAAATTCAAAAGTTATCAACTAAAAACACAAATAGGCAATCTGATTACCATACTTGCAAGACGATTACCAAAAAAATGATTTTATTTAAACTCCTGGCAGTCGATTTAGTGGGTAGATTACGGCGCGGCCTCCATTAGAAGCTGAGTTAGTCGGGGTGATGTATATGAAACGTTCCATTCTGTGTATTAGTGTCATATCTATATGCTTACACCTATTTGCTATGCATATTGGCACGTTGACGTAATAAGACTACTCTTTTATAATTGAGGCAATAACCCTACTCTTGTGATCTAGGTGCAGGTTTATTGCGTCGAAGCAATAAGCACATGCGAATAAGTAAGATGTATGGAGTATATTTTTTGGTATTCATACAGACTTAATGCGTCGACGCAATAAACCTACTCTTAAGAAATTGATGCACTAAGCCTACTATAATCGATATATATATATATATATATATATATATATATATATATATATATATATATATATATATATATATATATATATATATATATATATATGATTAATAGTTGTATTTTTAATTTGCAAAATATTCTATCTAAATTTAAATAATTTAGATTCACCTTTAGATATAACATTCATAAGCATCTCTATACGAGGCAGGCTTTAAAAGATATACTCGTCCCATTTCAACTTAATTGATTATTTTTAGATTTTTACTTTCCTCATTTATACCGTAGGTATATAGAAAAGTATTGTGTTTGGAAAAAAATCCGAAACCGGAATTATCCGTTTCAGGTGTTTTAAAGACCTCCTGAGTGGATTTTTCAAAGTTGTCTGTCTGTGTGTGTGTTTGCCTGTTATCATCGTAGCTTCTAGTGTATTTCTGCCAGGGAGTTGAAACTTTGTATAAAAATCAGTCTACTGCTGCAGTTATGCTATTCGGAAAATCATTTTTTTATGTCGCTGTTAACATGCAATAATGACTCAGCAAAAATATCCAAAAATCGTAAAACCCGTAAAAATTATACGATCTGATTGAAATTTGGCACGAATGTAACCATGAATAAGACCAACATGTTTGCTAAGTTTTATTTTATTATCAGCATTATTTTACATTTTATCAAATGACTTGTGTGCGTTTTTAAAAAAATTGCAAAAAATCAGAAAATGATTTAATCGAGTTGAAATTTTATATTAGAGTATACAATTATGTAAGAAATAAGAGCTTAAAGTTTCGTTTCAATACGTCGAGTATATCCATGATTTTTGTAGGATCATAAAACTCAAGTAGCATTGAGTTTTATCAAGTATAATAACTGACGTCTTAACAACCTCGACAACGGAGACAGCTATTTATACCACCTGCCTCAACCCCTATCCATGATCTTAATCTCTTAAGCTTATTTTCCCTTTAGAAATCCGCTAAAAGATTCTGTTATCAGAATTAGAATGGAATAGGGTTTTGCTTTATATGCTTTAAAGAGCGATGCCAGTTATGTTTGCTGTCCATATTTTGGTTAGACCTGTATCAGTTTCAGTTGGTGCATCACGTGTTTATAGTGTTCTAACCGTTTGTTAGTAACTATTTTAAGTCCCTACTAAGTAAGATACTTAGTAGGTTACTTAGTAAGGTTTAAGAATGTGGAAATCTCTCTCCCCCTCTAATATACTAGAATTAGGTTCTCAGGATCACTTATGCAAGGAAGATGGTTAAGACATCTTTAACTCAATTACCATTTAGCGCAGAGGACGCGTGTTTAGTAAAACATAAAAAGGCTTACTTCAGGCTTTGGTAAGAAGACTATGCTTCTTTCTTTGTCCTAAAGGAAACGTAGAGTAGAAGGCAAATAAGTAGACAAAGAGCAGTAAGGAAAAGAGAAACTGTTGTAAGACTCAGGTGCTCCTTCTCCTCTTCTCTTTGCCTTACCCTTTTTCACCCTCATATTATTCCGCATAATAATTTACAAACATAAACGCATTTTCATCTGTTATTCAACCTCACGTTTGCGTAACAATATTATACATTTTGATGTTCCAGAGATATGAAACTTGTATGAATGTCTTTATATTTAGTTCTCAGTGCCGTTTTTTGTTTATATCGTTCCTTTCTTCGTTCTTTTTTTTCCTCTTCGTATGTTTTCTGTAAAAATTTTATCTTTCTTAAAACAAGTACCGGTAGCTCAGTAGTAAAGTGCTTGCCTTCAAAGGTTCTATTCCAGCCTGAGAAAAACCTTATATTATAAGGCTAGCCATCCCGGCTTGGTTTTACATGGTTTCCTTTGGGGCTGTTTATAATGAGACAATTCTGGATCCACGTTTGCATGTAAACACAATGTTTTTTCATCTTGTTACAGATGCGAAAAGATTCTGAACTTGACTAGATGAATTGGTTAGATTGGTAATATCTATTTGCTGGCATGCTAGATGAAACCTATAAGATTAGAATAGTTAGTAGGACTAGAGGAAATTAGAAAAAATGTGAATTACAAGCACCGAGGTCTTCCCTGGTGGATTGTGTTCTCAAGAGAAGAAAAATATAATATAAAGAATATATAATATATATATATATATATATATATATATTATATATATATTATATATATATATATATATATATATATATATATATTATATTTATATAAACAAAAGAACGTATGTATGTGCAAGATTTTGTGTCCTAGACGCTTCAGGATAAAACATGTGAACGCTTTCTTGGATCGAAATGTATCTTAGTACATAAATTGACCTTGTTAATGTTCTGCTTACTACTGCTTATAAAAAATGTGTGAAGTCAAAAATAAAGAAACAAAATTTCACAAAGTTTCTTAGCCTGCTGATTTTATACACATGTACTACTTTTTATGATTAATTCATAAACGAAATTAAATTATATTATCAGCATCAGTTCTGGTTTTATCAATTGACAAATAAGTTAACAAATCGCGTTTTTTGACTAATACATCTGAAAATATGTATATCGTAGAAGCAACCTTCTTATATTAACTACTAATTTGACTAAATGATATAACACATCAACCCCGTGGCCGCATAGCGGCCACAGGAAGACGCAGGGCCGCAAATTGGCCTTTAGCACTGAGGCCGTGTTGCGGCCAAGAGGCCGAAGCATTTTTTGTTTATTCTAAGAAAGAGTGAAGCGACTACGAAGTAATAAGGATGAGAAAAGGTCCCGAGGCACCCCATACCCGAATTTCCAAACATAAAATCAAAGTAGGGATCATGTCAATAACCAGTGGTTTGGAAAGTTAAAATTGATTTCTCTCATTAGAGAAAATAATAAAAAGTACGATAGAAAAGTTATAGGAAAGATAAATGGTATGGAAAGGTAGGCAGTGTGTTAATGACATTCCCAGGGTAAAATTAGTCAGGATCTGTTAGCATCTGTCATTTGACTCCTTGGTAATTCATAAACCCTCATCTTATTCAAGTGGCCCTACACTCTAAACTGTCCTACAGTCAACTATTTAATCATAAACTTTGGCTTATCATTTTAACTCTGAACAATCTAGGATATTTACAAAATAGTCATCTGTACGGATTGTTTAAACTTCATTAAAATCTATAATGCAGAGATATGATTAAGATTTGACTCACAATTGACAAGATACCAAACTTTTAGAACCACTTAACTAGAGAGACACATAATATATTTATAAAAAAATACAATATGAGGCTGCTTAATTACAATAAGTTGCTACATACACTACGCTGCATTCTGATCAATCATATACAAGACATTAATTAAACTAAATGTTGTCAACAGGTCCTAAAAAAATAGTTTAGATGAAACGCTCGACTAAAAAATGTGTATATCATGTTAAAAACCCCATTGTTGTCCTTCTTCAAAAATATCTATTCTGAAGGGATTCCTTCTACGGGTTTAAATATTACGTTTACTAAATTTGGTGGGATTCTGATAAAAATCGTGGTTTTGGTTTGGGGAATAAAAATAATAATAATGTAGTGTAAAGTCACTAGGTCAATAAGTCGACAAGGTAAATCGGTTGATAATCAAGCAAATCGGAGGTAAGGCTCGATTTTCATCTCCAATGACTGTACTATATAAATGTTTGAACTTTTTGACTTCTTTGATCTTGTAGGCAAAAAATCTTAAATTATCAAATAAATTTAATCAAAGAACAACTTAGTAAATTTTATTGATCCACTGCCTTTAAAATTATGCATACATAGCTCTTTGGTTAACCCTGTATGTCTTTTATCTACTTTGTGCTATCAAAGAAGTCATCCCAAAGAGCTGTTTAGAAGATACAATTCTCCTTTTCCGTTTAAAAAAAATCCTCCGTTGTGGTGATCTCTTTACTAGGTTAAAATCTCTTTGTACCTCTGATACAAAGCTATTGAAAAACATAAACTCATAAAATATCTGCTTAAACAGAAATCAGTTTTGGAAATTCATTTTAAAAATTTAAATACAATAAATATAAATAAAAGAATGAATAAAAATGTTGAATAAAAAAGTCTTCATTTTCATTTTGGATAGTGTTAATAAATTTAATGATAAATAAAAGTAGGTAAACATTTGATGATAATAAGCAAATCAGGTACGGAGTAATCAGGTAAGTCATGTTTACTAAAAACTTCAACTTGTATTACATCGGTCATGCTGTGCTCGACCTAATGTCTGAGGTGTTGCGACATCGGATGCGCACCATTCGTTCTCAGAGAATGTCATGCTTATCCAAATGTTTGGTGTTATTGGTAAGGTATCTTTTAATTGTTCATGACCACGTAAAATTGTTTAAGTAAGATCAACAATTCTCATCTTCTAGGAACGACGAATAGACCTCACCTGGTTTAGGCGCTATGTTTCAACTGCGTAGTGCACACGCACATATAAACTTACACAGTCAGAGACGACAATATGATAAAAACCTTTTGGAACGCCTTACATAAAAATGCGTGAAACGTAAAAGATTTCGGGTTTTAGGGTAAATACTTTTTTTTGTGTATATACAGGATGTAGGGAGGCGAAGGATGGAAAAATAATAATTAGAAAACAGTTTTAATAAGAATGGATATTTTAGACAGAGTTGAACTTTAAAAAGAAAATTAAAACTTTAACTGCAACACATTCAACAAGAGAAAGCTGAAACGCAAAGTATAAAATTAATATAAAATTAGATAACAGCCAAAGTTTTAACTCAATAAATGAAAGTTAAGTGAAAATTTATAATTAACTTTTACACCCCGCGTAAAAGTTAATAGAAGACTTTGTGTGTGTTTGTCTGTAAGTATGTTGCAAGTAAAAGCTAAGTTATGTTCATAGGTGGCATATGCTACTTTTACACTAGGCGTGTGAAATACTTTGAATAAAGACGTTAAGAATATCTTAGAGACAAAAGAGATGATTATAAAAGAGAATAATATTATCTGAGGCAATCAAAGAAGTTTGTAGTACTAACCTGTAAATAAGAAAATATCACATTAATTTAGAGTCAAACATAAACAATACTACAGATCAAACAGAACTATAAAGAAATGTTGCTTAACAATTGCTTATGTTTATTATTCCCTATAAGATTCCTTTCTTCAGGAAGAAAAGTCGTTTTCTTTATTCTTCCTTCGAGAGCCATCATCAGTGTCTGTAAAAATAGGTATAAAAACAAATAATTCGAATAACACATATAAAAAAAAATAATAGTCTGACTAAAGTTTAAATAAATAAAAATTACGACAATAACAATAAATAATACGGGCCTTCGGCCCGTAGCCGCTTCGCGGCCTCGGCGCTTCGCGCCTCGTCCGCTCCGCAGCGTCGGCCCACCGGGCCGCTTCGCGGCCCGGGAGCCTCCCTGTGGCCGCTTTGCGGCCACATTGTTGTTGTTTTGTATTATGTGTTGTTTCATTATTGTTCTTGTTACATGGCATTTTGCCATGTATCTAGCGAATTTTCACAGCCTCTCCACACAGGCCCGCTTCGCGGGCCTGTGTGGCTTTCTCACAAACTTGATTTTACTAATTGAGATTTTATTAATACTCTATTATTAATAGTATGCTATAATATTAAAATTAATAAACATTATAAACAAAAATATATTATTCATGATTTTTGTTTTTAAATAAAAATATACCGTTTCCGTCACTAAAGATTGTCTGATTGAGCTGAAACCGGTCGCAATGGTTTTAGAATGACTTCGACCATATAAAGACAACTTCAACACTTACTCACATTTATGATTGTTTATAAAATTTAAAGAAAAATGTCAAATTTTTTTTTGTAAACAAATTGTTTATTTGAGTAAAATCTTAAGGTTGAAAAAAATATATTCATGATTATTTAAAATAAAAATACCGTTTGCGTCACTTAAGATTGTCCGATTGAGCTGAAACTGGTCGCATTCGTTTTAGAATAACTTCGACCATATAAAGACTACTTCGATGTTCTTCCTTTTTACGGGTCTGCTTAGCTCGGCGTGGTTCAGTGGAAGCCATTTTTGCCCTGTCTCTCTGGGACAGTAGGCTTACCATGATGGAGCAAGAGGTAGAGGTCTCTCTTTTATACTATATCTTCACCCTCTAACACTACTGAACCCAACAGATATCGTACGATTCTTTGACCTAGACGTATACATATATACAAGATTATATATATATGTATACTAATTGCGCCATTTGTGATGGTTCGATTCAGCTGAAATTGGTCTTAATCGATTCATCTAGCCGTCTACCTAAATACTAGATACCTTGTTTTAAAGCCATTTTAAGTTTCAAAATTTTTTTTTTTTCATGACGTCATAACTTTGGTTGATGACGTCATAATGTTTTTATAAACAATAGGCCTCGTAACCTCCTCAACATCTCGCGATTTGCAAAGTTTCGTTTCAATTTGAGAACGCCTTCGAGAGTTATCGTTCGCCATACGAAAGGGTAGAAACTCTTACATACATATATATATATATATACATATATATATATATATATATATATATATATATATACATATATATATAAAACTTTTTTCGGACATATATTTTTGTTATCAGGAAGCCAATAGGAACCGATTCCACTCACTCCCACCCTCAACTTCTGTCATCCGAACAACCTCATAAGCGTCATTTTCATTATGAAAATTCGCTAAAAATTATAAAATGAATGATAATGAATGATAATGATGACAAATTGTAAAGTAAATTTCTTGCTCTATGTAATTTGTTGTCTTTCTCTTTTAATATTTTTTATTTTATTGTATATTTATTTATTTGTATTTGATTTATAGTATAACACATGGCTAATGTCAGTTGACAGCTCGCCAAAATCTCAATGCTTTCAACCCTCTTACTTTAACAAAAAAAATGTCAATTCTTGTTAACAAAAAAAATGTTAAAATATATATATATATATATATATTATATATATATAATATATATATATATATATATAATATATATATATATATATATATATATTGAAAAATTCTCTACCTATAAATTTTCCTAAATAAAGTATAATTGTGTGAAGGCTTGTATGTCAGGCGTAACTCCTGTTGTATTTACTCTACAAAGGTAAACCTTGGCACAAAAATAAACCTACGGCTCTGGTTATGATGCCTAAATATACAACAACAATAGTTACAAAGGGGAAAATCATACAACTGTCCTGTTTCCCCTCAAAAGATTGTATTTTTCCTGAGGCTATTGGTTTTTCATTACAAAGCATAATACTGGACGGTATAGAGGGTAGATAATGATACGGGTGTTTTCATTTACTACATTATGACCAGGGTTCTATAGAAACAATAATCTCTAAATAAGGGAATTTATTTAACGGGATCCATACAAAAAAATGTCAATACTTTTTCTTACAGTGGGGGATAAACTGTCCGTATTGATACCAAATTGTCCGGATTTTTGATAGCCCAATAGGTGTGTGATTGCCTTACAGATTTATAGCCAACTAGGTTTGTCATACAGTGTTGTCAGGTTAAAAAAAGATTTGTCGTTACAAACGTTAATTCCGGATGCTGAAAACTTCAATAGAGACCTTAATATTACCTTAAATTTTATTATATCATACAAAAAGATACAATTTATTGAACTAAATTTATTATTGTTAACTAATTGTTTGTAATAATTAATTATTATTGAACTAATTTATATAAAGATGTGATTTAAAGAGATATATTACTGTCATTACCACTAGGTTAGTTAGCTTGTGTGAAGTTGACACAATATAATTGTGCGAGAGACACCTGGGAAATGTAACAAAATGCAATGCTACATCTGGGAACTGTTCCATCATTCGATATTCGTCATCATTGAACATTTTACAGATGTAGCATTGCATTTTGCTTGTTACATTTCCTAGGTGTCTCTCGCACAATTATATTGTGTCAACTATTCATGTTTTGCAAAGCTCGGTAGTATCAAATGATATATTGTGGTAAGTTGTTTAGTAAAAACCTTTGATGGACGTTCATAAGAAACGGATACTTTAAGGATTTCCAATAAACCATCAAATCCGGGAAAAACACAAAATTAAAAAAAGGCGAAATGAAAACTCCGGGAAAAAGAATTTTACAATAAAATAGTAATCAAAATAAACCAAGCATTCAATGCAAGAATATAATTCCCTAATAACAGGGCGAATCAATTCAAGATAGTAATAAACCGACTAAGGATGAACCAAATCTCTTTTTTGCGAAACCAAAATATTCAGAGAATTGTTCGCTGGTATTAGCTCCTTTTGCTAAGCATCTGTTTTTCATGAAGATTTCGTTTTTACTCCAATAAGGGTATTTGAATAAACATACATAAAGAGATGTCTGAGATAGAATATGATTTGTCATCACTAAGAAAAGCCAGGAAAATTGGAAACTTCAATTAGTTTCCTTGTAGGAAAATCCTCTTAAATCTTCCTTCCTTATTTAAATAAGAATTATATTAGACGTACATTCTGACTTCAAGTATTTACTTACTCTACTTAAGTTCTTTTGATTTTGAATCAGATTATATCTCTTATCTAAAGTTACATAACTTTCAATTAAGTGCGTTTTTATGATTCTCTTTTAAATAACAATTATAAGGTTAAATATAAAATTATTTAATTATTATTTAAAAAACTTTTCTCCAGATACAAAAATAACAGCGATTATGAAAATTCAAAAAGTAGTAAAGAGTTATGAGGTTTTGGTCATGATAAGTGAAACATCATTTAAGCTTTTGACCGTATTATTAGGTCTTTATCAGAAAGTGTTTAATAACAAACTAAATCCGTTAACAGAAAGAAACAGATAATATTTCTAAACATAGCTAGCTGTGTATATGTCGAAGAATGAACTACAAACTAAACAAAGATGTAGCCCCGGGGCTTAAAATTAAGGTTATAACTAAAGAAAATATTTGTTTTATTTATCACGACCAAAAGCTCATAACTCTTTACTATTTTTTATACGTATGGTCAATAATTGCTATTTGTTATTCAAAAAGTAAATATTTTATGAAAACATAGCTTCAATTAAGATTTATAAAAAGGTTCTTATAACAGACAATGGGTGGTAAAAGGATCAAAAACAAAATTTCTATAATCTTACCTGCACTCTTGGTGATCTTTATTTGATGGAAGAAAATATTATTTGACAATCCGGGTTCAATCTTGGTTTGTCCATTTAGGATTTTCATGAGACGGATGGAAATCTTTTTACGAGCTGTCCTTCAAAAGGGAGGTTAAGCCGGTGGTTCCGAGCCTGTACGATGTCAGGTACTCGTAAAAGATCCCTAACCCTAAATGAACCTGGGTTGAGTCAAAACTTAGAACCCTTAATAGTAATTTATGTTAAATATATATGTTTCTGCCTTATGGTTTCGAGAGCAGGAAGGCCGGTCTAGATGTAGGGCACGTGTTGTTTCTAGTTGAAGCTAGAGAACTTTGCGTAAAAAGCTACGGCTATTCTTTTGATTAGAAGTAAAATGCCTGCACTAGGACTCATAAGGTATAGAACGATATCTTCTATCTAAGGGAGTTAGCAAAAAGGGCCCAACAACACGGCCCACTTGCTAGGTGATCTATGACCTCTTCCTAATTACTATCACTATCGCTATTTGAATGGGGAACGATCTTCTTAACATCTCACGAGTACTAATACTGATCTTTATTTGGTTATAAACCTTGATTCTAAATATTTCACACAACTGATAACCTTTTCTTCTTGAAAACCCAGCTACTTAATTTTTGTTTGAGCCGGTGAAAAGACTTATGTGGTCGTCTTCAACTTACAACTTTTTGGGGGGCTATTCGAAAAAAATGGGAAAATACCCCTTCTCTTAAGTTTTAGGTGGCCTAACCCCCATTATAGAATACAATTTTTGCTCCTAAGGGAGAAAAAAAGTACTGTTTAGTCACTAGGGAATAAAAAGTTATTTCTTAGTCTAAAGGGAGAAAAAAGTAATTTTTAGTCCCAAGGGAGCAAAAAATGCATCTTTACTCCTAATAACTAATCATTAAACTCCACATTATATACTATTTGGAGATAAACAAAAGAAGAGAAATAGGAAGATCGTAAACTTGATTTGTTCAAAAAATAGCGTTTATTTTGAAGAAGGGACGAAAAAATTTCATCCAAAATGTTTTGATGGAAAAGCTGTCAGGGTTGTTTTACAGTTTCCTAAAAGTTGTTTCAGGAATGATATTTCAGGAAAAGTTTCACAGAAACAAAAAAACTTTAATTAAGTTTAAGGGCGATGTATCAAAAACAATTGTTAACTTTATTTCCCTTAAGTAATTTCTAAACTAACTTGACAACTTAACTTTTATAATACTCCTACTTCTTTGTTGTCGGGTCTCGTAGGCACTAAAACGTTTATATTTCATACTTTTTTCTATTAAACTCCCTCTTTTCTTTTTAATTTTCCTCACCTACAGTCGTGGGTATATAAATAAGTACAAGAAAATTCACAACTTTAATTCACAAACTTAGATTCACAACTGATGTTTACAGCTTAAATAATGGGCAGAAAAAAAGATGTAATGATGATGTCAGAAAGTTTAATGGTGAAAAGTAATTAACCTTACTTAATTAGTCTAATTGGTTTATAATTATGGATAATTAAATTAACGGTGTAATTTAACATTATGAGGCATTTAGAGTAATTAATTTCCAATTATTGCCAAGCCTTCTGGTTTTAACTAATTAAGGTTTATCTTACTAATGATACTTAATCTAACTTTAATCTTATTACTTCACTATTACTTCAAGATGACAGATTAGAGTCGTATGGTCTATTCAGATATGCAGTATTCAAACCTCGCACATGCGTCTGCCACCCAGACAGTCTGGGTTCGATTCCGGTCGGGGCCTCTAGGATTTTCTAATAGGATGTTAAGCCGGTGGTTCTGAGCTTGTACGATGTCAGGTACTTGTAAAAGATCCCTAACCCTAAATGAACCTGTCTTCAGATTCAAACTTAAAAGTATTTAAACTTAAAACTGAATCGTTTCAAAGGGTTAAATAAATTTGACTCACTGAAATTTTGGGTAGATTAAAAAACAATTTCAGTGATAAAAATCATCTATTCGAAAATCTGGATATAAGAACCAGTTAATAGGAAGATTTGATTCAAAATAAAATAAAATAATACTCATTGCAAAACTCTTTCCTCGTCATTAAATTCATCAAGTATCTCTTCAAGATAAATTTAAATATTTTAGCAGAAGTAGAATTTAGAGAAATAAAAATAAGTTTTTAAAAACGTTTGGCGAGATGGTTTGACCTATTACTTTCCAAAACTCTAAAAAGATCTGTTATAAAACTTTTTGCTTTGTTTTTTATTCAATGTTCCTTACTAAATTGGAGCAGTAAAATTTTACATTTAGTTCAATTTATATTTTGTAACTAAACTTAAAAAAACTACTTCTATTTTTTCTCGTTATATTTATCTCTGATATATTACTTTTTCTTACTTGTTACTAAGAAAAAAGTAGTATTGTGGTCATCATAATAATCAAAAACTGAGATTTCATCATAATCGTCTGTTTCTGATGAATATGCGCAGTGTTTTTGTTTGTGTGCTTGTGATTGCCTGCGTGTTTATGACACGCATACTTCTCATTGAATTCAAGCAAGAGATTTAAAACTTAACAAAACAGACTTTAAGGGTTGTTTTGCTGTCTGGACAAGAACGGTATTATGCTACAAGACTGCGAAGAAGGTCTTTTTTTTTATCGAGGCGACTATATATAAAGGCGATATACTATTTTTTTCGGGCATATTATAGTAAACTACTATTTAGAAGAAAAAACAGTAGATGTATAAAAATTTACCGGTACACTTCTTTTGATCGCTTCGTTGGCCAAAAGTTTCAATTCTGGCGGCGCATGTTTATATCACTATCAATGAGTATTAAACACTTGGTAATAAATAATTAATAATAACTCACTTTTCGAAAAAAAGTGCTATTAGTTATTTGATATTTGAAAAAGTAAGAAAAACAAAGAAGGTGTTATTGTAACTTTATAATAAACAACAAGCGCCCACTTAGAGGAAATCCGAAGAACTTCACCAGCGACAGAAAAAAAACTCATTTAATGTCGGCGACAGTAAAAAAACTACAAAACTGTCGCAGACGGTAAAAAACTTGTTTCACCTGGGGAGGGTGTAAAGTGCCTACTTTACAGCCGCCCGAAAAAAAACATTTTTGGACCACATTCCAGTAAATGTGGTCCAAATAATTTGTTAGTACAAATTATTTAGACCACATTCCAGTAAATGTGGTCCAAATAATTTGTTAGTACAAATTATTCACAATTACAGTCAAGGACAAAGTTAATATAACAATCTATTAAAGAAGTTATAATTTAATTTCTTTTAACGTATGACCGACCATATAGCTTGAAAGATGATGCAAATGGAAATTAATGAAATCTACAGGAATCCAAGTAGGTAAAAATTAAATACCTTCAGTAAGTAACCACAAGTAGTTTTTTAATTTTTTCGGGAAAATATGACCATGGTTTTCGTTTTTCTTTACTGAACCTACAGTAATAATTTTCGAAACTTTAATTAATTTAAACCCTTAATTATAAAACTCAAGACACTTGATTACTTTATTATTTTAAGAATGAGCGTAGCGAGACCGAATTCTTACCACATTAAGCTTTGGGAACCAATTGAATTCTGAAAATGAGCAAAGCGAGTTTGAAGTTTTGATCCTTTGGACGTGGGATCGAAATTTTAAACTAACAAGTTCAACGAGACAAAGCGATGGTGGAAGACAGAAATAATAACATTATAAGATCAGGGTTAAAACAAAAAAAAGGACTTGCACAAAGCAAGTCCGAAGTTATGAGACTAAGTTCTAAGGTACCCCATACCCTAATGTTTTAATAATTTAGGACTACATGTGAATATTAATCTAAGTAACGTTAGATTACTTACGTAATCTAACGTTACTTATTTGACGTATTCCGAGCACTCGTCGACGGGTCAAAACTATAACTTAATGCATTATGTTCCTCAAACAGTTCCTACTATTAACTGCGCACCCTTCAAGAATATCATAAAAATATCCATGCATTCTAATGATATTCGTAATCGCATTTTTAATTATTTCATATACATATTCGCCGCGGTAAAAATAATAATACTACAATTTAGAAATAAATTCTACCATTCTATCAAAGAGCACAAGGATTATAAAGAGGACCATAACAAATACTAAAAAAAATGAAATATGGAAAAAGCAATCTTTGATCATAACAACCCTCGGCAAAAGAAAAAAAAGAAAAATCATTATATCCAACATACCGCCTACCTTTTGTATTTTTATGCCTCCTACAACTACAGTTGATATTAAAAAAATAGGGAAACGGGTTTTGTTTGCTTTTTCCGCATTATAATTATAAATCAAAACAAAATTGTTTTTTTAACCGCTGCAAACAGTGTTAGGAGTTTTCTGAATATTACGGCTTTTATAAATGTTCATTTTCTCTTGAAGTTAAATTGTCGTCTATTTTTATCAAGAATCATATGGTCTCCGACATAATATACTATCTTTTTTAATAACACAGGAAATCACATTTCATAGATAAGATAAAAAAGTGTATTTTTACTGTATAAATAAATTATTTTCTATATTATGTATTATATTATTTATTTTGTATAAATAATCATTACATTAATTCGTAAGAGTAATAATTTTACGTAATAATCTTAATTTTTATTACAGCGGTTACATTTGTTAAGCGATATTTCTTTGAAACAATTTGCTAATGTAATGGTCTGCACAGCGGACCATAAACCCGGAAATGTAAAAAACTTGTATTAAACTTGTTTTAAAGTCCCTGAAATGCACTAAACATTTTTAAATAAGCATAAACTGAGCTTTAAAATAGAATGAATACTTCTGTGGAGTTTGATGATTATTGTTTTTCAAATGCGCGTTTCCTTTAAAAAGTTCAGAAAAAAATGTATAAAAAATTACTAGTAAATGCAATGCTACCACTCAGGTTATAATTTATTGACCATAAAAAATTAAAAATGGTATTATTATTTAATTATTTATTAGCTTATTATTTTAATCAAAGAAGAACGCATTCTGAAGAAAATTGGCCGAAAATTGCTAATGGTGTTACGTGGAAAACCAAAACAGGTTTTCCAAATCGCTACTGCAAATATATGAAATAACTATCCCAATATCATATTTTAAATCAGCAATTTAGTTATTTATATATATATATATATATATATATATATATATATATATATATATATATTTCATGATTAGAGAACCCCCTTTTAAAAAAATCTACCTCCCCTCTTCTACTCTCCCCAACCCTATAAGCTCATGCTTTCTTAAAATATTCGCTAAAAGGTGACAAGAGCGTGATTTCAAAATATCCAATTGGTTCCCGCTTACCTATTTTATATTACATTGAAATGCAACCTCACAATGTACGATCCTATTAAATATATTTTGTGTCAACCATTCCAATGTATCCTTGTTTCGGCCTTATACTCTATGGGTGGATTGTTTTTCATTCATTATTAAGTATACACGGAGAAAAATCTAGTGTAAAAGTAACGCGTTAACGTTTTGGTGCTACACGCTTCATGTGTTAATATATGAATAACACTAATAGTGTGAAGCGAAGAAAAGCTAGTGTTAATATTTTGCCGTGTTGCGTTAACACTGTTAGTGTGGGGACAAACCTATTAGTGTAGGGGTTAGCGCAACCCGAAGGCTCAACCCTAAGGCTGACAACTCTAATAGTGTTAAAATTTGCCTTTAAATTCAAGTTTACCCTAATTTTTAATCCTAGGAAGTGTTCTTATAACCCTATTTATGACTTACCCTAGCGTTAAGGATTACCTTAACACTTAAGGCGCGCGTGTTATCTCAACCTCAGACCCCAAAATTAGTGTTAAACGGACTATAAGCCCAAATAAGGCAGGTAACAACACCTGTTAGTGTTATCCAGTAAGTGTTTAATGGGCATTACAGCTAGTGTTAATTGTACTTGAGTAGCTCTTTAATGTGCTTATTACGCCTAATTTAGTGTTACAATTGCTCTTATAAGAGTCAACAGGGACTTACTGCTAGTGTTCCCTGTACTTTAATCGCACATTTGTAGTGCCTATTAAGCCTAGTGGCGTTGGCATAACACTTACTTAGAGTAACATTATACAGATAGAAGGATTGTTGCAACACGAAGGAGTGTCGTAAATACCAGCAGTGGGGTCCATTGAAACTGTTCATTAGAGTTGATGTTACTCTAGCCCCATTGAGTGTAACACTAATAGAGTTAATATAATACTTCGCATAAGCTCATTGCGAGTTTAACTAACACTTGCTAGGTTTAAGTGTGGTGTAACATCGAGTTGACTCTTACTCTAGTTATGTGAACCCCTACAGGGTAACACATACACTACTTCTAAGCTTTGAGTGACCTTGCCTAAGGTTGAAATTACCCTTACTCAGGGTATTGAATACCCTTAAAGGGTAACACATACTCTACTAGCAGGGTATGAATGACCCTGCCTAGTGCTGGCTTTACCTTTCATAGGTTTCAATTTAAATTACAACTAGTGTCGGCCTGATCCTGGCTCTTGTGGATCAACCCTTGCTAGGCGTGAGCGTACTCTGTACTGTAACCCTACGGCTAGTCGTTCTTACCCAGACTAGGTTTGTATAAGCCCTTGATTAGGGCTCTATTGATCCTTCTTGGTTTTGGTTGTACACTCCAATTAGGATTACTTCTACTCCCAAATTGGATTAAGCCCGGAAAAGCTGTCTCCATTTGGCATTGCTTCCCGTTTCTCAGGAGCCTTCCATATACTCTTTTCATTCATATTGGTATACCAATAGTGAAACCAATAAGAACTGTACAGTATTTTACAAAGGACCCTGAGAAAAGCGAAGCAGTGTATATGGAGAAATTGGAATGAGGAGAAAGAGGATATTTTAAAAAGAACTATAATTAATAATATAATAAATAATTTTATTAATGTTAAAAATACATTAGTAGATGTCACAATTATTATACAACAATATACATATATACATAATTATTTGTTACATACAGAATATTCATTAATATTTACAAAGACATTCAACTATTTATTTTTCAATTCATCTCAATTTCTTATATAAGTTCTTTAAAAAAGTATTTAAAGATACATTAGTAGATGTCACAATTATTAAAACAAAAATACATAATTATTTGATACATATACAATATATACATTAATATTTACAAAGACATTCAATGAAGTTGAATTGGTGAAAGAGGATAGGGAACTATCCTCTTTCACCAATTTAACTATTTATTTTTCAATTCATCTCAATTTCTTTTTTAAGTTCTTTAAAAGAGTATTTAAGATACATTAGTAAATGTCACAATTATTGTAAAACAAAATACATAATTATTTGTTACATATACAGAATATACATTAATATTTTAGTTTTAGTTTCAATGAAGGTTTTAGTTCTACAAAATATTTAATTAAAATGATTAAATATTTTGTTGATATAAAGTAATAAAAACTTTATGCTGAGGGTATGTAGTAGTTACCATCATTGGCATGGGTAACATTAACAGGGCGACATTGGGAATCACTGGTCAGAACGTATGTGCAACTATTATCTTCACAAGTGACTTCATATGCGTCAAAATGACTGTAGAAGCAAATTTTTTTCACTATGAAGCAAATACGTTCATAACAGTGATATGGCATATTTTGGAAAATTGTGGTTCACCCTCAATGTAACCAATAATTGGTTGCCCAATTTTAAATCTTGTACCTTTCATTTCAGCCCATGAATAACTTTTTATGGGGCTTTGAAGGACTACATCAATGTTGGTGGGTATTTCACTTGATTTTAAATCATTTTTGGATGGACCTAATTGTAAAGTGCCAGGATTATTTATCCCATAGCTACATGTTATTTTATGAACCTGTTGCAATTGGCATTTATTAGCTAAGCTAAGAGTACATTTCTGCGATTTGATATAGCAGTTACGTATCTCTTTAACTGCTTGTGCTTCCCTTCAAATCGCATACTCCAGATTTATTTGAAGGGGCCCATAAGTTCAATAATGTTGGGGTAATGAATTAGGAGATGGTGTTTGGGTTTAAGAGGAGTTTTGAAATAGGTCTAAATATTGAGAGTGGTGGGACCTGATTAGATCCTTTAAATAATTTGAGCTACCAGGACAAAACGAGTCAGACAGAACAAACATGACTAGCTTCCTCAAAGTTAAGTAAAAAAGCCAGACATTGTCATTCTCGGGAATCAAGTCACCGATTATTAAAGTAAAATATTTAACAAAGGCATACATTTCAGAGGCTGACATGATAATTGCCCCCTTCTTCAGGTGTTGTAACTTAATAGCAGGGGGGCTCGGTCACTATCAACCCCAAAGTTGAAAAAATGTAATCGGTTGTTGAGAGTTTTGAGTGTGAACAATTTGACTGAAATGAAATGGCCAACAATTTGGCTCATTTCATATCTACACACACCCTCTAATAAGTCATGCATGGCATCGACAGTATAATTTGTGTAACAGTGGAAACTTGGGACTTCATTCCATTTCACAGTACTCTTTAACAAAGTTGTCATCTGACAATTCCTCACTGGTGGCCTCTTGAGTATAATCACTCTCCCTGCGGAGCAATTGCTCATCCTCTTCAACCATGGCTTGAGATTGTGATTTTGAGGCCACACAAAATCGACAACATTGGTTAGCAGAGAAACTTTCTACATAACCTAGCATGGAATGAAGCCCCAAGTTATCACCGACAATTGCAATCAACATGAAATGAATAGTGCATTTCTCACCGGATGTGACTATTTCAATGCCTCTAGATTCCAGTTGTTGCAACTCGGTTATAATGGGAGACAGGACAGAACGATTACCACAAGTGTACCGATCTTTAGTTTTGAAAATTGCAGTCACGTTAATGTATTCTAACTTTGAAAGTAGATACGAGGGCAGTGCAGGACATGTGTAGTATATGGCTCCCAACTTTGGAAACCTGCGTGGCTACCTAGTGGGTTTAAACATTCAAAGTCATCGAAGTATACAATGAGAGGGTAAACCTCTTTGACCCCGTATCGTTCAGTAAATGTACTTAGCTTTTGCTTCCATAAATGCCCTTGCATCACAGAAACTTTTAAATAACTCAAAATCTATTAAACTAGAGACATTCGACCGCAAAGCCTGCAATGTTCCTTGTGACTCAAGCAGTTGCTTCAATGTACGAGCCATAGGTATGTGTTGAGCAGTTGTCGTGACAGGGTTAACACGAACAACACCATCTTCATCAACACGTTTTTCAAAATGACCGACCAATGACATATGTTACGGGAGGTATGTACGCGGAAGTACTTTAAAGTACTTTAGTCTCAAATAATGGGAAGATAAAAAATCGAAAGGATCGCTAAGGGCTTTTACTTTGGTCTGCATTTCTGGGTCAATCGAGTCATGAGTGGGCTTCGATTTAGCACCATACACATCCTCGACCAGGGGAAGATAACCATTAGTAATAAATGTTGAAAAAATATTCAAGTACTTTGCCAACAATGTTGTTGGGCAGTGACGGATCACTGTAAATAGAAGAGCACAAAGTTGCGGCAGCTTCTTTCATCTGACTTAGTGAGGACCCGAGAGATGAGATTGGGCCATCATCACTGACCAAGCAGTATTATTCTCAAAGGGTGTTGGTACAATAATTTCGGTTGATGGCAGTTCGCTGTCAACACTTTCCATCGAATGGTTATTGTAGCAAGCACTTAAGTGCCTTTTGAAAACAAAGAGGGACTGGAATGACCGATAACAATCCTGGGTTGGACATTTATATGATTGAAAGCCTTTATTACTGTCATGTTTCTAATTTCAAATGAGCAATAAAACAATTTAACGACCTAATTTTCCTACGACATAAGTTACACGAGTAAGCAATGTTATCCATGTAGGTTTAATAAATAGGTTGTTAAGATTTCAAGTGTTGAGTTATTAAAAGTTAAAAAAAAATGGAAAAATATTACTGAACACTGGTATTTTTAAAAAGATTTACCATCCCAGTAACTGGCGGAGAGAAGAGGCTATCCTCATCAATATCGTATAGATATTTCTGCATAAATGTCCAAATCAGCTTACTGTCGTCAGGATAGTGGCATTGAAGGGCAAAAAATGATTTGAAGGTTATATCCACTGCCTTCAAAACATCATTAAATGAGTACAACGTCTCGTCTATGATCACATAAGCTGCCTTGAAAGGTGCGGGGTACTTTCCTAGTACAATGATGTAAGGTTGGACTGTTGTCTTGTTTGCCTTGGCATGGGCAATTGTGGCATCCCTTTTTGCCTGTAGATCCGCAGCTGTCTGTGAAACATAAAGAAGCTAACATTAAACTAACAACCGTGACATAATCTCTCATATTGCTAATAGTGCCTTGCAATGACAGAAATATTGCCTCTCATTTTAAAGAACTGTCAAATTGTAAGCTTCAAATGACATGTAATAATAAATTAGAAATTAATTGTAAAGAATTATAATTAATTTGTTATATGCAAATTAATAATAATATATTATATATATATATATATATATATATATATATATATATATATATATATATATATATATATATATATATATATATATATAAATACAATTATAACATTATAACAGTTAATTATAACAATTACCTCAATTATAGTTATGAGTGAGTCCTGGCTTTCTGTAATCGAGAACTAAGTTTTCTTATTCAACTTTTTACCCCTGCCTGGCGGAGAGGATTGCCGGCAATAGCCTAATAGCTGCACACACCCGATGGTCTGAAAACGAAAAAACAACATTGTCAAGGAATGCATAGGACCATAATTTCTTTATCAGGCAGAAACAAATATATATACATATACACTAGCCGTTTGCTGTAATTGGAAAATCTAGATATTTCATATGAGCCCTATATTAATCTGTAGGACTTATTTATTATATATATATATTATATATATATATATATATATATATATATATATATATATATATATATATATTATTATTATTAATTATTTATTAATAAATTTGCAGAATGAAAGGAATTTGAGTGTGTGTGTATGTCTGAGGAGAGAATTATAAAAAAATTAAGTACTTACTTTTGTCTTGGCACTCCTGAAGTATGGGGATTAGTTTTTGTGAGGCTGTGTCAGTGACTTTTTGCTGTGCAATTTTCAAGATCTTCTTCTCGAAATTGTCCCATGTACCTGTTATTTGTATTGGCTGGTTTCATGTAGGTGACCAAAGTCAAGCTCAATCTAAACAATCAGAATAAATTATATTATACAACAATTATTTATATTATTTATTATTAATCTTGTGGTTACAACAAAAAATGTAAACTAAATGCTCTTACTTATTCCAGAACACCATGCATGTTACTAACTGCTCACACGCATGTGCAAGTTGTATGCAATGTGTATTTTTTTACAAACTATTTAACAACTTCAATTGAATATTGGTAATGTTAATAGTAATACTATAATTACAGGAGATATAACTTGAAATATAATAAAAAAAAAAGTGTATGTATTGCAATAAATAAACGTACCAGTTCGTAACCCTGAGGCTGCACAATGGCTGGGAATGTCTTGTACACTTGCTCAACACTAGTGTAGTCGTTGGTACTAAGTTTTCTGGCCTCAAAGGTTAATCTCCATTTCTCCAACACTTGAGGCCATGGCCCGTGATTAAATTGCAACTCATTTGCTCCACTTCCTGCAGATCTCGTGGAATTAATTCACCTTCCCCCTGGGCGAGTTTGGGCCGGGAGGAGTCCTGTGTGTTGTTAGAGGAGTCAGACGACTCGGAGCGGCTCCTCCTCTTCCTCCGGTAGTCCTTTAAATTATTTCTGAGCAGAATTCTATTATAATTTTTGTACTTGTCGTACAATTTGCCCCTCGCCTCTGTTTGGGTGCTCCCAGCCGTATATGGGGGGAGGTAATATGTACTGAAACAAATAATCATATAGACAAAATTAGCTTATGGTATTATATAATAATGGGAGTGTTTATGTGTGCATCTTTCTTTATGTACGTGCTTTAACAGTATGAATAACAACTAATAATAAAATAAGCATCATCTTCCATGAAAATCCACTAAAAAAGAATCAAACTTGATTTATTAATTTTAATTGTTAATTTCTTTAACTTCACTGTTAAATTTGTAAATCATTGTAAAGGAGGGTAAATAATTTTTAGCAACCCCCCCCCCCTTCCAAAACATATCTTATGGTGAATGAATTTAGCAAATGCAAAAAAATCAATTAAAACATGTTTGTAAATGCTGAAACAAAATGTTTACCTTATCTTCCTTGGGGAAGACAGAGACAATTGCCTCCGACAGGTCTGTGTATCTTTTTATACTGTATTCGGTGCCATGCTGAGAGTTTTAATGACTCGATCAACCAGGTCCCTCGTACCTTTGTCTTTTTCCTTACAGTTCTCACTGTTTAACCTAGCAGTGATTACGGCTCCGTCGGCTGATGTAAGCACTGCGTTTAGAATCTGCAAACAGAAACAACGATTATTAGTTTTATTTAATATATTACAGTTATAATATGTTATGGTATATATATATATATATATATATATATTATATTATATATATATATAATTCAATATTAATAGAAATTCAATTAAAAAATTTATTGCTATGATCACAAACTGGCATACTCCCAAAATTCAACACATTAATTTGTTCTAAATTATATCTAAATATAAATATGAACTAACTTACTTAAACTAACTTAAAAGTAAAAAAATATAAAATTTATAAGTGATGTCTAAACATCACTTATACATTTTTGATGTAATAATTTATTTATTTAATTTAACAAATATGTGAAATATACTACTTACGTTTTAAATATTCCAGAGAAGTGTACACGAGGAAGTGCCAATTTGAGAACCGAACTAAGTATAAATGAAGAAATAACTAAGCAAAAAGTAAGCGTTTCGTTATAACCGATACCCCATGCATGTACTCGTTAAGAAAGCTACACGTGCAATGATGGACCCTAACGCGGGAACGTCTTTATATAGGGATCCCCCACCCCACCCCACTAGGGTACCTAGAATTATCGATACCGTGTTAAAGCGACCATTATAAGATTTACTTTAACCCTAAAATTTCTTTTAACCCTACCTGGAGTAACTTCAACCCGAGTAAAAGTGTGTCGCCCGATCATTCAACACTAACTAGAGTAATGTCGCCGAACGACTCACTATACAAAATCAACACTGAAGGGTCTTCTTAGGGTTAAACACAATTCGATGAAGAGTAGTGTCGCCCGAAGATTTTGGACTTGCACCTACTTGCAGTACTAAGAACTAAGAAAGACTAAATTATCACTACATAATGATATATATATGTATTTAAAAAGAAATCAAGTGTATTGCAGCGCTAACAAATGATGTCGATCTTTGATTATACTTTAAAAAATCATAACTTACTTATATGACACGTGAACATTTTTAAACGGGATTGTACTATATGATATAACATAATATATTCTAACGACACTATGAATCTTGTAAACAACTTGTACAAGTCCATAACAACTGCTACCATGTATACTCAAATTATTAATAATTATTTATTGTGCCAAAAATATTGGTTACAATGAAAGTTGTACGCTTTAACAAATGAATATTGATTTTTTGGCTCATGTCATTCCTTTTAAATTTTGTTAATACCTACAAAGTTCTGTATTCATAAAACAAACAATTATAACGACTAGCAATAAATAGAAAGAAAAGCAATTTTAAATTTGGTAGAAATGCTCTAAATGCTATAACTTGGCATTGATGGGTGAAGTTAAAAAAATGGTGTTCTTTTTTGGTTATGATTAAGACATGTGTACTCTCTTATTTATCATGCCGTCATGTCCCTTAATCAGTTACAACTTGAATCACTAACTTACCACTTTCTAGACTATGCGAGTACAGTTAGATGTAGCCACAAAATGAAATATTGATATACGAGAATAAGTCACCACCTCAATCCACTTAAATGAAAGCCTGGGCTATAAATGCTGGTTTCCAAAACACCAAGCAAAAAATATGTCCATCAACAAACTTATTTTTTAAAATTGTAGATAAATCATATTCTAAATTGATATCTACAAGGGTCAAAATGTAAAAAGGAAACTTTGTAGCCCTTGATATGCGTTCACGCATTATCACGCGTTGTCACATCATGATAATAACGCATTCACGTGGATTTGATGGAAAAGCATAGCTACGTTCATTTAGCACGTGGTTAAATGAATTTTAAACAAACGGACATAAATTTTACATTTTAAAGATAAGATGAGGATCAATGGAGTTTATTATATATAAAAGAATACAATTCCCCCCACAGAAATTGATATTTTTTGTAGCAAAGCGCTTTTCAACTTAACAAGAAGCCATCGTCATTCAAGAGACAGTTATTTCCTATTTCCAATTATTATACTTTTCCTCATCCTACTCCGTATGTATATAGGAAAAGTTCTGTGTTTGCACCTAAATTTCGAAACTGAGGTTTCATAGGAATTATCCGTTTTGGCTGTTTTTAAGGCCTCCTGAATGGTTCTTTGAATGTTGACTGTCTGTATGTGCGTATGTGTGTGTGTGTTATCATCGTAGCTCTTAGTGTGTTTATGCTAAAGAGCTGAACACACAGCTCTGCCCACATTGCTGGGGTGAATTTGCTTATTACAACCTCTAAGAAGGCCCCGTTGGGAGTGAGCATAAATATCACTTAAATGAAAATATCTCCGGTTTTAAGAAAATTATCAAAATTTGAAGAAGGTTAAGTTAAAACTCTATGATTACAGTATTTGTTAACCAATTATTAATGCTTAATTCACTCGCATTGACAAGCCGTTTGCTTTGTTTAGCATGGCTATATGTGTTAATGCTGCATGGCAGGGCATACTATAGTTATTTTAAGTTAGCATAATGAGCGTTGAGAAATTTTGAACAATATTTTAGTCCCCAAACACAATTATATGTAAATGCTAACTTTTCAAAATTGATTCCCTTGGTTTTTTAATTGGGGGGGGGGGGGGGGGCTTGAGTATAAACATTTACACACACACTCACAAATAGGCACTGCATTTTTTGTTTCAGTGTGTGCGTGTTTTCATTCCCACTCACAGCGCAATGTGTGTGCGAGTGATTTTTTTTGTTTCATCATAAAGTTGGTTGGAAATTTGATATTTTATAAGGACCCCTTGGCTATTCCACTGACTTAATTTGCATTATAGTTGCATAAACTTGCAAGAACGTCAGCAAGTCTACGCAGTAGTCATGCAACAAATGAACATTTGTTCATTTGTTTCATAAAACCTCCACATGTTTACTTGTTGCAAACCACCCTCTACACGCTTGCACGAGTCAAACATATTTCATATAATGTATAGAAAAGAAATAAGTATATCACATAACAGAATAAAAGCCTTTATTCTGAAGTTCTAAAATTTTTATAGCATCATGTTAGTTAACAAGTTAATTTGTTTAAAAAGCCATAACGTGTTCACTTGTTTGGGTATCATACCTGATGGGTTAAGGGACCTCACCTCTATATCTATATCTGTAATCCTCATATACAAATTTTAAAGATAGACAAGCAAAAACCCTTAGAGCTATAATCTGGGATATTTGTATTTTAGGGGATTCTTTTAATCCAACCGTTTTTTCTATAAGTTATAAATCCGGGAAGTTAACCTTTCCAGGATTTATTCTTTACAGTTATGTTGTAAGAAGATTTAAATTTTTTCTGCTTCCTCCCACGAATTGTACTTATGTTAAGGTCAAGGGCCTAACGGACTTCAGGTAAAAACCCTTCAAGATCGTAACCCATACATATTAATCTTTACTTGTTTTCTCTGACATTTTTCTTAGGGTTAATGACAATTTTTTATTTATTTTCAAAACAGGAAAATAAAATCTATCCATTACAAATAAAAGATGATAACTATATAATTGAAGCATAAACGGCTTTCCACCAGGTCACTGCAGCAGACTCAAGAAGAAGAAATAATATTTAGCTCTCCGGTACTGAGGATGACCTGTTTGAGGTTGAAAGCCGGTAATGCATTAATTGTATGAATCATCTTTTATTTATGGTGGATAGACTTTTCTTTTCCTGCTTATAATATGAAATCCACTTGCGCTTCTGTTCATTTATTTATTATTTATTTATTATTTATATTTATTATTTATTTATTTATTTATTTATATTTTATTTATCCCAGAGAACTATATTTGCCTTATTATATACTGATAACTTGACCTATAATATATTTCTTTAATCGTGAGCTCTCATATATAATCTATAGACATAATCATGAATTTAACTCAAACGAGAATTCACGACTTAAAAAAAATATTATACAAGTATGCATCTATAAAATCATGACGGTGTCAACATTCGGCACATTAATATAATAAGGGTTGAATATAACTTTAATAGGTTTAAATAGGACAAAATATATATCCTTCGGCCACATTAATATAAAGGGGTTGAATATAACTTTAATAGACTTAAATGGAATAAAAGTTCTCCTTCCAAAAACCAAAACTGTGAGAGGAATAAAGTGTAAAGAAGATTCTAGTAATGAATAATTTGAACTCTTTAACTGATTTCACATTTCACTAAGTCTAGTTTTGATACAATGCTTAAAGATTGACCAAATTCATAAAAATAGGGTAAAGACAGTACTACTGAAGTGTTACGTTAAAAGTAATACTGCTCTGCCCAACACTAAGATTAATTTTGAAGGGAACCTAACGCTTCGGGTTGTATGTACACTGCTGAAAGTGTCGCATCGTGCTGTTACAACCCTTAAAATTAGTGTTATAACTAAACCTTAAATTTAACACTTTGATAGGCGAGAATCAACTCTTAAAATATTTGAGAAACTATATAAGGGTTAACACAGTTAACACTAAGTAGGCCAGACTGAACACTTGACAAGTGTTAAGTAGTAACCCTAAAGCAATATAGATTCACACGATATAAATTTTAAACAAACCTTACAAGAGTATGCTTGATTCTAAAAATCAGAGTACCAGTAAATCTTAGCTAATATTCAATTGTATCCTAACGGTTAGGGTTATTTATACCCGCGATCGAGATTGCCCTACCCGAACTAGTGATGACCTTAATTTAATCGGGTTTTTACGACACTTAAGTGAAATAACACTAATGGCGGGTTATTAGAAACTATTTGATTAAGGCTTTCGACGACACTATTTTCCAACATAGGCTACAGACAACACGTATACATTAATCAAGACACTAATATCGTTATTATGAACCTAAAGGGCTTTTAAACGATCTAGTGTTATCTAGACCAACGAGATTTTTTTCCGTGTACTAAACCTACGTTTTAAGGTAATATTGTACATTTTTGTTCTTTATTTTCTTATCATAGACTACATTATGATGTCATTTTACTCTGCCTGCCTTAATTTAGTTTTTATCCCTTTTAATCTTTTGTTTACGTTTACTAATTAAGATATCAGTGTTGTAAAGATACACTGGTTTGTTTAGACCTAGTTTTGTTGGTTTAGTCTAATCTTAACATCTCCAGAGGCTACTTAATCCCTTGTAAACCCTTTTTAATAATCTCTTTAGATTGATAAAAGCGACTTAGATAGTTACAAAGGAGTAAGGAACAAACTTAGTCTTAGTGAAATTAAGTTTAAGACTTAAGCAGGTCTTAAGTAGAAAGAGGGGTCAGCATGATTTAAGAGCGAACTTCTCTCTTTTAGCTGAGTTTTACTTGAATTTCCCTTTTATCTTGTAAGAATATTAGATGATTTACTTTATTTCCAAATGCCTTAAGGAAATTTCTTTAACGAATGTTTTTTTTTTTGGACAGGTTTTCTTTGCTGGAATTTTTCGTTTTCACGTTTTATAGCTAAATTTTTTTATGGTAAAACAATCAATACCGAGGATATGTCTAGAACGAATATTGTCCATTTTGTTATATTTTCGATTTATGGAAGTCGAAAAAACGTTTTCGAAACTTATGTTTGAAATATGCGATATGCTAAGATTCATATTTGGCGGATTCATAGAATTTTCTTTTATAGGAATCACCTTTGGAAAAAAATCGCTCATGGGAAGGATTGCATAAATGGATTTTTGTCCGAGAAAGTGTACTAGATCCGTTTTAAGGATTTTTATCTTTAAAGACTATGATTTATGAGACTTAATATTTAATTTAAATTTATTATTCATGTGTTACAATTATGTTATCATATAATGACTCAGAATTATGTATACATATTTGTTGTAGAGAGAAACATGTTTCTCATAGAATCATTCTTATATCGCTTTAGAGAACTGAAGTCTTTCCTTATTCGTTACAACAAGCATGAGTCACCGCTAATTTGTTTGGGTTGGACCCCCTTATAAATTTAGGGGGCGCTGCCTAAAAAAAATGTATTACTCCAAACAACTTCTTTGGACCGGATACGGATTTTGATCCAATACACATTTTTTTGTCGAGTCCCCCCAACAATTTTTAGGGGTGCCACATCCGGAAAAATTACAAAAATTGATCGATCATCTTTATAAATTTAGAGAATACCTCTCCCCTAAAAATATTATATCATTGGCTCTAATTATAGGAAACACTTTTAACTTCCAAGAGAGAAAAAGTTACTTTTTACTCCCAAGGGAGTGAAAAGTAACTTTTTCTCCCTTGGGAGTGAAAAGTGATTCTTTACTCCCTACAAACTAGTCAATAAACTTTACGTCACACATAAAGGGAGGGCACTTATGGGACGCAAGATGATTTTTGGTGTGACGTAAAAAAAATTGAGACCAATACAACTTTTAATGTAATAAACTTTACATTATACACCGTCTGGAAATAATATACGTTTTTCGGTTAAGCTGAGCTTGGGTAAGTTATTCGAAAAAGTATTGTTATAATTTTGTTGTAAAGGTAATTATGAAACCATCACACACTAAGAATTCAAGCCTTTTGCACAAACACCCTCGTTTTAGCTCTTTGCAGGATAAATCCTTTATTTTGATTAGATCTAGGATTTTCGTTATTAGGTTCTTATCAGGGTCTTTAACTCTGTTAAAATAGCTTTTTCAAATCAAGTAAAACTCTTGTTTGCAAGGGCTTCACATTCAACAAAAATATGTGAAAATGATTTAGAGGATTGACCTCAAAGTCTGCTGACAGGATTATAAAAAGGTTTAATGTCTTTATTGGGTGTAAAAAAATCCTAAATAATGCTTTTTGACTGGGAGGTACACATGCATTGCTTGGAGGGTATACATTTATTCGATATAATAATTCAAAATAATATTTTTATTTACAAAGGTTTACCCCTTATTTATGTTTTCAATAATAAAGGAAATAAACCCAGTTTTCCACTTCCTTTCTATAGCAAGCCTAACATACTGCCTACCATTTTCTATTCAGCATATAGGTTTTTTATAAATGAGTTTTCAAAGGATTTGGTAATTATTAAAATAAATAAATTTACCTTAGTAACTCTTGTTGTGAGTAACACTCGGGCTATATTGATCCTTGTTTATTTTTTTACATTTCCTCATTTAAACCGTACGTATATAGGAAAAGTATTGTGTTAGCTCTATAAGTCCTAAACCGACATTTCACCTGAATTCTCCGTTTCAGATGTTTTTAATGCATCCTGAGTGGTTTTTCAGTCAGGAGTTTTCTGTCAGTGCGTGTGTGTCTGTTATAATCGTAGCTATGCTTGTATTTATGCTAGAGAGTTGAAATTGGGTACAGACTTAGAATAATACTATATACAGAAGGAGCACTACTGATAATACGAAAGGCGATTCACTGGTGCAACTAAGTAATGCTGCCACCCTTACAATATACAATTTTCTAAAAAAAAGTTGGCAATACTTCCGGTTGCTGAATTATTATGTTCTATTATTAATTAATGATTGATTATTCATAAAATACTAATATAATTATCGGCGCATTACAATATTTAAAGCATTTTAAATTGTAGTTTAACGTATTTATTAAAATTATATTAAAAGTAGTCCTCGTCAACTAAATGTAGATTCTTGTATTCCGCCACCCTTTTGCCATCTAAGACTGGTTTTATTAATTACTCAGCAAGTATTTTAAGTTATAATATTTGTTATTTACGACCTTTCTTCATTAATAGATATTTATGACACATATTTAATATAATGTTTTGTTGTCAGGTTGGCAGCATTACTTAAGTGCACCAGTCAACCGGCTTTCGTGTTATCAGTGGAATTACATTGTGTTTATGGTCCTGTGCTCCTTCTATATATATAGTATTATTCCAAGGATACAGAAGTCAATCTTAGTGTCTACATTTACAATCCGAATATTTTTCAATTGATGTCATTTAGCGGCAATAATTACTTCATAAATTTATTAAACGTAGTACTATTTCAGATCAATGTAAAATGGCACGCGTTTAGTTCTATGTAAGGCCGACAAATTTCAACATATTATCAGCAACATATTATTAGTTCAATTTTTATCATATTATTTGTATTGATAATATTTATTGATTAAAAGTTTCCTTCGAGATAACATCATAAGTATCCGTTTGTGTGTGTTATATTTATATATTTATATATATATATATATATATATATATATTATATATTATATATTATATATATATCATATATGTAATTATGTACATTGAACCTCACGAACAATTTCTATAATCTAAGTTTGCTAAAGTGTCCAACGATATTGCAACGCAACGTAGTATACTTTCTGTGTGATTTAATTCTTTCTCTTTTATATATCCGAATATTTATTTGGTTTGTCAATATTCTAACTTAGTTCTAACTTAATTTTGTTTATAACTTTCATACAGTCTTTATATATGCTTGATGAAAACAAATAATACATATAGAGAGATCCCTACGTGGGATACATATCAATTGGTTCGAGACAATTTCATTCAGTTGAGAGCTTCAGTAGGAATTTTAGAAGTGAATATAGAAAAATTATCCCTTTCTTTTTTTATGCTCTATTTTGAAAGTATAAACATAAAAGCATTATGACGAGCAAAATTGATGAGTACAATTTCTAGCTCAAAGCACATTTTTGATTAAATATAATAAATAATTACAATATAATATTTAAAATAAATAATATTAATTAAAGTAAATAAGTTATTAAAGTAAATAATAGCAAAAAATAAACAAATAAATAAACAAGTTAAAAAGTAAATAATTAAAAAAAATAATTGATAGGTAAAATAAATAATATAATAATAAAACATAGAGACCCTGCAGTTTTTGACTGTGTTAAAGAAGTTAACTCAATAAGAGACATCTTAGTCTGAACAGTTATTGCAGGTGGAAGCTGCGATAAATTTAGGGAGGAGGTCATAGGTCATATTATTGAGGGTCTATTTGATTTCTGGACCACTGACATCGCAGACGTCTGACAGGATTGTCCGGAAAGGTTCCAGAGGAAATAGTTATACTAAAGGGCTAGGATGACCAATAAGGTCATCCTATGTTGATGACATACAATTCTGATACCGGGATTTGAAGAGGTCTCTGACAAAGGGGACATTGAGGTCGTTATGGATGGTGAGGTTAAGAAAGTAGGGCATGGTGATACCTTACAGTGTTAAACCGTGTAAATTTGAAGCTTGGTGTTCAGTGTTAATTTCATCCTATGTTAAGTAAGTAAAGACGCAGTAGGAACTAACTTGTATCGTCTTGTAACGTTAGTAAATTTAAGTTTAGTGTGTAAGTGTCAGACCAATCTTCTGTAATAGATATCGGACGGAGGATGATTAAGAAAAGTGAATTTTAATGAGGTATGAATGAGGTTGAAAGGAAGATCAAAAGTGACATGAACCTTTTTCTTTTCATTGGTTTTAATCCTCTATATCCTCAACTAACGCTCTAAAGGAAAACATGAATTGTATCAAAAACAATTGTGTGATTATCGTAAACTGAAAGGATAGTTTTATCATCGGCGAAGGTTTCAAAGACGGTGGATAGGTATTTTGGGATATATTAGGTTAAAAATACAGGATTAGTCCCAAAATACTGCCTTATAGGTTCTTAACAGGATATATTAATGAACCATATCTGACCCGAAAGTATCCGTTTGCAAGGAAGGACTTAAAAATAAAAAGATAAGTAAAAGGAATAACGCATCTTGCGAGTTTCCAAAGCAAGCCAGGATGTTAAACTCAATCAAAGACTTGAGCCTCGTCAAGAAAGGCCACTGAGCAGAATTTTTTCGTTAAAGGGAGGAAGCAATGACATTGATAAGTCGGTGGATTGTTGGATAGTGGAATCTCAGTGTTGGATTGTTTGGAATCTCAGTTGGACAGTTCTAAAAGCGCCAATTAAACTAATCCTAAAAATAAGTGAAACTTACATTTGTATATTTTTCAAACTTACGAACGTAAATTTGTTGGCATAAATTTTAAATCATTCCGTTTGTATTTCCATGTTTTAGACATTTTTGTGAAGTCATCAATGACGACTAATGACGTCATGGAAAACAGTTTTCCGGATAGTACAACTAGAACCAAACATTGATGTTTATAACAAACAATAATAACAAAGCTTAGTAAGCTATAATAGCAAGCTTTAAGTCTCTAGCAAAATAATAGTAGGAGCTACGTTCACAACCGCCACATTTACATACAGATAGAAACATTGGTATAACCACTCAGAGGGATCTACGTTCACAACCGCCACACTCACATACAGATAGAAACATTGGTAAAAACCACTCAGAAGGAGCTACGTTCACAACCGCCACACTCACATACAGATAGAAACATTGGTAAAAACCACTCAGAAGGAGCTACGTTCACAACCGCCACACTCACATACAGATAGAAACATTGGTAAAAATCTCTAAGAAGGTCTAAAAACCTGAAACGGATAATTCAGTTGCAGTCCCGGTTTAGTATTTTCAGTGCGAACACAGTACTTTTTTCAAACATCTTTGGAATGAAGAAAAGTAAAAAATTGTAAAATATAAAGAATAAAAAATGTAGGGGAGTGAAAAAGTTTTAGCAACGTTTCATTTTAATGACTAAGATTTAGTCAAGTTTTGATGAAAATAAAGACGCTGAGAAAGTCTTTTGTTTTAGACTTTGTGAAGTTTTTGTTGTAAACTTTTTATTTATAGCTTGGTGGGGGCTTTGATTTAAGGAATATTGTGCTTGAATATTTAATGACTTAACTCACACATTTTTCGACGAGGTATTGTTGGTTTGTCGACCTTAATTTGACTTCATTTGTGAGGATACTTACCTATAGTGTCGAATCATCGACCAACCTGTAGTGTCGTAGTGTCGAATTATTGACCAAACTGTAGTGTCGAATTATTGACGAAACTGTAGTGTCGAATTATTGACGAAACTGTAGTGTCGAATTATTGACCAAACTGTAGGTGTCGAATTATTGTAGTGTCGAATTATTGACCAAACTGTAGTGTCGAATTATTGACCAAACTGTAGTGTCGAATTATTGACCAAACTGTAGTGTCGAATTATAGACGTGTGCTTTTGCTTATAATCTTTTGCTTCTATGCTTAGAACCTGAGTTAGAAGCAGGGGGGGTTAACTTAAATGAGGAAAAGTTTGGATTCCATTATCGCAAGCTACTAAAAATAGCGCTGCGGCGGACCGGTGCGGACAACTTATGAACTATCCCCAATAGCTTTCCAAAGATGACTGATTATATTTTTATATTTAAATTTATGAATACCATGGCAATTCTTGGTTATGACAGCTAAATTTATTATTATTATAAAATTGATTGTTTTCTGTTTGTATTTTTCACAAAAACGGTTCGCCGTTGCATGTTCTGTATTTCCAAAATTCAGAAACTAAAAGTAAATAGAAACCTTTTTAAAACTTCCAGAGAACGCTAATGATGGCAGATAAGTATATTTCATTTAATTAATTTATTGATTTAGTCGATTTTATCAGGTAATTACATTTAATCACATGTGCGTATCTCGCCGATGTAATTAAAATACAGGCTGCATTAAATGCCAAAATCTATCTTTTAGCACGTGTAAAACTTTAGCCAGTATTTCATTATTACCTGATTGAATCAATTAAATTAATAAATTGCTTGAATGAAAAACTTAAAAATAATCAGAAGCGTTCTGTGTCAGATTAAAGTGGTAGGGTTAGTTAGAAGTATAACTATACAAAGTATAAAAATAAAATTTCAAACTGACTGTGGGCATAAAGCGGGAAATTAAGACACGCCCACTCTATTGAAAGGTAGGTCCGCCGCAGCGCTAGCGTCGTCCGGAATCCAAATTTTTCCACCATTGAGTCGACAGTCTTACTGTTTAAGTATCTATAGTCTCTGGTTAGAAGATTTGTGATCGTTTCATGTAAACAAAAAAATGTCAATCTATAAATAAAACAGATCGATGCACAACAAGATGTTAGAAATTTAGAAGATGATTCAATCCGATGTAAACAAACCAAACGTATTCGGAGGTTATAACCTGACGTTTTTGTGAATGACACCTGACGTCGTTTTAGGACTCGGTATAGGCCAGGGGGGGGGGGTTATTGTAAATGAGGAAAAGTTTGGATTCGATTATCGCAAGCTACTAAAAATTAGCGCTGCGGACAGGTGCGGACAACTCATGAATTAACCCCAATAGCTTTCCAAAAATGACCGATTTTATTTTTATATTTAAATTTATGAAACCATGGCAATGTTTTGTTATGACAACTATATTTATTGTTATTATAAAATTATTTTCTTTATTTACTTTTCACAAAAACGGTTACCCTTTGTCATGTTCTGTATTACAAAAATTCAGACACTATAAGTAAAAAGAAGTCTTTTTAAAACTTCCACAGAACGATATACCATTACGCAATAAATAAGTAAACCAATTTTCGTTTCAATTTGACAATTATATGTATATACAATTTTTTTGGATCTGAAATGTTATGGCGCATTAAGCGTGGTGAGTACTGATTGGGTGACCGCTGTGGATGAAACGGATGTATTTAACATTTGAGGACGAGCCAAGCGTGCTCGAAGGTGTGTATTGTATATTTTGAGGATGAGCGAAGCGAGTCCGATATGAAGAGGAAAAGTTCCGAGGTGCTCCGTACCCGATTTTTTTCATTCAGAAGTTAAACGTAGCGAGACTGGAGAAATGCGAGTTTGAGGTTTTAGCCACCATGACATTCTGAGAACAACTGAAGCGAGTCCCAGATTGTAAGGAAGGACCTAATCCTCTGAGGTTTACTCTCTCCGAGGCTTTACGATCATAATAAAACAATAACAACCGTTGATTTTTGTGTTGTTGGTGTTACTTTAGTGCTGTTGGTGTTACTTTAGTTATGTTGGTGTTACTTTAGTTCTGTTGGTGTTACTTTAGTGCTTTTAGTGTTACATTAGTGCTGTTGGGGTTACTTTAGTGCTTTTGGTTTTACTTTAGTGTTGTTGGTGTTACTTTAGTGCTGTTACTTTAGTGCTGTTGGTGTTACTTTTGCTGTTGGTGTTACTTTAGTTCTGTTGGTGTTACTTTAGTTCTGTTGGTGTTACTTTAGTGCTTTTAGTGTTACATTAGTGCTGTTGGTGTTACTTTAGTGCTTTTGGTTTTACTTTAGTGTTGTTGGTGTAACTTTAGTGCTGTTGGTATTACTTTAGTGCTGTGGTGTTACTTTAGTGCTTTGTGTTACATTAGTGCTGTTGGTGTTTTTTAGTGTTGTTGGTGTTACTTTAGTGTTGTTAGTGTTACTTTAGTGCTTTTGGTGCTACATTAGTGCTGTTGGTGTAACTTTAGTTCTTCTAGTGTTACTTTAGTGCTGTTAGTGTTTTTTTTTGTCGGTGTTACTTTAGTGCTGCCGGTGTTTCTTTAGTGTTGTTGGTGTTACTTTAGTGTTGTTGGTGTTACTTTTGTGCTGTTGGTGATACTGTAGTGCTGTTGGTGTTACTTTAGTACTGTTGGTGTTACTTCAGTTCTTTTCATGATTAGGGTGATGAGTCATAGATAGGGAAAACACCCTAGATAACCTTGCAAGGGGATCGATAACCTTATTAGGGAGGAAACCTTCCCTATCCCTAGCTATCTCAGTTTACATCGTGACGCGGTCAGAGCTACACGTTCTCTGCTCCTCCTATAGCATAATCAGTTTTTTTATAACGATATTTATTTAACTGGATTTAGATAGTGCATTAGTAAGTTTTCTATAGTGAGCTGTGTGATTTGTACTAAGTGGTGTATCTTTGTAGATTGGAGCCGAACAAGTTTATGTTAAAGTAAGGAATATAATTCTAAGTTTGTTTAAGTTTTATTTGGTTTATAATTATTTGTTTTTTTTAACTGTGATTTATCCTCAATGCTTAGGATTTGCTGTACAGTATCCATTTCCAAGTTATCAAAGTAATTTGATTTGTTTTCTTTAGAGCGAACTACTGTCAAACTACTTCAAATGCAGCGTATAGAAGTTATGGAAGATGTAACATTCCTGAGCGCTGAATATAGTTTTATAACTACTGCGGACACATGGGGAAGAAATCCGCGGATCGTATTAAATAAACAAGTTAAGTCTGGTTAAATACACTGTATGAACCATGCGGAGGGAATCCTGTCGAATACGCTAAAATTTAGAGAGATTGAATCAAGTCGATTCCGCAATAAATAAGAACCTTTAGAGCTGATAGTATTTGAAGTACAACGTGTTTAACGAACTATCATTTCACTTAAATAAAACCGTTTTTCACCAAATAACTTTTTAAATTAATTTTACTTTTCATCGTTTATACCGTTGGTGAATAGAAAAATTCTGGCGCGGTGGTCCGCATGTCGGGCGAATTTCCTTTGGATGCGTGTTTCCGTGCTTTTTACATTATATAAGTTTACAACTACTAAATAAATAATTCCGGCGCGGTGGTCCACTGTCGGCCGAATTTCATTTAGAATGCGTGTTTCCGTGCTGAACATCCCATTTCTTGCTTATGCAAGAACCATGCCCATTGCGAGGTTCCGGTTCATGCTTTAGAACCTAAGCAGTTACTCAATTGTCAAGCACTGCTCGTAACTCATTTTGTCTGTATTTTCCAAAGGAAATGCGCATCCAGTTGGTTGCACAAAACTATGCCTCTAAAATTAGAAGTACGCACTATTATTTGCACTAGTTTAAAGCTTAGTCAGTTATTTTTGAAGGTTTTAGCGCATTTCCTTTGGAAAATTCAGACAAAATGAGTTACGAGCAGTGCTTGACAATTGAGTAACTGCTTTGGTTCTAAAGCATGAACCGGAACCACGCAATGGGCATGGTTCTTGCATAAGCAAGAAATGGGTTGTTTAGCACGGAAACACGCATTCTAAATGAAATTCGCCCGACAGCGGACCACCGCGCCGGAATTATTTATTTAGTAGTTGTAAACTTATATAATGTAAAAAACTATACAAATTATCATGAATTAATTATATTTACAAAATAAAGGTTATTAAAAAAAGAAAATGATATACTTATAATATTTTGTGAACTTCAGATGAGAATGCAGACTGTATCAGTTGTCTACATTTGATATATTTAATGATATGGATGTTCTAATTTATTTTTACAAAAAACTTATAAATATTATGTTTAAATATTTGTATTTATGTATACGTCTGTGTGGTTGAGCTTTGCGATATCTGTTGGGTTTAGTGATGCTAGAGGGCACCACCATGCCCCATGGAGGTTTCTTCTACATTTTGTTCTAACCTGGTAAGCCTTATATCCCAGACAGTCAGAACAATATATTTCCCCGAAAGGACCAAGGTTAGCCGACCAGGACTTAAAAAAATATTTAAATCAGGATTCTTGAAAAACTAGTGTCTTAGAGATAGACAAGTTTTAATTACATTTTTTTTCAAATACATATTTCTATGTTAAGGGTGAATGGGGAGGTGGAGATATTGGTATTCATGTATGCATAAAATGTAATATAATTTTATTTTATTGGGTAAACCATAGTTGAATAATAAGTTAAACGAGTCAAAGTTTTTGGGGGAGAGAGGCGACACAAAATAACCTTCTTAATTGAAGGCTAAATGTTATAACCTACCAAGATAAAAGAAAATCAAGGATAACGCGCTGAGTAGATTTGTCACAAAATATAACGACTCCGTTGAGGATAAAAAAATTTAGACGAATTTTTTACAAAACACGTGGCATATACAAAATGAACTTGGTTCAAACTGCGCATGCTTGCAATCATTACAACAAATTTAAACTTGAAATGCGTTGCGTCAGGAACTTACGTAAAAAAGAACAAATATAAAAATAACTGTTCGCTTCGCTCGCTATATACAATAGACAATAAATAAATAATTTATTCATGAAATAAAGGCATCGCTCGCTAGATGGTGCAAATATATACATATTTATACTATCCATTGGAAAATGGTAGCATAAGAAGGTAGGTTATGAAGGATCTAATGTAAAATTTGATACATACAAAAAGAGATCGCTAGATTGATAAAAACCATTATTTAATATGAAAGAAAAGTATTATATTTACAAGAAATCCGAAACCGGGATGATACCGGAGTTATCCGTTTCAGGTCTTTTAAGACCTGAGTAGTTTTCTTAAAGTTGTCTATGTGTGTGTGTCGTAGCTCCCAGTGTACTTATGCAAGACATTTGAAACTATGCACAAAAAGCAGTCTATATAGATGTAGTTGTGCTGTCCGATAATATATTTTTTTTGAGGTAGTACGTAATTGAGCACATTATTGGACCGTTTTTAGGATGAGAAGCCAATCATTATTGTTATAGGAGGTTATTTAGTACTTTTCACCTCCGAGGACAATAATGAATGTAAAAAAACTCCTAGGACGTAAAAGTAATTCATATGTTGCCGCCATTACTGTGTTCAAAAAACAATCTGTGTAAAATCTTAATGAGGTTTCTTTAAAAACGTTCATTTTGTTTCTGCTTTTGTTCGTAGACTAATTTTTTTTTCGTTTTTAAAAGGTGTTCTAATTGACAATTTTTGTGTGTTTATTTGTAAAGCTTTTACATTTTTGAGTAAAAGTGAAGCTATGGATGAATTCAATGACGACGATAATGGAGTTAATTGGATGTTTGTTTTTTTTTTCAATTAAGTATATATAGCGCAGTTTATTTAATGAGTGCTACCTCAAAAAATAGTGTATGCCATCCGGCTGAGAATGTCTTTGTCTTGGCAATTTTTCCCGACTCACTTCGCTCGTCGGTAAATCTAATTGCCGTGACATAAAGACACACTTCTCAGCCTTATGGCATAAGTAACTATTTCCGGACGTCGTTAACTCACAATAATGACTCGCAGAAAACTTTTGCATTCGGGTTGTGATTTGGCTCGCATATAGCCATGTATAAGACACAAACATATATACCATGTTTCATCTCATTATCAGCATTAGTATAATTTTTATAAAAAGACTTGTGCACGTTTCTTAAAAAATTATAAAAAATCAGAATATAATCCAACTGAGTTAAAATTCGGTACAAGTGTACATCCATGATTTTTGTTAGATCATAATAGTTACGCTGCATCGAGCGGGGTCAGTTCCTAGATTGGTGACTGCTAGCATGAAACAGATGTATTTACTATCTAAAGAAGAGCAAGTCAAGTCTGAAAACGTGTTATAGTATATATTTGGCGAATTGCATATTCCGAGGTCCAGTGAAACCAGCCCGAAATAGGGATGAAAAGCGTAGCGAATCCGATGTGATGAGGAAAAGTTCCGAGGTACCCCGCACCCATTTTTTACTTGTTTTATTAATTTATTTGTTTTGTCCATTTTTTTCATTTCTTTGTTTTATGTATTTATTATAGGTTTATTTTTTTTTATTAATTCATTTTGTTTTGTTCGTTTTATTCATTAATTCGTTTTATTATTTCATTCTTTATATTAATTTTATTCATGTATTTCAGTCTCTTTGTAACTACACTAGCCTGATAGATGAGCTAGTCAGGGAGACCAAAATCTAACCCTTTCGTTTTATAAAATCAAAGTTTCACCCCAAACCAGGTGCTGTTGATTAATTGCAAAAAGTTTCCCTAATTTTCCACTTCTAAAACTACCCCTTCAATATTTCCATAAATTTTTTACAACTTTTCAAAGTAAAAATGAGCCACCCGAATCGATTTTGAAACTTTGTCTACTCGCTTTGACCTTGTTTTGTCTTTTTAACATGATTTTGGTAAAAAAAGAGAGAAAAACTAATTATAAACTAAAATATTAGGTACAGGGTAGCTCATAGCCTTAACTGCCATATCGGATTCGATATGCTTATCGAATGTATAGATGTAAGGATTTTTAAATTTTTGTTCACTCAGCAAATTACAGTCTATCGTTTAGTTTAAAAATCCCCAAGGTCATAAGTATTTTGGGGATTGACCAATCAGGGAAGACGCTGCCAACCTCTCACTTAAAAAGAGAAAAAAATCCCTACCACAATCGCTGTAGGGAAAAAACCTTCTTCCCGGCAATCGTTCACTTTGTTTGTGGTTCTTCTTTTGATTACATCGTTTTGAAAACTACTTTCAAATAAATCTTAAAAATTATATTTTCAAATAAAACTACACAAAAAAAATGTAAAAAAACATCGCCAAGAAAATACGGGTAAAATAACCTGATTTGTTTACATAGTTTTTCCCGCTCTCTTCTTGCAGGGATTTTTTTTTTTCTTAAGAATCAGTGGTGTCTAAAATTACCTGTCAAGATTTTTAAACTAAACTATAGACTGTAGGTAAGTATGTTAAAGTAAAAATGTTATATTGTGGGCAGCGCTGTAGAATTTAAGTCAAATTTTTGATTCAGTTTTTCAATTTTGTTGCATAAATCAGCGGGAGTTATGCGTGACGCACACACACTCTCACCATTGTGAATAAGTGCCTGAACCGGATTATTATAAGAAAGACAATACTTTCACTATTAAAAATAAATAACCATTTATTTGCTATCTTTACATATTACTCTCATTGCAAAAATTTAAAATATTATTTATATTAAAAAGCAATTCGGCAATGAGCCGTGGTAAGCTTTTGGGAAACATTGGGTTTGGGTCCCACTCTGTTACGTTACGTAAACGAACCAGAGTGGGACATGACGTTAGGTCGAGGCATCATTGATGACGAACGTCGAATGATGGAACAGTTCCCAGATGTAGTATTGCTTTTTGCTTTTTACATTTCCTATTGGTGTCTCTCGCACAATTATATTGTGTCGATTACACTTATATTATTTGTATTTCATATTTTAATTATTATATTCATATTGTTTGTATTTCATATGTCAATGTACATTCATATTATTTATATTTCATATGTTTATTATAATATATTATTGTTTGTATTTCATATTCAATGTACATTCATATTATTTATATTTCATATGTTTTATAATATATTATTGTTGTATTTCATATGTCATGTACATTCATATTATTTATATTTCATATGTTTAATAATATTTTTGTTTGTATATGTCAATGTACATTCATATTATTTATATTTCATATGTTTATTATAATATTTTATTGTTTGTATTTTATATGTCAATGTACATTCATATTATTTATATTTCGTATGTTTATTATAATATTTTATTGTTTGTATTTCATATGTCAATGTGCATTTATATTATTTGTATTTTACATGTCAATTATTACAATTTTATTGTTTGTATTTCAAATGTTAATTATTACATAAATACTGCTTGAATTTCATACGTTTAATTTCCTTGATTCCCCATAAATTTAAAAAATTCCTTACAACAATTTATTTATTTACTTCTAATGTATTATTAATAATTTGTATTTTGTTCTTTTTTAGATTGAGAATTCACACATCAGCTTATAAATAAAGGTAAATAAATTAAATTAAATAAATAAATAACTTAATTGTAAATATCTTATAAGTTGTTTTATGGAATAATGTATTAATCTAAAATGGTCATTACGCTGAGGAACTGGATTCTTTGGTTGCAATCGCTTATTTTTGGAAAGGTACCGGGGTTAGTTCATGAGTTGTACACGCAGGTCTTCCACAGCGCTGATTTCTATAATAGCTTGCGACAGCCTAATCCAAACTTTTCCCTATTTAAGTTAACCAAGGATCTTAAATAAAGGGGATGACACACTAAGTCGATTTGCCATACGAAAAAGTGACCCCCATCGAAAACCAAAAAATAAAGAGAATCCAACACGAAACACACGTCAAAAATCAACTGCACATGCTTGGTACAAACTGCGCATGCTTACAATTCTTATAACAGCGCAGGTCTTAAATTTTAGAGGCAAACTTACCTCTCAACGGTTTCCCATTGTTTATTGCTTGAGAAGGTTATAACAAAACACACTTAAATTATCACTCAATGAAGTGGCTAAGTATAGTCCAAAATTTAAAATTAAATAAGCACAAATGACATAACAAGCACCACAAATGTAACAATCACGAGAAGCACAGATTAAAGTTGAGAAGCAAACTCGACAACCTTGCTACATAACCTGCGTTTGGCGCCTTTTTTCATAATAACCAAGGGGAAGGTAAGTTTGCTCCTATTTCTCTATCTCATACAACTTCCATGGGGTCAGAAATGTTCCTTAATTCGTCATCCCCTTTATTCAAGACCCATGAAGTTAACCCTTCTGATTTAGACAAAGTAAACAAATAGTGTACAACTAATACACTTTCTGTTTCTTGTAGCCACCTTGTGTCTTAATAGTTATATATTAAACATAATAATGGTTGCACTAAAATCTTTTATTTGCTCTCAAGTGTTAATATGGCCACCTCTGTGGCCGAGGTCGTTAGAGCGTTAGTCTTTACACTGACCTTTGACACCATGGAGGTCTGGGGTTCGCATCCCAGGTTACGCTCTCAGTTTATAGAAGATTATTGTTTAGATAAATTATCGCCAACTTTAGAATACACTTAGAGCGTAACGGTTGCTAATACCATCCGAGGTGGTTCCCGAAGGGGTTATCCCTGATGAGCCGCAAGGCTCTAAACGGGCATTATTATTATTATTATGAAGTGTTTATATATGTAGAAGTCATTCTATCCTTGTTACATAACCTGAGTTTCGCGCCTTTTTCTATAACCATGCTAGGGAAGATAAGTTTGCCCTTATTTTTGTTATTACCTCATACGACGGTCATTTAATGATTAAAGTTCTCTTATTGCGTCTTCACCATTATTAAAAAGTGCCAATATTCTGTGGGTAATCCACTGGAAACACCCGGTACTTTACAACGTGTTTATATTAACAAAATAGAATAGAACAAGGGAAAATTCATGGATTTTCCTCACTTGCATCCTACTGGCATTAATCCCGAACTATTAACTCCTGGACACTTAAGGTATCAAACCCATGAACTCACCACCTAAAACCATTGGGATACCCTCTTTATAATTTTATTTATTAATTTATTGTGTTCACTTTTATTATATCCTAATGCCTACTTTTAATTTTTAAATATTTCTAATTTTCCATTATCAGACATAAATATCAGACTAGAAGTCAAGACGATGAGAGGATAGTTGTGCCTAGCTTCAGAACATCAGCTGCGTGTAATCACAGTGCTTTCACAGCTCCTAGACTGTACGATAACTTGCCCATACATATTCTTTCTACTTTCTACTGTCTCTTACAAGACCTTTAAAAATAAGTTAAAAAATTCTTAGGTACCTAATTAGGCAATTTTATTTTTTCTCTTTTGTTTGTTTAACTTTGTTGACTTAAATTTATAAATGTATACTTTTTATGCTTTTTACTTTATTTAATTAGATATAGGAGTAGATATAAGCATTAGATATAAGGAGTAGACTCGTGTCGCGCACCAGCCTTGAGCTTATGCGACGCAAATGGTGAATATATATATTATTTTTTATAATTTGTAATTTACCCTTTGTAAACAGGTATTTATATATATATATAAACGATTTATTTATTTATTATTTATTATTTACTACGAGAGACTAAAAAATCGAGTACGGGGCACCTCGGAACTTTTCCTCATTACATCGGATTCGCTACGCTCATCCTTCCAGATAGTAAATATATTCGTTTCATTCCCAGTGGTCATTTATCCAGGAACTGACCACGCTCCATGCTGCTTAACTTTTATGATCCACCAAAAATCATGGATAGACTTGTCGTATTAAATCGAAAATTAGTACATTTATTTATTGCGTCAAGAAATACACTCGTACTAAATTTCCACTCAATTGGATTATTTTCCGATTTTTTACATTTTTTAAAAAAAAACGAACCCTAGTCATTCGATAAAAATTGAACTAATGCTGATAATGAGATGAAACTTGGACACATATGGAAATCTTATACATAGTCACGTGCGTGCTAAATTTTAATCTGATCGCATCATTTTTCCGCGTTTCATGATTTTTTGAAATTATTGATGAGTAATTATTGTGGGTTAATGACTTCATAAAAAATATTTTCCGAATAGCACAACCACAGCGGTAAACTGGTCTTTGTACTAAATTTCAACTCTCTAGCACATAAATACACTGGGCGCTACGATGATAACAGACTCACACATACACACACACTTACAGACAGACAAAACTTCGGAAACCTCTCAAGTAGCCTTCAAAACGCCATAAACGGATAATTCCGGTGACATCTTAGTTTCGGATTTTTTTGCAATCACGATACTTTTCCTATATACCTGCAGTATAAATAAGGAAAAGTAAAAAGGTAATGGGTTCTTGTACCGAATCCGAATAGTGTAAAGAAAAGTTTCCGATGTACCCAGTACCCGATTTTTATAAATAAAAACATTTTCTATTCCAATAATTCCTGGGAAGCTTACCTTGCAGCTATAATTTTAGTGATTATCAAAAGGGAATTTTATACTTTTATTATTTGAATTAGTAAGTTCTTAAAGGATATACATTTTTTATCTATTTTTAGTTCATACTTTGAAAAAAAACACTATTTATACCTTAAGGGCTTCGATGAGGAAAGGTTTTTACTTCATCTCTATTTACATGGAAAGTAAATAATTGCTTGTTTTTTTCTTTTCCAGCGTTTCCTTTCTTTTAAGCTCTTTTCTTTTAAAGAAATCCGAGTTTTCCTCTTTTGTTTTTTCTTAAAGTAATAAGAGTTCTGTACTTTAACTTCTCATAAATTTATTCTTTTGTTTATTTTATTTTATTTTTCTTAGTATCAATTATTTTTTTAGAAATAGAAAAGTCATAAATGCGTTGAATGAACAATTCTGGCGCGGAGATCTGCAAGCTGGGCGAATTTCCTGTGAAATGCTTGATTTTTACTCACCAATCTAGATCTGGCTCAGGCTTTTGGTTTTTTTACTTCATAGCCTAATATAATGATAATAATGCCCGTTTAGAGCCTTGCGGCTCATCAGGGATAATTCCTGCGGGAACCACCTCGGGTGGTAGTAGCAACCGTTACGCTCAAAGAATATTCTAAAGTTGACTATAATTTATCTAAACAATAATTTTATATAAACTGAGAGCGTAACCTGGGATGCGAGCTCCAGACCTCCGTGGTGTCAAAAGTCAGTGTAAAGACTAACGCTCTAACGACCTCGGCCACGGAGGTGGTCTCATTGCCTAAACAATAACATTTTTACTTCTTTGTTAATTTCCTTAGATTCTTCTCAGGAAAAGCGCTAAAATATATAAAAGATTAGCACAAACTAAAGTGATGTAAAAATGTGGGGTCAGTGGTAGAGACAGTGTTCTGACTCCCACCCTTTACATTGTCCTGAGCAAATTCTGTGGCTTAGTTCCTTCGAATATCCGCATTGCAGCGCTGCATATCCTACCATCATAGAGATATATTATTACCAGAGGGGGCATAGCTTTCTTAAAGACTAAGGTCTGAAATGATTTCTAGGTCTTCAGGAGCTCTGTGTAACCTCATTGAAACATCCATCAAGAGTGAATTGAAGTAATAATAAATCAATTGCTTTCGGCTTCCAGCACATTTTTGAGTTTTAATTTTTACTTTAAACGTTCTACTATTTGTTCTGTTTATTTGATTATATTGATAGTTGAAGGTGGTCAGATTCATTTTTCGATGTTTCAAAATTCATCCAATTAATATATTTCTATGCCTGCCACCCTGCCAATTTTCACCAGATACAACATCTGATTCAAGCGGCTTTCTTTTATATAAAACAGAAAATGTAGAAAATAGTAACACTGGCGCTCTTTGTTGACCCGTTGCTTGGCATCGGATAGAAATCAACAAATTGGAGTGTATGGACAAGTGGCGCTGACTTGCGGCATATTATTAGAACTAGACTTGCCTCGATTGAAAGCTATTCTAACTCACCCATAGGAAAAAAGGCGGGAGTCAGAACACTATCTCTACGCTGACCCCTCATTTTTACATTACTTTATTAAGAGGCTAATACTTAGAAGGAGGATACAACAGCTCTTATTATTCCCTGGGTAGCTTAGTATCATAACTGTACCTTGGTGACGTCATATTTTTGATTTTTCATAATAATCACAATGTCTCGTAAATATTACATTATTTTTAGACCATTTTGTCTTGAATTGAGTCAAAACTCAAGACAATAGGTTTGTTTTTACTTTAACACGGTATAATACGGTCTTTGGTTCCTGTTGAGTTTAGAAAACAGCCTTCCAAGGTTATTGGAAATATGAGAACCATCTGATCAAAAAGATTAGGTAAGGCGAATTCGTTTGATAGTAGATAAAGTTTAAAATTGCTTCGCGTATAGAGCCAATTTATCTGGACGCCTCTTCTAAAGGGCCTTTATAAATAGCACAACATAACTTGCTTCTTTGTGCTGCAATAAAAAAATCTCTACTAAGTTAAAAAATATCGTATTTTCCAAAAAAAAAAAGGAAAGCGTTTAAGATTTTTCTTATAAAGTAAAAGTGCTTATGTTTGCCGGAAAACTGTCGGACGAGTTTACTTTCCTCTAATTTTTCTTCTTAAGTTTTTTATTAAGTTTCTTCACCGCCATATTCTCTTTTTACTTTTCTTCTTTGTACCGTTGTTATATTAAAAAGTATTGTGTTAGCACTAACAAATTGAAACCGGGTTTTTACATTCATTATCCGTTTCAGGTGTTGGCATAGAGAAATATACTAAGGGAGCAGCCTATCTAATACATTGAGAGACCTGAAACATCTTTTTAGGGCTCTCAGGGGCTCTGTGTAACCTCAGAGAAACCTCCTTCAAGAGTGAGTTAAGGCTATAAGAAACCAATTTATTTCGGTTTATCGCACAATTTGTGCGATAAGTTATTGTAATTTTGTATTGATAATTTGATTATATTTATAAGCGAAGGTGATCAGGTTACTTTTTCAATGTTCACAATTAAACCTATAGGCCTCTCTAGTAATAATATCTCTATGGTTTTAGTAAGACCTTCATAGTAGGTTTTCTCAAAGTTTTCTGTCTGTATGTGCGTCTGTTAGCATCCTTAGCTGTCAGTGTATTTATGCTAGAGTGTTGGCATAAACGTTACCATTGATTGAGTAACACTTATGACATCATTAACCCAATCTATTGACGTCATAAAAATTGAACAATTTTTAAATTTGAAATAGTGCTTGAAAAGGGTGATATATTTTTAGGTTGTTAGTATGCTGAATCAGACATACATTTTCTGAGAGATGTTCTTAGAATTTAATATGAAGCATTAGTTCTTACCTGTTTGTATAATATCATATGTCTTATTCTACACATGTCTCATATTTGATATAAAGATAATAGGACAGGTCTTTGAGACAGCTGTTTTACAGTTGAAAGTTAAAAGGTATCCTTTCTCTATTCTAGACATTTTCTGAATTTTCTTTTCCTGTAAACGGTTTAATATAAACGTTTCTATTTTGCAAATTTTAATTTAATTAAAAAAGCTTGTATTCACCGCAAATTGAAGAAGCAATTGAAGAATCAACTACCGTCGATACTTGCTGTTGGATAAGAATATCCAACATCAAGTATCGACGTTGCTGTTGGATACTTGATGACAGATGTATCGATACTTGCTGTTGGATATTCTTATCCAACAGCAAGTATTGACGTTGCTGTTGGATACTTGGTGACAGCTGTATCGATACTTGCTGTTGGATATTCCTATCCAACATCAAGTATCGACGTTGCTGTTGGATACTTGATGACTGCTGTATCGATTCTTGCTGTTGGATATTCTTATCCAACAGCAAGTATCGACGTTGCTGTTGGATACTTGATGACAGATGTATCGATACTTGCTGTTAGATATTCTTATCCAACATCAAGTATCGACGTTGCTGTTGGATACTTGATGACAGCTGTATCGATACTTGTTGTTGGATATTCTTATCCAACATCAAGTATCGACGTTGCTGTTGTATACTTGATGACAGCTGTATCGATACTTGCTGTTGGATATTCTTATCCAACATCAAGTATCGACGTTGCTGTTGGATCATGGATGATACATCTTATCAACATCAAGTATCGATGGTACCTGATTCTTCAATTGATTAAAAAAGCTAAATTTAAGGAATATTTATTTTGTAATATTATACTGTGATGCAAATCGTTAGCCTATTGCCACAGGTGGTTGTCCAGCCACAGGTCTGATGAATTTTCTTTTTTTCATCAAGTTCTATTGAAATTTCTTAACAATAGGTTTAGGGACATGAATAAGGTTGATTTTTTAATCAATTTTAATTTAAATCGAAGTAAGCTTTTAAAAGAAAAGAGAAAGAAGTCTCTCCACAGAAATATATTTTCTATAGCAAAGCGCTTTCAACCTAACAAGAGGTCATCATCAGTGCTAGCCGTTGAATTAAGAAGTGGCCGGGGTGACGAGTCACCCGTGGACACCGTAGTGTCCAGCAACATGGTATTTACTTAAAAATGCTTCCCTTTTGTTTTAGGATGTCGAAAAGCAAAATCTTCCAGTCTGCCAGGTTAAAATCCCTAGATCTTACCTGCAGTGTGAAGATCTATTAAATAATATCAACGCAAAAAACTAAAAAAAACCCTTAAACCAGGGAGTTAGGAAATACCAAGCTCAGAGCTGAATTTCCCCGTAGACTAATAAAAGCCAGTTTATAGGTTTTCTCAGTTTTATTTGTTTACCCCCCTTCCTTAGAGGAAGTAACGTTTTGTCTCTTATTTTCCGTTTCCCTCGACCTCTCCCCTTAAAGTTTTATTTTTCCTTTGTAGCTCTTTACTTTCTTTTTTCGTGTTCTTGATGCCAGAAAAGAATTTGCGATCTTGTTTTTTTTATATATTATCTAATTTATTTTTATTTACCCTTGCAGTAAATTAAAAGTCGATTTTTCGTTCTAATTTAATTTTAATTGCTCTCTAAAAATAAAATTTAAGAGAATAGAAGATTTTTTTATTAATTGTGTTGATATCTTATAATATTGCTTCCCTACCTTCTAAAGGGAGGGGGGCATTGAATTAGCGTTGCAAAAAATATAAACTCACTTTTTTCATCAAATTTTGACGTTTTAGCCCCAACAGATCCCAAAAATCGAAAAAATAGGTGTCTGTAAGGATGTAACACGCTACAGTTCAAACGGCTGATTTACTTTCAATGAAACTTTGCACAAAAATCAAGTCTTATAAGAGGAATAACTTATTAGATTTTGCTGTTACTCCTACAGCAAATGACTATATTAATGACTATATTAAGTATTAAAATTACGTCACTCAAAACTTTTTAAAAAATAAGAACATCATACATGCAAAAATCTATATTTATAGACAGGCCTTTATTTATTTGAAAGCTTATCATACATGCATAAACCTATTTATAGACAGACCTTTATTATTGACAGCAAAATATATTTATGGATAGACCTTTATTTATTGACAGCAATCATACATGCAAAAACTATATTATGGATAGACCTTTATTTATTGACAGCTATCATACATGCAAAAACCTATATTTTATTAGACAGTCATACATGCACCTTTATTTTATTTGACAGTCTATCATACATGCAATATATTTATAGACCTTTATTGTTTGACAGCATATCATACATGCAAACTATATTATAGACAGGCCTTTATTTATTTGACAGTCTATCATACATGCAAAAACCTATATTTATAGATAGACCTTTATTTGTTTGACATCTATCATACATGCAAAAACCTATATTTATAGATAGACTTTTATTTGTTTGACAGTCTATCATACATGCAAAAACCTATATTTATAGATAGACCTTTATTTATTGACAGCATATCATACATGCAAAAACCTATATTTATAGATAGACCTTTATTTGTTTGACAGTCTATCATACATGCAAAAACCTATATTTATAGACAGACCTTTATTTATTGACAGCATATCACATGCAAAAACCTATATTTATAGATAGGCCTTTTTTTATTTGACAGTCTATCATTCATGCAAAAACCTATATTTATAGATAGACCTTTATTTGTTTGACAGTCTATCATACATGCAAAAACCTATATTTATAGATAGAGCTTCATGTGAATCTTTTTCGTGTAAAATGTATTTCAGAACTATTTTTACTCACCCTTACCTCTAGCCATAGAAATATGAAGAGACACAGGTTTGAATAAAATGTATAATTTTTAAACAGGAAAAATCCATATAAATTCATAGAGTAGATGAAGAAATATACGAAGGAAGGCCTCATGATCTATCGACTCTGCTCCTCTATTTAATAATTTTCTTGCCTTATTTTTTTTTCCTAAAAGTAAATATTTTTACTCTAGCAGTCCAAAATATTATAATATTCACATGTCTGTAAAGAATCCAAAACATTTGTTACAAAATTATTAATTAACTTATTACATTTCCTCAATTATACCGTAGGTATATAGGAATAATATTGTGTTAACAAAAAAATCCGAAACCGAGATGAAACCGAAATTATCCGTTTCAGGTGTTATAAAGGCATCCTAAGCGTGTTAAAATTTCTTGTAAACACGCTACAGTTCAAACGGGTGATGTACTTTTAATAAAACTTGGCACAAAAATCAAGTCTCATGAGAGCAAGAGCTTATTAGATTTTGCCCTACAGGGCGTTTTAAAATAACGTCACTCATAACTTTTAAAAAAAAAATCTGGCGCGGTGGTCCGCATGTTGGGCCAATTTCAATTTGGAACGCGTGATTCCGTGCTTATTAACCCATTTCTTGCTTTACTTTCTGATTTATGCTTTAGAGCCTAAGCAGGTCCTCATTTGTCGAGCACTGCTTGCAACTAATTTTTTTCTGTATTTTTTTAAAGGAAATGCGCATAATTATCCAGTTGATTATACAAAACTATGCATTACGCACTATTATTTTCACTAGATTAAAGCTTAGTTACTGTTTATCTTTAAAGGATTCAGCGCATTTCCTTTGAAAAATGCAAACAAAATGAGTCGCCAAAAGTGCTTCACAAATGATTAACTGTTTATGTTCTAAAGCATAAACCGGAACCTAAAGCAAGAAATAAGTTAAGCACGGAATCACGCATTCCAAATGTAATTCGACTGACATGCGGACCACCGTGATAGAATTATGTTTTAGTTATAAACTTATATAATGTAAATATGTATATATTTGTTTGTGTGTATATATATATATATATATATATATATATATATATATATATATATATATATATATATATATATATATATATATATATGTGTGTGTGTGTCCTTCCTTAATTAAAAGCTCTTACCCCCGAAATATCGAAGTACTTTTAATTTAATTTTATTTATGTTTTAAAATTAGTAAGTCAAAAAAATTGGTACTCTTAAGACAGCGCGGGACCATCATGTCTGTATTATAAAATAGAGAAATAAAAATTTACAGTTTAATTAAATTTGAGATAGTTCCTAAAATTTTACTGTGTAAAATTACTTTACTGGCAAACTATCTTCTGATACTGTTTAGTAAAGAAATGTTGATTAGCAAGAGATGGAGGTCTAAAGTATTTGAGAGGTAATACTATTAGACCTTCTAAACTAGACCGTTGGGAGCATGTTAAACAAGATATAACCTTCCATTGTAAACTCCATTAAACATTTACATAACCTTTATATTAGGTTATTCTTCTCTACATTCAAGTTATAAACCTGCATTTTCACGTAATATTTATATAATGATAATGCCTGTTCAGAGCCTGCTGGCTCCGGGATAATCCCTATGGGAGTTCCCTCCGGTAGCTACACTTTAAGTGTAACCTAATGCTTCCGTTTATTAGAAATATCAGGTTTTGTCAAATAAATTATATATATATATATATAATATATTATATATATATATATATATATATATATATAATTATATATATATATATATACTAACCTTTTCTTACTTACGTCGCAGGTCCGGGGACTAGAGCGGTCTGTAGTTTCATCTTTATTTATCAATATTATATTATTCTATATCCATTGGTTGCAACCATCGTGCTTCGTGAAGGAGGGACACTAGTTAGACACTACGTGTTTATGTATTTTTTTGTATATCATATATATGTATATATATATATTATTATATATATATATAATAATATATAATATATATTATATGTATATTATGTATACGAAAAATGATCACTTTTTGCAACTTCTAGCAACAATAGCTTACATTTTTGACTATTTAATGTATGAAAATATTTAGATTTTCTTAAAGGGCAATCATAAAAGAAGTTTTTTCCGTTCTTGGCTGAACTTTTGCTCATCTCTTACTTCCTCTAATGCCCTTCTATAAAAATTCCATAAAATTCAATTTTTTAAAAAAATCATGTTTCATGTAAATTTTTTGGTAGTAGTTCTAAAATATTTGACATAGTTAGTAGTTTGTCCTTTAGGAAATTTACTCAGCTTTCTAATGAGATCAATTTCGCCTTTTCTAGCTTGAACAGTTTAAACGCTATTAAACAATTTTTTATGATTGTGAGGTCAAATATTTTTTTAAAATATTAAATTTGACCTTGTGGGAAAACGGTTGGAGATCGGGGTTTATATTATAGGACATTTTTTGTTCCGTTTGAGGTGTACTATCACCTCCTTTTCTGGTGGACACTTTATATGAAACACCTTGTATATATATTGCAGTTTTTATTCAAAAGACGTCCTGTGGATATCACTTTATCCGAAAACTATCTAATCCATTAGTTTATCCAACTTAGCTTGATTTTATAGTACAATAAACTTTTTTTTAGTTGGTGTAAATGCAAACCGACTGGCTTAACGTTTTTGATAAGATAGAGCGAAGCTCGTCCCTAGATAATATCACATGTTTCATTATAATTTTACATTCTCAGGACGAGCGAAGCGAGTCCGAAGCCGGGAGGATGAGTGTAGGAAATCCGATGTGGTCAGGAAAAGTTTCGAGGTACCCCGTACCCGATTTTTGTCTGTATTTTTCAAAGGAAATGTACATAATTATCCCGTTAGTTATACAAAACAATGCCTCTAAAATCGGCATGTTTAAATATGTTTAAATCGGAATATTTGATTTACATAATATGTATATTATATACATAGTATACATAAAAAGTATATTATACTTTTATATGTTGCACGGTAAAATCGCAACCCACGTAGATATTTATGATTAACTTCTATAATGTATTTAAAATGCATAGAAAATTTATGTGTTATCAATTTTAGCTCGATCAAATATTTTTTTGAGGTTGCATGCATTTTTGAAATTATTTGCTGAATCACTTATAGAGTTAGATTGAAAGACAAGCACACTGTTTTATCCAAGCTGCATAATGAACTATTTCGTTAAAAACTAATTAAAAAACATAATTAGGTATCTGGTTTAGACATCCTTTTCATAAAAATGTTTCTCTTTTAAACTGTATTCACCCTTTAAATAAAAAGCATCCCTCTTATTTTGTTTTTTTTTTTAGAATGAAAAACATCCCACACACAGACATACACACACACACACACAGACATACACACCAGCAGAGTTATGATATCAAAAGGGAATATTATTAATTTTCAAAGGATGAAGTGAAACCGGCACATTGTAAACAAAACGCGGTCAGACCTCTACACATACCCCCCCCCCCTCCAAAATACCATTGAGTTATAAAAAAAATTGTTTTGTTTTATTCAGTTATTTATGCTGATCCAACCATAGACTTCCATGACCGCCTCCACGTATCAAAGTGGTTAAAATAGTCGGGTACTGGGTAACATGGAACTTTTTTTCACCATATTGCATTCCTCATCCTCCCTACTTCGGACTCGCTTCGCTCGTTCTCAGATTGTAAATTCATCCGTTTAATTGATTCCCCGCGGTCACCCATCCATGCACTGACCTCGCTCAATACTGTTTAACTTTTATGATCTAACAAAAACCATGTATATACTTGTATTGGAACGAAACTTAGTTAACTTATTTATTATGTATAGGTACAAGTGTACAATTTATACAAATTTGTACAATTTATATAGGTACAATTTATTAGGTGGTACAAATGTATGTACCAAATGTATACACTAGTACCAAATTTTAACTTAATTGGATTAATTTCCGGTTTTTTTTTAAAAAAACTACACAAGTCTTCTGATAAAACTTGAACTAATGCTGATAATAAGGTGAAAATTGGCACGTATTTTAGTCTTACGCATGACTACATGTGGGCTAAATCTTAATGTGATTCCAATATTTTTTTACGCATTTTATGATTTTCAAAACTTTCGCCGAGTCATTATTGCGGGTTACTGCAGTTCCGGACTTAGGCCCGTATTAAAACCAACCCGTATAAAAATCAATCTATTGGTGTAGTTTAGGCCCGTATTCAAAGACATCTTCCTAAAATTCTCCTTAAGGAACAAGGAGAATGTTAGGGAAATGTTTGGAAGATGTCTTTGAATACGGGCCTAAACTACACCAATAGATTGATTTTTATAGCAAGCTTCAACTCTCTAGCATAAATACACTGGGAACAATGATGATAACAGAAACACACACACATACAAACATACTGACAGACTACTTTGTCAAAACACCTCAACAGGCCTTTCGGCTCGGTTTCGGATTTTTTGCAAAAACAATATTTTTCCTATATACCTACGGTAAAGTATTATATAGACCAAGTAGGGAAACTCCTATACTAACCTGTGTAAAAAACATCATACATGCGTGATCAGCTGATAGCTGGTTCAAAAATAAAAATATAGTTAAAATTGGAATAACTGCGCATGAGCCTTCTAGGATTTACATTTTTATACTTAATTTCATTGGCAACTCTGATAACATTAGGAGAGTTTATTGTACTTTAATATGTACGTGATAATTTAATAATTTTGCAATAAATTCTGTGAAATAATTGTTACAATAATTTAGTTAAAAGAAAAGAGAAACTATAAGGCGCGGACGAATATCCACGGCCTTCTAAAACGTTGGATCACCAACAAACTTTTTTTATAACTTTTTTTTTCAAAATTTTCAGTAATTAGCCGGAGTTGTGATAAATGAAGCCTATTCCGTAATCTGCACGCCCTTTTGGTTAATCTCAAAGAGTATTTACATTCACTCAACGATTTATTTTTAATCTAACTTGGTACATACATAACTACTGTTAGACGTCAATGTTAACAAATATGACATGTCAAAATATAACACAAAATATTGACGTCTAACAGTAGTTATGTATGTACCAAGTTAGATTAAAAATAAATCGTTGAGTGAATGTAAATACTCTTTGGATTAACCAAAAGAGCGTGCAGATTACGAAAATAGGCTTCATGTATCTCAACTCCGGCTAAATACTGAAAATTTTGAAAAAAAAGTTATAAAAAAAGTTTGTTGGTGATCCATGATCTAGAAGGCCGTGCATATTCGACCGCGCCTTATAGTAAAGGTAAACTACATGATTTTATTAAGATTTTGAAGAATATACAGACGACAGTGTATTGCCTTAAATATAACTTAAAATTACGGTTCCTTTAATATATTCAGAAGTTTTAGGTTAAATTTGTTAAACTACTAAATATTTAATATTTGAAGGGGAAACGCAAATATAACTCGCAAAAATGTAAAATCATAAGGGTATTTGTTTAAGCTCTAAAGTTAGTAAAAATGAAATTAATTATATCGCTCTCTCTACAAGTCTCTCGATAATCATGTCAGTAGTTGTTTTCAGCTCTAAAGTAATTAAAAATGAAATTAATTATATTGCTCTCTCTACAAGTCTCTCAATAATTATATCAGTAGTTTTTTTCAGCTCTAAAGTTTGTAAAAATAAAATTAATTATATCGCTCTCTCCACAAGTCTCTCGATAATAATATCAGTAGTTGTTTTCAGCTCTAAAGTTATCATTGGATTGCAATATAACTAAATTAATATTATTGTTCAAAGACAAGTCAAAGGTTTAGTTTTTAGGTTATAACCCAATTACAAGTAAGGTTAGGGCTGAGATAGAATTATCAGAATATACAGTGTTAACACGTTTCGTGCAGTCTACGTTTAGTTTTCTCTAAATCAATCCAATTCTATTTTACCTTGTTTTTCATTGTATCATCTGTTTTATTAGAAAGATAGAAAATTACTTACTTTTCTCTTACTTTATTGTAATCTACTTTTGACAAAATAAATGTTGTAGAAATTATGGTAATTCAATTTTGCAATTTTGGCTTTGTAGCAGGTGTTGTCAATTTTTGTGCATTCAAAACTTTTACGTCAAGAGTAAGATAATTTACTAAAAAGTATAAAAAAACAATTTGATTCTTTATCTTGTCCCGACTCCTTAGCAAAGTTGTGAGAGTTATTATTTCTAAGTGTACAGGGTCTATAAGCATATAAGGGCCTAGTGTCCCTGTAGCGTAGCCAGATAGTCATTTTCGCCTTCTAAGCTCTCTTAGCCTTATTACTTCTTGTCTTGAAACAATTACGGCCTAAATTAAACCGAGGATCTTCAATAAAGGAAATGGTGCGTTAAAGTCGATTTGCCATGTAACGAAGTGACCCCGTTGAGAACCGAACCTAAAATAGAGAAGAATCCATCAAACCATTAGTTGTTTTGACGGAGATTTTGTGGTATAGACACACTATGATGTTGAGTTTGAAAACAAAAACACTAGAATTCAAACAATCAATATATTGTCAACCACAATAGTGTATAAAAAAAATTTAACTGACTGATTTCGACTTTACGTCATCATCAGAGCTGTAAACAAAGTCTGTAAACAGCTCTGATGATGGCGCAAAGTTGAAACCGATCAGTTATACTTTTTTTATATACTATTAGGGTTGACAATATATTAATCGTTTTTAAATCTAGTGTTTTTGAATGAATAATTCATCATAAAACACATGTAATAAACAAACTGCGCGTGCTTACAAATATTTCATTAACTGTTCAGATTCTAAATCGAGAAGGTTATAAACAAATAGTACAAAGAAATTTATTTTAATTTTTTTAATGTTTTATTTTAATGAGGAAAATGCATAAATTTTAACCTAGGTTTTTTGTTAGGTTAATCGAGGAAGAAAAAATATATTTCTATATATATTATATATATATAATATATATATATATATATATATATATATATATATATATATATATATATATATATATATATATATATATTATATATATTTGTGTGTGTGTGTCAGAAGACCAAGCAGTTATTTTTTGAAGTATGCCAAAAGCACTTATTGGATCATAAATGATCCTAACTTCAGGAATTTAGCCTGCGGATTGAAATTTTTTATTCCTAACTTAACAAACCGTTTATTTATTTTGTTTGATTTTATAGTGAAATATTGACTTTTCTGTAACTATTATATTTTTTTCTTTTTTTTTTTTTTGTAGGTTAATACATAGATTGCTGAATTAGGTAATTTAGTTGAAATAATAACTTAAAATTTATCAAGCTTTGTATGTTATTAGAGATGTTATATAATCTGTTAAGTATTCTAATTATCTACCTCGTTAACTTCATCACTAAGCTCGCTCCTGTTTCTTCACTACTTAGCTTTAAAGCATAAATAAGCACTACTTCCTCTCACATACACAGACAAACTAACGCACGCCAAATTATACGAATGTTAATTATAAAGTTTCAATTAACTGTTCTTGAAGTATTTGATAATTTATAAAGCAAATAGATCTATTTGGTTGAGTGTATTAATTGCTTTTACTAATAAACTGTAATTACTATTTTATTCAAAATCCGGTGCTTTATAAATTGAACAGTTACTCAATTATCAGGCACTTCTCTAAATCTTTTTCTGTTTTTTTCAAAGAAAATGCGCATAATTATCCTGTTAGTTAGAGAAAGCTATGCCTCTAAATTTGGCATTGCACATCATTATTTGCACAATTTTAATGCTCAGTTGGGTTCAAGGTTGGTTTCTTTAAAGGTTTAGGTGTTTTAACACAAACACACACATACAAACACACCCAAACAGACAACTTTGGAGGCCTTAGGACCACTCAGGAGGCCTTTAAAACACCTGAAACGGATAATGCCGGTGACATTGTTTTATTATTTTTGCCGATTATAAAATAATATACTCACACCTGTGACAGTTTGATCAGAGTTCCATAAAAAAAACAATAGACAGCAATATATTAAAATAAATCATGTAACTTTAACCCAGGTATAAGATACGTTCGTCTCATAAAATATAACATAGTAAAATTAATAAAAGAGAGTCTTGAAGGAAGGCTGTTATCCACAGCACAAGGCTGACGCCTTAAAGTGGGTAATAATCCAAAATCATTAAATACTTGTAACTAAGAAATGTTTTTATTATTTGCTTTTATTTTACTGAAGTATGTATGTTTTGTTTAATTAAATAAATGAAATTTTTTATTTAAAAAAAAATCCGATACAAAAGAAATGTATCGTTTGTGACGCATCGCACGTCGGTCAATCAGGAAAGAAAATAGGTGAGAGGGCATTGAAGCACATGAAAGGACCGGACAGTCAAATGAAAAAAGGCCATGTGAATAACAACACTCATGAAGTTGGCAATGGTCCGAAACTTACGTTTTTAGAAGCCTTTGAAATCAAAAAGAGTAACGCCCTGTTATGGCCCTAATCGCTGAACGCCAGTGGAGAGGAAGGTTCTTCAGTTTTACTAGAAGAACTACTACAAATAAAGAGACTGTACACTTTGTCATAGCTAACAAATGACTCCTTACTACCTTTATACATAGTTTGCCGGTTCGTTTTAGTTTTTATTTAATTCTATTTTGGTAGTTTTATTTTATAATTTTAAATATTTGAAAGTTTAACAATGTTAATATTTTGATACGTTTATTTTCTCTCTTTCTTATCCTTTATATTTTTCATTAGGTGTAGTCTTATGATTTATTTTTTCATTGTTCAGGCACTGATGATGACCGAAAGGTTGAAAGCTGGCTCTGTCAATAAATATTATATGTGGAGAGACTTGGGTGTTTTATAAATAATCTTCCTCGGCTTCGCCTCTGCAGATTATTTCTGTAGCTTACCTTTGCCTTCGAATTGGAGAAAAAATATTCAATTTAAAATTAGAGAAATAAGTATAATTTTATCTTGTAATACATAAAACATAGCACAGATTATATTATGCAATATTAAATTGTATCAAAATTCATTGGTTAGGGTTAAATGTTTCTTTTAAAGTCGTGAGAAAAGCTCCAACATACGAATGATCTCCTACACTCAAAGTATTAGATAAGTTGAAACTGAGTTAAAGAGATTTATAGGAGTTGTATAAGAAGGTATAAATAAATCAGAGTTAGAGAACTATCTCTATTCCTTGCAACTCTATGTTGTGTCCTTCCTAAGGGACTAGATACCTTGACCCTTTCTTTAGCCGGGATTTAAAAGAAAAATCTACTCTTAGAAACAAAGACTAAAGGGATAATGAGGATAAAAGAAATTCAGGACAAACTTTTCACTTGTTTCAGAAACCTTTAGCTGGATTTTTTCTTTACTTTGCTATTTTGAGAATTTTAACCGAATTTTGTCTGGCATGTTTATAAAACACTTGAAAACTAGGTTAAATAAAGAATGTTATCTGCTCGCGGCAGCAAAATGAAGTATAATTGAACTAATTTTAGGCGTCCTCGGCTGCGCCTTAGCAGTTAAAATTCAAAAAACCTACCTCCACTTGGCCTCTGCATGTAATTTATATAGTCTACCCTCCTCATAGGCTTAGGGACAAAATTTTAAATGACTGTAACCAAAATTCCTCTTTTTTGCCTATTTTTATAAATAATAATTAATCCTACTAAACAGTATTAAAATGTTTATAAAAACGTTTTATGTTTATTATAACAAAACCTTAACATTTAAGTATTTCGATGTGTAACCGTGTCAATGTAGATGAAGAATCCGACGTTTCGCTTCCATTGTGGAAAGCATCTTCAGGGATATAAGACATCATGGATAAAAACACAGTGCTCTCATTAGGTTTTGTCATAACAAACTGTAGGAATCTAATGAAAGATAAATAGATTATGCCTACAAAACCCGCAACATTTTATTGATGAATGAACCTGAAAAAAATCCTACGAACACTGGTGACAGTAACGAAGCTTTAGTTCCAAATAAAATATTATGTTAACGCTATTTTATTGAGGTAATAATATCAGCTTACATCTCAACCAATTGAGCGTTCACTTAGTCTGTTTTATATCCAAGCTCAGTCGTGAGATATTTCCAGGATAATCTGAATACAATTTTGCAGGTTTAGTAGCCGCTAAATTGTTTTTTGTCATACCATATTGTTTATTCATGCACGATAATGGCTCCGTGTGCTTTCTAGTACAAGAATAACATAAAATACATGGAATGAGAAAAATTGTAAAATATTGACTTGTTTTTGTTGAAGTTAGGATAAACAGCGTTAGAGATTATAAACTTTCTTCAGATCATGTCTTAACAAGAGATTTTGTGGCTTGTGAGGTTCGTGAATATACTACTGTGGCATGAGAGTGTGTATTAGTGTATATGTGGTTATGAGTGTATTTAATACAAAGGGATTTAAACTTAAGGAAAAGTATTTTATGTATTGTGAGTATGTGTGCTTTGTGTGTTTTTAGTACTGTGAATATATTTACATTTAAATATAGACGGAATCACGTTTGTGGCAAAGTGTTAAATTTATATGGTGCATGTGTGTGTTATATCTATTAGAGTTATGTGTGTGTTGTATTTATTATACGTATGTGTTTCATTTATAACGTGTATGTGTGTGTTGTATTAATTATTGTATGTGAGTGTTTTGTATTTATTATTGTATGTATGTTGTATTTATTACTCTAAGTAAGTGTTTTGTATTTATTATTGTATGTATGTTGTAATTATTTCTGTATGTGAGTGTTTTGTATTTATTATTGTATGTATGTGCGTGTGATGTATTTATTATTGTATGCGAGTGTTCTGTATGTATTATTGTGTGTATGTTGTATTTATTACTGTATGTATGTGTGTGTGTTGTATTTATTATTGTATGTATGTGTATGTGTTGTATTTATTATTGTATGTGAATGTTCTGTATTTATTATTGTGTATATGTTGTATTTATTATTATATGTGAGTGTTTTTTTTATTATTGTATGTAAGTGTGTGTGAGTGTTGTATTTATTATTGTATGTGAGTGTTTTGTTTTTATTATTGGATGCGTGTGTGTGTTGTATTTATTATTACGTTCTAACGAGTTGCTATGTGCTATAGATTTATTTATTTTATATATTTCTGGGTTTTGTTATTGTTGTCAAATTTAAATCCTTTTTCTTTATTACATAAATATATTAATCTAATTAATTATTTACATAATTGAACTAATATTTAGAAGTAAGATTGGACTATTTTCTCTTCTCCTGTGATTTACTTTATATCAGAAGTGAATTGCTAAATATAATCTAGATGTCTTGCTTTTCAAGGGGATCGCTCCGTTTTTCATAGCATTGCCGTTGTTAATGGCTTATGATCAATCACGACGAAGAATTCTCGTCCTTCGACCAAGTATCTAAAGTGTTTGATGATCAAAATATAACGAGAAGAAATATAACGAGAAGAAATATAACGAAAAGAAATATAACGAAAAGAAATAACGAGAAGAAATATAACGAAGAAATATAACGAAAAGAATATAACGAGAAGAAATATAACAAGAAGAAATATAACGAGGAGAAATATAACGAGAAGAATATAACGAGAAGAAATATAACGAAAAAAATATAACGAGAAGAAATATAACGAAAAGAAATATAACGAAAAGAAATATAACGAAAAGAAATATAACGAGAAGTTCTCTATCGATTGTGGAATATCTTGATTGTGTTATTTGTTACTGAAAAATCCAAGAGGTACCCATCCTTTATCTCCTTTCTGTTGCAAAACTGCTCCTGTTGGTGTTTTGGATGCATCAAAAACAATACTAAATTCTACGTTTTCTTTAGCCTAATCTAAAAGAGCAGCGATACTAATAGCTTGGTTTATTTTACTAAATGCATTTTTGCAAGTGACTGGCCAGAAGATCTTGTTCCTGGATTTTTTAGTTATATCTTTTTGAAGCTGAGCCAAATGTGAATGAATGGGTGCAATTTGGTGAGCTAGATAATGTATACATCGATAGTAGCATTGAACCATACTAAAGATTGATTTTGGTTCAGGAAATTCTTTAATGGCAGTAACTCTGTTTTTAGCTGGACTGATACCGTCAGATGATACTCTATGTCTTAAGAGTTTTAATTTCTATACACAAAATATTCACTTAAATGATTTTATTCGTAATCCAGACTCGTTTAAACGCTCTAAAAGCAACCTAATATGTTCTTTATGTTCATTTTTATTTTTGCTAAAAACTAAAATATCGTCAAGGTTAACAAAAACAAAATCTAACCATCGAAGTTGTCGGTGCATAAACCGATGAAACGTTGCGCTGCATCTCGTAATCCGAAAGGCATGCGGATAAATTCATTATGGCCAAATGGTGTTATAACAGCTGTCTTATAAACATCTTCGGGAGCTACTGGAATGTTATGATATGCTCAAACTAAGTATAATCTTTAAAAATATTGTACATCCAGCAGGGTTAGCTGAAAAATCTTGATCATGGCCGCCAATCTGTCGTATATATCATTCTTTGGCACCATGTAGAATGAATGGTCTCAGTAATAGTCAACGCTATCTGTTGGCAATAAAGTGAACTACATGGACTTTTCTTCTTTTTCATTTAATTGCTTATAAATCATCAAGGAGGCAGTTCCTTTCCTTATCCTAATTTCCAATGGCTCTCCAGGGAATTATTGGTTTTAAATTTTCCTAAGACAATAAGAATTACATAATTTTTTTAAAATAAAATTAAAAGGGAAATTATAGCACTTCGGAACTCGCTAGAGTTTTATCAAATAAGAGTTTATTATAAAATAAGGAAGTCTGGTTTCTTTAGCTAGTTGGGGAAAATAGTATTGATTCAATGTGACCTTTTCGTTGACCTCAAATGGAATAATTTATAGATTAGCAAACTGTTACTAGTACGTATGTATAGAAGCACTCTACGGATGAAGAGGGGGCCTGTAGAATTACCTGCAGCTTGGCCTATTTTCACATTTCCTCAAAAATTAATAAAACATATCGGAAAAGAAGAAGCCTTCGGATTCTTGGCCGCTCCAAGGCGTAGGCGCTAGGGGCGTGTGCCCATGGCCAGACTATGTTATAGGGCCGCTTCGCGGCCACATGGTTATTGTCCTATACTGGTTTGTCATATTACTAGTTTATTATATAAGTGGCATAATTCCATGATAGTAGTGAATTTATTAAATCAGAAGACCAAGTGGAATTGATTCCTTCACTTCCCCTCCACTTTCGTAATCCAAATAACTTTACACGCATGATATTCTAATGAAAATTCGGTCAAAAGTATAAAGGTAAAAAGTATTTTCTCTAAGTTAAATATTCATTTTTACAGTGATGCAGAAACCACCACTGGAGACATTAAATTATTCTTTTCTTATCTACAGATGTAATAATATCTACTTATAACAAAATTTTGCGAAAAGAAAACACGATAAAGGAGAGGGTAGAGAAAATAAACCCAATTTCCAGAGGCATTCAAGTCAATTTAAGGTTTCAGTAAGTAAAAAAACCCTCTCTCTTCGACTATCTTCTATAAATGTTTTTCGTTCCTTTTAGCACCAAGAAAATTACCATTTTTGAGAAAGTTTTCTAAACAATAAAATAAAATTGGTGGTTTACCGTCTTAGCGCATGCGTGCTCTAACAGAGCCTAGCAATATTAAAAGAAAGATGAGAACTTGATTAATCAACTTAGTTTGATCAATCAACTCTTACGAATATCCTTTGGAAAAAATTCGCGAATGGGATAGGCGAATTTACATTAACGCTAGGCATCAACCTAAACAGGCGTCGGAGGGCACTCGCTTCGGAGACGTCTAGTATATATATATATATATATATATATATATATATATATATATATATATATATATATATATATATATATATATATATATATATATATATATATATATATATATATATATATATATATATATATATATATATATATATATATATATATATATATATATATATTTATAATATATCTGAAGTTCAAATGGAATTGATCCTCTCACTTTCATAATCCGAATAAACTTATAAATTAAATATATTGATAAAAATATGGTTTTTCTTTTGCATATGCCGCACCATAACACTTGACGGATTTCTTGAAACAAAACTGGATTGCAAAAGTTTTTATTAGTTCTTCAATGCCTTGTGTTATATTTCTTAATACGGACAGTTTGGAATTCATGGGTAGCCGTTCGGTTCATCCTGTCTGCTTAGAGATGTACGTATTTATAATGATAGCAAATAGCCCTTATTGGACCTAAAGTAAAGTCTAAGGGGTGACTTGACCCCTGTGGAAAATCTAAAGAGTTTATTGGTCTACCCCCCTGAATCAACTACAATCTTTATAAGTTAAAATAAATATTAGTATTAGTCTTCATTATTATAGGCAATTTAGTTGAAATTTATTAATTAACGTCCCATCAAGTGTCTTTATCTTAAATTGTTTATAAGTTAATTTATATTTTTTGGATTGGACAACCTTTTTTTTCGAGAAGCAGCCTGAGCTGTACTCTCTATAACCGACTGTGAAATTAAAGAACAGGGTCTCTCCTATTCGCATAACCAGGTCATACGCAGAGATGCATATGACAGGTAGAAATAATAGGCATAGAAATAAAATAGGTATAGAAATAACAGGTTTGAAATATAGAGCCAGTGATGAGGTTTTAAAAATTCTTACACCTAGAATTGGAATACGAAAAATTGCTATTACGAAATTTTCCACCAATTCTTTTAGAAAAGAACTTAGCCCAGTCGTAGAGAAGGGAATTAATTCTAAGGTTGTCGATTTTTCACTTGCCTAGATAGTGAGGTTAAGAGCGCCCTGGCTATAATATACACGGCTTCTCTAAAGTTGGACCTGATTATGGAAGACGTACCTGCTGCAGAAATGACAGTGGATTACGTCCAATTTCGCTCAACCTTTAGCAAATGATGTCAAAGCTGATCTAGAAAACTTACGTGAAATAATAATAATAATACCCGTTTAGAGCCTTGCGGCCCATCAGGGATAACCCCTGCGGGAACCACCTCTAGTGGTTGTGGCAACCGTTACGCTCAAAGTGTAATCTAAAGTTGGCGATAAGTTATTTGAACAATAATCTTATATATAAACTGAGAGCGTAACCTGGGATGCGAACCCCAGACCTCCTTGGTGTCCAAGGTCAGTTTAATAACTGACGTCTTAACGACCTCGACCTCGAAGGCGGCTCTTACGTGAACTTACGTGAAAGATTAAACATATAACTTGTTTCATCTCAATTAAATTGGCTCGAAAGAGCCAACTTTCGACTACTTGTGGTCATCATCACTCTTATTCCTGTCATCATCGTTATCCTGTCATCATCATTTTATCCCTGTCATGTCATCATCCCCTCTTATCCCTGTCATCATCACTCTTATTCCTGTCATCATCACTCTTATTCCTGTCATCATCACTCTTATTCCTGTCATCATCATTTTTATCCCTGTCATCATCACTCTTATTCCTGTAATCATCACTCTTATTCCTGTCATCATCACTCTTATTCCTGTCATCATCACTCTTATTCATGTCATCATCAACTCTTATTCCTGTGCTGTACTTAGGTGCGTTAATACCTTTAAAAGTATTTAACTCACTCATGGTCTGTGAGGGCATTAAAGACCTCAGAAAGATCTAGCTTTAGCACTTATTTACGCATTATGTCGACCAACAGTAGCCTAAAGTCGATCTCGAATAAAATTTGTAATTGTAAAGAGACAGTTGTATGTTTAATATTCAATTACCTCACGTTACAGCAACCTAGGCTATATGCGTTGTATGAGAGGTTAAAAGCCCTAGACAGTTTTTAAACCCCCTGTTCTGTATCCCCTCCCCGGGGACAGTACGGCCCCCTGCGGCAGAGTTGTCAAGCCACGAAATATTATTAAATATCATGTAATGCTGACATTAATTACTAAGGAATATAATTATGAGTCATTTTAAAAAGCTTATAATACATCTAAGGATTTTAACCTTACAAGATATTTTATTTCGTCGAAAGAGTGTGGTAACGTTGTACTCAATGCTTTTAACAGTTATATATATATATATATATATATATATATATATATATATATATACAACTCACTCAACTTTGGTGATCGGTCAGTAATAAATAAACAGACGATAATGAGCCCCAAAGATTGGCGCTCCAACGATTTGGAGCGTCTATGAATTTTTAGAGAAATCACACGAGAAAATTAAAGTGCAGGCAATTTGTTGACGCGCCATTCGTTGGCGCTCCATATCGTTGGAGCTCCACTTTAAATGGAGCTCCAACGATGTGGAGCGCCTATAAATGGCGCTCCAACGAATTGGAGCGCAAATGATGGCGCGCGAACGAATGGAGCTCCAACAACTTGGAGTGCCAACGACTGGTACCCGGTTTTACTGTCTAAAATAATGTTATTATTTTTTTACATATGTTTAAATATTATTTAATTTCTATATCTGGTATGTTTTTTTTTCTTTTTTAAAGATAAAATATTGTATGTACCTCGAGAATAAACCGCCATTTTTCCCTCACTGTTTCCTAAAACAAAATAACATCATAATTTCCCTCGCCTGCGGCTCGGGAGTAAATTATATTAATCCCTCAGCTTCGCTTCGGGATTAATTTACTTTGGTTCCTGCGACTTCGTCTTAGGAACCAACTTTACAGATCAGGGAAAAATGACCCATTTTATTCCCTTGTTGCATAAATATCTATTTCTCTTTAATTCAAAAGAGTTAAATGATTTGTTTAAAGTACTGTTTAAAGGGACGTTTAGGGTACTAAACATAATCAGCATTTATTATTTACAAACTTCTCTCATTATGTTTCTCGTCATTAAAACTTTAAAAAGAGAGAAATAATCAAGTTCCCGGGGCTTTGTTTTTATGCGTTATAATTTCCCTATATTAGAGTGATGAGTCATAGAACACGAAAGCTTTAGGGTTTCCCATGATAACCTTGCTAGAAGCCTTTTATAAGATCGATAACCTTGTTACCTCCCTCCTAATGTTCTCCCTTAGTCTCAGTCTACCCCGTGACGTCATATAGTCAACATCTGTATTCTTAGTGTTGCCTTCTTAACTAAACTTTGTGCACGTCGCTGACTCTTTGTGTGCTAATTTGTATTGTTTTTATGTTGTTTGTTGTTAAGTGCTTAACCAAATCAAGAGCTTGGCTTAAAATTCAACTTTATACCAAAGTTTGTTGAGCGTAATAACTTTTTCTACCCTACAATTTAAAAGTTAGTATTTATTATACTGTTTTTGTTATTACTATTTTGTGAACCATAATTTTTACTTTTCTTATTTATAGCGTAGGAATTTAGGAAAAGTATTGTGTTTGCGAAAAAAATTCCAAACCCGGGATGTCATCGGAATTATTCGTTTCATGTGTTTTTAAGGTCTCCTGAGTGGTTTTCGCAAAGTTGTCTGTCTGTATGTGTATGTATATTGTATATGTATGTTTCTCATATCATAGTAGCTCCCAGTATATTTATGCTAGAGAGTTGAAAAATGGTACATGAACCAGTCTACGGCTGTAGTTGTGCTATTCAGAAAAAATATTGACTTGTATATGTTTTTTTTTAAATTCTAAAAAAAAACGGAAAACATTGCAATTGAGTTGAAATTCGTTTCAAGTATATACCTTTGCGTAATAAATAAGTACACCAAGTTTCGTTTCAAGTATATACCTTTGCGTAATAAATAAGTACACCAAGTTTCGTTTCAAGTATATTCCTTTACGTAATAAATAAGTACACCAAGTTTTGTATCAAATATATACTTTTACGTATATACTTGAAACCAAGTTTCGTATCAAATATATACTTTTACGTATATACTTGAAACCAAGTTTCGTTTCAAGTATATACCTTTACATAATAAATAAGTACACCAAGTTTTGTATCAAATATATACTTTTACGTATATACTTGAAACCAAGTTTCGTATCGTAGAAACCAAGTAAGTATATACTTTACGTAATAAATAATTACACCAAGTTTAGTTTCTTATATACTTGTCGTATTGAAACAAAACTTAGTACACTTATTTATTAAGTGATAATATACCGTTGTACCAAATTGTTTAACTTGATTGGACCATTTTCAATTTTTTTTAAACACGTACTTCCAATTTTTAAAAAAACGTACACAAGAAGTTTAATAAAAATCGAACTAATGCTAATAATGAAATGAAACTTGGCACATATGTTAGTCTTATACATAATCACATACGTGCCCAATCTCAATTAGATCGCATCATTTTTCCGCGATTTATGATTTTTCAAAATTTTTGCTGAGTAATAATTGTGGGTATGAGGTCACAAAAAAAAATATTTTCTGAATAGCACAACGACAGCGGTAAACTGGTGTTTGTACAAAATTTCAACTCTCTAGCATAAAAACACTGGGCGCTACGATGATATGTGTATGAACAGACACACACTCACACCCACACACACACACACAGACAGACAACTTTGCGAAAACCACTCAGGAGGTTTTCAAAACGCCTGAAACGGACAATTCCGGTTTTATCCCGGTTTCGGATTTTTTCACAAACACAATACTTTTCCTCTTAAGGTATAAATGAGGAAAAGTAAGAAGAACATTGAAGGTAATACAACCTTGTAGTGCTAGCGCCCACCTAGTGGACATTTTAGGAACTTCACGAGCGACAGTAAGTTAGTACGAAACTGTCGCAGACGGTATAAAACGCGTTTCAGCTACTTTTTTAAGGATGTATCGTGCCTACTTTACAGCCGCACAAAAATTTAAACGCCTTCTACTATTACATATACTTAAGAGTCACCTGTGGTGTAGTGGTTAAGGTGCGCGGCCAATACACAGAATGAATGGACTTTAGTCATGGGTTCAATCCCAGCACGGGCCACTAGGATTTTTATGAAAGGGATAAAAATTCTGCGTACCACGTCTTTCAGAAGGGACGTAAAGCCGGTGGTTTCGAGCCTGTGCGTTGTCAGGTACCCGTTAAAGATCCCTTACCCTAAATGAAACTGGGTATAGGCAAAATTTAGGACCCACATAGTAGATTCATTATAATACTATAGTGTGTCTGCCTTGTAGTTTAAAGTGTGAGGAGGTTTGGTTTAACAGTGAGAGCACGTGTTATTCCCAGTCGGTGAAAATATGTATGATTGATTGAAAAAAGCATGAGAGGAACCATAAAATTTCACGGCTTTTCTGTCTAGATTAGATGAAATATACCTACACTTGAAATTAAAAGGAGTGGAACACTATCTTAAGGAGATGGCAAAAAGGGCCCAACCACGTGGCCTACTTGCCTGGTAGTCACTACCACTCCCCCCCCATATCACTGTCACTATTACATATACTTTTACAAACACTCTAATTTAAACGGAAAGACCCGTTTCCGGAACGCCAATAACAAGCTAGAGATCGCAAGCATAACGTGTTAAGGCAAGCGTTAGAAAAAAAAACTCAAGTTTACAAAACTAATCTCTTTGGATAAAAAAAATGCAGGCCATGTGTCATGTGATATGAGAGTTTTTCTCTAGTGGTTCTAGGGCTTTTTCAGATCAGATTAAAAGTTTTCTCAAAGAGAAATATGTTTTTAGAGAAAAGTTTTAATTATTTTTTTTTATCTTTCTAAGTAAATTCCAATGTTGTGTTGTTAAGTTGTATTACTCTTGAATATATTTATGTAACATATACATATACATAGAATGCATATTAATATATGTAAATACAATACGTTATATTTACATATATGCATATGTAAATATAACATAATATATGTATAATATATGTGTGCACAATAATATACATAATAATATATTATGTATGTAAAAAAATGCATTGTTTGACATTTAATATTCTATTTGGAACGTATAATATATATATATAATATATATATATATATATATATATATATATATATATATCTGTAAAATATATGTGTATGTACAATATTCATAATATATGTATATAAAAATATAGACATGAGCAAAATACATAAAAAGAATGGGAAACCATTGAGAGGTAAGTTGCCTCTGAAATTTAAGACCTGGGCTGTTATAAGGATTGTAAGCATGCGCAGTTCGTACCAAGCATGTGCAGTTGGTTTTTGACGTGTGTTTCGTGTTGAATTTTTTCTAGTTTTTGATTTTCGATGGGGTCACTTTTTTGTATGACAAATCGACTTAGCGCGTCATCCCCTTTATTCAAGATCCTTGCTATTAATAGTAAAATGTAGTGTGTACAGTGTTTTATTTGTATAAAATATAAGTAACACTAAAGATTCAGTCTCACCCGGGATATTGTTGCGACGGACAGTATTCCTACCTTCTTTTCAAAGCCCTTTTAAACCCTACACTGATTCAAAAATGTATAAACCTATTATAATGTTGGATTTATAAATATAGTACGACGCACAGCTAAAATCAGTTGACAGTGCTGGAAAATAGTGTTGAGGAACCAATAATGTTTGCTTGTTTTGAAATTGAGAGCGTGGTTTAATATCCAAGAATGACCTCATACCTAATCGGCTCCTTTGCATGATTTTCCCACGCTGTCAACTGATTTTAGTCGTGTGTCGTACTATAGTTAAAAAAGTACTTCGATTTTTTAAAAAATATAATCTTAGTTCTAATGCATTAAGAAGAATGTTTTCGTAATTTTATTTATCATATTTCCTAAAGCTTTACTTCTCTTCTGTTACAGATTGATTCCTACTTCATTAAACCTGTAAGTTGAAAGTTGTATTTGTATTAATTTATAAGCCTTTCCCCCTTCGCACAGATAAACAATTACAAATTGTTTATTTCAAATGACAAAAAGTAATCCCAATAAAACACATGCGTGTAAAAAAATAGCCAAGTCTAGCGTAAAAAGTTATAAGATCATTGAATAAGCCAAGTCATATATTCGCAATAAGGCATGTTAAACCACCAAGACCTCTTATATTTTGGGGTCTTGGCGGTTTGACTTTGTGACTTGGCCATTCCGCAGTACACACAGAAATGCATAATAAGCTTATTAAATAGTCTAAATATATTATTATTGTGTCAACTCATAATATAATTATTATGTCAGCACTCTATAAAAGATATATAGTACCACACCACAAAGTGTGGCCAAGTCACAAAGTGAAACCTCCAAGACCTCATACATTTACCAACATTATTGGGAACCTACCATTTGGCTTATTTAATGATCTCACAACTTTTTACGCTAGATTTGGCTCTTTTTTTCTCGCATGTTTTTGTTGGGATTTCATTGCTTTTTGTAAGCTTGAACATTATACCTTACAGAATACGCCAAGAAATATTATTAAATTATTAATTAGTTAGAGCATATCACACCACTTATTTATTACTAAAGAGTTCCATCTTCTTTAATTAAACAATAGATAATTGCGTAAAAATATTTTAAGTTCTGTCAATCAAACTCTCGAAATTCTTAGTTGATATTCTTAGTTTGGTGTGCTCTACTAGGTAGCGCTAGTTGTCAAACTGTTTCTTTATACGTAAAATTGAGGTTAGGATGTACCTTTAAACTTAGCTAGAACGTAATAGATAGTTTATTACTTTTATCTATTATCTATAAACCAAATTTTATCCATTTATGTATAAACCAAATTTCATGTGTCGACGACTGCTAAAAGTGCCTTAGAATTTTGATGAGTGTGTGTCAAAACTGCCTAACTTTGACCTATTATATCTCAACACTTGTGTGTGGTTAAAGGTATGAAAATCGGTAGAATGGGTCAGCTCAACAAGATCTTTGAGTTAATATTAAAATTATATGTACCAACTTGGGCTAGACTACCCGATTGAGCCAGCTCCCGGTACGGGACAACTTGGACTGTATACTACAAATAGATCTCTATATAATTGGCAATACCTTGTATATCGTTGTCGGTGATTCCGCCGAGACCTAGGTCCGGGTTGCTGGATACGATTCCTCTCTCTGAATCGAAGCCATAATACTTGATTTTCTTTAAATTAAAACATCGCAAACGAGCACGAAAAAGCCGAGAAACAGTTGTTGTGAACCGGCCACTTCTTCTTCATCTTCTTCTTACAAGGGTTAAATGCAGTGTTGCCAACAAAGAAGAACCATTAATAATAGATTTACAACTCGGGGGGCAACTACTAATACCCTACTAAACATTATATTTTTAATATCCTTAATAAATAGATACGAGGGTGTGAAAATAGTCTCGAGATGTTTCCTGTAAAGGATGGTGCACCAGTTACCGCTAGTCTTGACGGGGGCACCGCAGTGCCCACAGATAATCGGTCATGGTGTGCTTTGGAATCATTTCTCCGATTACAGGACTTGCTTCGCCCATACTGAACACTTCCGACTCGCTACGCTCGTCCAAATAATACGGAATAAATATTATACTATCCGCATTAAAATAAATCTTATTTATAATTATAATTAATAATGATTATTTATTACATAAAGGAATGGACTAGTGGGAAAATTCTATAGCAAAAATCAAACAGCTACCCTATTAAAAATCAGTAGTCAATATTATCCTGTCCTTTCTTTTCCTTTTTCTAACTAATGTAATGTTTTGTTCTTTTTTTAAATCCATAATTAAATCACTATTTTTAATCTCATTAAAATGCTTTTATAAACCACTTTGGTTTTTGACTGTATTAGAATTATAAATTAAACTGTATAAAACAAATCTCTATATGATGGAAATTTTATATATATGATGAAAATGATGAAATGATTTTCTCTTTTTTTTATATATATTGTTTTATATTTGTATTTTACTATTGATTACTTTTTTTAAATATTTTTCATTTTAAATTTACCCCATCACTATATAATGATAAAGAATTAGTGTGTTATTGGGTAGTAACATTATTATTATAACTCATATTGATCTCTTAATACAAACTTACCTCAATTTTTAGCTTAATGTTAAACTCATATATTATTACCATCCTAATTTTACTTTAATATACACATTATTTTTTTTTAGTGATTCCTTTTTTCTACATATGTATTCAATTTTTTTTAAACTATTTTTTAATATTTTCACAAAAAGCATTTACTTTAAATATTTTCTTTATTAATATTATTATTATCCCCTTAAAAAATCTATATTTGAATTATTATCACCCTCTTTTTTAAATTTACTTATGTTCTTTTATACTTTTTATGTACTTATGTTATTTTGTTTTTTGTATTTTAACATTGTTTTTGGACACATTGTGTCTGTTTTTGTATTTTAATAAATAAATAAATGAATAAAAAGCTTTATTTATAATATTCCATAGCTATTTGTTAAAAAAATCTAGCTTGCTATGGAGCTATATGTTAACTTTTCCTCATTTATACCGTAGGCTTATAGGAAAAGGATTGTGTTTGCAAAAAAATCCGAAACCGGGATGAAACTAGAATTATCTGTTTCAGTCGTTTTTAAGGCCTCCTGAGTGATTTTTGCAAAGTTGTCTGTCTATATGTGTGTGTGTGTTATCATCGTAGCGCTCAGTGTATTTGTGCTAGAGAGTTGAAATTTTGTATAAAACTCAGTCTACCGCTTTAGTTGTTCTATTCGGAAAATAATTTTTGTATGACGTCATTAACCCGAAATAATGACTCAGCAAAATTTTTGAAAAATCATAAAACGCGGAAACATGATGCATCGGATTGAGATTTGGCTCGCATGTGACTATATTAGACATTAGAACATATGTCTAACATATGTTCCAACTTTTATCTCATTATCAGTATTAGTTCAATTTTTTTAATGACTTGTGTACGTTTTTTAAAAAATTGTAAAAAATTTGGAAATGATACAATTGGGTTGAAATTTAGTAAAAATGTATTTTATTACCTAATAAATAAGTACACTAAGTTTCGTTTCAATACGACAAGTAGATCCATGATTTTTGTTGAATCATAAAAATTAACGAGCATTTAGCGTGTTCAGTGCTGTATGGGGGACCGCTGAGAATGATACGGATATATTTACTATCTGAAGACGAGCGAAGCGAGTCCAATTTGGCTAACTGTATTTTTGTGGACGAGCTAAGCGAGTCCGAAGCAGGGAGGATGAGCATAGCGTATCCGATGAAATGAGGAAAAGTTCCGAGGTACCCCGTACCTATTTTTTTAATTCTTGGTCAGTTTCAACATAACATTATAACATTTATAGGGAGCTCTTTGTTTCAGTTCTTGTTCACCCTTAACATGTCAATACTATGTTATGTTGGTCACTCTCAAAGCGTTTATAGATTTATACTTCAAAGCGTTAATATTTTCCTTTTCTTCTTTATTTTCCCTTATTTCCTTTAGAAGGTAAGACCACTTTCTAAATGTAGACAAAAATGAGTTTTGCTTTTACTCGGTAACACTTGGAATGTTTACAAAACACTGAAAACTCTGCCCGGAGGCCTTTTAAAGGATAAAAGGAAATAATTAAGACTAAGGAGTAAACTGGCTCTTACGAAGGATTCCTTTGTTTTTAATTAGTTACTCTTTACCCTCTGCTGTACTCAGCAGTAATCTGTAATTACTTCTTTGCATTCCTTAAACTACTCTGAAGATAAGAAAAAGGATCTTTTTATCCCTATTCTTCTTTAGTCCTTTTTGAATTAAAAAGGGTCCATCTTAAAATTTAGACTTTGTAGTACAAAAATGTCTTTAAGGCCCAAGGCTAACAAATATTTAACTACATTGAAGTATTTTATGTCTTTGTACTTTCTTACTTCCAGAAAAATCTTGAAGTAAGTTATCTTCTTATTCTCGCGTTTTCTTGGAGCTGCAATCCAAAATCCTTAGGACTTGAAACGCTTATTTCACGTTGATTTCAATGCTATATCCACACCGTCCATAATGTTTTGCAAAACTCGGTAGTGTCAAATGATATACCTACGGTATATCTGAGGAAAATAATAATTTTAATTTAAATTATATAACAAAGGTACCAAAGTTAGTAATAATATATCCTTATAATACAATTAGAAAGCGTAATCCGGGTTGGAAACTCTGGATCTCTAAAAGGCTGATTTATAAATAATTATGAACTAAAGCTTGACAAAACCTTTAAGTAAAATGAAGTATCGGGCTTATTTATTTTTTTGTTAAAAATGTTTCTTTTGGCAAAATGTTCTGTCGGTAGTAAAAAAGTTGAGGACTTATAAGTTTACAGATCAGAATGGGTTTGAAAGGGGGAAAAGAAAATTTAGGTGAAAAGAGGAAAAAAAAAACGGAGAAGAAAACTTTTCAAGTTCTACAAACTCTTGGACCAAGTTTTTCGAAGTTTATTTTCTTCATTTTTCGTTAAAAAAAATATTGGACCAGTTTATAACAACAAAGTAAAACATTCTACTGAGTGGACTGAATAGAAACGGTTTGACGGAAAAAAACAGAACGTTTCTGCAGGTCAGTTTGGTACAAAACAAATTTTCATATTGAATATATTTAAATTCCTGATCTTTCTCTCACAAGATCGAATTTCATACTCAGATAAATACTGAGATGTGGAATAAGCTTATAAATAAACAAAGCAAGTGTTTATGTCGGCCAAACTGGAAGGGCTTTTTTCACCAGATTTTTTGAACACGAGAAGGCCCCGAGCAAGTTTTATCGTCATGTTAGCGAGAGAAAACATGATTACGTACCACATGAAGCTTTTCTTCACTTCATAAATAAAAGCAATTAAATGACAGCTCTCGAAAATCTTGAAATTTTAAGAAACGTTCAAGAAAATGGATATAAGGCTCTGAATGAAAAGAGTGAGAGTGTGGGAGCCTCTGTGGTAAGGTCTATGGTGGGGGCACCACGATCTTCAGTCGTACACATGCCTTGGCCTCAGAAACCGGCTAAAAAAAGTAATCTAGACTTATCTCACCGGTAATTTATTTCCTTCTTTTTTCATTTATTTTATAAGTTTTTTGTACATTTTTGTTTTATTATTTTAGTTTTTGACTTCTTATTTTTTATTCTTCTATTTTTGGGTTCTAGGCACTGATGATGACCGTTCAGGTTGAAAGCTGGCTTTGTTTTATAATAATAAATCATCTGTGGAAAGACAAACTTTATTTATTTATTTGAATTTCATACTTTTTTTGTACCTGTTAACTTAATCCTCATAAAAACTGACGACAATGAGGCGTGAATTGTGATATAATACTGATAGTTTAAAAATTTTGGACTTTCAAGAAAACTCAGAAATTTTTATTCTAAATTATTATTTATTTATATTAAATAAATAATAATTTATTTAGTGTTGATAACACGAAGTATTTAATCCGTATTTGTTATATATTTGATTGTATTAAAGTTTTAAACACAAATTTCTAAATAGCTATTCACGAATTATTATTGTGATAAGCTAATAGCAAAGCAAGATAATATAATATATATATATATATATATATATATATATATAATATATATATATATAAACCTTAAAAATATTTATATATTCTTGATCAGTAAGTCCTTCCATCCAAAAAAAAATTACCTGCCTTTTTCTCATAAGCTCAATTTTCTTTGACATTTCGCTAATAATTACAATGTTGTGTTTTTATGTATTTTATTACAGTTAACTAAAATCAAAGATTTGAGAAATTTTTGTTAATCATTGTTATTTTCTCTCTAACATATACAGTTACATAATAAACATAAACAACTCTGTGATTGGCTACTGTCAAATATGATTCTTTAAAATAAATCAAGTTGTTTTTGTTTGTAAGATCAATACGTTTTATTGTCACGCACTGGATAAAAACCACTATAAGAGTGTTGTACTATAAAGGAAAGCGAGGGAAATGAAGGGAAAGTGATTGATAGTTAGAACAGTGTGTTGTCAAGTGTGTTGATACATATTAGCTTCTACTGTCCTCCACTAGGATGCGCTAGTATCATTACATTAATCTTATATGTCAGTCTAAATGTTTCCTGTGTCGTAAAGTATAATATATTACAGCAGCAAAGCCATCTTGAAATCTCCTAGATAGAAAACATAAAACAAATACTTAAAAATTCGGTAATAAACTTAATTGACTTTTTAAGAGTTCTCTTTTAAAGTTCCTAAAATTATCCTCGGATGATTTGAGTGAAAAGCTGTCCTAGATGAAAAAATTATGGGTAATGTTGTTTTAAAACTTTACTGATAATGCCAAAGTATAGTTACATAATGTGAGGATTCGGTCCGGTTATAAATAAATCTTTTATCGGATTAAAATTTAGCACGCATGCAGCTATATATATATATAATATATATAATATATAATATATATATATATATAATATATATATATATAATAATATATATATATATATATATATATATATATATATATATATATATATATATATACACGACCAACACGTGTGCCAAGTTTCATCTCATTATTAGCACCAGTTCAATTTTTATTGAATGACTTGTAAACGTTTTTTAAAGAATTATAAAAGTTGGAAAATAATGTAAATTAAGTTGAAATTCGGCAGAAGTGTTTACCTTTACGTAATGAATAAGTACACTAAGTTTTGTTTTATCGCAACAAGTACATCCACGACTTTTCTTGGATAATAAAAGTTAAGCAGCATCTGTGTCTGGATGGGTGACCGCTGGAAATAAAACGGATTTAGTTCCTATCTGAGAACGAGCGAAGCGAGTCCAATGTATGGAAGACGAGCGAAGTGAATTCGGTGTGAAAAGTTTAAAGGACAACGTAACAAATATTTTTACTACTACTAGGGAAAAGCCGCCTCCGTGGCCAAGGTCGTTAAGGCGTTAGTCTTTACACTGTCCTTTGACACCCACGGAGGTCTGGGGTTCGCATCCCAGGTTACGCTTTTAGTTTATAGAAGATTATTGTTTAGATAAATTATCGCCAGATTTAGAATTCACTTTAAGCGCAACGGTTGCTACTACCACTCGAGGTGGTTCCCACAGGGGTTATCCCTGATGAGCCGCAAGGCTCTTAACGGGCATTATTATTATTATTATTATTTATACTAGGGAAAAACTTTTGTCACGAATTTAATAAATTTATAAAAGAAATTGACTTTGAAAAACTAACTAATTTTTAAGTTCTTAAAAATTAAAAATGTAATCTAGAAAAATTACCTTTTTTTTACTTACGTCAACAAAAATTTTTCCGTACTGTTTTTAAATATTTTGTTGACAGTGTAGGCAAAATGACATTTTGCAGCTTAAAAACAGTTCCGTAATGAGCAATTTTGCAGCCGTAAGTAGATAAAATAATATTCAAGAAAAAAATATTAAAAAACAATCTCAATGTTCCTAAAAAAATTATTGTTATAATATTATTTTGTTAAAATTATTAACATTACTGAAAAAGTTTCAATTGCGCAAGTTTTTGAATGTTCAATGATTTTTTTTTGTTTTACTCACGTTAAATGTTTATCGAACTAACTTTCAAACTTATTTCGTATCAAATAAAAAGATATTCTTGAAAAAAAAGATCAGTTTTAAGTGGAATGAACTTTGCCGGAATAAACCCGGATATAAAAAGTTTTTTAATTTGTTTTCTGTCAGAATAAGTCCATGATATCAAAGTCAATAAAACCCAAACATTCCCAGTTTTGACTTTTAACTTGATTTTTGTTTTTTAAACTTTTGGTCGGACTCTAATAAAGCTTCTACTTATATTTTTCTTGGTTTTTTTCAATGGAGATGATACTTTGAAGTTTTGTTAAGACACCATTTCAGAGCAAATTCACGTTTATGAGACATCATGTTTAAAAAGTTGGTGTTTTCAAGATGATAGACAGTTACATTATTTGTTCTTAGATGAAGCGAATATTAATGGTCTGTAAATAATTTGCCGAGAAAAAGATTAACAGAATCCGGTACGAGGTACCTCCGTACCCCGTACTCGTAAATTTCCTCAACACATGGGATTTGCTACGCGCATGCTCACTACTTGGGATTTCCTTCACTCTTCCTCAAAGTATAAAACATCAAATTTATATTGCAACACGCCTTCTAATTCGTTTTGATTTTCTTGAAACAGTATATAGATATGTTGTATTCCCATCGGTCACCAATCCAGGTACTGACCTCGCTCATTGCTGCTTTATTTTTGTGATTCATTAAAAAAATAATAAATTCAATAATAAATATACTTGCTGTGTTCAATGTAATTTATTACGCAAAAGATACACTTGTACCAAGTTTTAACGAATTAGGTTTTTTAAATTATAAAATAAAAATTTATAAATAAAATTTATAAATTATATAAATAGAACTAATGCCAATAATAATATAAAACTTGAATGATTTTGTGGTCCTATACATGACTGTTCGCAGGCTGAATTTCAAAACGTTTATCAGCGTATTATGAATTTTTTGCGGAGTCATCATAAAAAATATTTTTCGAATAGCTCAACCTAAAGTTTGATTTTTGTGCCAAGTTTCAATCCTCTAGCACAAACACACTGGGAGCAACGATAAATAACAGACACACGCATATAACACTCATACAGACAGACAACTTAGTGAATGATACTAGTAGTAGTAATATGGGAAGTGGTAGTAACTTACCAGGCAAAGTTGGCCACGTTGTTAGGCCCTTTTTGCCAGCTCCCTAAAATAATGTTCTACTCCTTTTAATTTCAAGTGTGGGTATATATCATCTAATCTAGACAGAGAATTTCTATGGTCCTCTCCTGCTTTTTTTAAGCAATTATACATATTTTCACTGACTTATAGTCTAGTGAAAACTAGGAACACCACGTGCCCTCGCTGTTAAACCAAACCTCGATACACTTTAAACTACAAGGCAAACACACTATAGTATTACAACGAATCTACTATGAGGGTCCTAAATTTTGCCTATACCCAGTTTCATCAAGGGTAAGGGGTCTTTAACAAGTACCTGACAACGCACAACAACGCTCGAGACCACCGGCTTTACGTCCCTTCTGAAGGACGTAGAATTTCATTTTTGGTACGCAGAATTTTTATCCCTCTCATTAAAATCCCAGAGGCCCGTGCTGGGATTGAACCCATGACTAAATAAACTCGGAAGTTTAAAGTCCATTGATTCTGTGTATTTGCCGCGTACCTTTACCACAACATCACGGGTGACTCTCTCCCCCTACTAGTACTATTGCTAGTATACTACTAGTACTATCCTCCTAAATAGTACTCAAGGGGTTTTAAAACTTCCTGAAATGGATAATTCTGGTATGATCCCGGTTACGATTTTTTTGCAAACACAGTACTTTTTCTAAATATCTGAGCTATAAATTAGGAGAAGTGAAATAATTATATACTATCTTATAATCCTATAAATTAAGGAAAAAATTACTGTAGCGATATTACTGCTAAGTATGGTGAGCTCACAAAACCAGTTATCTATATCATACCGGGGACTCCCTCAGGGTCATTCCTTCTTCTTCATATTATTCCATTCTGACGTATTAAATTAAAGTAAAAAATATATTAAAAATTTACCTATATCTATACCACCAATATAACTCAAATCTAAACAATTTTAATGTATTGTTTTTGTTTGTATTTCGTATTATATTACAGTAAATAAAGTTAGATAAAAGAGAATATATTGTAGAATGACATATATCAAAGTTTTGCCAAAACAATCTAGTTGACGTTAAACATAAAAAAATTAAGAACTGTTTAAAAGTTTTCTTGTCAGTAGTTTATAAGGATTCCATTAGTGAATATCATATTTCGATTTACAAATATCTTAAGCTCTAAATGCGTGTACTAAAACTGTTAATGGTTTGATCTTAATGTTATTTATTTTTAATAATTTTAATTTATTGATATTGTATAAATTAAGTCAATCCTTAGGTAATATGTAAAGTAACTGATTTTTCATCTTAAAATTTGATTGAAATACAAAAATTTTATTTCTTTAATCTGTTAAGTATGTAAACATTGTTTTTTTTTTGGTTTAAATGGTGACAAATTATTTACATTTTATGTATTTATCGTGTTGTTAATTATCGAGGATTAATATTGTACTCTTCAGTGTATTACAATTCATAAGCACTATTAATAGTTCTGTAATTCCTAAACGTACCTAATACCTATTAACGATGTAAGAGAGCAAAGGATGTTATTTAAAACTACCAGATTAAATCAGTTGATTCCTGATGTAGAAGCTGATGGAATCATAAGCACATTAAGACACGAAGACAAAACTTGTTATATAATGAGGTAGTTACACCTAGATGATAAAATAGATTAATGATAAACTGACTACTTAATTGATAAGCTATCAATTTGTTTAGTTATTTTTTTTTCACTAAATTTATTAATAAAAGCATTTTTTAATGAACAACTGTAAAAATTTTCTTTTCATAACCATTATAATGAGATTAATTATTTTAAGCGTTATACTTTTATTTCTACTGCAAACATATAATAGTTATGGATATAATTATAATAAAAAATGGCGTAATAAAACACGTAATGGGTGCAATAAAGTTAAATATATTACTCAATTAGGACATAAAATTAACTTTGAGCCAACTGATATGATTACTAGTGAGTCGGCTGATAAAACTACTTTTGAGCCAACTGATATTACTACTGAGTCAGCAGATAGAACTACTTTTGAGCCAACTGATATGATTACTAGTGAGTCAGCAGATAAAACTACCTTCGAGCCAACTGATATGATTACTATTGAGTCTGCAGATAAAACTACTTTTGAGCCAACTGATATTACTACTGAGTCAGCAGATAAAACTACTTTTGAGCCAACTGATATGATTACTACTGAGTCCGCAGATAAAACTACTTTTGAGCCAACTGATATTACTACTGAGTCAGCAGATAAAACTACTTTTGAGCGAACTGATATGATTACTACTGAGTCCGCAGATAAAACTACTTTTGAGCCAACTGATATGATTGCTAGTCTTGAAGGCGATACAACTTTAGTTAGTGAATACATTGAACGTAACGCTGATATAAATAACATAATGAATAATACAATGTTAAGAATGAGAGGAAATTGTTTTAATTATACACTCTTGCAGTGCGCTGTTTTAACTCAAAACCTTAGAATGGTGAAATGGATGCTAGATATCGGTGCGGATATAAACGAGTTAAATAGTGCTGGTCATTCAGCATTATATTATGCTGCGTTAAATGGTTATTCTAACATCGTGAAATTACTGGTTGAACACGATGATATAGAAATTAACGCTGAAATGAGCGAAATGCTAAATTTAGCCATTTTAAATAATCATTATTTAATGGTGAAACATTTAATTGAAGGAGGTGTATCGATTGCATATAATTCTCTTAATTTAGCAACATTTAAAGGTAATTTAAATCTAGTTAAATATTTAGTCGTAAATGGTGCTAATGTTCACCATAAATCTAACCCAGGTTTAGGGGAGTTAAATGATTCTGAATATTCACCGTTACAGTTAGCAGTTTATTATGGGTATTCGGATATCGTTAAGTACTTAATTGGAGAAAAGGACGTAGAAATTGGTGATTTAGACTATGACAATAAAACAGTTCTTCATTATGCAGCCGAAAAAGGGTACAACGATTTATTTAAATATTTAGTTAATAAAAATGGTGATATTTTTGCTAAAGATGTTTTGGGAATGACTGCATTGCATTTGGCTTCTTATTCCGGTCGTCTCAATATCGTTAGTTATTTAGGAGGCATTGTCGACGATATGAATGTCAGAGATAATTATTTATCGACTCCTTTGCATTACGCAGCTGACCAAGGGCATTTATCTGTTTTTGAATATCTTTTTGATAAAAATGCTGACCTTTATGCTAAAGATGATTTTGGAATGACGCCACTACACTACTCGTCTAAAAGTGGTCATTTGAAAATTATTAAATTTTTAATAAATAAAAAAAAATATAAATTTAATTGATAATTTAAATAGAACTGCTTTTCATTTTGCCGCCAAAAACGGTTATTTAGACATTGTTAAGTTATTAAACGATAACGGCGGTGATGCTGATAAACGCGATAGTTTGGGGTGGACTCCTGCTGACCATGCTAATGAAGGAAATCATATCAGCATTGTCAAATATCTGGTTCAGCAAGTCAATATAAATATAAGGAATAATCAAACTACTACTTCTGTCAAGTGTGCTATTAAAAATTCAGATATTGATTTTATCGAATATCTAATCAAAGAGAGGAGTATCGATATCGAAACGAAAGACGATATGAACAAGACTGCTTTATTTTACGCTTCTTATTACGGTAAAACGAATATAATACAATTTTTAATTAAAAATAAAGCTGATATTAATTTAAAAGATGTAAATAACAGAACTGTATTACACTTCGCCGCCTTAAATAATCATTTAGGCACTATTAAATATTTACATAAATATAATTTTAATTTAAGCGCTAAAGATAAAAATGGTGATACGCCTTTACACACAGCTGTTTTTCAAGGTCATATCGATGTAATTAAATATATATTAGAAAAACTAAATGGAGATATAAATGTTAAAAATAATATTGGTGCAACACTGTTGCATTATGCTGTTGGTTATGGTCATTTAGATATTGTTAAATATTTATTAAAATTTAATAATTCTAATACTTTAGATAGTTATTTATGGTCACCAGTTCACTACGCTGCTAGGTATGGTTATTTGAATACTTTGAAATATTTAATCGACAACGAAAATGTAAATATTTATGATTGTAATAATAATAATGATACTATTTTACATTTAGCTTCACAGTATGGGTTTTTAGATATTGTTAAATATTTGATTGATGTTAAAAATATTAATATTAATTTAATTAATAAAAATGGTGATTCGGCATTATTGCTATCTAGTCGGTATGGTCATATTGATATTATGAGGTATTTAATTGAAGATAAAAAAGTTAATGTAAATATAAAGAATGCAAAAGGTACTAATATTTTGCATTTCTCGTCAGCCTATGGATTTTTACACGTAGTTAAGTATTTGGTTGATTTTGTCGATGTAAATAGTAAAGATTATAGGAATTGGACTTGTTTACATTATGCTGCGGGAATGGATGGTAATTTTAATACCTTTAAGTATTTGGCTGATAAGAATGAATTTTTGGTTAATAATGTAGACTTTAATAAAAATACAGCTTTTCATATAGCTAGCTATTATGGGCATTTAAATATAATTAAATATTTAGTTGAAAATAAAAATGATGATATTTATGTGAGAAATATTGATGGTGATAATCCTTTTCATATTTCTGCCAAGTATGGTCATTTGAGTATAATTGAATATTTGATTGAAAATAGGAATATTGATATTGATGTTCGGAACTCGCGTAATTCCACAGCATTTCTTATTTCTACACAGAGTGGTTATTTAAATCTGATTAAATATTTACTCAGCAATAATGCTAGTGTTAATGCTGTCGATAAAGAAAATGCTAACGCTTTGCATTTAGCGTCTGGTTTTGGTCATTTAGACATAGTTAAATATTTAATTGATGAAAAAAATGCTGATGTAAGTAGGAAAAATTATGTTGGTAATACTGCCTTGCATTTTGCTGCTGGTTATGGATATTTTGATATTGTTAAGCATTTATCCGGAGCAGCAAATGCTGATGTAAATGAATTAAATAATGATAAACAATCAGCATTACATTTTAGTTGTGGATCTGGTTTTATTGATATAAGCAAGTTTTTAATAGAAGAAAAAGGTGCTGATATTTATGCTGAAGATGTTCTGTTGAACACACCTTTGTATGTAGCGGTTAGCAATGGTCGCTTTAATGTTGTTATTTATTTAATTGGTGAAAGAAATGCTGATTTTAAACATAAATCTATTAGTGGTGATGTAGCATTGCATCTAGCCGCTTTTTATGGTCATCTGAATATTTTGAAATATTTGATCGAGGAACAGAAGGAAGATGTGAATCAGAAAAATTCTGATGGTCAAACCCCGCTCCATGTTGCCTCAGCTAAAGGTTTCATCAATATTGTACAGTATTTAGTTTCATCAACAAATGCCGATGTCAATTCTGGTGATATGTACGCACCGACTGCTTTACATTTAGCTGCTAAATATGGTTATTTAAACATCGTCAAATGTTTAATAGAGCAAGGTAAAGCGAATGTAAACAGCAGCGATGTAAAACTGTCTAAGCCGCTGCATTACGCTGCGACATTTGGTGAATTCGATATTGTTAAATATTTAATCGAAGATAGGAACGCTAGTATTATTGTTAGTAATAGAGAAGGCAATAGAGCTATTCATTTAGCATCTGCTAATGGTCAGATTAGCATCGTTAAGTATTTGGTTGAAGAACGAAATGAAAGTATCACGATCGAAAATAAATTCAAGTACACGCCAGTTCTCTACGCCGTCGGGTTCGGACGTTTAGAACTCGTTAAATATTTCTTAAATAATAGAAAAGCCGATATCGATGATTTATATTTTTCACCGCTAAATGTCGCTATAGCTGGAGGCATGTTGGAAATAGTGAAATATATAATTGAAGAAAGAAAGATCGATATAAATGCTAATTCAGGTAGGGATACAAACAAACCGCTTCACAATGCAGCCCTTAGTGGTCATCTATCTATTGTTAAATATTTAGCAGAAAATAATGCTGATTTAAACGTCAGAGATAATGATTTGAACACACCATTACATACAGCTGCTATGTTTAACCGTTTAGATATAGTTAAATATTTAATAGATGAGCGAAACGCTGATATGAACAGTATTAATATCGGTAATATGACCCCTGTAAATTTAGCTGCTATGCATGGTTTTTTTGATATTGTTAAGTATTTAGCTGGTGAAAAATCAGCAAATATTACTATTTCCGATTTGGACGGTGCGGTACCATTACACCGAGCTGCTTTGTACGGTTTCTTAGATATATTTAGATTTTTAGTTGAGGAAATCGAAGCTGATATTGAAATACGAGATAATGATAGTTGGACGCCATTCCACTACGCAGCTTGGCACGGTAAGTTAAACATAGTTAGGTATTTGGTTGAAAATTGTAAAGCTGATATAAACGTTCGAACTTTTCAACTCTTCACGCCTCTATTCCCAGCGGCTCAGTACGGTCATTTAAACGTCGTTAAATATTTAATCGAATACGCTAAATCAGACGTCAACGTTAGATCTCTCGAGCAAGCGACCGTCCTACATTACGCAGCTAACTACGGTCACTACGATATCGTTAAATACTTAGTAGAAGACACAGACGCTGATATAAACGCTGTCGAGCAGAGTTCAGTAACTCCATTCCATCTCGCAGCTAAGTACGGCCACTATGACATCGTCAAATATTTAGTGACGGATGCAAATGCTGATGTAAACATTAAAAGTGATGATAATTGGTCAGCTTTGCATTATTTAGCATATGCTGGTTTTTTAGATATCATCGAATATCTAATCGACGAATCAGACGTTGATATAAACGCTAAAAATTCCGACAGCAACACCCCTCTTCATATCGCTGTTAACCGAGGGTTTATAAACGTGGTTAAATACTTATTGGAAAACGACGCTGATTTAAATGCTAGAAATAATAATTATTTGACTCCTGTTCAAACTGGTGTTAAGGACGGACGAACTAATATAGTTAAATATCTCATCGAAGAGGAAGACGTTGATATCTATACTAAAGATAGAGACAATAGTACACTTCTACATTTAGCTGTGTGGTATAATAGATTAAATATAGTTAAATATTTAGTAGAAGAGCAACATGCTGATATTACCATTGTTAATAATAATAATTTAACTCCACTAGACATTGCTAAGCAAAGAGGTTTAAAAATTATTGTAACTTACTTAAATCAGCACTTGTAGGCTGATGGCAATGATGAAATATAATAATATCAAATCCTGAAATATTTTATTGTTATTTTTCAATATTGTAAATATATGATATAAGTATTGTAAATTTTGTATTAATACTAGTTAGTATAAGTTAGTTAGTAAACTTTGTAAAAATACTATGTTAATACATAGTATACATACTATGCTTTGACTTTTAATTAATTTTTGTAACAAATTGACGCTTATGAAATCGATTAGATGAAGAATGTGGAGGGGGAAGTGGATCGATTTCACTAAGCTTTCTAATTCCAAAACATATACGCCTTAAATAATGAATAGTGAATATTATATATATAATATATATATATATATATATATATATATAATATATATATATATATATATATAAATTGCACAACAGCGATTTATCCAAATAGTTTATCACCATCTTTGGATGATGCATGCATCGAAACGTTTGTTTCTACTACCTGGTTTCTTGTTCTATAGTTCCTGCAGCCCTTAATCAGCCACAAGGCTCTGAACTCTAGAATTTGTATGCTTTTATTAATTAATGCGTTGATTTTTTTAATTGATTAATAATATGCAATATGCATATCACCCATATTGCTCGTTATAGAGCACGTTAAACGTTTTTATTTGATTATTGTTTACTTTATCGTGTTTATTCCTTGTATTCCAATTTTTTTTTGTTTTTTTAAATAAATTTTGGTTTTTAGAAATTATTATTGTTCTTAGTTTTTCTTTACAAAAAGGATTTAATTGTGAAAAGGATTACTAACTTCTGCAAAGGATATTAGTTATATTGAATAAAAAGGGGCGAAAAAGGAAAAAAACACTCAAAAGGGCGTAAAAAGGAATTACCAAGGATTGAAAGATTAGGGAGCTGAGAATCACACCTTCACAATTATAATACCCTCTGAATAAAAATATATCTTCCTATATTTGCCCGTTACAATGCTTCCTTTATATGAAAAAGAAATTCCCTCCGCCTAATTAACCAAAATTGTGGAAACATTTTTTGCTTTTCTTCTTCTCTGATGCATTTTACTTGAAAATACAATATAGTACATTTATATATTAATATATAATTTCTCCTTAGTCTCAATTTTAAGTTTATAGAACTCACACATTTTAATAAATTAGAGAACTATTGATGACTTTAATTCTATAATTATAATGACTAGCTAACAATTATTTTTGTGTAGCTATTTTTAAAAAAATGTATAATAGTTTAAAAACTAAAGATGAAATCACTTGACTGTCCGTCATATTACATTAATTTTAAGACAAGATAAAACTAATACTTTAAAATTTAAGTAAAAGTAATTAAGTTAAAGTAATTTTTTTAAAACTAATTCTTTGATATTTTATCTTTCTAGTCAAGTTGTGTTTAATATAATTGTAAATTGTGCTAAATAAGCCGTTACTATATGTAAATAAATTAAATATCAACTGATATGTTATTTTATTGAAAACACATCATGGCTACGTAATGTAGTACTGATTTTATTCCGGATTTTTCTCGTACTGCGCGGCTGGAGGACTAAACGTTTAATTTAACGTCAGTTGGCAGTAACAGTCAATTCTTTACTGCCTTAGAATAATACTATCTAACTAATCTATCTATTCTAACCAAGAAAAATATAAGAAGGAGCACAGGGCCGAAAACACAATGTAATTCCACTGATAACACGAAAGCCGGTTGACTGGTGCAACTAAGTAATGCTGCCAACCTGACAACAAAACATTATTTTAAATATTTGTCATAAATATATATTAATGAAGAAGGATTGTAAAGAACAAATATAATAACTTAAAACACCTGCTGAGTATTTAATAAAACTGGTCTTAGATGGCAAAAGGGTGGCGGAATACAAGAATCTACATTTAGTTGACGATGACTACTTTTTATATATAATTTTAATAAATACGTTAAACTACAATTTAAAATGCTTTAAATATTGTAATGCACCGATATTTATGAATAATCAGTCATTAAATAGTAATAGAACATAATAATTCAGCAACCGGAAGTATTGCCAACTTTTTTTTTGAAAATTGTATATTGTTAGGGTGGCAGCATTACTTAGATGCACCAGTAAACCGTCTTTCGTGTTATCAGTAGTGCTCCTTCTATATATAGTATTATTCTAAGTTTACTGCCTTAGCATTAAAAGCATTGTTTTATTTAAAGTAGATACTTACAAGAAACCTCAACTATCTAATTTGGAACTGGCTTATTAATTTTTGAGGATGTAGATCTTTATCTTATTAAACTATCTTTAGATCTTTGATAGTTTGTTATCTGAAATCTGAAGATTATTTAATATTTTCTTCATTTACCTCAACGTTAAAATAGAAGGTGAAAATACCATAAAAATAATTCGTACGCTCTAAAATAAAATGTATAGCTCCTGAAAAAGGATCTAGGTCTTATTTTCAGACAGTTATACGACTGGAGCAATTTCCCTGCTTGGTGTGAAAGAGAAGCAATTGCTCCCAGATATCTCTGCTCTATAAATCACTCTATATTTCTCTTTACTTTATAACCTTAGCTGCGAAAAGTTTTTTTTTGCAATAAAAGTTGTAGGCCCGACAAATAATAAAAAAAATAATAAGGTTTCCTCTAAAGTTTGGTGATTTATAGATTAAAATTGCGATGATTATTGTACTGATATTTTGTTAGCGAATTTCAAAACCCTATTGAAAACCAGGTTTTTGTGACGTCATTAATCCGGTTTGCTGTCAGCAAAATTTACAAAAAATCGGCAAATTCAGGGTTAATAATTAGCTCGGGTCGAAGGTTCAGTATCTTTCCGACCCTCCACCTTTCTGTAGATGAGCTGGAGACAACTGAATCGTGGATCCAGACTTGTCGAAGACATAATCCTAACCCGCATTTGACTATTAGGTTGGCCACCCTTGAATCCAACCCTTGAATCTAAGGCATCTTAAGAGAACGGCATAAAATCAGGTTTTTGTAACTTTTTCTCACATTATAAGATTCAATACGATCATCTTCACCACTTTAAACTCCTTTGAACCCCTTAAAAATATGGAATTCACCTGATTTATATTTCAGGTGAATAAACCTGAAATACGGTGTGTTTATTTATTGTTCCATTAAATGTGGTCATCCATACATTAACTGAGCAGTATCGATGTTGCTTAACAGTAGTGATTGGACAAAAACCGGAAATATACTCTCTATGATTATTGTCACAATACATTTTTAAGTTCAATAACTTTATTTTATGTTGGAAAATTAGGTTTTCCAAAGAGGCTTTAACTTCCTATAAATTAATGATAAGTTTATAAAAACTGTCATATATTTTGAGGACATCATTCTATGTCTCCACCAGATTCCCAGGGTTGAAAATTTTCAGGTTTGTTGTCGTGGGGGTTGTTCCGTTAAGACAACACCCCCTCCCCCTTGATATTTACTAGTACGCTGACCCTTGTTTTATTTTTCAGGGACTTTAGGGAAATTAAAAAAGTAATTATTTTTTACTTGGAAATATAAGTTGTGAAGAGAAGACGAGGCCGTCTAATCCTAACGATAATCGTTTTTTATTTATAATTAGAATTTTGGTTTCGGAGGAATACTTTTTGTAGGAAATTGCTTTTTCTATAAATATAATGAAACATTTTTTTACGAATCTAGTTTTAGATTATAATGGTGTTCGCGCCAGTTTTAAAGGTTTTTTATTATTGTCGAATTTATGAAAATTACAGGGAAAGTTGTATCTTGTCATACTTATCAAAAAAGTCGAAGAAGTAAGGGTTTGTGTGATCATCATTATCTAAAAGTGTTTTTGAGGAAAGGTTGTGTGTGTTACTCCTCATTAAAAATGCTTTTAAGGAGAGGTTATGTGTGTTAATCCTCATTAAAAATGCTTATGAGGAAAGGTTGTGTGTGTTAATCCTCATTAAAAATGCTTATTAGGAAAGGTTGTGTGTGATCATCATCACCATAAGTATTGATGAGCAAAGGTTGTGTTTGGCCATCCTCATTAAAATGTTGATAAGAAAAGGCTGTGTTTGGCCATCCTCATATAAATTCAATCGTGTTTTTGAACGAAAATGCTTTGCTTTATGCTTCATATTAGGTTGATTGAATCGTCGAAACATCTTACTAAAATATCGAATATGATTAATTATTTATCAAATAATTTGACATATGATTTTAAATACATATGCTTATAAAAGTTCCATGCCTAATTTTAAATATAAGCCGTTATTTATTTAAAACGTTTGAAAACAAAATCAATAAAAAATAATAAAAGAAAAAAGCCTGGAGAGAAGAGCTTTTAAAATCCTTATAAAATGACACTAGGAAAAAATAAAAATCATCAAAATGCAAATGTGTTTTACGGTTTTAGAGATAATAGCGTGTAAGGTAAGGAGTGGGTAGGAATGAGAGAAGACGGAGTGGGGGTAAGACGGTGAGTATAGAAAGTGGGAGGGGGTAAGACTGACTAGGTAGGGTGGGGGTTGGAAGAGACGCTTAAGATGGAGTAGGGGTGTTCTTAACCGAGATGAAGTAGAATACATTTCCTTGTTACAGCTAAGAGCTTTTACTACATACATCGCAATATATTTCATCTCACACCGAATAAGGAATTCCAGTGAAGCAGTTTATACTTTTAAATTGTGTTAAGAGATTTTTTTGTTTTATATAACTATCACGTTCATTAATAAGTCTGCGTAATATCGCTGTATTTATTTTAATTTTTATCTGAATTTTATCTTAAGTAATTTTATTCAAGCTAAACGTTTGATACATAGTCGAATAAATCAGAGGGCATGTGGACGCCGACATGCCCAGTTAAGTTAGTCGACTCTTATTTAGATCATGATAAGTTTTATTATTCATGATTTATAATAGAACGTACCCTGTTAGACTTATAGCTTTATTTGTGAATAGTTTGACAGCTCTGATTTGTCGTTTAACTTTGCTTGAGAATGGTTTGAAATAAATAAATATGAATAAATAAGTTAATAATTTATTTCATTTAATTTTATATTTTTGTTAAACATTAGAAAATTGTTATGGGTATACATCTACTCTAGCATAGCGTAATCAAAGGCTTCTTGCCAATAGCCAAGCACTTTTAACCAATACAATATATAAAATAATTATTATTCCATAAAGAAAATATAAAATAATTATGTTTAACAGCTCTGATTAGTCGTTCCATTTCGCGCGAGAATAGTTTGACGGCTCTTAATGGACTTTTAGCTATGTTTGAAAATAGTTATAGTTATGTTTGAAAATAGTTATAGTTATGTTTGAAAATAGTTATAGTTATGTTTGAAAATAGTTATAGTTATGTTTGAAAATAGTTATAGTTATGTTTGAAATAGGCGGTTATAAATGGTCGTTTAGCATTGCGTGAGAATGGTTTGACAGCTCTAAATAATTGTTTAGCGTTGCGAGAGAATAGTTTGGCGGCTCTGCTTAGTCGATAATTTTGCTTGAGAATGGTCTGACAGCTCTGATTGGTTGATAAGTTTAGCATGGATGGTTTGACATTTCTGATAAGTCTCGCTTTGTTTGAGGATGGTTTGTTGGAGTTATTGTAGAACTAGCATTACTACAATGTTACATAATTTACCATTATTTGCAATGTGAATAATGAAAAGAAGTCGATATACGAGTATATCGATATACGAGTATATCGATATATCGTACAAGAATATTTCTGTAGGCAACACTTAAACAAAATCTCTATAATCTATGTTATTCAATTTCCCCCTTCATATCAATATCTCGTTATATAATTTAATTAACTAGTTCACAAAGGTTAATTAAAGTGATATGTTATTGTGTATAATGCCTGTATCATATCACCTCGTCTTTATAACGCTTAACCCTCTTGAGGTAACAAGAGAGATCTTGTTGAAATTACTTGTTATCTAAGGCTTTATTCTATCATCTTTATATATATCTATGTGTCAATATTTACTAATATTAACTAAACGAAATTAATTATATATGACAATTCTGAGAAAGTTAGGTGAGTTTTGCTAGAGTTCATCTTATTAGAAAAAGAAGCCTCTCTAGTAAAGGGTTTTCAACTTAACTAGAGGCCATCATCAGTGCTAGCTGCTTAAAAGCAAAGGACTTTCAACCTAACAAGAAGCCATCATTAGTGCCATGGGATTCGCGCTAGGCCTATTCTCCCTACTTCGGAGTCGTTTCACGTCCTCAAAATGTATGTCTTTAAATTTATACTGCAATTCCTCTTCGGACTCGCTTCGCTCGTTCTTAGAAAGAAAACTATATCTGACTGAACTATTTGAACTTTCCTATATTCCTGCGGTATGAAAGAGGAATGGTAAAAAAAATCTTTAATAATAGTTTTCTTTTCTTGAAGAAAGCAACGGTGCTGTTCCACGTCATCGGACTTCCAAATTTGTAAAATAAACTACATAGGGCTCCGCGAGACTTAAATAATGAGGTTCTCAACTACAAACACAACTTGTCCACTTGTCAGTGTAATTACAACAATAGCAACCATTTTATATACCTATTGTTCCATGTACACTCGTAGTATAATACTAGTATAGAAGGACCATAGGACCATTAACACAATAAAATTTGTCCTATAACACGAAACTCCGGTTATTGGTGGTCTTAATTAGGGGTCACCCTAGCAAAAGCTTTTGTTCTTTTGTTTATTATGTGGCCATCCTTGTGTTGGCGTCATAGTCCGCAAGCTTTATTTGTTTTCTATTATTTTGTCAAAGAATATCAAATATTTAAATTTAAGCAGATTTTATTAATTAAGAAAAATATTTCTAATTTTCCATTATTCAGACATAAATATCAGACTAGAAGTCAAGACGATGAGAGGATAGTTGCGCCTAGCTGCAGAACATCAGCTGCGTGTAATCATAGTGCTTTCACAGCTCCTAGACTGTACAATAACTTGCCCATACATATTCTTTCTACTGTCCCTTACAAGACCTTTAAAAATAAGTTTAAAAAATTCTTAGGTACCTAAATAAGCAATACATTTATTTTTTCTCTTTTGTTTGTTTAACTTTGTTGACTTTAATTTATACTTTTATTTATACTTAAATGTATACTTTTTTTATGCTTTTTACTTTATTTAATTAGATATAGGGAGTATATCTAATTATATATATATATATATCTAATGCGCGACTCGTGTCGCGCACAAGCCTTGAGCTTATGCGACACAAATGGTCAATATATATTATTTTATTTATTTATAATTTGTAATTTAACCTTTGTAAACAGGTATTTATATATAAATAAACGATTTATTTACTTATTTATTATTTAAATGAATTGACTAATTTTTTCCCCATTATCTTTATTGAATAAATTAATTAAAATTACAAAGTAAATTATTTAAAGATTAGCCTGTTCATGATAGCCCCTAGGCTTGAGCTAAACAGGCGTTGACTTAATATTACACTTTTATAATTATAATGTTTACCTATAATTTATATTTTATCGTTTATTTATATTTTTAACATTAATTTGGTTTATAATTATATTTAAAATTATATTATAATTAATAATATTTAATAAATTTAATATTTATTATTATTATCATTTATCAATCAATTTAATTTGATTGTTATAACTTATCTTTCGTTTTCCCATTATTATTTCACTCATTAGAAGCACACCTATGGAAACTAATGCTTGCAATATAATATAATAATATAATAAATTTTTATTTCACATTTTAAAAACAATACGATTATATTTTTTTGCACTTTTTTAATTTTTTAAAATAAATTTAAGAAAATATTTGTGAACCTTTAGTTAACAGCAGTACCAACCTCCATACTTAAGAAAAATCTTTAAACGGTTACCAATAAAACTAACACGAGGAAATTCAAATAAAATTTAAAATTTATTTGGACATCTCTTAACTCGAGCGTGTGTAAACACACGAATAATAAAAATTCTGGAATTAGAAAAAATGCGGACCACCGGCGCGGTGGTCCGCATTCGTCGGCGAATTTCCTTTGGAATGCGTGTTTTCGTGCTCAACAACCCATTTCTTGCTTGAGATTCCGGTTTATGCTTTGTAATCTAAGCAGTTACTCAATTATCAAGCACTGCTCGCAACTCATAATTACAGCTTTTTTCGACTTTTTGGTAGTTTTAAGTGGTCGTGTCGGCTTCAGACCAATTTAATCGATTTATCGTCCAAAAAGACAGTGAAAACCGCTGTTTCTCTTACCGGTTTGTAGCAAACCGGGTTAATAAAAAAAACTGGTTTTCAACAAGGTAGATTTTTGTACTAAGTTTGATTAAAACATATTAATCCAATATGATTTGATACTACCAAGTATTGCAAAACATCAATAGTTAACACAATATAACTGTGCGATAGACACCTAGGAAATGTAGCAAGAAAATTCAATGCTACATCTTGGAACTGTTCCATCATTCGACATTCGTCATCATTGATGGCTCGACAAATGTCGTGTCCCACTTTGTTTCGTTACGTCTAACTCATCAGGGTGCCGACAGAGCCTGAACTAACTGTAACTTTTTATTAAAATTCCGAAGAATAATATGTGAAGTATTTACCTGATATTTTGCTCCTTACATTTCTTAGGTGTCTCTCGTATGATTTGTGTCAACTATTCATGTTTTGCAAAAATCGGTCATGTAAAATTATATGTTTTGCTTGCCAAGCTAAATGGCGGTAAGAGAGCATCGCTCGTATCAAGTAATACTACATTGGATATAGTATTATATTCTTTCAGGCTCTGTCGGGGCCCTGATGAGACGTAACAAAACAGAGTGGGACATGACATTATGTCGAGCCATCAATGATGACGAATGTCGAATGATGGAACAGTTGCCAGATGTAGCATTGCATTTTGCTTCTTACATTTCCGCGGTGTCTATCACACAACAATATTGTGTCCAATATTAAAGATCTCCGTTCAAAAGATAGCGTGTAAACAAAAAGGTTTCTAGAATATATATATATATATATATATATATATATATATATTATATATATATATATATATATATTATATATTATTAAATTTATTATTTAAACGATTTACAATTTAAGAGTCAATAGGGAGGACATGTAGTCCACCCTTTGTGTATTATTATAAGCAATTCAGCGAGCGTAGATGTCCTTTTATAACTCTATTCTATTATTTCTAGGATTTATTTCTATTATCTATTTATTATGTTTAACATAAGCAATGTTTGTATAGGGTTTTTATAGCGAGCACCTTTTTATAGGGTATTATTAATAATAGTATAAGCATGTATTTTGTTTATATGCATAATTGTACTTTTTATAGATTTCTTACCTGAGTTCCTAAACAACCCTTTATTAGCAAACATATACTTTAGTGTAATTTTAAGAAGTTATAATAATTAATTAGTAAATTAAATTAACTTTTCATATAAGTTAATTCATTTCTATAGGATATGCCGTCAGGCATAAGACTTGTTTCATGTAGTACTTTTAATAATAACCGTAGAATTAGGGAAAATAAAAATTAATAGATTTTCTCACAAACAACCCACAAAAAGGTTTAACCCGCATGATTTATTTAAAAATGCAAATAAAAGACGCTTAACCTGGGTTACATAGATAAATATTACTTTTTTCAAATATCCTTTCTATAGGAGCCCTAGAATGTTGTATCCACCAGAGAATCGGCTTTCGTGTTATCAGTAGAGCTTCTTCTGTATATAAAATTAATTTAAGCCCCTACAACATCCGTACTTCGAGATGATAGCGTTATCTCTTAGATAACGCCTTGTAAAGTAGAATTTTTATGCTAGTTGTAACAAAAACGGTTTAAATTGTCCATTTGTTTGATCCTTTTAGGCAATTAACCTCGTTGTTTTGGGTAAAGTTGTTAATTTTTGGTAAAGTTTAATTTTGGGAAGTTTTTTAATTTAACAATTCAATCATCCCAAATCAATAAAAAATATGGCTCCGGTTTACACAAAATAAATATTGTTTACTTTTGACTATAAAGAACTGTTAAAAAAAGAAACAATTCAAAACATTAGATTCAGGAAAACGTCAAACATTTAAACCTGTAAGTTTGATTGCCTATAAAGCGAATGGTAAGAATACGAAAAAACCCTCAAACTTTTACATTTGTCAAACTTCGTTTCAAACTCGCCCGCCAGTCTTCTGGCTACATAAGATTAGATGATTAATGAAATTCTCCATTGCGTCCAAAAAGCCAGAGACTCAAAGGTTGTAAAGATAGCTGAATATTTGCTTAAGCTGCTATAGCCTTTAACGGCTATGTTGTGAGTGATGTTCTGTACCCAACTCAGTCTGGTGCACTTTAAGGGCGTAGGCTTCTTTTGAGCGACCTGAACTTTTAGAGATATGATCATAGAGAGTTAAGCTCCCTTTTAAACTAATTTGAGCGCCACCTCGTTCAGCTTTTAACAGTATGTTCAAAGGAGTAGACACAAATGGTGACCAAAGTATCAAGACAACACTGGACAGACAAATGTGGGGTAGAGGAGGGATTGAGGAAGAGGAATAGGGGAGGTTAAGGTGTAGACTGGTGAACGAGGAATCCAGCCTATTGAATCTTATTTGGGAACAAATAAAGGTACAAATTTGGATGCTGAAATAGCAAACTCTAGGTATCCAGGAGCTGGCTAATTCAACCAATAATAAGTTAACCAAGACAATATTTTGAATTAAATAAAAGTAAATTCTATATTCTGGTTCAGAACAGTAATGAAGTTCTGCCCAGGAATCAAACTGATAGAAGAGATCAGATACATAAAATAAAGGTAAACTATTGAGGATTTAAATATAAAATAATTACTTGAAAATAAAAGAAAAGTGACTTGATTGTTAAGTGATCTGATCTAACTGACTGAAAGTGTAGTAATTAAAGTACATAAATCTCTGCCTAATAAACTATGGGGCCCCTTACATTGATCCCTACCTATGCACAGTAGTCTTCTACTGGCCGTTACCGACTTCCTAGGGCTTACATATATGGAGGCTTAATACAATAAAAGAAAAAGAAACTTCTGATAAAATAAAATATGATGAGAAGGCCATCCGATTCGAGCGTCCAGCTCGAAAGGTGATAAGAAAGGATTTGCGGTATCTGTCTGACCTGATATTTATAGATTGCCAAATCAAAATAGTGTGAACAGTTTGCAGCAGCATCTGACTTAAGGCACCAGAACACTTTAAGATTTGTGGCTAAACCTCAGCAAAAACGCAGTGGCACATCGTCCAGTAAGCAGGCACCAAGAGATTAACTTCGTCAACCGAGCAGCCTCAAAGTGGAAAGTTATTACTCCCCTAATCCAGAAAACCTGAACTACCCAGATAATCCCCTTAAACGGGTGAAGTTAAACTTGAACTAAACTTAGGGCCGAAAAAGCACCTAACAGAAAACGTGTTCACCTCAGAACCACTAGAACAACCTGCTCGGGTTTACCTTCCCTAAAACCTAAAACTTGGGTCTAAACCTAATATAATAACCCAAATTAAAATAATCAGAACTCTGAACTAAAAATTTATCCTAATTTGTCAAATTAATATAACTCAACAATAAAAGAATACAATAAACTTAATTAATAAAACGCTAATTAAATTAAAGATGGGGTCCTCTTTCCCGCCAATACGATTCAGAATTTAAATTTAAATTATACTACTACTAAACTAATTTTCTTTTAACTCACACCAAAATTTTAAAATAAATTAAAATTAAAACTGGTGTGAACAAAATATTGAAAATATATGTTACACTGCTCTACAATATAAATTCCTTGTTATCTCGACTACTATTCCTATTCAAGAATATTGGAATATTTGCCTTAAACCCTCTCTATATAACTTTTAGTAGAAATATTTTATACTTGACCTTTTTTTATTTTTCTTCTTTTGTTATCTTCCACTATATGTATTTGTTATTATATTTCTTCAATCTTTCCCTTTTTTAGAGAATTTTCTTTGAAGCAAAATAGCCTCCCTGGAGTGTGTCAAGTGTTTGCACTTTATATGTGTATAGATATATATAATGCTGAGCCCTCACCATCAGCATTAGTTTTGAGGCCACATTTTTTGAAATAACTAATATGCTCACAAGTTTGTATTCTAGAGATAAATTTAATGATTATTGTTCCCAACTATTGTAATTTAGTATGTAAATTAAAATGGAAATAATACTATATATTATAATATTATATATTATTATTATATATTATATATATATATATATATATATATATATTTATATAGCAACTCATTTAAAAAAAAATGGCCCGGCTGCGGACCTGCGGCCCAGATTTCTTTTTGTTATCTTCAACTCTGTATATTTTAATGTTTTCTTCGCCATTTTTCTTTACTCTTTTTTTATTTTGTTATTTGCTTCTTATGACTTTGTTTAATCTTTTCCTCATCTCTATTTTGTTTTCTTTTACTTCAAAGTACTGACCACGCTCAATGCTGCTTAATTTTTATGATCCAACAAAATCATAGATATACTTGTCGTATTGAACGAAACTTAGTGTACTTATTATTAGGTAAAAATACACCTGTACTAAATTTCAACTCATTTTTTTCAATAAAATTTGAACTAATTTTGATGATGAAATGAAACTTGGCACATATGATAAACTTATATATAGTTACATGCGTGCCAAATCTCAATCCGATCGCGTCATTTATCCGCTTTTTATGATTTTTTTTTAAATTTTCGCTAAGTCATTATTGCGGATTAATGACATCAAAAAATCTTTTTCGAATAGCACAACTGCAGCTGTAGACTGATTTATGTACAAAATGTTGACTCTCTAGCATAAATACACTGGGCGCTACGATAATAACAGACAAACAAACATAGACAGAAAACTTTGAGAAAACCACTCAGGAGGCCTTTAAAACGCCTGAAACGGATAATTCCAGTTTCGTTTCGGTTTCGAATTTTTTGCAAACACAATACTTTTCCTAAATATACTACGGTATAAATGAGAAAAAGTAAAAATAATATTCTTGGGCGATAGCTCGCAAGCTGGGCGATAGCTTGCAAGCTGGGCGAGTTTTCTTTGAAAGGAACGATTTTTCGCTTATCAATTTTTATTAACCCCCTTCCTCTACCACACAAGCCATATCATTCGCGAATTTCGCTAAGGAAAGTCGCTATTAATAAACTAAAATATAGATATGCTACAGCTCTGAGAATAATGAGTGAGCAATGAAGCGATGTATCGATATGCAAAGAAACGATGTATCGATATGCAAAGAAACGATGTATCGATATGCAAAGAAGCAAGCATTTCATAGAAAGTTCGCAAAGAATACAAACCTCTGCGTCAGTATTATTTTATTGCAATAAACTAATGCAACATAAATAAAAACGGTAAAAGGTTAGAAGTGCTAATTATTCTAAGTAACACTCATTACTTAAGTAAAGAGTGAGCTTTATAGATGATTTATAAATCCAATAAATCACACCATTTTATACTTCATGGGTATTTAGAATACAGCTTAGAGAATAAGCGAAATATATATTTTTTACAATATTTGAGTTGAAGGTCTCGTATAGAGATAGATAAAGTTTAGTTAGTCTGTCCAAAATAAAATATCGTGTTCTTCGCTACGACACTCCAGAGACCCATCCATCCAGCCGGAGAGCCATTGTATATTTTCTTCTCTCTAACTATCGCACAACAATAAAAAACAAATAAAACAACTTTCACAGCTGCCTTCTGTATTTACTGTGTGTCAGATAGTTTCAAAACTCAATGTTATTTTTGTTTCAGATGAAAGTTTTATCAAATTGAAATATTTTAGTAGTATCTTAAAGTAACGACCAAATTAACGGTTACTGGTGTTACCAATATGTATACCTATTTCTATTGGTAACACTACTACTGCTTACTACTTATTTGCTACTACTGGCTACTACTTACTTGCTACTACTGGCTACTACTTACTTACTACTATTGCTTACTAATTATTTACTACTACTGGTTACTACTTATTTAATACTACTGGCTACTACTTACTTACTACTATTGCTTACTAATTACTTACTACTACTGGTTACTACTTATTTACTACTATTACTTACTAATATCTTACTACTACTTACTTGCTAGTACTTCTTATTACTTACTTACTAATACCGGCGTTACTATTACTAATTACTACTTAATACCATTATTAGTTTTACCGCGTCTGGTTACTACTTGCCTACCACAAAAAAATTTGTTTTACGTTTAAAATGTTAACGTTTCTTTTTCTTTAAATGTTTCAGGTGAAATAGAAAGATAGATCGAAAATGGGGAGGTGGAGGTGGGGTTGGTGGTGTTTTCTCCTTGCTTTCTTAGTCGACCTATCTTTAGCTAAAGTAAGTTTTACATATCTTAATTAATTAATTTTGTCTTACAAAAAGAAAGCTGTAATGTAATGATCATTACATTGAACATTGTGCTTTGCCACAATGTTCAATGTAATGATCATTATATTGAACATTGTGCTTAGCCACAATGTCCAATGTAATGATCATTACATTGAACATTGTGCTTAGCCACAATGTCCAATGTAATGATCATTACATTGAACATTGTGCTTAGCCACAATGTCCAATGTAATGATCATTACATTGATCATTTATAAAAATAAATAAATAAATAAATTGAACATTGTGCTTAGCCACAATGTCCAATGTAATGATCATTACATTGAACATTGTGCTTAGCCACAATGTTATTTTGTGAAGCTTGTGTATTGTAAATATATTTATTTATTCATGTAGATTTGTAAATAGCTCCGTACAAAACTTTACATACCTAAATAATAATCAGAAGGAAAGTCTCTTCATTATGTTTAACAATTGTGGAGTGATATTTTGTCCTGAATATTACCATTCACTCCACCTGTGCCTTAACCTTGTAAAATGATAGCTGTGGAGTTCCAAAATAAATGGAAAAGAAAGATTTCTCTCCACTTAATATTTATTTATTGACAGAACCATTTGAAACTTGACAGTTTATTTTTAGTGCCGGTGAAATCCTCAGGAGAGGTCTATTACAGTAAACGATCTGTCTAGTTCCAAAATAAATGAAAAAGAAAGATTTCTCTCCACTTAATATTTATTTATTGACAGAACCAACTTTGAAACTTGACAGTTCATTTTTAGTGCCGGTGAAAGCCTCAGGAGAGGTCTATTACAGTAAAACGATCTGTCTAGTTCCAAAATAAATGAAAAAGAAAGATTTCTCTCCACTTAATATTTATTTATTGACAGAACCAACTTTGAAACTTGACAGTTCATTTTTAGTGCCGGTGAAAGCCTCAGGAGAGGTCTATTACAGTAAAACGCTCTGTCTAGTTCCAAAATAAATGAAAAAGAAAGATTTCTCTCCACTTAATATTTATTTATTGACAGAACCAACTTTGAAACTTTATAGTTCATCTTTAGTGCCGGTGAAAGCCTCAGGAGAGGTCTATTACAGTAAAACGCTCTGTCTAGTTCCAAAATAAATGAAAAAAAAGATTTCTCTCACTTAATATTTATTTATTGGCAGAACCAACTTTGAAACTTGACAGTTCATTTTTTAGTGCCGGTGAAAGCCTCAGGAGAGGTCTATTACAGTAAAACGATCTCTAGTTCCAAATAAATGAAAAAGAAAGATTTCTCTCCACTTTATTTATTTTATTGACAGAACCAACTTTGAAACTTGACAGTTCATTTTTAGTGCCGGTGAAAGCCTCAGGAGAGGTCTATTACAGTAAAACGCTCTGTCTAGTTCCAAAATAGGGAGAAAGAAAATATTTCTTTCCACTTAATATTTATTTATTGACAGAATTAACTTTTTGCTTATCAGTGCTGGCGAAAGCGAACTGACACCAGCCTCTGGGCAAATCTATTACGTCTGTCTCTTAGCTTCTTTACTTAACTTCCACCGATACAAATGATGAACTAGTTTGAAGATTGAAAGTCGGCTCTGTCTATGAACAAATATCAATCGAAGAGACCCCCATCTTTTCTCCCAATTTCTAAATTTGTTTAGTATTTAATGTATGATAAATAAAACTGACCATTATGTTCAATGCCTGTGCTAGCTCCTTCTGCTCTACAATATATTGTTTAGCATTGTTTTTATTTTTTTGTACAGTGGATTAAGAAAGACAGAGAGGAGGAGAACAAAAGTAGTTCAGCTGTATTTGGCCCCACCTTCCCTAGTGTTGAGTATGAAGACGATCCTGCACAAATATCTGAACAAAGTAAGTCTTTATCAAGCTGACTTATGTTTTACCAAGTTGCACACAAAACTTACTGTCATACCATCAGCATGATCTGATAAAATTCTGTATTACTCAAATCAATTCAATCCATTTTAACCTTTGATTCAATCGATTTGAACCTTTGATCCAATAAATTTAAACCTTTGATCCTATCAATTTAAACCTTTGGTCCAATCGATTTTAACCTTTGATTCAATCGATTTAAATTTTTGATCCAATCAATTTAAACCTTTGATCCAATCAATTTAAACCTTTGATAAATCATTTAAATTTTTTGATCCAATCAATAAAATAAATTTGATCCAATCAATTTAAACCTTTGATTAAATCAGTTTAAAACTTTGATCCAATTAAATTAAACCTCAATCAATAAAATAAATTGAATCCAATCAATTTAAACCTTTTGATCCAATCAATTATTTTGATCCAATCCCTTTGATTAATCAATTTAAACCTTTGATTAAATCAAATTTTTGATCCAATCATTAAACCTTGATTAAATCAGTTTTAAACTTTGATCCAATTAAATTAAACCTCAATCAAAATAAAAAAATTGATCCAATCAATTTAAACTTTTGATTAAATCAGTTTAAACCTTTGATCCAATCAATTATCATTAAATCCTTTCCAATCAATTTAAACAATCAATCAATTAAAATCCAGTCATTTTAACCTTTGATCCAATCAATTTCCTGGGTTGGAATGTTTTCTGACGGTTAAACGTCTTAAGTCATTTTCCGGATAGCACTACTAGAATTAAATACTGATTATCGTAGGCAGTTTCAACTCTGTAGCATAAACACCCTAGAATTCTAGCATGGATATACTAGTGATCCGGTTTCGGAAGTGAACTAAATTAAAAAAATGTTTTTTCATCATAGCTCGGTGACAAATTGTCCGATTTTGATGCGGTCTTCACTAATCTTCCTTATTTTTAATTCTTCGACCAACAATAAAAATTTCCTATACCTAACTATAAAATTTAAAAAGTAAGCATTAACATCTCTGTGACCGGCGCAAAGCGCTCCCAAAAACGGGCGCGCTTTGCAACACAACGGTGTTACACTGAATCCAACACCGAAAACCGCATCCTTCTAGCTGCTATAGTTTCCGAGAAAAATGCCTTATCCTCCTTAGCTGGACCACCCTGTATATACCTACGGTATAAATGAGAATTCGATAAAATAGTTAATTATGTCATAAGGCTGAGAAGTGTGTCTTTATGTCACGGCAATTAGATTTACCGACGAGCGAAGCGAGTCGGGAAAAATTGCCAATACATAAAGACATTCTCAGCCGGATGGCATACACTATTTTTTTTAAGGTAGCACTCATTAAATAAACTGCGCTATATACTTAATTGAAAAAAAACGTCCAATTAACTCCATATTATCGTCGTCATTGAATTCATCCATAGCTTCACACTTTAACTCAAAAATGTAATAGCTTTACAAATAAACACACAAAAATTGACAATTAGAACAACTTTTAAAAACGAAAATAAAATTAGTCTACGAACAAAAACAGAAACAAAATGAACGTTTTTAAAGAAACCTCATAAAGCTTTTACACAGATTTTTTTTTGAACACGCTACATTACAGTAATGGCGGCAATATATGAATAACTTTTACGTCCTAGGAGTTTTTTTACATTCATTATTGTCCTCGGAGGTGAAAAGTACTAAATAACCTCCTATAACAATAATGATTGGCTTCTCATCCTAAAAACGGCCCAATAAAGTGCTCAATTACGTACTACCTCAAAAAAAATGAATTTATTTATACTGACATGGGTAATCCCGAAACACAGACCTCGTGTTCACGATTTCCGCCGATTTCGAATGAATTTTCTTTAGACGAATTTCTTTTAGACGGAGTTTTTCGCATGGCGAAATATAAACTTCTTAATTATCCTTTAAATTACGATATGGAGAATTACGCAGGTTTTATAGTCAATACAAAATATGGTAATTCGGTAATTTAACTCGCCTAACCCTAAGTAAATAATAGTTATTTAAGCACCAAGGGAGTAAAAGAATCCTATTATTTCCCTGAACAGTTAATTGGCTTTTAAGACGTAAGCCGAGGGAATCAAAGCATTTAACTTCCGAGGCGACGCCGAGGAGTTAATGTGTTCAACATCCGAGGCAAAGCCGAGGGAGAAAATTACTAGGGGAAAAATAGCATTTTACTCCCAAGGTGAATAAAAGATTCTATCTCCCGACGTTGACGTCAATTAATTATTGTTATATTCTTATTTTCATACTTTTAGGTATGAATACGTTTTCTATACTTTTTTGTGTGCCCCCCCCCCCCCACCAAAAATTTTTTTATTGCTCTAATCAACTTACTTTGACCTGAAATTGATTTGAGCCAATAATTTTTTTTCGGGTCCCCCTTTTAAATTTGGGGGGTGCCGCGGTCCCTTGTATAAGTTTTTAGAATACCACTCTTCTAAAAATGGATAAATTTGCTCTAACCCCAATAATAGAAAACACTTTTTCTCCCTTGGGAGTGAAAAGTGCTTTTTTCCTCCCTAAAAACTAGTCAATAAACTTTATATTATACACCGTCTGGAGATAAAATAAATAAATACAATCAAAAAAAATTAAACACTAAAATTGATCAAGCTTCATTGTACTGGAGCAATGAATTCTTTTTTTATGCTTCATTAATTTTCTTTTGTTGGATGCTTCTTTTCAACTAGCCATGTTTAGTGCCTACGTTTATTTACTATTACAAATTATGTAAATAAAAATGATATATGTTATTTGATACAATTGTTACGTTAATGTAGTATTCGATTTATTCGTTATTTAGTTAATTCATAATTATTTTAAATTAGTTCAAAAAATGAATCCCCTTAAAGTTTGAATATTATACATGATAAAATTATAAATGAGATGTGTAATTTTCATTAAGTATTAAAGAATATGTGAAGCTTGAAAATGAAGGAAATAGGATGAAATTCTTCTTTTTCCGCAATAACGACCACTTACTATTCATTGGTTCGACGTCTAAGTAATATAGAATTTAAAATACAAAACGTTATATAGATCAGATTTTCTGTATTCTACTCGACTTTATGGTTGAAAAGCCCTTAAGTAGGATTGTTTAACCTTAGTCTGGCTTGGTCAGTTCCACATCGATAGTTTTCATACGTGGGTCGAATTTTATATGAGGTATGGGTTTATATGGGTCGCTAAACAGAAAGCAGATTTACGAGACCCTGTCAAGTGAAGCCTGAAAGACTTATAGGAAATCTTAAGACCGTATAAATATTATTCTTGAAAGCACATGAATTCTATATTGCATTTTTATGCAAAAAGATTAGCATATCCTGGGGGGGATACGCCAAGGATATTTGTTTTGCGCAGCACGATCCGTACGCCGATACGGTCAGAAGTTCGCGAGTGGTCCGCATGTCGGGCGAATTTAATTTGAAATGCGCTTTTTTGTGCTTTACAACCCATTTTTTGCTTAGGGTTCCGGTTTATGCTTTAGAACCTAAGCAAATACAAGCACTGCTCGTAACTCATTTTGTCTGTATTTTCAAAGGAAATTCATGCATTAATTACACTATGCAAAGCAAAACAAGTATAATGCATATTTACAAGAAAGAGGGGTCCATAGATAAGAAATTAACAATGTGGAGGAGGGTGTGTAGGGTCCAGAATGACCTTTTTGCCCCTACTGTCGCCAATGCGGCGGACCATGTAAAAAGAATTTGAGCGAAAAAACCATGTTGAATGTCGTTTTAAAGCTTTTGCAGAGTAGAAAATCAAATATATACAACATGCATCAAATTAATAAAATTTACCGATGATATCAAAATGATAGTCAAAATGGCTGCCCAATTTTATATTAGATTCTGATGTGAGTTTCTCATGCAACGAATTACTAGTAAATAAGATTGTATAACCAAATAAATTATAATCGCATGTAATAACTAGCAAAAGTTGTAGAAAAGTACATACAAAGCTATGGAAAATTATTGTCCATGAAGATTTCATTTTTCCTAAACTTCGTTTAGTTTCTAACATAGTTTGTATTCATTGTTTGTTTCTAGATCCATGTTTAGTTCATTACTGCGCTAAAGGCCAGGAATGTCGGGTGAGATCAGGTCTAGCTAAGTGCGTGTGTTTGGAAGAATGTCCATCGCATAAAACACAAGTGTGTGGTTCGGATGGAAAACTTTACCACAACCACTGCAGTTTGCATAGAGCTTCCTGTTTGCAAGGCGAACCGATCACTGTAGATCATACCTTCGCTTGCCTTCAGAAAGGTTTGTATTTATACGTTTATCCTTTTCGCTGAATATCAGTTTATGCAAGACGGGATCAGATTAGAACTCGAAAATACTCCTCTACAATCTTTTAAAAAATCACACTTTTGACGTTGTTCAGATGTTTGTGTGTGGGGATTTGGGGAGGGGATTGATTTTGCTTAGCCATCTGGTTCCAAAAATATATATTATAACAAAGTTAATATATAAATATGTAACATATACTATTGTGTATGTGGCGCACGATAGTAGTAGTAGTAGGGGGGTGGGAGTCAAGCCTGGTGAGTAGACCAACTTTAAGGTCCTTTTCACCAACCCCGTAACTCATCACCTCTCACCACTACGCCTCCACCTCCTGTTCCTGTTGAATCTCCTGGTTGACATATGAAAGGAGGATGTCCTGCCACTTGAGCGATTCCAGCTCTTCCTCCGGATCCAAAGGTCTAGAAAAGCGCACGATAACTCTCGACAGCTTTTTCGAATCAAAACGCAACTTGACATGTGGAGTGAGTATGTATATATATTATATTATATATATATATATATATATATATATTATATATATATATATAACGGCCTTCTTACTCATCTTACTTCCTCCATCCATAACTCTCCTTAAAACTTGGGGTTTTTAATCACTCATATAAGTACATTCCTCTCCCAACGCTGTTTAACTTCAAGGAAAACAGGTTTTTACCACGGATAAACGTGGTTACCCAAAAGTCCTTTTAAATGAGGTAAATAATTGGCTGCGAGGTTTACTGTCAATTCTTAGTTACGTATATTATCATTGAAAATAATAGCACTATGTTTATCTACTCCTGCTGGAATTTTAGTTGACATTTAACTTAGCTTCTTGCTTAAATATATGTTGAGTTTAAGATGCTATTTGTTGGAAATTAATTTATAAGGAATAACATACGGGGTATCTAAATCAATACAGTTTTAACCTGTTATAAGATTCTATAATAGTTTTGAAAGTTCGGCCTTATAACAACCTAGACATTTGGTCTAAAGTTTTGCGTAGTGAGACTCATGTAATTCTACCTTAGACATAAAACTCTAAACTTGTGTAATCCGAGTCCAAAGTCGTGAGTGCTTCGAAATACCCAGTTTCTTCCTTAAACGAATCTAGATTATCTGCTGTTAGTTGTCCTTACAATTTTTCGACTGTTTTAAGATGTGGTCGAATATGAAGAAGAAGAAGAAGAGGATGAAGAGACCGCAACTGTGGAGCCAGAACCAACAGCTAAACGAGTTGACCAAACAACTACCACGTCAGATGCTGTTGATATGAGAAGTTATGTGAGGTCACAACAACAGGTCATTACATCTTACGATCGACCCCAGGAGTTACCTGAGTGTACACTCAAACGATATGATGTCATGAAGGTGATTAAACGTAGTTATTATGTGTGAAAGAATTGTTATTTTTGGTACAACAATATAGGATGCTGCTACAGTATAACACGCGGTTATAATCAGTTTACTGCGTGGAAAATTAATGGAAGGGGGCCAATGAGGTTACTCCTGGATGTTAAACTACGCCCACAATTTAACATCAGGTCAACCTTGTTTGTTTCTGAACAATATTTTCCTACGCTGTCAACTGATTTTAACCGTGTGTTATATTATATTAAATTTGTTTTCAAAAGTTTATTAATACATCTAATTTAGTTTGTAGAAAGAGCTAGTATTAGTAACAGAATAAAAAAAGTAGGACGCGTTACTAGGCCCTTTTGACGGATTCGACTCAGAAAGAGGAAAGACTGAAGTAATAATATAAACCAAGTAGGGAAACTCCTATACTAACATGTGTAAAAAATTCAGACATGCGTGATCAGCTGATTGCTGGCTCTGAAACAAAAAAGCAGCAAAAATTGGACTATGCATGAGCCCTTTGGAATTTACGTTTTTTATTTAATTTCATTGGCAGCACTGATAACATTAGATGAGTTTTACTTTTACAGTAACATTAATGTTCTAATTTAATGATTTTAGTCTTATAGGTGGCTAAATGCGTGCCGAATTTCGAAACGCATCCGCGTTTTATAATTTTTCGAAAATTTTGCTGCCATTTTTGGGAGTTATTGCCGTCATAAAGCATTTATTTTCCAAATAGCGCAACTTCAACGGTAGACTGATTTTTGTAGTTTCAACTCTCTCGCATAAATACACTAGGAGCTACGATAATAACATACACACACACACAGACAGACAACTTTGTGAAGACCACTGAGGAGGACTTAGAAACGCCTGAAGCGTACAATTCTGGTAACATCCCGGTTTCGGATTCTTTGCAACCACAATACTTCTCCGATATACCTACGGTATAAATGAGGAAAAGTAAAAATAATCTTTATCTCTTCCGATAATATGTCTACCAGTTTATTACGCATAGATATCAATCTATTATTGCCATTAGATTTTCTTCTTTTATTATTTTATTTCGTAGAATCGGGGTACCCGATTACTTGCTTTACCTTCGGCTTTATGATGTCCCCTCTTCCCTCCTTCTTTTTGTCCTTATATCTTTCTTTATACCTCTATCTATTATCTTCCTAATCCTTTTAAGGGTGTTTCTTCGTTTAACCCTATCTTATTATCCTTCTGATAACGAAGTGGCGCTTATTTACCTGGTTTTCCAACATTATCTTTCTATCCAACCTTTCCCTATCACTTTTCCCTTTTGCCTACACGCCCTAACCGTCTGAGCTTTGGGACTATTGCGTTACAATGTCCTATCATACTTACTTAGGAGTCATTTATTTGATCAAAATGTATACTTTTAACTATCAAATTTATCTCAAATTTCATCAATAAACTGTTGATTTTTTCTAGGATAATCTATTGAAGCAATCGAAAAGTACAAATGACGACGAAGAGAAAGACAAAGGTGGTAAGGAGTACATCGTCAGTACCATGTTTACCTACTACGATCTCAATGGAGACGATCATCTGGACCGAGATGAACTTCAGAAGGTTAATATCGGGGTCTTTATAATTTTATTAAGGGTCTTTGTTTATAGTATTGGTAATCATAAGATTCTAATCTTTTCAATAAGTATACTAATTAATTATAACTAAAAAGAATTAAAATTGTGTTGCTTACGGATGGCAATCTCTACGTCTGAGGCATTACGTCTGAGGCTTTCGGATGGCAACCTCTACGTCATGGATGATATCTCGCCAAAAATTTTAATTTTTACTTTAGGTAGCATCTGCGAGGAAGGAATATTCCAGACCTAGTTTGTGCATCTGAAATATCCAACCCTTTGGATGAGGCAGCTCATCCAAAGGGTTGGAGATTTCAGAACTGTTAATTGTTGTAAATGTTAAACTGTTAGATTTGTAAAATTGTTAAACTCATTTTATGGGTGTTATTTCGCAGATATCGGACCAGGAGCATCTGAACTCACTCTCTATCGGGTGCTCGCTGAGTGACATGCTCCGGTATGATGATACCAATGGAGACAGTTTGCTTTCTGTCAACGAGTTCTACGCCGCTTTTAGTAAATTATACAGTAAGTTTCTTTTAAATAATATCATTTTTGATTTTAACGAATTAAAAAAATATTATTGAGCCCTTTTGTATAGCGGATCCTGGACGCAAGCATTTATTCCTATGGTTTAGAGTTAGTTGATCACTTAGTTGATCAAGTATATAATTGTGTAAGGATAGAAAAGGTTTTTATCTACTCACGCAGCAAAATAAGCCATTACTGGACTGTTTAAGCTGCAAAATGTCATTTTACCTACACTTCAAACAATACGGGTAAATATTTTAAACAAGTACGCAAAATGTTTCCAAAACAGTACCCAAAAATTTTGGTAAATGAAAAAAGTACTAGGAGTTATGGCTCATTTTAAAATAACATGGGAAACAAGTCAAACTCCCTAGGGGAAAATGAATGAGGGGATTATTTACAAAATTAATTTGGCGTGAATTCGGGTATTGTTTATTTTGAAACTACTTTATTCTAGCTTTTCTAGTATGTAACTTTCTTTATTACTAAAATTACGAATATATTAAATGTTAACATTTAACATTGTTATCTAAATAATTAATATAATTTTGGAAACAAATTGGCGACACTGATAATTTGGCATCAATTCAATATTTACCAGCTATATGAATTCGACAGATTTTAAATGTTAAGTCGTCAGCATTTTGTATTTCAGTAGTATATTTAGTTTAATAAGTATATAACAGTTACAAAAATCAGAACGTTATCAAAAAACAATCTGTAACTAAGTTAAGTTACTAAAACATAATGAGTGAGAACACAAGTGAAGTGAAATAAAGATAAAAACATTGTGACGAATGACGAGTTTATTGACCACACTGCCACTGATATTGTCAGCGGTTGCAGTCTACTTCAAAAGCAGTCTTTACTGCCGTAAAATCTCAGCAGCAAGTCATTAAAAATAATCTCTTGTGTATTTTTTCTGCCGTTAGAAAATAAAATAGTATAAGCTACTATGGCAGCAAAGAAACATTGGCAACATCGTGCAAGGTAATTACTGCCTCGGCTTACGCTCTGCAGGTAATTTCCATAGCCATCCCTCGCCTTCGGCCGGGGGCAAATTTTATAATCTCGTCGCAAAATTCCATTTTGCTGCCTAGTAGCATTAATATACTATTTTAAGTCATTCCTTTTGTAATAATTTGTAAAAGACTTGTAAAAAGTCGTTTGTGTTATAAATAAACGAATAAAAAATCGGGTACGGGGTACCTCGGAAGTTTTCCTCAACACATCGGATTCGCTACGCTCACTCTCCCTACTTTGGATTTGCTTCGCTCCGTCTTCAGACTGTACAATTCGCCAAATTTATTCTGCAACACTTTTTCGGACTCACTTCCGTTTCATTTTCACCCATGCACCACTGAACACGCCCAATGCTTCTTACCTTTTATGATCTAATAAAAACCATAGATATACTTTTATTATAACCAAACTTTGTGTTCTTATTTTATTGCGTAACGGTGTACTTTGTACCAAATTTCAACTCATTGATATTATTTTCCAACTTTATTTTTAAAAAAAAACGTACACAATATATCTGTATGTATGAAAAATTGAACTGATATTGACATGAAACTTTTGCACATATGTTAGTCTCCCATAACTACATGCGTGCCAAATCTCAATCCAATCGCATGTATTTTTTCATGTTTTCATATATCCATTTTATATACCCTACATATATATATATATATATATATAATATATATATATATATATATATATATATATACAAATATGGATAATATAGAAGGAAAGGATGAGTAGCTCTAGCTTTCATCATGCGGCTTTGTCAGGAGTGTAGCACGTACTGGTGGATGTGAAGAAAGGTTGATGTGCGTTCTTTAAGTAGTGAGACTGCAACGCGGTACGGTGGTAAAACTACACACTACCGCACGATGCAGACTCGTGCTACACGTATAAAGTAAGGTATGGAGGAAATATCATAGTAATAGTATATAATATACTAATAATAATATCTAGAATGTGTATAAATGTAAATAAAGTTATTAATAAAAGTAAAATAATACCAGAGCAAACAAAACACTAATAAGAGGGAAAAAATAAAATATATAAAAAAGACGAAGTTGTCAGATAGTAAAACAAGTATTAAAAAGTATATTTTGAGACGTAGCTCGTATGGCATCAGGAAGGGTGACAGAGTTGTGATTAACCGAATTACGATGGTTGTTTATGTGTAGTAGTCCAAGAGCCAGGCCTAAAAAATGTGACTCATTTTGTACTACTTCAAACCAAATTTTTCTGACAATGTATCTTAAATTATGAAGGAAAATCATAGTCTGCCTATCCAAAGTGGAGCCTTTCTTATAAATGCGTTCGCTCAAAAAATTAGAAAAACGCTCTAATTCCAGTTTATTTGTAATAAGTGGTTTTTTGTAGGTCGTGTGCAAAACATGAGGACAACAATTTAATGCTGATAGAATTTCCTATAAAACGAGAGTTTTTTCGTCCAAACCGGATAACTACAACTAAAGTTATGATATTTGTTAAATATCTAAAAAAATCACAAAAAGTCAATATTTTTTCAAAGAAATTTGATCAAATATGTATTTAACAGGCGATCGTATTGGATACGTATGCAATACGATCAACTAACTTCACGGTTCTGTAGTGGATGTAAGGATGTGTAGCGCTTATGGGAGTGACAGGGATAGTGGGGATGATGAAAAAGAATAAGAAAAATATTATTCTCTGGAGTCGTTCGACACATGTCTTTTTTGTAACTGTAATCTTATGTTTTTTATATCCTTTTATATCTGAATAATCTTATAAACTATTATAGATGTTTTGTGAAATTTTAAGATAATAAAAAATTTTAACAATTAAATATTTAAATTTATTACAGTTCTTACAGCGTATTTGTTTAGTCGATCAAATGAGATTACGTGATAACTGATCCCACCAAAACATGGCGTCTTTTATAGTGAAGGTTCACTTTTGGTTATAAGGAAGTTTAAAACAAAAAAATATATTTAATTAATGATTTTTTTGCATAATAATATAGTTACACTAAGAAAAATAATATTCTAAAAGTTATTTGATCAAAAACGGTAGTATTGAAGTGAAATAAAACTTGGACGAGAAGGTTATCCGTTAAATACGATCGTCTCTAAAGATACATACAGCGTATCGGGGGATCCATTTAGATCACCCTAGTTCTAGCGTATGCGATCGGATTCCCTCCACACGGTTCATACAGCTATATTATATTACCGTATTGACAGATCGTATCCAATACGATACGCAGATCTAGAAGTGTGTGTGAACGTACTGATAGACTAAATTCTTGTTAATGTCCCTCACCCTATTGTTTATGAAATATAATATGTGACGGCATTAATCCACAACAATGACCCCACAAGCATTTCAAAAAAATCACAAATCTGTGTCTCAAAGTGTTTAGATCGGGCTGAAAATTTTTTACATATGTACCACTATGTATGGTTAACGTAAATACGATGTTACATTTTATTATGAGTATTAGTTTCGTTGTTATTGATTGACATGTATAACATAATGTATACGAACACATGTTTTGACTAATACTAAAATTCGCTTATATATCGTGGTAGTATGCCACTTATATACATTACAAATATGACCAACTGTTGTGGGGCAATTAATCTGTTTCTTCCGGAAGGGCCGAGAGACCGAATGTTTCTTTTTTTAGGTCGAATCTAAAGTTCTTCTAAGTATCTATAGTTCGCAAGCTAGAGTTTGCCCTAAGAGTTATTTTAAACAAATTATATGTGTATGCATATCGACTGTATAATAATAATAATAATAATAATGCCTGTTCTAGGGCCTCTCGGCCCTTCAGGGTATTCGCCCTGCGGGAACCACCTCGGGTGGGTTACATCTACTATGCTCAAAATAAAGCTATAGTTGGCAAAATCTTTTTCCATCAAATTCTATTCATAGAAACTGAGAGCATAGCCCGGGCTGTGAACCCCAGACCTCCGGTGCCGAAGTTCAGTACTATACGACCGCGGCTACGGAGGCAGAGGTCTCTTCTTTTAGGTCGAATCTAAAGTTCTTTTAAGTACCTAAAGTTCGCAAGCTAGGGTATGCCCTAAGAGTTATTTTAAACAAATTATATGTGTATGCATATCGGCTGTACACAGTCGATATCTTTGATCTTAATATAACTCTTTAGATGAATAATACAATTATAAGTAAGTGTAAAGTGAAAAGAGCTAAGAGTAATGTTTCCCATCTTTGTTAAGATTTAACTCGTAACAAAACATCTTTCTTAACAACAAAGAAAAAATAAGTAACGGGATAAACAAAAATAAAGTCCGATCAAGTTATTCAAAGAAAGAGGGGACTTAAATTGACTCAATCAGTAGAGAATAATGGATTCAAAGTAAATACAATTATTGTAATGCTTCAATTATTCTAATGCTTCAATTATTATTATTCAATTATTTTAAGCGTCGAGGGAGCATATTAAAGCAAAGCTTTCTCTTTGTCAAATTTCAATAAGCGTTCTCAATATTGTTCCGTTTCCTTACTTAATAATATGTATATGCTGCAAAGTAATATGACACGTAGGAAAACAAATGCGATTTTTGTCAGTCATGACGTGTAGTTTCATATTTTGTCCACCAAGAGTTAGGTCAAATTACACAATAAGGCGCGGTCGAATATCCACGGCCTTCTAGAACATTGGATCACCAACAAACTTTTTTTATGACTTTTTTTCAAAATTTTCAGTAATTAGCAGGATTTGTGATAAATGAAGCCTATTTCCGTAATCTGCACGCTCTTTTGGTTTAATCTCAAAGAGTATTTACATTCACTCAACGATTTATTTTTAATCTAACTTGTACATACATAACCTGTTAGACGTCAATGTTAACAAATATGACATGTCAAAATATAACACAAAATATTGACGTCTAACAGTAGTAATTTCTCTTTTGTAGCACTATTTATTTTATAGAACTCCCACATCTTGATAGGAAATTTAAACACTGCAGCTTAAAGTTCTATAATAACAACAAAGACTAATTATTTAGCTATATATTTCACCTAACATTGTAGGCATCTTCAGGCATCACAGGTAATTTTTTTACAAAATCATAGCTGACTAGATAATTTACACAGACAAACAAAAAACTTAAAACTAATATCACAGTTAATAAAAAACTAATTAACACAGTCAAATAACAACCTAAAATAAATAAATTAATAAAACCGAAGGAATAAACAAAAATTGATAAGAGATAAGAAACAAGAAGATTAAATAGTAAAATAAAATATGTCAGGCCATAATAAAAATGAAGAGAGAAAAAATAGCAACAAAATAATAAATAGATAAGTAGACAAATAAAATAGGTAGGTATTAAGTTTATCCGATATGGATTTTTACATAATGATTTAAAAAGTCTTAAAAATAGGAGAATTAACAACATCTTTCTGTTCATTGAGAGTATTAGTGGCTGGATTTTTGTTGGACAAATAAATTTCTAATGATTCTAAAGCATTTAACCTCCGACCAAAATCCTCTCTATGCAGTATGTTTTGTTTTCTTCCTTGTCACATACATGGTTGGTTTCAAGAATGTGCTTTGCAAATGCTGAACTTTGTGCATACTTTTCTTTTTTATTTTCTTTTCTTTAAGAGACTCTGCACTATCTTCTTTTTCTCAACTAATTTCATTCTTGTCTGTCCCGTCTCAATCTTTAATAGAGAATTGATGTTGTCAAGATCCTTTTTCAACTCAACTTCTTCTGACATAACTTTCTTTGTCTTCTCCACAGCCTCAAAGTGCTCAGCCCATCTTTTCTCTACAGGTCTCCCTGATCTTCCTACATACTCAGCATTGCATCCATCTTGTGAGCATTTGAGCCTATAGACACCACTACACTTTCCTTTTTTCCTTTTCTTTAACTTGGCATTCATGAGATTCTTCCCAATAGAATTACCTATAATAAAATTTACCTGTGATGCCTGAAGATGCCTACAATGTTAGGTGAAATATATAGCTAAATAATTAGTCTTTGTTGTTATTATAGAACTTTAAGCTGCGGTGTTTAAATGTCCTATCAAGATCTAACAGTAGTTATGTATGTACCAAGTTAGATTAAAAATGAATCGTTGAGTGAATATAAATACTCTTTGAGATTAACCAAAAGACGTGCAGATTACGGAAATAGGCTTCATTTATCACAAATCCGGCTAATTACTGAAAATTTTGAAAAAAAAGTTTGTTGGTGATCCAATGTTCTAGAAGGCCGTGGATATTCGACCGCGCCTTATGAGCGCAGCCATCTTGTTTTACGTTTATAAATGTAAACAAACTATTCATGCACAGAACATTTTCATTTTTATACAAGGACAAGAACCTCTGGTATAGGTCATATGAAATACAAATAATAAAAAACGGGTTTGGGATACCTCGGACCTTTTCCTTATCACATCGGATTCGCTACGCACATGATCCCTACTTCGGACTCGCTTTGCTTGTCCTCAGAATATAAAATTCGCCAAATTTATACCGAAACACGTTTTCAAACTCGCTTCGTTCGTCCTTAGATAGTAAATACAATTGTTGTAAATGCATCCGTATCATTCTCAGCGGTCATCTATACAGCACTGACCACGCTCAATGCTGCTTAACTTTTATGATCTAACCAAAATCATGGATATACTTGTATTAAAACTTGGTATACTTATTAATTACGTGAAGGTCAACACTTGTACTGAATTTCAAACGTACACAAGTCATTTGATAAAAATTTAGCTAATGCTGATAATGAGATGAAACTTGGCACAGATGTTAGTCTTATACATGGCTACATGAGTGCCAAATCTCAGAATAATCAAAACATTTTTTCGCGTTTTATGATTTTACGAAATTTTTGCTGTCATTATTGGGTCATTATTTTTAATGACGTCATAAAAAAATATTTTCGATATAGCACAACTGCACAAATAGACTGGTTTTCCTACAAAGTTTCAACTCTCTAGCCGAAGTAGCTCTATACACTTGGAGCTACGATGATAACAGACACACACACACACACACATACAGACACACACACATACAGACAACTATGTGAAAACCACTCAGGAGGTATTAAAAACATCTGAAACAGATAATTCCGGTTTTGGATTTTATAGCAAACACAATACTTTTCCTACATACCTACGGTATAAATGAGGAAAAGTAAAAAAGGCCCAGAAGCTTTGTGCCATGCTTGGCAAAGTATTGATTTTAAAATATCTTCATGTTGAGTGGGGGGGCCCTTAACAAGACAACCTTACCTTTGTAAGTTAAAAGTTGTTTTATATAAGAGGGGTTTTTCTTTCATATATCAAGTAGGAGGATAAATTATCAGTCTTCATTGCTATTTCTACAACTTAAACCCTATTTCACTTTTAAATTTCTTCTGTAATAACAAGATAGTGAAAAGCAATCATTATGTAAACCTTTCTATAAATAGAAATAACGAGGGGGCGAGGAAAGAATGAGGAATAATTACGATAACTAACCCATTATTCATGGAAAAATGTTAAACTGTGGACCATCGGCCTCTCAGACTGTGAAAACTTCTGTTTTATACCCAGCGGACACCAAATCAGACACTTAACTACGTTGAGTGCTGAAAAAATGAAAGTCCCTACTAAGATTCGAACCCAGGTACCCTGGCTTTAAGAGCTCTTTTCGACTCTGGACCACTTTCATTCAACTCAAAGGCCCAAAAACATAAAAACAACTCCCCACTTGTTTTCTTGTAATTGACTACCGTTTTTTCGACTTTTAGGTAACTGGTCGTATCGACTTTGGACCGGTTTTATTCGATTCAGCGCCGAAAATACTTAAGAAACGACACCCTACTCAAAATTTATTTTTATTTTACCGTAATTTTGGAGTCAATCAGTTATTTCCAAAGAAAGTGCTATTAAAATACTTTTTTGATCAAATCAAGGATTATATTAATCATAATCGCAGCAATAGGAACAAAACTAACAGAAAAGTTAAAACCGTAAAATGTAGAACGTCGATGATGCAGCGGCATGCTGCTGCCAGAGGTCCAATATTATTCAATATGCTGCCAGATGAGATCAAACCTAACCTTCATTTTAACGATTTTAAAAAAGAAATAATTGTGTGGTTAAAACCACCTCCGGTTCGACCTCCTGAGCGGTGAGCCTAGCTAGAGTCTGGTGATGCTAGAGAAGCTGATGAGATTGGTGAGACTGGTTGAAGGACAGGGGCCAAGAGAGACTAATGTGATCAGAGGAGCTAGTAAGACTAGATAAGCCAAGGACACTGTGAACTTGTAGTCGGCGCTAGCCAGAGCGGTGAGCCTAGCTAGAGTCTAGCTGGTCTAGATGAACTAGGCACACTGTGAACTAGTCGCAGACACTAGCCAGAGCAGTGAGTTTGGATAGAGTCTGGTTGGGCTAGATCTTAGAATAATACTATATATAGAAGGAGCACTACTGATAACACAAAAGGCACTTAAGTAATGCTGCCACCCTAACAATATACAATTTTTTAAAAAAAAGTTGGCAATACTTTCGGTTGCTGAATTATTATGTTCTATTATTAATTAATGATTGATTATTCATAAAATACTAATATAAATATCGGTGCATTACAATATTTAAAGCATTTTAAATTGTAGTTTAACGTGTTTATTAAAATTATATTAAAAGTAGTCCTCATCAACTAAATGTAGAGTCTTGTATTCCGCCACTCTTTTGCCATCTAAGACCGGTTTTATTAAATATTCAATAGGTGTTTTAAGTTATAATATTTGTTACAATCTTTCTTCATTTATAGATATTTATGACACATATTTATAGTAATGTTTTGTTGTCAGGTTGGCAGCATTACTTAAGTGCACCAGTCAACCGGCTTTCGTCATAGAGATATATACTAGAGGGGGCATAGCCTATCTTAATACATTGAGAGGCCTGAAACATTTTTAGTGGGGCTCTCAGGTGCTCTGTGTAACCTCATTGAAACCTCCTCTAAGAGGGAGTTAAGGTTATAATTAATTAATTGTTTTCGGCTTTCCGCAAATTGTTTGTGTCGTGATTTGTATTTTAAACATTCTACTATATAATTTACTGTTTTTTTGTTATGTTTATTTGATAATAATGATAATCGAATGTGGTCAGGTTACTTTTTCGATGTTTCAAAATTCAACCAATAGGGCCCCTCTAGTAATATATCTCTATGGCTTTCGTGTTATCAGTAGAATTACATTGTGTTTACGGTCCTGTGCTCCTTCTATATAAGTATTATTCTAAGGGCTAGATAAACTAGACACACTGAGAACTAGTCATATGTGCCACCATGTACGGAGGGTTTGTTTCCTTGATAATTTGGTCTGTAAAAACTCTGGGATGGATTAATTGAGTGAGATTTAAGTGAAGAGAAAACGCTAAAATGACCCTACGGGTTTAAGCGTAAAAAAATTAAACTATTTAAATAAAATAAAAACATCAAGAAAGAAAACTTAAGCCGTGCACAACCACAAATGTTTATTCGCGCTCCAATAATAAGTTAGATAGTTGCTCTAATAGTAGAATTATTGTAAATAACTAAAATACTAATTTATATTAATTTGCATGTTTATTTTGTATTCTGTAAATAAATGCATTTTATTTATTTATTTATTATAATAAACGGTATAAACCAATACAAAATACAAAAAAATAAAGATAAAGAATAATAAGTGGCACATAAAAATGAATTAAGAAAAAAAGTAAAAAATTAACAAAAATATGATAACTTCAGATTATTATAGAAAAAAAATTGAATTGAAAATAAAAATAAATCAACAAAAAGATAAGTCGTAAGTTGATATTACAAAATATGAAAATGAAATTAAGAATATTAAATTTTTCAAATTGAATAACGTAGTTAAGAATAAAAATAATCCAAGTATAAAACTAAACAAACATACTTTAAGCCATATTGGTATTTTAATAGTTTATCTAATTATTGAGTCAGGCTGTACCAGTTTATCTGGTATCAAATACAGTCTTTTAATATTAACATTTAAATATTCAACATTTATTATTATTTATTACCGGAAATCGGTAATTCAGTTACAATCCCAGTTATTATTTCAGTGCTAACGCAATATTATCTCTATATACACACGTTATGAATAAGGATAAAATATAATAAATAAAATATTTAGTGGACGTTATCTATTATTATTGTTTTCTGCTTTTATTCTAAACCCTAATACTCCATTACAATACACATAGATCAATAAAAGAAAGAGAAGAAGAATAACTGATGAATATTTAACACAGAATAGAGTGGCTTTTATCCAAATACAGAGCTTTCTCTAATGATGATCATTATCTATGACTTTCATACCTATATTTGGTCGGGATGAAGGCGAAGTTTCGTTTCGGTCGTAAAAATTATTAAACATTTTTCTCCGTTTATTATCTTTTTTATTACATTTTTCCCCCAACCAGAGTAATATCGGAAAAACTTTTTCCTAGAGTGTTTAACCGGAATATTGGAGATAAAAACGAAATAACAAAATAATGTTGTATGATAAGGGGAAAGGGAAACAGTCCTGTTATTAAAATCGAGCTGAAAAAAAGTAAAATATAAAAACGCTGTTTTAAAACGTGATAGCTAAATCGTTTAAAAGCCTTTTACATCAGTTGATTAAATGTTTTTATTGATTATTTGAATAGATTTTCAAAACCGTTTTTCTTTGTCTTCTCGCTATCAAAAAGAGTTTATGTTTTAGCAAAATTTTAAAGAGGAAATTACTGCTTACTTTATGAAACACAACTTTTTCGTTGCTGAGTGGAAGCGTCGTGACGGTTCATTTAATATTTACTTTACCTCCTACGATTTAGAGTTGGTCGATTATGAGTTGGCGTAGGTATTTACAGATGAATTATTCTTGAAAACATCTGTCGTTTTATTATTCTGCTATTTAAAATTGTTTTAGTTTTATTTTATGGTTGAGTAAAATAAAACCTTCAATGACGTCACTGCAGGACTTCATATGAAACATGAAAATTGTTCATTATAAATAACATGTTTTTATTTATTATAAGTTTCATTTCATAAAATTTTTTAAATGTGCATCAAAATTTATAAACAAAGATAAAAAATCGGATTCGGGGCACCTCGTAATTTTTTCTTACTTTGTCGGGTTTGATTTGCTTATCCTCAAAATGAGTGCTCGATGCTGCTTGACATTATGATGCGACAAACCTCCTTTAAAATACAAACTGAAAATTAAATACAATTTAGCTTACTTCTTTATTTCATAAAATGACACACTTATGCCTAATTTCAACTTAATAGAGTATTTGAACAATTGTTTTATTGCATTAAATACGTCATATTAAAGAACACCTTGTAAAATATTAGAATGAAAAAAACTTATACTTATACTTTAAATATATGTAAACATGTTCTTTTGGCGGAAAAACGGCGTCAACTGCTTCTTCTTTCCCTTTTATGTACTATAAATTAATATGTCAGACAATACTAACGGTTTTTGCCTCAACTGCTTGTGTTACGTCAGACGTAAGAATACCGCCGTGTAGTACAATATTCACTAGAGCAACACTCATAAGAGTTTATTTTATACTGTCAACAAGATGATACTGACAGCTGTAGTCATCACGTTCCTTAGGCATTGTATTACCTGGAACACGGAATTATTTTGTTTCAGTCATCTTTACATTCTATTGAACTGTAAGCAACTGTTGACCTTAAATTATTTCTAACTGAAACTCCCATCTGTACCTTAAACGACCACACCTTTAGAACGTTCTGTTTTCACCCCACTCTCTCACCCATTCCCCCTCTTTTCTTCTTTAAATGCATATTTGGACTATTCAAAATTAAATTAATTATTTTTACAGCTTAATATATTTTAAAACACATTTAATCATTTTATACAAAATGCAAATACTCCATAAGATGGTTTTTTATTTAGATTTTTAAAAAACATGTCTTTCGTAAAATTAAAATTCGGGTTCCACGGACTTTTCTTTGCCACATTAGATTCACTACACCCATCCTTACTTTATATAAACAATTACCTAACTAGAGGTGCTAAATGATTATGATTACTGATGATGGCATTTACCGTCCGTTGACTTTTATTAAATTATTATAAATAATTTTGATTTCAGGTTTATCAGTTGTCTCATTAGATAAGGAGTTAGAAGTGAATCATCTAAGCGCTCGAGTAGGTGACAACGTTGAGATCAAGTGTGACGTAGTTGGGAGTCCTCCACCACCCCTGGTATGGAGGAGGAATCGTGCTGACTTGGCACTTCTTGCTGATGATGACGTCAGGGTTTTTGCTGACGGTTCGCTCTACCTGACAAGGATTCAGCTTCTTCATGCTGGCAACTATACCTGTCACGCTCAGAGGAATTCGGACATAACACAGACCCATGTTTTAACTGTTCATAGTAAGTCAAAATAGTACCGTTTTAATAGATTTATAGAGTAAGAAGTATAAAGTATATAAAGTATGAAGTATAAGTATAACTATTCTCAAGAAGCCAGGAGTATATTCTACTGAACAATATTTATAGACTTTCCTGTGCTCCCAGTCAAACAGTTACGAGTTCATTTATATGAAATTAATATCTCTAACTTACCGCCTACCAAATGTTTCATAAAAATTTTAAAATAATTTATGTCAAAAACTAAGTAACATTTATAATATTCATTTTAAACATTCACTGAAGACTTATCGATAAAATTATTTTCCATTTTCAACGTTTAATACTTTAACTTTATTGCCGATTACTTCCTCTGGAAAATAGAAAGTGAAAATTAATTTCAAATTTCCTCTCTAACAGGTTGTTTCCATATTTATGAAATCTCTCTAATAATAAACTTTCCATAATTTCCTCTTTAAACTTTCCTTTTATTTAATTATTAAGCCTGTATCTCTTTAACTGATTTTGATAGTCGACCATATTTTTTTTTGGAAAAGTTAATAATTATATTATTTAAAATACAAAATTTTATATGAGTGCAAGGAAAGTTGATTTTTAAGAAAAATCAAATTCAAATAAGGGATGAAGGAAAAGAAAATTAATTAACTTATTGATTAATTACTCTATTTAATTTTTCGTGAATATTTCACCCCCATTATTATTTATGTACTTTTTATAAGGGAAGATGATACGATTTTATCTCGTTCTTTAAAGAGATTAGAGATTTTATGTCGAAATTTACTATAAATTTGCTGTTTGCCTACTAATAGTAATACAATGGAGTACTTTATTAGTTAGGATCGTTGTGGAATTATTAAACTTGTATAATTTTTACTTGTAAATTCCAAAAATTAGGGATTGTAAAAAAACAATTTCTTCTACTCATTTAAAAAAATTGATGTTTATGCAGGAAAACTGTTGTTTAAATACAGGGGAAAACTTTAGTATAAATTGTATTCCCTGTGTAGATTTTTAAAAGAAAAACGATGCTTGACTTTTTTCTTAAAAAGCAGGACTTGGAAATTTAAATAATAAAACAATTTATGTTGTATCTAAATTTAAGTATTTAAAGAGTTTAGCTTGTTTTAGTTTTTACAGAAATTTCATTTACTTATTTCTTTCTTCAATAAAAAACGTTTTCTTGTTTTCTTAATAGATTTCAAAATTACTTGAAAATAAATTAATTCGTTTTACTTGGTTCATTACTGTCCATACTAAAAGTATCTTATAGTATAACACACGGGTTTAATCAGTTGACAGCGTGGGAAAATAATTCGAGGGAGCTAATGAGGTCACCCATCCAGGTGCTGGCCTTGCTCAATGCTGCTTAACTTTTATGATCCAACGAAAACCGGAGAAAAACTTGCTGTATTGGAACAAAACTTAATATACAAAATGGAACATTCCGGATATTTTGTGTGAAATTCCGGATTTGGACTTTCTTTCAAACACAATACTTTTCCTGATTGGTATAAATTAGAAAAAAAATGCTCCTGCTTTCTCTTTTTCATTCAAAAAATATTTTGAACCAAAATAAACACTTCTCACGGTGCTTACTTCTTAGGTTTTACTTGACTCATTTAATTTATCCATTTAAATTATTTTTTTACTTGTAATTAAGAGATGTCTCCTAATTTGGAACTCTCGTGGTACAGGTCATACTTCTTGTGGGGCCATACTTCTTTTTTACAACGTTATTTTCTAGTTTCATGTTCATTGTTACACAACAAAACTTTTATTTATACATGTATACAATATAAATATATATATATATATATATATATATATATATATATTCAGGCGCACCAACATTAAATTCTTAAAAACGAGTGTGGAAAGTGGGTTATAGACTTTCGAAAGTTGTCTTTAACCTCATAAATTGACTGTCTCTCATAACTAATAATTGTTTTTAATTAATGATATTTTGCAGCTGTTCCGGAGGTCAAAGTTACTCCTAAAATTCAGTCTCGAAGGCCAGGAGAAGAAGCTTCAATGTTCTGTCATGTCATTGGTGAACCATTTCCCAAGGTACTTAACAAATGCTTTTGGTGGAATTTACTGTAACTTTACCTTATAAATCATGAAATTTTGTCTGTATCTGTTACCCAGACTCGAAAAGGAAATCTTTTTCCATCCTATTTTGTTAATAAATAATTAAATTAATTATTACTTTACAGCCCATCTATATAAAAAAAAAACATTCTGGTGCGAAGGTAACACTCACACACTTTTTGAATTTTTAAAGAAAATGCGCATATTTATCCCATAGATTATAGAATGCACGGTACAGCATTTAAAGCTCAGTATATAATAATTTTTTAAAACATTTTCTTTGAAAAAATCGAAAAAAGGTTAAATAACAAGATGTGACGCTACTGCTAGGGTTATAAAGTATATACCGAAAAATTAAGCTAGAAAAGTGCATTATAAATTTATTATATATTCATTTTTTATTATAAGTTTATTTTAAAGTTATAAGCTTAAACCGTGATTACCTCGGCTAGCCTCAGGAATGTTAGTAAGTCTCTTGGGTAAGAATCTATGATTCTCTCGGCTTTCTTTTTAAGAGGTGAATTTATAGTTACTTCGGCTACGCCTTAGAACCAACATTTAAATCTCTCTGTTCAACATTAATGATTCCTTTGACTTTCTCCTTGATAACCAACTTCATTTCTCTGTGATTTATGTCTAACTTAATTCCCTTGTTGTGTAAACAATACTTGTAATATTTGAGAGTCACCCGTGGTGTAGTGGTTAAGGTACGCGGCCAATACACAGAATGAATGGGCCTCTGGGATTTTTATGAGAGGGATAAAAATGTTGCGTACCACGTCCTTCAGAAGGGACGTAAAGCCGTTGGTCTCGAGTCTGTGCGTTGTCAGGTACTCATTAAAGATCCCTTACCCTAAATGAAACTGGGTATAGGCAAAATTTAGGACCCTCATTGTAGATTCATTATAATAATTATAATACTAAAGAAAAAGTTTGAAGAAGCCGTAACTATACTATCTGCTGTTGTTTATGCCTTACAGGAATGGGCTAGGGATAAAGATTTGTCAATCTCTGTCGCAAAATCTTTTGTAAGTCCTTTCTCCCTAAAACGTGCAATACCATTAGGTGATTCTGTTGTTCTAAACAACACGTTATTTCCCATCTTGAGAGAACCTAAATTTTTAGGCCTTTATTTAAATACAAAATTAACATGGTCAAACCACATCAACTATATTATGAAAAGAGTAGAATGTTATATCAATGTTTTAAAATCTGTTTGTCATACATATTGGGGAGCTGACGTTAACATCTCACTTCTCTATTATAGAGCTACTATTCGGTCCGTGATCGACTTTGGAGCTATTTTCTATGGCCAAGCAAACTGTTGAGAAATGGCATCAAGAAAAAAAAGAAATAAAGTCAGTCGGTTCATAGAAGTCAAAGAGTTTTTATTTTATTGGATCGATTCGCAACATATGGCGACCGTTAGGAAGAATCTGAAAGTTTATTGAATTGAAATTAATTTAAATAAGTTAATTTGAAGGTTAAAAGAAAGATGATTTTCATAGTTGTCATAGAAAGAAAGTAAAACTGCCAGATATAGAGTGGGATAAATTTGATGGTGATGTCAAAAATTGGTTACGATTCTGGGGCCAATTTAAGAAAATAGCCGAAGATAAGTGTATGGAAGAAGATGATAAATACGAATATTTGAAACAATCCACAATAGGAAAGGCAAGAACACTAGTAGATAGTATGCCTAGGGCAACCAATAGTTTTTCTAAAGTATTGAATTTACTGAAAGAAAGATTTGCCAAGGATGAAATGCTGGTACAGCACCATGTGAGAGAGCTCATTAACATTATGTTAGATCAAGCTGTGAATAAAAATAAAATGAGTCTCTCACAGTTATATGATGCTATATCACAGCAAATCAATGCTTTAGAAATCCTTAATATGACCAAGGATAGCTATGCAGCTTTATTATTGCCAATGTTGGAGTCGAGTGTTCCAACAAATATTTTAATAGAGTGGGAAAGGTATAAAAATAAAGTTGCTGGTGACTCCAATAGTAATAAGAATAATCTTGATGCATTTATGTCATTTTTACGAGGGGAAGTCGAGAGTGAAATAAGAGTGAAGTGTGCTCAAGAAAGCTTGAGTAAATTTCACTCAGAGTTAGAGGTAACTACTTCGCAGGAAGTAGCGACAGCCCATTCATTAATTAACAGTAACAAACAAAATACGTCTAATAAACAAAGCATGTTCAATGGAAATCAAAATTCAAAATTTAATAACAATAAACAAATTATCTGTATTTTTTGTGGAAAGAGTCACGCGAGTCAAGATTGTAGTAGGGCTGGTAATATGACATTGAAAGAAAAGAGAGAGATACTGTCCAAGACAAGAATAGATGTTGCTTTAGTTGTCTAAAAAAATTTCATTCAGCTAAAGATTGTAGGGCTCCCCCAAAATGTTTATTGTGTAAAAGATTACATTTTACAATTATTTGTCCAGATTTACCTTATCACAAGAACAGTGATAACAAAAAAACTGATGTTAAGAAGGACAATAATACTAAGGTAGAATTGAGTGTATTGTCTAAAATAGATAATACTATTAGATGTCAAAGTGAGAATGATGTTTACATACAAACGCTAATTATTAATGTAGTTAATCCACAGGATAAAACGAAACAACTTAGAGTAAGAACAATTTTAGATTCCGGTTCATCAAAATCATACATAAAGTCAGATATTGCTAAGAAAATGTGTCTTAAAAATGAGGGTAAGTGTGTGCTGAACCATGGGTTATTTGGAGGCGTTGTTACGCAGCAAAGTCATAGTAAACATAGAGTCAATTTATTTGGTTTGGAGGAGACTTCAGAGATAGTTGAGGTAATGTTATTTACACAAAATAAAATTTGTAATTCTATTAACAAAGTTCTAGACGAGACTTTATTAGGCATATTAAGAGAGAAAGAAATAATTTTATCAGATACTTACAAAACAGATGTTAGTTCAGATGAGATTGGAATAATATTAGGGGCGGATGTGATTGGTAGGGTTCTTACTGGTAGGATAGTTAGATTCAATGGATTGAGTTGTATAGAGACAGCGTTAGGTTGGACAATTATAGGTGAGGGTGAAGGAAATTTTTTAGGTTATCAAAGTAGTTGTTTAAGTTTGAAAAATTTAACGTCAATGTCGAATTTATGGGAATTGGAAGCTATAGGTATTACGGATCCCATTAAAACGCTCGAAAAAAGAGAGCATGAAAAGCAAGTGCTGAACATTTTTTAGAGACAATTAAGACGAACGATGAAGGTCGTTATGAAGTAGGATTACCATGGGTCGAGAAAAATGTAGCATTAGGGGATAATAGAAAAGTAGCTATGAAGAGATTGATTAGTGTAACAAATAGGCTAGATAAGTTAGGAAAATGGCAAGATTATGACAACGAGTTTAAGTTTTGGTTAGATAATGGAATAATCGAAATAGTTGTAGAGTCAGAGACTGAGAGTAACGTTCATTATCTGCCACATCGGCCTGTATTTAAAGAGAGTAGTGTTACTAAAAGACGAGGCCAGTATTTGACGCAAGTTGCAAAGATGAGACTGGTAGTTGTTTGAATGCATGTCTTGAGAAAGGACCTAATTTACTGGAATTAATCCCTGATTTATTGAATAGATTTAGAATAGGTGAGATAGGGGTTATTTCAGACATAGCAAAAGCATTTTTACAAATTAGTATAAACAAGAGGATAGAGATAGGTTAAGATTTCTGTGGTGGAGTGATCCTCCATCAAAAAATTAGTCATCTTTAGACATACTAGGTAGTATTTGGTCTGAGTCCGAGCCCATTTTTATTAATGGCTACTATTTATCACCATTTGAAAAAAATAAAAGGACATTTAAAAAGTACAGCAGATAAGTTAGTTAGAAGTTTTTATGTTGATAATTCAGTCGTTGCAGTTTATAGTCAGAGTGAAGTTGAAACGTTTATGAGAGAAGCACGTGAATGTATGTCATTAGGAAAGTTTGAATTGAGAGAATGGGCACATACGAAGTTAAATGGTGTGATGTTTGAGTGTTGTAAAGAGAATACGTGTATCATGAATCGTGAAAATGTAGAATTATTGTCTGTGTTGGGGGTAATGTGGAATACTACTTTTGATACATTAGCTTGTGACTTAAAATTTTTGGGTAAGAAAGAAGCAGAGAAGAGAGTTACGAGAAGATTAGTTCTATCGATAGTACAAAATTTGTTTGACCCTTTAGGAATAGTGAGTCCGGTTATGGTTGCTCCGAAAATATTGTTAAGAGGAAGTTGGGAGTTAAAAGTAAATTGGGACGATGAGTTGCCAGAGGGTCTAACTAAGAAATTCAACATTTGGGTAGATGAGTTGAAGTCACTATCAACTTTCCATGTAGAAAGATGTGTTCTGGGGAGTAGGAAAAATGGTAAGTTTAGTTTACATGTGTTTTGTGATGCAAGTCTGTTAGCATATGGTGCGTGTATATATTTACGTAAAGAGTATGATGATAGTGATGTACAAATATGTTTTATTCAAGCTAAGTGTAGATTAAGTCCTCTTAAAGAGAAAGCAACAATACCCAGGTTGCAGTTATTGGGGTGTCTTATTGGAGTACGTTTAATGAATAGTGTCATTGAGAGCTTTAAATATAGCGGTGTAAGTTTTGAGAAATTTTATTGGACAGACTCGATGGTCTGTATTGGTTGGCTATCACAGAAGAAAAATTGGAGTGTGTTTGTTAAAAATAGGGTTACGGAAATATTAAAGAGTAGTGTGACTAATGAGTGGCATCATTTACCTGGTACTAACAATCCAGCTGACTTATTATCTAGAGGGTGCACAGCTAAAATGTTGGTTGATAGTAAATGGATTGAAGGGCCAAAATGGTTAAAGGAGTGCAGGGGTGCTTGGCCAGTGGCAATGTGTGATGATAAAGATATTGACGAAGAATGTGAGTTAGTGAGTGAGGTAGAGAGTGTGAGTGTAGTCAACGTAACACCGAGTGAGTTGGGTGATAGAGTTGGGACTTTTTCATTTACAAAAGTTGTAAGAATATTTGGATGGAGTTTGAGGTTTGTAGGTAAAATTAGGAAGTCATTGGGTAAGAAGGAAAAGGAGGACAGGAAAGTTATTAATGACAAGAAAATAATAGCAGCAATGTTGAGTCAGTTAAAATTAGATGTAGATGAAATAAGTAGGGCAGAATTAAGGGTTATTAGATACATTCAAAAGGAAAGTTTAGATATCAAAAATTTAAAGGGAGTTCAGACAAGAAGAGTTGATTATAATTACGACTTTAGGTTAAAATTGTTTGGACGTAAATTCAAAATATAATGGTAATTTTAAATTTATTATTTTGAGTTCTTTTGTTTATTTGTTTGTTTATTGACTTATTTTGTTGTTACTTGATGTCATTAAGAAATTTTAAAAATTAAATTTAAGAAGGCCTAGTTAATGCTATTTTAGGGTGGTGGAGGATGTTGAGAAATGGCATCAAGATTATTTATTTATTAATTTTAATAATTGATTTTGTGTCAAAATGTGACAAATAAAGTCAGTCGGTTCATAGAAGTCAAAGAGTTTTTATTTTATTGGATCGATTCGCAACACAAGCTTTAGACTCCTAGAACCTCTGCAAAAAATTCAGAATACTTGCCTGCGTATTTGTTTAGGAGCTCTGCCTTCGTCTCCACTTTTATCACTATACTCTGAATGCGACGAACCCCCGCTTTTCATACGTCGCCAAATTTTATGCGACAGATTTTATATAAAAAACTTTTCATTTGATTCAATAGCAAGCCAAAAAATTTCAAGACTAGCGTCATCTGTCCTTACTTATCCTTTCTGGGAACGTAAAAAATCTCCTGCTTTAGTTCAGAGCTTCACAGAAACTGCCGTCTTTCGTAACGACATACATGTCTATTATAAAATTCCATATAAATCCATTAACTACCACGCAATAACTCATAGAATTACTACTTATTATATGGAAGATTTATCAAAATATCCTTTATCCGTCAGAAATAGTATGTTCTGGGATAGTGTATCCTCTCAATGGCCGGATCGTCAATATATTTTTACAGACGGGTCCAAAATCAACGATAGCACTGGTTGTGCTATCTATGATTATTCCCAAAATTATTTTAAAGGAGTAAAGCTGAATAAATATGTCTCTTCATACACAACAGAACAAATCGCTGTAGTCCAAGCTTTAGAGTATATTAAAGAATCTATACATAATGATTTTGTTATTTTTACAGATAATCAAAGTTTAGTTTCCGCTGTTCAAAATAAATCTTTCTCATCTCTTAACAACTATTTACTAAGTCAAATAATTAATTTATTCTACATTAACTCATTAAAGGATAATTGTCTTGGTTTGGCTTAAAGGCCACGTGGGTATCACGCCTAATGAAATTGTAGACAACAAAGCAAAGGAAAGCTGTAACGACGATGAGTCTGCAATTATCTATGGCAAGCAGTATAAAATTCCATTTAAAGATATTTACAGGCAAATTAAATTATCGGCTCTATCTAAATGGCAAATATGGCAAAATACCCAGCAAGCCGGCAGTTTCTACAAGGAACATCAGCCTAAAGTCGGTCTTGTTCCGTGGTTTAAAGGCCATACTATCAACAGCAGATATTTTACAACATTTATAACCGACTTCGAACAAACCATGGTGTCTGCAAATACTACTTAAATAAAATTAAACTAGAGGAAAATCCGAACTGTAATATTTGTACTGTTGTCGAGGATCTTGAACACATTATTATGCACTGTCCTCGCTATTCAGTGGGCGCACTGCACTATTTAACGAGTTGCATGCTACCAAAATGTGTAGCTCAGCCATTTAACTAAAGTCACTAATTGCTACAAAATCTATAAACGTTTATAAAAAACTATACCTTTTTGCTTTTAGCAAAAAATACAAATTTAGCTAAATTATAATATAAAAAAATAATAAAAAAAAAATAAAACAATAAATAAATAAACAATATCCATAATATCATTTAATAATTAAAATCCAATAAAATAATTGGAAATAATAAAATATTTATCAAGTGTTCAAACATAAACACCAAGAAGAAATAACAAAATTTTGAGCAAGTAAATAAATTATATATTATATGGCTGTATGGTCCAAGTCGACCAATGCCAAAAAAAAAAAAAAAAAATTATAATACTATACTGTTTCTGCCTTGTAGTTTAAAGTGTGTGGAGGTTTGGTTTAACAGTGAGAGCACATGTTGTTCCCAGTTTTCACTAGACTATAAGAGTCAGTGAAAATATGTATGATTGCTTGAAAAAGCATGAGAGGAACCATAGAAATTCACGGCTCTTCTGTCTAGATTAGATGAAATATACCTATACTTAAAATTAAAAGGAAGTAGAACACTATGTTAGGGAGCTGGCAAAAAGGGCCCAACAACTGGCCTACTTGCCTGGTAGTTACTACCACTCCCCCCATATTACTATCACTACTACTACTACTTGTAATATTTATGTAAATAATTATTTTACACAGGTGGAATGGTTGAAAAACGATGAGCCATTGAAACTATCTCTGAACAAATACATACTTATTGGTAACGGTACGGAGCTGAGGGTTAAGAGCATTAACTACGCTGATACAGGTGCTTACATGTGTCAGGCTTCTAACATCGGGGGTGTCACCAGAGACATCTCATCTCTCATAGTTCAGGAACAACCAACCCCTAGTAAGTTCATTTATTCATCATTATTATTTACGATATAGTTCATCTGAAAAAGGGGGTAATTGGACCAATGCCTATATTAATCATTTTACCTCCAATAAGTTGGATGTAGAGTTAAAAGTTGATTGTGCTACGTGTGGACTGTTTGGATAAGGAGATAGTGTGTCATCTTGCTGAGTGTAAGGCATATACTTCTGTCTTTCCTTGAGTTTTAGGTGTTGCTCTCTTGTTTAAAAAGTAATGCCATACTACAAAGGACTGTCCGAAAAGATTAGACAGATCGGCAGTAAATATAGAGACAGAAGCATATTCAGATCAAAAACGATCTTAAGAAAGACTCTAAAAAGGACCAAACCTAATAATGAGGCTCAGGATTTGGAAAATCGCATGTACGAAATTCCGTGTGAGTGAAAGCCTCTACTACGGAGAATCTGATCCGTCCGTAGTAAAGCCTCTACTACGGAGAATCTGATCCGTCCGTAGTAAAGCCTCTACTACGGAGAATCTGATCCGTCCGTAGTAAAGCCTCTACTACGAAGAATCTGAGAAACTGCTAGATGTTGGAATACAGGAAAATAAAGGATACATTTAGAGGAAAAAGAAGTTATCAAAAATAGCAACTCATGTATGGAACAATGACCACCGAATGGTTTGGAGTAATGCAAAAATCATACACAAAGAAGAGCATTGGAAAAATCTAAAAATAAAAGGCAGCCTACATGGCTGTATCTGTAAACAAGTTTATATGCTAATCTAGTATAAAGATCGATCCAATATGGATAGCAATACTCAAGAAAGAGTTAAGAAGGTAGAATTAGAAATTAAGACAAATTTTGATAGGGCGTATTCTAATGGTTGTATGAGGTATATAATGAACCCTAATCCCTGTATAAAAATTGGGATTGCTCCAAGAGCCAACCAAGTCAGATTAAAATCCTGACACCCTACACATAAAAATCATAGACGGTGTGAGTGTGTGTGTAATTCTAAAGACTAACCTTATGATGGGAGAAGTACCTGCTCCCGAAACATTGTTAATCGTAAATAACATTGACAATGGTTACATCCAACTAATTATTACTCATAATCCACCATTGTCACAAACTTACACGCCCAACAAAGGCTCAGCTAATAATTACTCATATCCACCATTGTCACCTATCAAATTAATTACTCATAAATCCACCATTGTCCACAACTTACTACAAAGGCTCAACTAACGTCACAAACTTACACGCCCAACAAAGGCTCAACTAATTATTACTCATAATCCACCATTGTCACAAACTTACACGCCAACAAAGGCTCAGCTAATTATTACTCATAATCCACCACAAACTTACACCCTACAAAGGCTCAACTAATTATTACTCATAATCCACCATTGTCACAAACTTACATGCCCAACGTAAGCTTAATTACGGATCAATATGCCCTATATCCCTGAATTAAATGTATCTTAACTTCCTGTATTCAATGTAGCTTACAGCCATGAATTTAATGTAGCCTTTCTGCCTGGAGTCTATGTGCCCTATACCTCTGAATTTAATTTGACCTATCAGCATGGATTCAATATGGCCTATTTGCCTGGATAAAATTGGTTTATTGGCTTGAATTTAATGTCACCTATTTGCCTGGATTCAATATACCCTATACCCCTGAATTCAATGTCACCTATCTGTCTGGATTCGATGTGGCTTATACCCCTGAATTTAATGTCTCCTATCTGTCTGGATTCAATGTGGTCTATACCCCTGAATTTAATGTCTCCTATCTGTCTGGATTCAATGTGGTCTATACCCCTAAATTTAATGTCACCTATCAGCCAGGATTCAATGTGGTCTATACCCTAAATTCAATGTCACCTACAGCCAGGATTCGATGTGGCCTATACCTAAATTCAATGTCACCTATCAGCCAGGATTCAATGTGGTCTATACCCCTAAATTCAATGTCACCTATCAGCCAGGATTCATGTGGCCTATACCCTAATTCAATGTCACCTATCAGCCCAGGATTCATGTGGCCTATACCCTAATTCAATGTCACCTATCAGCCAGGATTCAATGTGGTTCTATTAAATTCAATGTCACCTATCAGCCAGGATTCGAATACCCTATTCAAATGTCACCTATCAGCCAGGATTCAATGTGGTCTACCTAAATTCAATGTCACCTATCAGCCAGGATTCATGTGGTCTATACCCTAAATTCAATCACCTATCCTCCGTGATTCAATGTGGCCTATATGGCTGCATTGTCCTTTTCACCCAACTACTACAACCTGACAGTAGTATTTTTACATTAATTGTGTGGTGTATATTGGAATCAATGATTTTGGCCGTTTGGATCTTATGTTGTTTGAAATTTTGTTCTAGCTGCTCCCAACGAAGAGAGGAGATTCTTTGCTTTTCACGATTGGGGTGTTTCTGTGTATGAACCCAATGCTTGCAGACTCTATCATCAAATTCAGTCAACTGATATCATCCCTGGAACACAGGTTTGTTTTAACAAGCGTATTTTTTTCATGAAAATTCTCTTAAAAAATATAATAAACATGGGCTTAATATCTCGAGAACTGTGCTAACCACAGATGTGGTTGAGGTCTTGTTCACTCCATACACCTCCAACTATCTAACACGAAGAAGTATTTATTGAAAACTCCATTTTCTATCTATTTTGAAGTTTCCTTTATTGGATACCCAAATATGGTAATTTGGTTATCGCTTTTGTTAAGTTTAAAAAATAAAACTTAAACATACGTCAAAAATTGTTAAAAAAACAGTCTTTAAATAAACATACCGGTGAGATGAAGGAAAGGAAATAGAAGAATATTTATTAGATTTTTTCATTGTTGAGACTGAATACAGACTAACCTCTTGACGCGGGGGAGTCATTCTTACTAATTCCTTAAGCAACTCCGAACACGCCCCTTTTCTATTAAGATTCAGGTCTCCCATGACCTACCTGCTTCTACAGATCTCAAATTTTTCTAGGGCGTCCATCTTTCTGCCTTTATTAACAAAATGAATAAAACCTGCTTGGTGATCAGCATCATCATATCCTTCTTTGATAAGATGTTGATAAAACCTGCTAGTATACGCAGGTGCTCCAGAGCCCCGGTACGCAGGTTCCTACCTGTCTGTCTTACATACTGCGCTTTACAGCTACCACACTGGATCAGGTAGACACCACTCTTAAGTTCCGGGTCTACGGGATCTTTGAAACGACAGATATGAGACCTTAAGGTGTTTTAAGCACTATAAACTATCATCCATGGTACTTTTTCGATACTCAGGGTTTTTTTGAGCCATTTTTATATTGTACGGTTTGAATATTTGTAGGTAAATTAAACAAAACATTTTAAAGGACTGAAGTCTTCATTAATCTCCTAGAATTTAACCTCTTAGGATTTAATGTTGTTTTCGTAACTGTTTGTGTTGCGGAATAGTGCAATTTATCACTTAGAGATTTAAGAGTGGTAACAAAATTACCAAATTTTGAGGACAATATCTAAAATATATTGGTGAATTAGTACTCAAATAGACCAATTTACTGAGCCAGATGAAACCACAGATCAGTTAAGATTAGAGACTATTTTTAAGGTCTAGGGCCCTTTTAAAATGTCTAGGACTATTTTCAAATGTCTAGGATTTTTTTGGAACCTTATTTCTAAATTTATTATTGCTGCATCATCAAAGAAGGAAACATTGCTTGTTACAGGAATATGTATGCGGTGATAAAGGTGTCAATTGCAGTTGGGGCCAAGCTATTAATGTAGCCAATCGATATGTTTACGTGACTCAACCAATGAAAGATAGAGTATTGGTTATCAGCAAGATACAGATGGTCGTTGTTGATGTAAGTCCATATTATTGTCTATTTAGATTTGTTTAAGCTTTAGATTTTACTACCGATAATGGTGTAGTCTAACATAAAAATAAAAACATGGGGTACCTTGGAACTTTTCCTCACATTTCTGATTGGCTACACCAAATGCTAATTTAATTGGATAGTTGTCCAATTCTCATCGATTTTTTAAAATTTGATTTTTATAATGTGTTCAGTGCCTGGATGGGTTGGCTGAGAATGATGTATTTACTATACATGTGAAGTGAGTCCAAAGATATGTGTCACTGTATAAATTTAACGATTTGTATATATTAAGGACAAGCGAAGCGAGTCCGCAGTAGAGAGGATGAGAGTAGCGAATCCGATGTGATGAGGAAAAGTTCCGAGGTTCACATAATGAGGTGTCCAATATAACAGCAAAATCTCTCATCACAGCTTACAGTCTATCTTTTAGTTTAAAAATATTGACAGGTCAGTTTAGACACCACTGTTTCTAAAGAAAAAAAACCCTGCAAGAAGGGAGCAGGAAAAAACTATGTTATTTTACCTGTATTTTCATGGCGATGTTTTTTTTTACATTTTTTTTGTGTTTTATTTTAAAATATCATTTTAAGATTAATTTGAAAGTAGTTTTCAAACCGATGTAATGTAATAATGTGGTTCTTCAAAAGAAGAACCACAAACAAAGTGAACGATTGCCGGGAAGAAGGTTTTTTCCCTACAGCGGTTATTGTGGTAGGGATTTTTTTCTCTTTTTAAGTGAGAGGTTGGCAGCGACTTCTCTGATTGGTTAATCCCCAAAATACTTATGGCCTTGGGGATTTTTAAACTAAACGATAGACTGTAAGACAAGATAACAACAGAAAGACATCACAAGAAACTATAAGTATCATTAACAACTCCATTCTCACTAACGTCTATTTTCTTTTACATTTTATGAAATCTCAAGGCTTTCCCATTCTCAAATAAACCCTCACATAGAAGAAGAAAGCAAACAATCTCATAGAATAAGAATAAGAAAACCTTTATTTATTCAAAAACATATTTACAAAAAATACATTGAATTAGTCAAATACATAGTAAATTATACATAAGTACTTAAAAGAAAATAAAATTAATATTTATACATCTAATAAGCTTGCTATATTATAGATTTATTTACTTTTTTATTTAAATTTTTGTTTTCAAATTTATAACTTAAATAACTATTTATACTATAGGGAACCAAATTAGTTAACATTTTTTTTTTACTTTTTTTTATGAAGCTATTATTTTTTATTATTATTATTTTATATTATCTGGCAATTTATTATAAAGAACTATAGCAGAATACTTGGAGGTTTTTTTTGTAATGGTCACTTCTGTGTTTTCTTATCAATAGTCTATGACCAAGTTGTGTTGGATACCTGTGCATCTGACCAGTTGTTTTAAAATTCTTTATATTTTTTCTAGCTATTTTAATATTTTCTAAAATAAACAAGCCTGGTAAGGTCATAATTCCCATATTTTTTACTAGACGACTTTCTGGGCATTCCTTTTATTAGCCTAAACATCTTTTTTTTGTATAATTAATGTGGAAGATATTTTAGAAGAGTTGCCTCATAACTCTATTCCATAAAGTTTAGACTGTACTGTTCATAGTCATTCTAATGTCGACTGATTTCTTCTTCCAAATGCTGTATAGAACTTGCTTGACGCAAGCACTCCATGCTAAGCTCAAATCTCTACCTGACCTTCATAGGTGTGTTTTTTTTCCATATTCCATATTCTTCTCACTTAAGATTATGGCTGTGTAGCGAGTGTAAAGTTGTTGTCATATTAATTAGTTGATTTAACTTACAGGTGGTAGTGACTGATAAAAGGCCAGTTGGTTTATGGTACGTACCTCATCTGGATCAGGTATGGGTCTTGAACTGGAGATCAAGAATAGACCAAGGAATCAAGACTGTTCAAGTAAGTAATTTAATTTTATAGAAAAAACAATGACGAAAAACGATTTATCAAAGATCCAATCCTTTTAAAAAAAATGAGACAAAAATAAGGTTTGAATTATTTCACTCTTAACAGCAACTTGGTTTATTTTATTTTATTTTCATTTAAGTTATATAACTGAACATTTTAATCAGTGTAAAAATAAAATTAAATTGTTCAATTAAACACAACAAAATCATTAAGAAGTAACATATGAAACGATATGTTTATAACTTAACAGTAAATTGGATCAAGAAGTATTAGGGTAAGATGGATGTTCAGTCTACAAAGGAATAGGGGTGGGGGGGGGGTTAGCAACTTTCTTTACATTGAAGAGGTCTAATAAACTCCTTCCTTTTTATTTAAGTTCCTTGGTTATAATAGGGAGTAATAGGGTTTAAATATTTAAGTAGTCGTAGTGGTAGTAGATATATTAAGTTATACCAAACGAGCAAGTAATAGTGGCATTAGCTTGTTTTATATATTTGTCAATACATAAAGTTACTCTAAATCTGCTAGTTAAAGTGGCTTTTACTTGTTGTCAATATGTCAAGTTATGCCAAACCCGCAAGTGATAACTTATGGCCCATGCTACTCAAAATAGTTTGAAGATTAAAATTTGTCTGTTGTTTCCAGGTGATCAGAGATGCATCACAGAAGAGAAAGCACCATACCGTCCACCCAGAACCAATTGACGGACAGTTTGATTTAGTCACTAATCTCTTTATTCCTCCAAATCAGGTGACCTGTATTATTATTTAAGAAATAAATTGGTGAATAGAATGAATTAATGAAATTTAATTGTTTAATATGTGTTGAATCTTGATATTAACCACTTACTAATTTAATAGGGTGTACAGTGGAGTGAAAATATTTGCAATTATCTGAAACAATGAACTTTATTAAAAAAAAATTATAATAAATGAATGTAATAGTTATTTACAAACCAAAAGAGGAAAAACTCTCATTACATAAACACACTTTTATGCTTGTTATGTTGAATCAAGAGGTGCCAGCCAAAGGAATCATTATGTTTAACCCAGAGGCTAAACTGGGGAGGGGGGTAGGTTACACACCATCATTTTAGTCTCACAAAATATCAATTTTATTTGCCAAACTATAGCCACAATTTTCATCTGAATCAAACCAAATTTGGTTGAAACCAGCAGAAAGCGTCTGGCATTGTTAAGTGTTTTCAATGGCTATGTGTTTGGTGTGGCTATATTTTATGGAAATGCCATATGTAGCTGGCGAGTTGATAATTTCAAACATTCTAAATGGATGAAAATATTATTTAATCTTCAAAATATTGTTTAACTAAAATTACACAAATAAATATTATATTTTATAACATGAATATGCTCAGGTTAGAGCGAAATGTAGTTATATAAAACAATATTACTTTGCCTCATTAATACCCACTTATCACTACTGAACCAGGCATACAAATCTCACAAAAAATATCTATGTATTTATATATTTTTATTTTTTCGGTTAATGGTTAGGACATGCAACATAGTTACAAATTTGGCTATGTGAGTCACACTAACCAAAGAGGACTGTACAAGTTAGACTTGGCTAACATGAGATATGTCAAGAGCATTGATCTGACTCCATATGACTGTGTACCTAGGAACATGCAGTTTTCTGCCCTCTGTGAGTCACTCATTCATATTAGAAATTAATTTAGTTTTATATAGAGCACTCTAGAGAATTGTTTTATATGACCTTTTTATATTGAATTATTGTCAGTAACAGTGAAACGTTATGAAGATTTTATGTGATCTTTCACTTATGCGATTTCTTTTGTCTTATTTTTTTTTTTAAATCAGAGAAATCAGAGAAATGAAAAAGGTAAATTAAAGCCAATTGAGATAGTTCTAAATGATGTTCTTCATTTCTGAAAATAGATCTTTCTGTTGGACGCTAGTTTGTTGGCATAGTACGGCTTGCAAAAAAACATTACATCAACTTTACTCTTTTCTACTTTATTATGACACAGATTCGTTATATTGTGATTTCCGGAATAATATGACACAATATATTTATACTTGACACGGTTATTGTATGAGATATAGTTTTTGGCTTGAATTTGCTAGAGTGTGGTGGTGTATAAAGTTCCAGTTAGTGATCCACTTTTAAATGTACAGGTTCTAACAGCAAGATTTCCTTTATATCTACGTTACTTTGAGACGTTCATCGACTTAAACTAAACCCTTATGTAAGTTAAGGGTTACATAAAATCATAACAATTATGTTATGACTTTCAACTTAGATTAAAGGGGGGTTTCTAAGAATTTAAAATGAGGACAAAACCCACTATAATGTAAAATAACTCAGGATTGGAGAAAGAAAAAATTAAATGGCACTTCTTTTCTGACTCTTGGGTTTTCAGAATTGTTTTAAAAATTGGGTATTGAAATACGCAAATATTTACAAAACTATGCCAAAAATTTAAATCCTCTAATAGTGCTTTAATTTAGGTTTTGACACATTAATACAGGACATTAAATTAGCTTAGATAAATTTTAATAGATGTATGTTTTTGATTTTTATTATGTTACTCAGAACTGAACATGTATCCATTTTAGTTTACTTAACTGCCTCTTTATGCAGGTAAACATTCAATATATCAACTAAGTTCTCTTTTTTAACCCTACCATATTGGCCTTATATTTCAATTCTGTTTAATTTTATTTCATTTTAATCGTGAGCTATCGATCCTCAACAAACCCCCCTGGAATGCAAAAAAATAGTTAAATATTTATGATTTTGTTTAATAATGTGTAGATGGTCTAATGGTGGTTGAATGTGAAGAAGCCGTTACTCACAGACCTACAGGACAAGTTGTAATGGACTCATTAACGGACACTGTCATGTCTCATAAGATAGAGTTGAATGGGAGACCGTATGTGTCGCCTAACTCTAGGCTGGCTGTCACTGTGGACAGGTCTATACAGGGTGTTACATTAGTTGTACAGCAGATAATAGGTTAGTTACGATTAGATTAATACTTATATCTATCTATTTTTGTTCTATCTAGCAGCCAAGAACATGTTCAGTATTAACTTGGATCAGGCCCATAGCCAGCCAAAACTCGTAGGGAGGGGTATTCATACATCTACAAGGGAATTTCACAGCACAAGGTCTGAAACAGCAAGAAGAAGAAGAAGCAGCATTGTTTTTTTCAAAATACCATGTCTTTCAATAGATCACAATCTTGACTTAATATTATTATTTCTATAATATGAAACAATACGCATTCAATTATATAAACTTGACTCAATAAAAGCAGTTAGTTTAGGAAAAAAAAGTAATTATAGCTGACGATTTAAATAAACTTTTATTATAGAACTATTATGATCCATTGCATTACGTAATTAACAACTTTTACTCCACTTAATTCATACTTCCGAACAAACTTAAAGCAACACTTAGTTGATAAATTTGAAAGATACAATAATATTCCAACTTAAAAAGTAAATAAATAATTTTTAAAAAATAAAAAATACGATATCAAATAAAAACAAATTATAAAATTCAAAACATAACCTGACTTACAGTGTTGCCAGAGTAGGGAATTGTTTTTCGTTACATATAAGGGATTTTTTTTGTTAAAAAAAGAGGATTAAAAGCATTGAGATTTTAATGGGCTGTCAACTGACTTTAGACATGTGTTATAGAATAATCTACTTTTAAATTTTCACAGGCACTGATAATGACCAGTTGAATGCTGGCTTTGGGGACGAAAACTTATTTAGTTTTATTTCTTATTACATTTTCTACTTGTTATTAGGATTTAGTTTGACTGCAATCCAATTTGATTTGATTCTAGAGGGTGGACTGAAGTTCCTGTTCGACGTGAAGACAACCCTGAACATTAGTGATGTGACTTTCTACCCGTCACAAACAACACACGGTTATGATCTCTATGCATCTGCTGTCGACAAGGAGGACATCCTTTTCCTTAATCTCCTCTCTGGTAAGAACCTCATTCGGACTGTTACCATTTTATAACTATCCTGAGTAAACTAATTCAATACGTTTAGAGGGGTTGTTTTGTAAATAATAATAATACCCGCTTTAGGGCCTTTCGGCCCTTCAGGGTATTCGCCCAGGGGGAACCACCTCAGGTGGGTCACATCTACTATGTTCAAAGTAAAGCTAAATTTGGTGAAATTTTTTTTACATCAAATTCTATTCATAAAAACTGAGAGCACAGCCCGGGCTGTGAACCCCAGACCTCCGGTGCCGAAGTCCAGTACTATACGACCGCAGCTACAGAAGCAGATGTTTTGTAAATACTGTGCCATATTTCTTTTAAAAAATAAGGTAGAAATTAAAAGTACTCCTCTTAATAAAAGGAGTATTTATTAAAAGGAGTTGGTAGTTTACATAATAAATAAATAATCTTATAAATTACAGGTATACCTGGTCCAAATTAATGTTAGTTGTTTTATAGTAGCTTTATTAATTTTTTTCATTAATTCATATAATTATTTATTATTGTATTATATTTATTAAAACTATTTACTATACATATTTATACACTTATTCTATACTGTACTATTTCTTTGAATTATTGTCACTGTGATAAGAGTGGTAGCTAATAGTTAACTAAGTCACTTTTCAGGTACCACTTCTTTGTCAGAGTCTCATTTCTTTGGTACTCCTTTTGTAAAAACCACTCTACTACTCTTGTTATTTCCTTACAGTTTATCTGACTGCCAAGGATTGCAATAAAAACTTGTCTGGATTTCTTCACAAAATTAATCTTGTTATTTGCTTAATTGTTCTAGGTAAAGTGGAAATGATAACTGGAGTCGGTCGAGCTATGGAGCCGGGTTTAGCGCAGTGGGGTCATCCAAACAGAGTGATCGAAGCATCTGGAGTCTTCGGACACTTCATGGTTTCACCCGCTAACGAAGCGTTGTTTGTGCTCAACGGAGAAACTAGAACCGTTAACTGTGAGATCGGAGGATTAGTTCACCCTAGAGCTATTGTATGGGTCACCACCAGACTCCAGTGAGCACTTGTATAAACAAAAACAATAATGTATCATATAAATTTAATAATTGTAATAAAAATAAAACAATGGAATTACTTGTAATTGTACAGGTACGTGTTTAGTGAGTTCCTGCAACCACTAAGTCAAGTTTGAACTCAATAAGTAGACAAAACATTCTGGAAACATTATCCAGAACACTAAATATTTACAAAAATACCTAATTAACTCATTTTTATAATCAAACAGGTATGTCTCTTTAAGAAAAATAATAGAGATGCAAAATAAATTTTTAAAAACAACACCTTTATGTAGATAAAATGAACACTTTGACCCCTTAATATGATAAAATGCAAACATGAATAAATAAAACACTAAAACAGTTTTTTATATGGAAAAAATATTTTTTTAACAAATTTTTGTTTTGTAAATGTATGCGTATTAAAAAATTTAATACTTTTGTGAAAAGAAGTTTGTTAACACTTTTGCATAAAATAGATGTGCTGCTAAATTTATAATTCATAGTCTAGCACTATAAAACTAATGCGGTAGCATAGTTTAGCACTTGATATGTTGAGATGATGTTTTCAAATTAAATTAAAAATCCGGCTCGAAGGAACCTTTTTTCATCATTTCGCATGAAACCTACAATACATCAGAGCTATGAACTAATAAACTAAATTAACATAGTAAAATTTTTATAAAATATTACATTTCAAAGAAAATACAAGATGGATGTAACCATATTTACACTTTAATAACTTGACAAATATCTTTCCTGGTACGATATATATAACCTTTGATCTTTTGATAAATTAATTAATTAATTATTTGATTTTCTTAGTAATTTTTCAAAGCATAAATTTCAATATCAATGTTCAAAATGTCACTAATTACTTCTCATTTCTTTGAAATTTTATAAATATATATATATATATATATATATATATATATATATATATATATATATATATATATATATAATATATTATATATATATATATATAATATATATATATAATATATATATATATATATATATATATATATATATATATATTCTTTATCGTTAGATTTAAATGGGGATTTGTTAGTTTTATGATGTGTATTAGTTAGTTATAACTTTTTTTTGTATTCATTAACTATTTAATTTAACTGAGAAGTAATTATTTGTTGTTTCTTTTAGGGGGTCATGGTGTTCTGTTTGTTGAAGCACCTGCACCCATAAATTTAAATTCTTTATTTATTGTCACCATTGCCTTGAAATTTTTAGATAAATCTTATATTAAAAAACAGAATTTAAATTAAATACAAAAAAATATCAAATAAAACAAATTAAAATTAAAATAAAATGGGGTTTAATAAGTTAATTACTTTTAAAATATTATTTATTCAGGGTTATTTAGTTTTATATTTTTTTTAAGTTTTTTTGTAAACAGCTGATGATTAAATTTTTAAAAATGTGATATATTTTTAATTTATTGCATGTTTTTTTAATTATTTTGTTTAATAATTAACAATTCTAGTGATTTTTCTAGTCAACTATTTATAAAATTTTATTCCATTTTGTTGTAGTTTTAATTTTTATTTATACCCTGAAAAATACGTTTTTCTAATATAAGATATAAGTTAATAACTTATTTGATTACTGTTATTCTTTTGTAATATATTAGCAAATGGATAACAAAGTAAGAATGCTTTGAAATATTTAAAATCGTGGTTTTAACTTACTAGTGAACCAGCTTAAAATACTGCTAAATAATCATAAAAAGCAAAATAAGTGATTTAAATTTAATTTTTTATACCAAATAAATTAATATTTTGTTAATCATTGAACCTCAAGGTTTTGTTGCCTGCAGTTAGGGAGGGGTCACTCTCCCCTGGAAAAATGCTGCCCCCTCTGATAAAGTAGTTTTCAGCGAAAGTCTCTTATAGGTGAGTGAAACATTTTCCTTTCCGGAATTTGTTTCCTTTGCCCTGCAAGCTTTGGCTGGCTACAAGCCTGGTCTCTCTCAATACAAATCAATCAATTTGTTTCAAATAATTTAACAATTTTGAATCTTATAAATGGTTATTTTATTTTATAAGGGACAACTGAGTGCTTAGTGTGTCATATTTACCTTTGTTTAAATTAAAACCAAGGAATCATGTGACAATAACTCTGGAAACTGGACATAAAAAATTGAGGAGGTTATATTTACTGCAAGTTAAAAAAGCGATTAAATAATCAGTTATCGTCATCTTTTAGACCAATTTATGCTTATTGTCATCACTGCTGGTACATCTAATCCCAAGCTCTCAACTAATAAAGTTGTATCCAAACGTCAGATGACTTACTTACACAACTTGACTCCTCAGGTTCACTGCCTGACTCAGGTCCACTGCTCTGACTCAGGTCCACTGCTCTGACTCAGGTCCACTGCTCTGACTCAGGCCCACTACTCTGACTCAGGTCCACTGCCCTGACTCAGGTCTACTGCTCTGACTCAGGTCCACTGCTCTGACTCAGGTCACTGCCCTGACTGAGGTTCACTGCCCTGACTGAACTCAGGTCCACTGCCTGATCTACTCTGACTCAGGTCCACTGCCCTGACTCAGGTCTACTGCTCTGACTCAGGTCCACTGCTCTGACTCAGGTCCACTGCCCTGACTGAGGTTCACTGCCCTGACTCAGGTCCACTGCCCTGACTCAGGTCCACTGCTCTGACTCAGGTCCACTGCTCTGACTCAGGTCCACTGCTCTGACTCAGGCTCTGACTCAGGACTCAGGTCCACTGCCTGACCAGGTCCTCTGACTCAGGTCCACTGCTCTGACTCAGGTCCACTGCCCTGACTGAGGTTCACTGCCTGACTCAGGTCCACTGCCCTGACTCAGGTCCCACTGCTCTGACTCAGGTCCACTGCCCTGACTCAGGTCCACTCAGCCACTGCCTGACTCAGGTCCTGCCCTGACTCAGGTCCACTGCCCTGACTCAGGTCCACTGCTCTGACTCAGGTCCACTGCCCTGACTCAGGTCCACTGCCTGACTCAGGTCACTGCCCTGACTCAGTCCACTGCCCTGACTCAGGTCCACTGCCCTGACTCAGGTCCACTGCTCTGACTCAGGTCACTGCCTCAGGTCCACTGCCTGACTCAGGCCCACTACTCTGACTCAGGTCCACTGCCTGACTCAGGTCTATTGCTCTGACTCAGGTCCACTGCCCTCAGGTCCACTGCCCTGACTGAGGTTCACTGCCCTGACTCAGGTCCACTGCCCTGACTCAGGTCCAACTCAGGTCACTGCCCTGACTCAGGTCCACTGCCCTGACTCAGGTCCACTGCTCGGACTCAGGTCGACACCTCCCTATATAAACCCTCTCCTATACCCTTCCTCATCATTCTCATTGAGATTTAAAGTTATTCACTGATATAACTTTATTTGTTGGTAGCACTGTTGACCTGCCTGCTGATGATGGCATTAAGCCAATAAATATCCAGTCCAAGGATATTCATATCCAATAGAAAGTATCAACTCTTCTTGATTACTCATTAAAAAGGGATTCATTCTTGATTGTCCTGCTTAGAATGATTGTCGAAAAGGGTTTTGTCAAATATGTACTTTTATTAATTAATTGTTATTCTAATTTTAGTAATAATATTATTTATAAATTATTATTAACATTCTCGGGGGTTCTGATAGTGTAATAGTTAGCACGTGTGCCAGCCATCCAGATCATCTGGGTTCAATCTGGGCCAGGTCTTCTTGGATTTTCATGCAAGGAATAGAAATCCTGGTTGGTGACATTCTTCGACAGTGATTTTAGGTCGAAGGTTCCTTGACAGATATTTGTTAAAGATCCCTAACACCAAATGAATTTGAGTTTTGTCAAAATTTAGGACTCTTAAGAATCTTACAGTGAAGCACGTATTGTTGCTATAGAAGTTGCTATTGAAATTTATGGCTTTAAGCCATGGCTGCTCTTCTGTGGATTACACACAAAATGCCTTTGCTTGGAGTCATAAGTTAAAAAACTATCTTCTATGTAATAGAGTTAGTGAGAAGGGCCCTATAACATGGCCTACTCGCTAGGTGATCTATCTACTCTCCTTATTTACTATCACTATTATTATTCTTAAATTTAATTTTTAAATGTATTTAAAATTATTTACATGAACTTAATAATTTCTACTAGACATTTTACTTTTCTTCGTTCCTTTGAACTGTTGTGAAACATTTATAATTCTAACCCAGACTGATAAAAAAAACAAAAAAAAAATTAAAGTGATCTCTCTAGATGAATGAAACTCTTTGGATGATATTTAATATTGAGGTTTCTATTTGTTAAACTTATCAAGCTTCTAACTTAATTTGCTTTTTTTAAACAAACTTTAATTAACATAGCTAAATATTTTATTTTATAAGAATTTTTGTTTTAGTAATTTTTTATTTTATTTTAAAACCCACTATGTTACATTTATTGCACAGAATAATGAAAATAATTGTTCTCACGTTGACTTATCTGTTTAGGAGCCTAACACGATGCCAGTGTCAGTTGCTTGCTTTCCAAGAATGCAATTTATATTTTTTTTCCAAATATCTGTTAGTGTCATGTTAGATACCTATTTTATTTAATTTTGCATAGTTTTATTTACATTTTTGTTGTTATATATTTCTTAAAAGGAATAGATAATTATTGTTTTGCATATTAATGAATTTGAAAACTTTCATTAAAAGTAATGAATATAAAATCATTTTTTATTCAGTTTCCATTTTTTAATGGTTTGATACTCTACTTTGTCTAAATACTATGTGGAAGTTTACCTTAGATTTGTTATAGCTATTGGTCAATTATTAACTAACAAACAGAATGTAGATTATAAATGACTTTCGCTTTGTATGGTAAAGGATGAATGTATATGAATAATATGATGTTTCACCGCTTCTACTATAGGAGTTGATTATATATATATATATATATTATATATATATATATATATATATATATATATTATATATATTATATATATATATTTAAGATATGCACATATATCTTGTAAACCCTCTACAGCTAAAAAAATGATCCAATTTTAATGAAACTTGTCACAAAAGTTAAACCTTATTTTTGAGGAAGAATGACATTTATTAGAATTTAGAATTAATCCTACACAGGTTATCAAAATGCCATCACTTTTAACTTTAAAAAAATTATAGTAAATGATTTGTTTGATAAAAAGTATTTCTACTGATGATTTGAAGATTTTGAGCACAATGAGGTGCCAACCACATCTGTGGCTAGCGCGGTCCTCGAGATATTTATATGAATGAATGTGCTCTTTTTTTGAAAACATGACTAGCTTCAACGTCAAAAGCAATTTGGAAAGCCATGTTCCATGCTTGACAGCCAGAAACAACAGAAGATTTAACAGAACCATAAGAATTTGTTTCCATAGAGATATATTACTAGAGGGAGTATGACCTTTCTCAATATATTGTGATGCTTGAAAAATCATTTTGGGACACTCAGGGGCTCTGCGAAACATTATTAAAACCTCTTTAAAAGTGTTTTTCACTTGTTTGTGAACTGAATTTGTTTTTGGTTTGTTTTATATGCTAAACATTCTCTGAGTCATTGTAATTTTTCACCGTTTATTTGATTATATTAATAGTTAAATGTATTCAGGTTACTTTTTTAACGTTTCAAAATTCAAATTATTTGTTATACTATCTCTATGCTATGAGCCAATTGAAATAACATGTTTGATATACCATTTCCACATAGTATTATCTATTTTATATATTTCAGCATTTTCACAAAGCAGGTAACTGATACTTGATGTAGTCATTGCAGAAGTCAGGAATAAATAAAACATAAATCTTTTTGCAGAATTAAAATGTTTTTTCATTTAAATGTTGGTACTTCTTTAGATAAAATGACACCCTTTGTTTAGTATTCATAAATCACAGCATAATAGTTCTTCAATGGTGAAGGTAAATAAACACAAAAAAAACTAATGTGTTGTCTAATCTAAAGAAGTGCATAAATGTTTTCATTCTCCTTACCTGTAAGGTTTCATACATGACATTTATTGCTCTTGCTACATGACATTTATTGCTCTTGCTCCTATACTTACATGACATTTATTGCTTTTGCTCCTATACTTACATAACATTATTGCTTTTCCTATTGCTTACTTATCAACATTTATTGCTTTTGCTCCTATACTTACATGACATTTATTGCTTTTGCTCCTATACTTACAATAATTTTTACTTGTTTATATTTTTCCACAAACCTGCCACATGTTTATCTTATAATTTCATCAATAAAACCATTTACAGGATAACATAGGTTTATCAAAATGTAAGGGTACTGATCATCATATTGTTAAGGAAGTATTGAAACATGTCTTTATATTGAGTAAGACTTCTTCCTATGCTAATAAAATAGGATTAACAATTAAGTCTGTGCTTAAACGTTACATAACATTGAGTAAAACTTATTCCTATGTTAATAAAATACGATTAACAATTAAGTCTGTGTTTAAACATTACATAACATTGAGTAAGACTTGTTCCTATGTTAATAAAATAGGATTAACAATTAAGTCTGTGTTTAAGCATTACATACCATTGAGTAAGACTTATTCCTATGATCATAAAGTAGGATTAACAATTAAGTCTGTGTTTAAACATTACATAACATTGAGTAAACTTATTCCTATGTTAATAAAATAGGATTAACAATAAGTCTATTGAGTAGACTTATTCCTATGTTAATAAAATAGGATTAACAATTAAGTCTATGTTTAAACATTACATAACATTGAGTAAGACTTATTCCTATGTTAATAAAATAGGATTAACAATTAAGTCTATGTTTAAACATTACATAATTGAGTAAGATTATTCCTATGTTATGTAGGATTAACAATTAAGTCTATGTTTAAACATTACATAACATTGAGTAAAACTTATTCCAATGTTTACAACATAGGATTAACAGTTAGAAGAGTACAGAAACATCACTCAATATGGAGTTAGACTTATTTCAATGTTAATAACATAGGGTTGACAGTAAGGTCAGTTCTTAAACATCACTTAATATTGAGCAAAACTAATTCCTATATTAATAACATAGAATACTCCCTTCCTTTATGCTACTGAAGCGGTATTTATATTAATACATACATAATTTTATATGCACTAATATTTAATACGATTGACTTTAAAAGTTTTTAAAATCAAAAGATAAGTCCCAGTGATAACATACTAAAATTAAAATCAAATATCAGAATTAATGCTACACCAATGCATTCATAATACAACATGATTGGTTGTACAGATTTGATTGCAAGTACTATCAATGATATAGAGTTTTAAGAATTTTAACTCACTTACTTAAGTTACTTACTTTACTTAAGTGGAGTGAGGTTTATCTATATAAAATAAGAAACAGTTTAGCTCAAACTCAACACTTTAGAATTCCCATCATAATCCTTGTTTTAAATGATTTCCCCATTTTTAAAATTCATTTTTGAATATAATAAAGCCTAGCGATATGTCTCTATCACTTCAGTGGCGATGAAGACACTACACTACTACCCATGACATGAATATTTGAATATTCTAATGTTGTTTCTGTTTATGATGAATGTTCTAATTTTGTTTTGTTTCTGTTCCATTTCAAGGAGAAGCTCAACACAATGTGCCCTTTGGATTAAAAAAAGCCCTTTTAAACATAGAGATATATTACTAGAGAGGACAAACCCAATCCAATACACTGAGAGGCTTGAAACATCTTTTTGTTGACTCTCAGAGGCTCTGTGTTACCCAATTTGAACCAACTCCAAATTTGTGCTAAGGTTAATAAATGCTGTTGGTTTTCTTACCTTGATTTTATATTAAAAACTTTATGTTATATTAAGTATTACTATAATTTTGTGCTGTTTTAAATGTATTGGTTACTTTTTTGATGTAGACTTTAGCCTCTCTAGTAATAATATCTCTATGGTTTTAAATCAAATTATTTGTAAAATTTAATATTTAGCTATTTTATAAATTTATATAATCACTCAATTTCAATGTGCTGGTCACTTTAAATTTAAATAAATTAGACGAGTAGTCTATTTTGTCGTTATGAGCAACAAAATTAATTATTAATAATTATTTTTTTTAAGTATTGTATTCAGTTATTTATTAGGTACATTTAATTGTAGGAATGTTGTTTAAAACCTGTTCATAACCTGTTGAAACTTGTTTATAACCTGCTGAAATTTGTTTATAACCTAGTTGAAACTTGATTATAACCTAGTTGAAACTTGTTTATAACCTAGTTGAAACTTGATTATAACCTAGTTGAAACTTGTTTATAACCTAGTTGAAACTTGTTTATAACCTAGTTGAAACTTGTTTATAACCTATTGAAACTTTTATAACCTATTTGAAACTTGTTATAACCTATTGAAACTTGTTTATAACCTAGTTGAAACTTGAATTATAACCTAGTTGAAACTTTTATAACCTAGTTGAAACTTGTTTATATCCTAGTTGAAACTTGATTATAACCTAGTTGAAACTTGTTTATAACCTAGTTGAAACTTGTTTATAACCTATTTGAAACTTGTTTATATCCTATTGAAACTTGTTTATAACCTAGTTGAAACTTGATTAACCTAGTTTAAACTTGTTTATAAACCTAGTTGAAACTTGATTATAAACTAGTTTGAAACTTGTATTAATAGTTGAAACTTGTTTATAACCTTGTTGAAACTTGTTATAACCTAGTTGAAACTTGTTTATAACCTAGTTGAAACTTGTTTTATAACCTCACTTGTTTATAACCTATTGAAACTTGTTTATAACCTGTTGAAGAACTTGTTTATAACCTCTTTAAACTGATTCAACTTGTGTTTTTATTATTTGCCCAAATATGATATTTCCTTATAATTACATTACTTTTATTTACATTTTTGTCATCAATTTAATAATAAGTCTTTATATACAAGATCACATTTAACAAGATCACGAGCTGACATTTATGTTGTTAATAAATTATGTTTTGATGGAAAAAATAACTCTATGCTCTTAAGATTGTCATATACATGGCTTGGTTGTAATATTATTGTTTTTATTGTAAATATTTACCTCTAGCCTAGATTAATATTATGTGGAAAATGACTCTTTTAAAACTTTGAGTCAACTCAACCAAAAAATGTAAAACTCGTGTCTGACAGAAATAACCTTCATATCTAAACTTGTTGGTCTGACCCAGGTGTCACTTCTATTACATTTGTCTCGCCCTGCAAGAAAAATTCAGAATTTTCTTCATACATAGTACATAAGACACTAATGGTGACCATAAGGCTAAAAGCAGGCTCTGTCAATAAACACTATATCATGAGGTACTAAGGAGTTTTAATAGTCAATAAAAAAAAACTTTGGACAAATTTAAAATTATTTAATTAGAGATTATATTAAATAATTTTTTAACTCACTGTGTGACCCTAAATAAAAATCTAGTCACTTAATTCTACTGTTAATTTATATTAAGAAAAAAAATTGACAGCTTCAAATATCTATCATTGGCTTAAGTACTAGACAGTAATGTATACTAGACAGTAAGTATGTATAATATGAAATGAAACCAAATTAATATGGTTTTATAATTTAAACAAATTACAGTAATATTTATTTTACCATAAGGATGTAAATAAAAGTCTATCCACAAATTCAACCAATGTAATGATGAAAAAACCGGCTTTCAACCTAATACAGGTTGAAAGCCTCAGTGCATCACTGGCATCCTCAGTGCCAGTGAGAAGAAGCTAATTTTTCCTCTTGAGTCTTGTTATTAGATTTGAGACTGGATGCAGACTCCAGATTTGACTCCAGACTTAGATTTGTCTGCATCCAGTCTCAAATCTAATAACAAGACTCAAGAGGAAAAATTAGCTTCTTCTCACCGGCACTGAGGATGACCTGTATTAGGTTGAAAGCCGGTTTTGTCATCATTACATTGGTTGAAATGTATTTGTGGATAGACTTTTATTTACATCCTTATGGTAAAAAATCCACTAGTGCTTATAATTTAAATATTATTTCACCATATTATAGCAATATGGTTATACAATTTAATTAAAAGGGGAAATAGGCATAGACCTGTCTATAACGTCAATTACCAGATTTAAATATAAGAAAAATAAGTATAAAAATAATTTTAAAAAAAAATCTTTACTTAAATATGCAAAAATAAGTAATGCTCCAAGCCTACTATGTAGTCAGAGGATTCCTTAACCCTCTACCTGGAGCTCCGCTGGGATTTCCCCGCATATATATGTTACACAATTACTTCAAAAATGTGGACTAATAATGAGTAAAACTATTAATAACTACCATTTAGGCATGTGAGGTGTTAATTTAAAATATTTTTTTAATAAATTAGAAATTATTGACCAAAGAAAAAAAAACATGTATCAGCTAGATACCTACCAGGGTGTAAGAGTGTACGGGATGAATAAAGTAAACAAATAAATAAAATAATTTTAAATAATATGAAAAAATACATACATTAATGTATGTCTTTTGGCCCATACATAATACATTTTTGCCATACATTTTGGTACATACATAAAGTAGTACCTTTGGCCTGCCAAGGGTACTACAATTTAATGGTACCTGCAATTAAACTTTTTTTGTAAAAATATTTATAAAAATTACGTTTTATAAATTGTGAAGCATACCGCGAACCTCAGTGACAATGAGACATAAATGCTAATTTTATTCCGAAAATTACATTTATGGAAAATGCCACCACACAGCACACCTGGACAAATTTTATTAGAAGACTGAAAAAGGACTTAAAAAATGCGTGGCACCTTGGCAAATTAAAATAAAAAGCCTGCCGACACCTTTAATCATCAGCGAGAGGGGTGAAACTCAAAATTTTTAATGAAGATACGAATTTCAGTCTTTATATAGAAATAAAAACCTTCATCAAGATAAAAAAAAACGCCCATTTCGGTATTTGCTAATTATTGATACATGCAGCTGTCAATTGTTTTCATAAAATAATTAATCTATACTTCAAATTAAGACGTCCAATATTTATATTTTATATGTTAAACGTAGACAAATCGCTCTTAGAATTAATATTTTTTATTTATTAAGAAAACACAATTTTGCGAAAAATGAAGTTTTTAATCTGCTTTTCAGAAATGGAAATCATAAATTTTGGATGAAAAATTATTATAATTAAGAGTTCACACTCTAACTCTGAAAACAATTATAAATAACGCGTTCTCTCTAAAAACGAGTGTGTAAGCCTTTGTTTTTCTCCTAATTTTGGGTAAATCAATAAACATTGAGGAGGAACTTTTTGTACTTATCATTATTATCATGCTCTCTACCTGTGCTAAACCTTGTTAAACGACCTTAAGTTTTAAATAAATAAATTTATAATTAAAAACTTAAGGTCTTTAAATAAATAAATTCATTTATTTATTTATTATTAAAACTTAATAAATAAATAAATTTATTTATTTATTAAAAACTTAAGGTCCTTTAATAAAGTGTAGTGCAGGTAGAGAGCATAATAAATTTATTTATTTATTAATAAATAAATTATAATTTATTTATTTTAATTATTTATTTTTTAACAATTCTATAATAGATTAAAAAAACTATTTGATTTGCTAATTCTTCCTTTAGGAAATGAGCATTTTCTCTCTAATATTGCTGACAGCTAGGTTTCAAAACTTCATTTTTCTCATTTATAATATATTCACTGTATTTTGATATAATATTTTTTTTTGACGAACTTATTTTTTAATTAAATGTATAACTGTTTTATTGCTTTGCTGTTTGTGGGAAATTATGAGTTACAAGGAAAACTTCTGATAGCTTTGTATGTTGGTGTCGTATTTTAATCTTAATGGCGATGATTGTATTTAGTAGCTTGGGGAAACAAACTAAAGAGGAAGAACTAAGGTGAGCGTTAATGGAGTTCATCTTAATAAAAGAGGAAGAAGTCTCTCCACAAAAATATATTTCTTTATAGCAAAGAGCTTTCAACCTAACAAGAGGCCATCATCAGTGCTAGCCTAACAAACAAAATAATACAATAAATCATAAAAATAAAAGAAAGCTAACAAAAAAGAAAAATAAACTAACCAAAAAGTAAACAAATTAAAAACACGAGTCAAAATAATGAAATAAATCAATAAAAAATAAAATAATTAAATAAAACAAAATTTAATTTCAAATTTAAGTTCAAGGGCATTTCTTGAGATTGAGTCAGACTTATGTTTATGTTTCTAACAAAGAAAAAAGTAAAATACTCAAAACAAAAAACTGCCACATACTCAGCACTCGACTGTTTTCCTTTTCATACACTAATTCATACACAATTAAATAATAAATTGTAAATACCTATTAAAATTATTTGTTTCACGCATACTGTAATATTTATAGTTATTGTCAGTTGATATTTGGCCGAAAATCAGGAAGGATTGAATTCTATTGGTCTACTAAGGGGTCGAGTTGATATGGACCAATAGAATTTCCTCACTTTCTAATATTTCATGGCATGTCAGATGATCAAAATCGTAAGTATGTTTGTAAGACTATCAGTCTTCGTTTATCTTTTTTAAAAGAGTAATAAATAAGTTTTATTTCTTAAAATAATAAATAGTAAATAAATAAAATGTATTGAGTGTGTTATTTATGTAATATTTTATATGGTGATTTTTTGGCAATGAATAATATTTAAAAAAAATAAATTAGCTATAAAAAGCTTGATTTGTTATGGTGTTAGTAAGTGATAATTAAACAAATTTATTGAATAAATAAATATATGTATGAGGCAGAGTGGGCTTATTCAGTTGCTTCCTTTCAATTCTGAGAGGAATCGGATAAAAAAAACAGAATTTATTTTAAAAAACTAAAACCCAAAAATGCTATATTTTGTTGTAAGCAAAGTAAGAAGGATACATTTGATCCTTTTTTTGTGTTAAAACATTTGTTTCATGGGGTTTTTATCAAAAATTATGAGATATATGTGTAACAATTGCCTGGTTAGAAATTACCTAAATTTTGAGTCAAAATTATTATTGGCCAAATACATTTTGGCAGCAATAATTTAATGTTATTTTCAAAACAGTCAATAGGTGTGATCAAATTCAACTTTTCAAAGTTACCAAAAATGGTAACAAAATTACCGTGCTTGGGTAATGGTTACCGAACATAATGGTTAATATGAACAGGCATGAGTCTGTTTTAAAAATTCTAGGATCATGTCTCCCATTGTTTTAACAATTTTATATTGATGTATCTGAAATGTTGCATCCAGTATATACTTGTATGTATATTGTATTATTATCATAAGACAACTTATAATCTAGTTTCATTCAAGTCGTTCATGCCTCAGCTCTATAGTATAACACAAGATTATAATCAGTTGACGGAGTGGAAAAATAGTGTTAAAGAACCAATAAGGTTGCCCTGATATGAAGTTGTAGGGGTGGTTTAATATCCAGAATTAACTTTATTGGCTCCCTCATATTATTTTCCCATGTTGTCAACTGATTATTATAACCCGTGTGTTATATTCTAGGCACAAATACTTTTAATTATTTATACAAATCTATAATAATCAAACTTATAATTTATTTGGTTATATAACTTTATTTTTATAACAGACTTAGGTCAATACACCCTTTGTTAAATTATTAGGGAGTAACCGTCTAAATGAGTGCTGAAAATTAATTTGTTGAGTAAATGAATAGTTGCAGTTCGAGGTTGGTCTCAAATTATACTTTTTAATTAATATACCCCCCCCCCCCACCAACCTAATTTGATATATTCTATTACAAAACAGGGACAATTTAGTAACCTCCCTCCAATTGTTTCATTGTCTTCTATTTTAAAACAGACACCTCCCAGGGATGTCACCCTGGGCCTATTATGTTATAGTGGTATCAAATTCATTTTACTTAATTCAAGACAAAATAGTCAAGAAATTATGATTGCGTGAAATCATGGTTAAATATATATAGCTGAGAGATAATCCCCCGTTCCAAACGTTTTCAAATCTTCATGATAAAAGAGACATAACTTCACCCCTCAAAGCGTTTTTAAAATCTTCTATAATGAAAGAGGAACAAGCTCCTTTAGTAGGTTCGCGTTTTAGTAGGATCAAATTCATCATTTACTTAATTTAAGACAACATAGTCAAAAAATGATTGCGTCAAATCATGATTAATGTATAAAAAATCTAATAAGAGTCCTTCGACCTCTTTGCCACTCTGCGGCCACATATTATTGGTTTGTATAAGTGGCATACTTCCACGATAAAAACGAATTTCCGAATGTATTAGTAAAAATACGTGATTTGTTTACGTCATGTCAATCAATGACAAGGTTTTGTTTACATATATATGTCAATCAATAAAACCATAATTAATGCTGTTAATCCAATGCAACATTGTATGCTTGTGAAGCATTCAGAGTAATATATGTTTTAAACATTTCAGCCCAATCTGAACTTAATATGAAGATTTATGATTTTTTTATAATGTTTATCGGGTCGTTTTTGTAGGTTAATGACGTCTCACATATTTCATAAACAATAGGGTTCGGGACATTAGCAAGGTTGATTTTTTACTAAGTTTTATTTCGATCCATCCAAGAAAGTGTTTGAAAGTTATTGTGTTCCATAGAACATCTGGTACAGGGAGACCATCTTGATCAGGGAGACCCCCCTTTTTAAAAAATCTACTTCCACCCGTCCATGACCCCAACCTCCTAAGCTATTTTTTTCTTTGAAAATTCGCTTAAATGACATCCCCAATGTACTGGTTTGGTACAAAGCTACCCTGAAAATGATAAGAGTTCTCGTATCCTCCCTCTACTATAAGTCTCTCTAGTAGAGTCAAATTTTGTTTAAAGCCATATAATTTTATTTGATGTTATTTTAAACATACCTCGACTAGAACAAACATGCAGTCATCAATTAGTACTCAATTTATACCAACAGATGTCACTACTAGCTAATAATTATAAATACTAATAAAATAATAATATTAAAATACTAGCTAATAACTCCTCCCTACTAAATTATTGATTTAGTTAATCAGAAATGTTAAGTATAAAATAATAAAAACGTTGATATAGTAAGTGCCTGCGTCCTGCTAGTTTTGTCTTTATTTTGCTTGAAAATTAAAATAAAATATAAATAATAAAAATGCTTTTCATTTAAGTCAATCATATCACATATTAAATTAATTTTTTACTTTGTAATTTGAAAAAGAAACGTAATAATCAATATTAATTTTTAAATGAATTAATTTAATTGTAGTTCTTTACGATTTTATATTTTAAAAACTTAACATTTAATTAAATGAATCCAAATACCTATTTCTCCTTGTTAATTACTAACTGAACCCATGCTAAGGGCATCAAACCAATCTTATTGGTTCTTGGTAATATTTGATGAAATTTCAGCAAATTTTGTCTTGTTGTCCACATCAAATATTTTAATTTGAATTTAATTGTAATTTGTTGGTTTTGGATGATAAATTAATTCATTTAATTTTTAGTTGTATAACTCATTAATTTGACTATTATTTGGCATTTCTTTTGGTTTATTGTATTTTTTAATTTGACCGTTTTATAGTAGAGACTGAAACAGAAAAAATGTATTGCTTTCTTCAAAGTCAAAAAGTTAAAAAATCCAGTTTTTTTACAAAACTAGATTTTCTAAAAAAAATAGTTTTAAGTAGATAGGAAGATTGTTGAGGAAGGTCAGAAATTATTTTACACAAAAGAGTGTTTGTATAATGGTATTTGCAATCCTACAATATTTTTCGACTACATGTGGTGTATGAGGTTGAAAACTACGTACCTACGTAACTAGGTAGTCAACATACCTTGTTTCTCTCACGACAATCCAAGAAAAAAATCTCCAATGACTTGCATAAAAAAGGAACCTACAATTTAATAAAAGCTCTTTCAGTCTCTATTTGTAAATTTATAAAAAAATATTTTTAGTTTTTTTATGATTATAAATAAGAAAATGTAATAAATATAGCATAAAAATGTTTAGTATATAATATGTTTATGAGATAAGGTTGTGTTTACAGAGGTTGCTGAATGGCTTTTTAAATTATAAATAAAAAAATGTTGTAAAATGCTTTAAATAAAACAAAATAAATGATTAATACTTGGAAAATTTTTAATAAACAAAATTGTATTATAGTAATCAAAATATACAAATTATTATTATTTAATAAAAATTAATATAAAAAATTGTTGTTTTAATGATCCTTTACTTCTGTTTTTTGGACTAGATGAACAAAAAAATTGGGTCAAAACTTATATATATATATATATATATATATATATATATATATATATATATATATATATATATATATATATATATATATATATATATATATATATATATATATATATATATATATATATATATATATACATATATTTTGCTTAAATACTAATGCTAAGCAGTATAATACTAACATACTATTATCATATTTATTTTTTTATTTATAGAATTAAAAAGGACTTTTAGTCCAATATATGCAATACAAAACAATACAATGAAATAATTAATGATTGAGAAAAAAATAATAATAATAATAATAATGCCCGTTTTAGGGCCTTTCGGCCCTTCGGGGTATTCACCCTGCGGGAACCACCTCGGGTCACATCTACTATGCTCAAAGTAAAGCTAAAGTTGGCGAAACCTTTTTGCATCGAATTCTATTCATAAAAACTGAGAGCACAGCCTGGGCTGTGAACCCCGGACTTTCGGTGCCGAAGTCCAGTACTATACGACCGCAGCTATGGAGGCAAAAATGAGAAACTTAAAAACATTTCGTATGGAATAAATAAAACATAAAATTATTTTTATTATATTTAGGAAAAGATTGGATTCATTTTTACAAGTTATTTATGAAAGAAAGCTATACATTTTAACTCCTTTGTGTCATAACTACAGTTAGTAGTAGTATTGTTACAGATAGTAAATAATTTATGTCTAAATAATGACTTAATTTTATTTATTCATTTATAATCATTTTAAAACATATTATTAATTAATAAATTTATCTAAGGGGCGATTTAATTTTAATTCTTTATTAAACTTTTAAAATACATTTAGGGGGCGTCATAATGAATGCAGCTAGTGCAACTATAATCATATTATAATATAAAATAAAATAAATAAATAAATAAAAACTTTATTTCCATATAAAATAGATAAACAAAACATTTAAACAAATGACATTTATTTTTTTTATGGAAAAAGGAGATATTTCAGGAGATTTTACTCCTGCTCTTTCAACATCTCCTTTTGATAATAATTGTGAAATTAACAACAATATTAAAGCATTCTTATTCTTATTCTTAAAATGACCAACATAACATTTATAAACTATAAATGTATCATATTTATAATATTATTATCATATCACTATTAACGATATTTCTATTTAAGCTTACATTCTGTATCTTTAAAAAAAAGAAGTGGTTCTATAGCTCCCCTTAATAAAATAAAGTTAGTTTAACAAAAACAGTGCGTAATTAAATATTAAGTTAAAGACAATAAACAGAGAATGATGAAGATGAAGAAAAAAGAAGGCTATAACCAAATTTTTGCAGGTTATGTTATGATTGATTTGATTTTTGAGATACGATTTTTTATTTTAATTTTAGTTTTGTTAAAGTTCATGCATTAAAGTAGGCGATAGTGATCTTTATTGTTATTTTTGGACAGTTTTTATATCGGATTTTTAAAAAATGAGTAATATTTACATTCAAGAGCCACCTACTAACGGTAAGGTACTAATTAAAACTTCTTTAGGCGACTTAGACATCGAACTGTGGTCTAGGGAGGCTCCTAAAGCTTGCAGGAACTTTGTGCAGCTCTGTTTAGAGGGTTATTATAATAATACAATATTTCATAGAGTAATTAAAGGTTTTATAGCTCAAGGAGGAGATCCTGATGGAACAGGCATGGGAGGGGAATCAATTTACGGAGCTCCGTTTAAAAATGAGATTCACTCTAGGCTTAGATTTGTGCGCAGAGGGCTGGTTGCTCTGGCCAACACAGGGAACGATGATAACGGATCACAATTCTTCTTTACGTTAGGACCCACTCAAGAATTACAGAATAAACACACGATATTTGCTAAAATAGCTGGTGATACAATTTATAATATGGTTAAATTTGATGAACTTGAAACAGACCATGAAGATAGACCGACCTTCCCCCCCAAAATTATTAAAACTGATGTTTTAAACAATCCTTTCCCCGATATTGTCCCGAGGGTCAGTGAAGTAAAAGTTGAAAAAGTTAAAAAGAAAAAGGATAAAGGTGTTAAAAATTTTAAGTTATTGTCATTCGGCGAGGAAGCTGAAGAGGACGAAAATGATTTGAGTGAAATGATAACAGAAAAGAAAAGTAAATCTATTCACGATATAATCGATGATCCTAAACTGAGTTCGGAAGCAGCGATACCTCAAGATGATAAGAAAGAGACTGAAAATATAAACGATGCTAAAGAAAAATTTAAAAATAAAATAAAAGAAACGTTAAAATCAAAAGAAGGAGAAAGTAGTGAAGTTAAGAAAGAATCGATTGACGATTTATTAACAGAAAGATCTAAATATGAAGCTCTCAAAAAGAATTTAAAACCTAAAGGAAAATCGCGGGAAGAATTAACTCTACAAATGTTAAATAAATTTAAAAGAAAAATTGATGATCTGTACAATAGTTCGGAAGATATGAGTGAAACTGTCACCGACTTCAACAGTGATAAATGGATGGTGCATCAATTTAAGTGTGACGACAGACAGCTCAAATTAGCCAAAGATGCCAATACCAAGAGCAATGACTGGTTTGAAATCACAGATCCTAGGAATGAAATTAATGTAAGAAAAAGGCAAGATAGCTCTAAAAAAATGAAAAAGTAAAGTTTATTATACTTCATTATTTAGGATCCTAATTAATGTCTATATTTGGGCATATGAGAGTGTGAAGACATGACGAGGCGGCAACATTTACAGAGGACCAGTACGACAACATATTATGTTAATTAGTAAAATTAATATAACGATTATGTTATCTCGTTAAAGAATGATTTTAAACATATTATTTACAGGGTGACTCGGAACTTCTCTTCACCATATCGGATTCGCTACCCTTATTCTCATCTTTTTGGACTCGCTTTGCTCATCCCCTTGCAATATGGAAATTACATAATTTACATTACAGTCTGTGTTTTGACTCCTTTCTCAGGATCTCTTATTCCTACACGTCACCTTTATTGACTCTGCTCAATACTGCTTAACATTAAGGATCCAACAAAAACCAAAGATATACGAGCCATAAAATAAAACTTAGTTCCCTTATTTATTACAAGGGGTACACTTGTACCAAATTTCAACTTAATTGGATTTATTATAGATTTTAACAACTTTTTAAAAAACGTATATATATGTCATACGTTACAAATTGAACAAATGATGATAAAGAGATGAAACTTGGGTCATGCATTGGTCTAAATTTCACATTGATCCGATCATTCTTTCGTGTTTTATGAATTTTCAAAATTTTTGAAAATTGACGTCATGAAAATAAAAATTTCGGATAGCTCAACTAAAGACCTAAATATTGATTTTTGTGTCATTTTTTAACTCTCTACCATGAACACACACATAGCTCTAGATTAAACACACACAGAGGAACAATGATAGCACACACACTTACAGTCAGTTAACTTTGTAAAACAACTCAGGAGGTCTTTAAACACCTGAAAGGGATAACGCGAGTAAAATCCCGGTTTCAGATTATCAGTTCTAAACACAATACTTTTCTTACATTCCTACGATATGTAAGAAAAGTATTGTAAACTCCTTCCTCCCACACTTAATTCATCCTCCTGGCATCTAATTTTGGACTTATTTTCATAATATTGATGTAAAGTTTTTTAATTAATGGTGTATTTGAACCTTATTTTGAACTATATATTCCCGATTAGTTGGAAACAACTAACTTTTCCCTTATAAAAATCATCATCTTAACATCCACTAGTATAAAATCCTTCTCCTGTGACGTCACCTAAACCTAGCGAATTAATAAATTCAACTTATTTTTTAATTAAAATGTAAAACTTGATGTTCATTTATATTATTAAATATATTTCTTATTAGCTTGTTAAGTTTTTATTTAAAAACAATATTTTTTAATAAAGAAGTTTTTTCTATTGAAAAAGTTGTTAAACTCCATTAGAGCTAAGTTCTACAAGCTTTATTAAACAGCAAAATATATTTCAACCCCATTGGCCATCTTCAGGCCTAAACAAATGACAAGCACAAGTATTACACATATTGCGTTTAGGATCATATAGCTAAACCTCATCCTAATAAATAATGTATATATAGGTACTCTCTAAGTTAATTTTTTAAAGTTACTGTAGGGAAAGACGTATTGGTAATAAGATTGCCATTCATGCCAGACGATTACCAAACAATAATGGGGTATTTGAACTTCCAGAAGTCAAGTTAGTGGGGGTAGATACCAATTTTATGGCTATAGCTCCACATGAAGCTGAATTAATCAGGGTGTAATAAACATTGTGTATAAACATTTGAAACATATCTTTGAAGAAACTGCAACAATCACAATACAGTTAAGTATTGCAATATTAGTATATCTTTCAAATTACAGGCGCGAAACAAAAGCCAAGTATGGATCCAGTAGTTGTTTGTTTTCAACTTAAGCTTTTAAATCACGAAGCCTAAAGATATTTCACCCGCGGCAATGGTCCCTGGCCTCTCGTAAAGGTTTTATAAGTTTAGTTCTTCAAAATTTGGAAATAATTTCGCTGTTGTGCATACACGCGGTTACTGTGGTTAGTGATGTAAAAAGAACACAAGTATTGCGCATGCTCAATAATAATAAAGGCGAAGAAAAATGTGAAGAACAATAAAAATAACGTGGTAGAGAGGGAGTGTGGTGAAATTTGTATAAATATTTAATTTTATAAATTATTTTAGTTAAATATTGTTAATTAAAGATGGAATATATGACAGAAGATGTTCACGCGTCTAATAATGTTAAACAAATGTAAGTTTGGCTTGTACGCTCTTTAGTTGTTGCTGGATAGCATGCTATTTGGTGTTCTGGGGTTAATTATAACTGTTTCACATTGTGCATTTAAACTAACTTGATGACCGCTGCCTTCTTGAATGAATTCTTAATGTGACTTATGTGTTGTTTGATCTGTTGGTTGAAATCAGTTGAAAGCATGGAAAAATAGTGTTGAGGAACCAATGAAGTTGTCCTGATATGAAGTTGTGGGTGGGTTAAACATACAGGACTTTCCTATTTGGTCCGTCCAATTATTTTCCCTCACTGTTAACTTATTTGAACATAAGAATAAATAGGCTGCAAGAACCATGCGGAGGGAATAACAAGGGAGATGGAATCTGGTCCACTTCTCAGATACACTGTATGCACCTAAGGAGACGATCTTATTTAACGTAAAACCTTTTCGACAAAGTATTATTTCTCCTAAATAATACCACTGGATTACTTTTGAAATATTATTTGTTTAGTGTTACTTAATTATTATGCAAATTACAATTTAATTAAATATATTTTTTGTTTTTAACTTCCATATAACTCTAGCCAACTTTACAAAAAAAAAAAACAATGTTTTGGCTAGATCAGTTATGGATGTCATTATATTTGATGGACTGAATTAATTTGGTGAAAAAAGCACATATTAAATGTGTATACGATATGATCACTCGTTGAATTCTCATAAATGATTTAATAAACTAATGAGTCATTGGAAGGGGAAATCTACTCATTCTTGAAATCAATTGTGTACGTTAATGCTAAAGATACACCTTTCGTGCACACCTTAGAATAATACTATATATAGAAGGAGCACTACTGAAAACACAAAAGCCGGTTTACTGGTGTTCTTAATGCACAAGATTCTAGGGATTCTATGGGAAGGCTTTTTTAAAATGTGCTATTTAGATATTTAACCCAGGTTAAGTTTGTTATTTTTTGCATTTTCAAAGAAATCATGCGGGTTTAATCTATTTACGGGTTGATTTTGAGGAAATGTATTCATTTCATTTTTCACAAATTCTACGGTTTTTATTAAATATTTATTTTTATAGTATAAAATATAAATTATTTTATTTTAAATTTGAATACATATTTTTAAACTTTTTCGCTTTCAACGACGGTAAAGTCTGGTGCGCTAGCGATCTTGAGACTATGACATGTTCTCCTAAGCTGATGATGAAAGTTTTTTGCTTTGTAATCGTTTATTCTCTTGCCTCTCGCTATTTCCTTTATTTGATTTCTATTTTTAAAACAATCCATAAAATAAAATGGACCACAATTATCATTCTTTCAAAAGTAATAAAACATTTACATGTGATCAATGCGGGTCCCGTTTTAAAGAAAATATGATTATTGGAAACACTTTATAAAAAAGGTTTATAAAAAACAATTTTAAATCCGTTGAATGTGACAATGCTTACAGCACAAAGATAGAGTACACGCAGCATTTAGAAAATGACCATTCGAAACATCTTGAAAAAGAAGTAAGAACATTTGAAAGTTATGAAGTTTTTTTAAATTAAAAACAAAAGAAGAAAAGGAAAGTACTACAAAATTTATTGTGCGGCAAATCATTTTTATTTGTCATAGAGATGGAATTGGAATTGATAAGAAATGGAACAAATCTAAGTCAACCGGTAAGAGACAACTTTTGGGCACCAATAAGATGGATGGTCACTATCCAGCTAAAATGTCTTTGACCATCTCTTCTACAGGTTCGTGTGATTTGGAGTATACTCGTATATCCTCCACTCACGTTGGGCATGAGTTTGAAATAGGAAGACTAACTTTAAGTAAGTCGGAGCGAGAAAAACTCGCCAAACAAATAGCCCAAAAAATTCCTTTGGATGTTATTTTAGATCAAGTAAGGGAATCACTGGTTGATAAAAATGTTTATCAGATCCATTTACTTAAAAAATCATTGTAAAAAATTTTATAATGTATAACTTAAATAAAAATGAAGTTTTGCCTAAGGAGGATCATCTGAGTGTTTATGCCTGGGTTCAGCAGATGCAGAATTTTAATAATAATGCTGTGCGATTTTATAAACCGAAAGGTCCTGTCATGTTCTGGAAGACCACATATTTTTAGAACAAGATGATTTTGTCTTAATCATATTTAACGATGCTCAACTAGATATTCTAAAGAAATATGGCAGTGATGTCGTGTGCCTAGATGGAACACATGGTTTTAACCCTTACAATTTTGAACTTTATACAGTGCTTGTTCTTGATGACATGAGAAGAGGATTCCCTGCTGCTTTCATGATTTTTAACAGAGGCGAAACCTATGACATTATTCTTTCAAATAATAAAGAATCATCTCGGCGAATCGCTGAGAACTAAAACCTTTATGTCCAACATAGAGTGCCTATATAACAGAGTAGAGTGCCTATATAACATGTTGTATGTTATATAGGCACTCTAGTCTAACATGGCCGAGCAATTCTTTTTAGCCTGGTCGGCAGTAATGCCTTCTGCTGATAGATTTAGACTATTTTGCCCTTGGCATATTGATAGAGCCTAGAGATAGAATTTGAGTAATAAAAATAAAAACGCAAAATAAGAAAATAAGTGTTTATAAATCTTTAAAATTTTTAGCAACGCAATCAAATTTTAAACAAATGAGCCAAAAGTTTCTTAAAAATTTGTACAACGATGCGGACTGCAATTTGGATTAATCAAAAATAAAAACATTCATTAAAATTTAGAAATAAGTATTTTAAATTCATAATAAAATAAGAAATCATTTATATTTCTAATATGATATAATTATAATATAATATAATTTTTAATTTATAATATGACCATAATTTTGTTTTCTATTACTTTTTTATTGCAAGATGGGCGGAAGAACTGAATTTTTTAGAGTCCATCCTAGTTTATACTATAAATTGATGTCAAATTGTTTTATTTTTATTTGTAATTCAGTATAAATAAACTTATTATTTATTTATATTTGACACTATAAAGTAAATATTTATTAACTTTTTAATAAGAATCGTAGAACTAGAAAAAATTAAAATGAAATGAAAACAGTTCCTTAAAAAACAACCCGCAAATAGATTAAACCCGCGTGGTTTATTTGAAAATGCCAAAAGAATTACACTAAACCTAGGTGAAATCTCTAAATATCACATTTTAAAATATCCTTCCCATAGAATCCCTAGAATCTTGTTCTTAATGCTGGTTTAATGCTGCCAACCTGACAACATAAAATGTTTTTACCGAAGTTGGCAATATTTCCAGTTGCTGAATTATTGCGTAATTAATTAATGATTGATTATTCATAAAAAAAAAATATTATAAATATCGGTGCATTACAATATTTTAAGCATTTTAAATTGTAATTAACGTTTTTAATTAAAATTATGTTAAAAGTAGTCCTCGTCAACTAAATGTAGATTCTCGTATTCCCCTACCCTTTTGCTATCTAAGACCGATTTTATTAAGTACTTAGCAAGGTTTGCAAGTTATTTTATTCGTTACTTAAGATCTTTTTTCATTAGTGGATATTTATAACACATTTATAATATAATGTTTTGTTGTTAGGGTGATACCCCTACTAAGACCAACATTCAACCGGCTTTCGTGTTATTAGTAGAATTACATTGTGTTTACGGTCCTGTGCTCCTTCTATACATAGTATTAATCTAAGGTGCTGAGCTTATTTCTAATAACTCTCAATTTGTGCCCACATGGTTTTTGACCTATATCAGTTTGTAATATTACTTGTCTATGTTAGGGGCATACTGCCACAATCAAAACCAATGTCTAAGTGTAAAAAAGTCATTTGTTTATATATGTCACTCGATAAAATCATAAAATCGGAACTAATGGTGCTAATCAAATTTAACATTGTGCATGTAGTAGTCCATGTGTATAAAATTTCAGTCCAATCCTTCTCTAATACCAAGAATCAGTTCAATGAGGTTTAAGTGTTTTTATTTATGATAACGTTGGTATAGAGATATGAAAACTTAGGTTAGGTTTCTTTCATTGGTTATTTATTTAAAAAAACAAACACATTGTTAGAGTGAATAGACTCCCTTCTCCTTGCATTTCCCCCTCTTAAAATGAACTCTCGCAACACTCTACTACAAACTACAGACTATCGTTTAGTTTAAAAATCCCCAAGGTCATAAGCATTTTGGGGATTGACCAATCAGAGAGGCCGCTGCCAACCCCTCACTTAAAAAGAGAAAAAAAATCTCTACCACCATAACCACTGTAGGGAAATAACCTTCTTCCCGGTAATCGTTCACTTTGTTTGTGGTTCTTCTTTTGTTTACATTGTTTTGAAAACTATTTTCAAATTAATCTTTAAAATGATATTTTAAAATAAAACTACACAAAAGAAATGTAAAAAAACATTGCCAAGAAAATACGGGTAAAATAACCTGATTTGTTTACATAGTTTTTCCCGCTCCCTTCTTGCAGGGATTTTTTTTCTTAAGAATCAGTGGTGTCTAAACTGACCTGTCAAGATTTTTAAACTAAACGATAGACTGTAGGCCGAAATTAATTATTAAATTCAAGTTAGCTTTAAGATAATAATAAGATGTGTTGCTCACTGGAGAAGGTATTTTAAGTTTTGGTTTTTTGATTTTGTTAGATTGTGCTGCCAGTGTGGAGTGGTTATTGAACCCAACCCCGCCAACATGTGTGTCTCTTGTTTGAGAACAGAGTTCGACATAACAGCCGATATTCCTAAGCAGGCCACATTGCACTTCTGTAGATCTTGCGAAAGGTAAGTTAACAAATGTTTGTAACTTTATCTCTATCGCACGGAAGCCCAGATGGTTAGCACGTGTGCTTGCCAGTTAGGGTTCAATCCTTTTCAGGGCCTCTTAGTGGTTCTGAGCCTGTGCGTTGTCAGGTACTTGTAGAAGATCCTAACTCAAAATTAACTTTAGTTTAAGCCAAATTTAGAACCCTCAATACTAGTTTATATATACAATATATGATTCTGCCTTATAGTTATAAAAGCAAGAAAGCTTTGTTGTGCATTGAGGCATGTGTTTTTTCTAATAAAAGTCATGAAAACTTAGTAAGGCCACGGGTGTTCTTTAGATTTGACACAAATTCCTTTGCTTTGAATCATGAGATGAAACACTATCTAAGGGTGTTAGCAAAAAAGGCCCAATGATGTGGCTGACATGCTCAGTGATCTATCACCTCTTCCTAATTACTACCACTATCACTCTAGCACACAATATCACCTATTGAGAAGATATGGACAATTCCATTGGGAAGAAAAATCATGCTTTTGACCCTTCTATTATTGAGTTATTATTATTAAAATAGCACTACTCACATTTTGAGCAATAGAAGCCTATGCGTTACTTGTCACACTTTTCCTTTATAAACTGTTATGGGAAAGCATATATAAGCTTTCTCTTTATACCTATCTGAAATAGTCATTGTATATATTAATGATTAAACAGTTCTCAAATTAATTATTGTAAAACCTTTTTCTTGCCTCCTTTCACTAGTTCGAGATAGACATCTTCACTTAAAAAATTACTGAAATTATACAAAAGCAAAGAGACTAATACTTAGAGGTAGTACATGGGCAGAATAGCATAGTGATAAGGGGTCTGGAAATGAGACAGCTTACTAGGTGCCATAACTGTAATTACCCCTACTATAGTCTCCCAAGAGAGAGACTAGATACTCCCCCATCCCTCTACAACCCCTATTGTAGCATGTACTCTACTAACGGCAGACATTTTTCAGTGATGCCACATTAAACCACTTTAATATTATTAGTATTCGACACCATAGTATATAATTTTTAATTTATTATGGAAATCCACTTAATCCACTTATGTGGATTTTATGTGTAGAAATGGATTTTTAGACTGAGTTAGATTATCCTAATGTTATTTTAAATTATTTTTTTTGTTTGTAGACATGAGTATGCCTGGGGTCAGGGGAAATATAGTCATTTAAAGAAGTAACAAGTTGTTAATTCAGTCCCATCCAGTGTCTTTAAATAAATTAAACCACTTTATTCAACACTAACAATTAAAGAATACATGCAATAGATAATAATTAAAACTTATTTTAAATTCATTTTACTTGATTTAAAACAAAATAGTCAAAAAATAATGTAATATTTATGTGAAATTGTAATTATTATGAAACATCAAAAAATGACTTTACCAATGTACAGTTATGACACCTAGCTTCCCAAGGAATGATAAGAGCTGTGGTTTACTCCCTCTATGTATTATTCTCTATGTACAAAAATAACAAAGCAAGTATATCTTGTATGGCTGAAAAAGTTATAACATAAGTTGGAATCATGGGGAGCCTGAGGGTGCAGAACACATACGAGTGATATTCCCAAACCTCTTAGTTTTTAATAACATTACAAACTTAATCAAACAAATAATCACAAGATTACATTTATTCACCTGAATGTTGTAGGACGGATGTATGACTCAGGTAAATGATTCATGTTTATCAATGGAATACCTTAACGACTCTATACCTGAATAGTTTGGTAGAAGTATTTTTTTAAATTTCAAAGTTGCCTAACAATTTACTCATCATGTATTGTTTCTTAGTCAACTTGAGGAGCCTAGAACTATTAAATGAAGTATAGTTATTATTTGAATTATACAATTTGTTCAGACTATTTAAAAACTGTAAGCTGACACTAAAGTAAAACTGATTGCAGGTACCTGCAGCCTCCAGGAGAGTGGGTGCTGTGTTCACTAGAGTCTCGTGAACTACTCGCTCTATGTCTCAAGAAGTTAAAGGGTTTGAACAGAGTCAAACTTATCGATGCCAGCTTTATTTGGACCGAACCCCATTCCAAAAGGATAAAGGTTACTTGAATCTTATCACTGCCTAGAAGATGTGCATTTATTTATTCAAATGTTTTATCAGCTTTTGCTTCCTTATTTTATGGAAGCATTGGATAAGATAGAAGTATAACGCTTGACTTGTCAGGCTGTGGGTTTTGAACCCCTACTTGTTGGTTGCTTTGGGGTTCACTTTTCTTGCTAGAAGGTCACCTTGTAGAAAGGGAGTGTAATTATATTTAAAGGGTGTAAGAAATAATTTACTCTTAGTATATTTACAAGAAGGTCATCTTGTAGAGAGAGTTATATTGTCTCTAAGGGCATAAGAAATAATTTACTCTTAGTATATTTATAACTCATTTTTATTTACTTTTTTTTTATTAGTTTACATGAACTGAAACTTACAAATTAGACTATATGTAATCTTATTTAATTAATGATTAACAAGAACATTTTATACTTATTATTAATTAGTAAACATGTTTAACGATTATTGAAGCTCATAGACTGGATAACTTTAAAAAGATGAATGATTGACTATAAGTATAATAAAAAATAAGGAGTAGCTTGAATCTTAGCAGCCCAGCTTATTTGGCTGAGCTATCATTTTGGTACAGGTGCCAATATTATAAAACATGCATTTTATTATGGAACTGAGTAAAACTTATGTAAAATTATTAGTTTTTTAAGAGGGCGTGTCTTCTGCGGGAACATGAGGCCAGTTGCCTGAAGTGTGGTTTTAATTTTCTACCTGATTATGAGCCTAATACTTTTCTTTAGACTTGCATATTTGTATCTGTTACCTGTGCTGGAGATTTTCTCTATCCTAAGGACACTAGGTAATCTAGATTTGGAACTTCATAGCAGTAAACCTTTACAGTTTAGGTTAGTTTTGTTTGACTGTCTGTTAAAATGACAGTGCATAGAAGTTATTATTACTGATTTGATTGTAAGACGCCAATGTTTATGTTGGTTTTGTTTGGTTTTCAGACCAAGCTGACGGTGCAAGGGGAAGTGGTGGGGGGTGCTGTGTTGCAACAGGTGTTCATCGTCGAGTTTATCATTGCCAACCAGATGTGTGACGACTGCCACCGGGTCGAAGCCAAAGATTTCTGGAAAGCCCTGGTAAATCATCTTGTTATACTGCAATCTCATTTATAAAAAAATCAATGACTTTTGGTTGAATGACCCTTGGACCTTTTGGTCCAAGGGTATTTACTCTGCGGAAAGAACCCTTGGTGGAATTGATCTACTATGGTGTTGGAAGTTCTGCAGTACTAATATAAAGAGGTATGAAATAAACTCTACCTTATTATTAGAGCATTTGCACTATTTTTACTTTTTCTATTTATATTGGAAAAGTATTGTGTTTGCAAAAATATCCAAAACCTGGTGTTCACCTGAATTAACCATTCCAGATGTTTTAAGACCTCCTAAGCAGATTTTGCAAAGGTGTCTATTTGTATGTGTGTGTCTGTTATCATCGTATCTCCTAGTGTATTTACCCTGCAGATTTGAAACTTGACTAAAAAAATCAATCTTTATATTATAAAATGTAATGAAGAATTGGACAAACAAACACCATCGCTTCTATGACATTAGCAATAGAAAAGCTCTGGCTCTCTACCTCTCTAAACCTCAAACAAATTTAAAAAAAAAATATATAGTGTTTATTTATTATATAAAATGTGCAATTATCACAAAATCTCGGTCAAAACAACAAACTTTAGTCCAAGAGCTGAACCTGAAAAAATGTGACTCATTTTGTACTACTTCAAACTATTTTTTTTTTTTCAATTGTACCTTTAATTATGAAGAAAAAGCATAGTCTGTTAATCCAGAGTGGAGCCCTTCATATGATTAGGCAAGCTCAAAATTTTATAAAATCGCACAACTTTCAGTTTTTTCTTGAAGTAAGTGGTTCCCTGTGGGTCGTGTGCAAAACATGAAGAGAATTTTTTTTTAAAGATGATACAATGTTCTATGAAACGAGTGTTTAATTATCAAAATGGGATAACAGCAACCAAAGTTATTTCTCTTTCAAAACACTAAAAATGGTTAATTTATGCTGTCAGCGAATTTCTTTGGGAAACTATCGACTTTTTGTGCTTTTTTTTGGCCATTTAATAAATGTCATAACTTCAGTTGTATTTATGATATAGTAGTTTTATTTATCTGATTTTGACAAAAAAACTCTCGTTTAATAGGAAATTTTATCAGCTTTATAAAAAGAGAAAATGTTCTCTTCATGTTTTGCACACGACCTACAGGGAACCACTTATTGTAAGAAAACTGGAATTTTTTTGATTTTTTAATATTTTGAGCATGCGCAATCATATGGAAGGCTCCATGGCTCTTGGACTACTTGTTTAAATTGTAAGTAGTTGTTATTATCAGGAAATTGTGATGTTTCAGGTGCAAGTTAGACAAAAAGCTGATAATAAGAAAACCTTTTACTACTTGGAGCAGCTGATACTCAAACACAAGGCTCATGAGAATACTCTGGGTATCAAACCTATACATGGTGTGTTGTCTACTCCTTCTCCCTTTGAAATATTCTAATACAGTAGGGTGGGGAGGCAAATAGACCACGTTGTTGGGCCCTTCTTTCCAGCCGCGATTCCTTAACCTACACCACCTCTACCAAGAATCTCTTGGAAAGGTTGATATATTGTAGGATATCTCTCCAACTAATAGATGAAAGCTCCTCTTTAAACAAGAGGTCAATACCATATATGAAGGTACGAAGAGAAGTATAGGCCTCACACTCTGCAAGCAGGTGAAAGGTTGTCTCCTCATAATGCCCACACATGGGATAGTTAGCATCTGAGATTATGCCTTTAGTATTAAGATGTTGATTTAATCTACAGCATAGAGATATATACTAGAGGGGGCATTGCTTATCTCAACACATTGAAAGGCCTGAAACATTGTTTGAGGCTCTCAGGGGCTCTGTATAACCTCATTAAAACCTTCTTCAAGAGTGGAGTAAGGTTATTATAAATCAATTGTTTTCAGCTTTCCCACACATTGTTTGTGTTTTGATTTGTATTTATAACGTTCTACTATTTAAGTTATTGTAATTTTGTACTAAATATTTGGTTATATTTTTAGCGGACGTGGTCAGGTTACTTTTTCGATGTTTCAAAATTCAACCAATAAGGCCCCTCTAGTATAATATCTCCATGATCTACAGTGATCAATAAGAAAACTTACTGGTTTTTTTTTATCAGGGACTTAATGGTTTGCTTTGTAAAAACTTCACAAAAATGTATTATTTAAGGATGGCAATTATTTTGCAATGCCTTGTTATGGCAAGACTTTTATTGTAACTATTACTATTAGTGGCATTATTGTTGGTATATTAAATATCATATAAAACTTAACAATTTATTTATTTAAAATTTCCTATGTTCCAGATTAATGTAAAAACATTTGTTTTTGCATTATCTCTTTGTTTTTTTACCTTTGTGGTTTTTACAATTTTAAGTTAGCCATGTTATTGTGTGCTTTGCAGAGGGCTTGGATTTTTTCTTTGCAACCGAGAGCCAAGCGAGAAAGATGGTGGATTTCCTGAGCACCGTCCTGCCCTGCCGATCTCAACACTCCAAGAAGCTCCTCTCTCATGATATCCACTCCAACGTTTACAACTATAAATTTACTTATTGGTCAGTCTTAAAGTAATATTGTATAAACCAAGTAGGGAAACTCCTAGACTAAGCCATGTAAAAAATGTCACAGCTAATGGCTGAAAAATAAAAAAAACCCTAAAATTGGTATAACTGTGTATGATCCTTCCAGGATTTACCTTTTATTATTATCTTTTGTTTTTACTTTTGTTGGTAACATTGACAACATAAGGTGAGGTTTTATTTTTATTGTTTTTTTTAGACCAAGAGCCCAGCCCAAAAAAAGTAATGGCTGGAACCAGTCTCAATTTTTTGTAAATACTTCCTGAACAAGGATCTGCAATTCTGCAGACTCGTATCGGATGGGTGTCCCAGGCAGAACGTACTTTACAGGTCAAATTTACTACCAAAGTTAATAAAAAGTGTAATGGCTGGAAACGGGTTTAATTTTTCGTAAATACCTTCCTGAACAAGGATCTGCAATTCTGACAACTCGTACCGGATGGGTGTCCCAGGCAGAACACACTTTACAGGTCAAATTTACAACCCAAGTTAACAAACAGTGTAATGGCTGGAACCGGTCTCAATTTTTCGTAAATACCTTCCTGGACAAGGATCTGCAATTCTGCCGTCTCGTATCCGATGGGTGTCCCAGGGAGAACCATTGACCCCTAAAGTGCGTTCTGCCTGGGACACCCATCCGATACGAGTCGGCAGAATTGCAGATCCTTGTTCAGGAAGGTATTCATGAAAAATTAAACCCGTTTCCAGCCATTACATTTAATTGATTTAAAACATTTTAATTCAACTCAGTGAAAATTGTTATAAAAATTTAGTTAAAAAAAAGGATGGACTCTAAATTAAAAATAACTATGATTTAGAAAAATACAGAGGAAATGTTATAATGCTTTAAAAATAACTTAAATTTACCGTTACTATCATGGTGATATTAAAAAACTTTTTAGTTTAAGTTGTTAAATTACAAATAAAAATTAATGTTTGAATAAATTGCAAAGAAAATTAATATTTAAATAAATTACAAATTAAAATTAATATTTGATTAAATTATTAGCAAAAATCAATATTTGCATAAATTACAAATAAAAATTAATATTTGCATAAATTACAAATAAAAATTAATATTTGCATAAATTACAAATAAAAAGTAATATTTCAAGGGAAAAGGCCATTATTACTTGGAAAAAAGAACAAAAACATGATAAAAATATAAAAAAAATTCTTTTTAATTGTCAATATTTAATAACTGGACGGTACTCAATTTTTTTCATTTTCACAAAAACACTCATAATAACTCACTTAAAAAACTGTCAAACAATTACCATGAGTTCAAAATGGCTGAAATTTTGTGAGTAGTTATATACATGTTGTAACTACATGTTAGTACATGCCTCTAGTTTTGTTGACATGTGCTGCCATCTTCATGTTGAGGTCGGAAACTTTTCAGACAACCCTTGTATGTTGGCAAGTTTGACTCTATATTTGGTTCCTCGTTTTATTTAAAGTCTTGACACACCTGGAAAAAATTTGTAAATGGACAATAGTCCGTATATTGTTAAATGAATAAATAAAAAAAAACTCAGGGTAAAATCCGTTCATTTTGTTATTTATTTTTTTAGAACTTTACACAGAAATTACATGTTTTGAAGACAGGTATTCTTTATATGAAAAATAAGGGTACAAATATACATAGTTGTGGGGTTGTTTCAGTGTTGAACTGGTGCCAATATCAAGAGACAGTCTGGTCTGTTTGAGTAAGAAAATGTGTCAACAGCTGGGAGGTATTGGTAGTGTGTGTGTAGTGCTCAGGGTTACCAACGCTATTCACCTCATAGATCCCAACACTGCTCAATGTTAGTATTCATCTTTTTTGTTATTATTTATAACCCTCTATATTTATTAAAATAATTATTAAATAAATGTAATTATTGAAAGGAGGAGATATGAAATTAAGTAAATTTGCGTTAAAAAATAACCTTGATGAAATGGAATGAGGTTGCATTAACAGCAAATTAAAGAATCAGCTACCTTCAATACTTGCTGATTTTATTAAAGTAATTAAGTTATAGACTTATCAATTTGTTGGTAAGGCTTGAGAATAATTCTGTTGGTATCCTCCTCCCGAAGTTGCATCTTTTATACAACTTTAGCGGGGAAAATACCTCAGATGTTAAAAAAAATAGAAAACGGCAAAAATGGTAAGAAACTAGTACCCACACTGGGAGAAGAAAAAACTATATAAAACTATAAAAATACAAAATAATAAAATATCAAAAATTAAATTAAAAACCATGTGTCTGCTGTAATACCAGGGTAGGGTTTTTTTACTGTGGTTTTGATAAGATCATCTCTTAATAACTCAAACTCTAACTTAACTTTGTTGTAAGCAGTTATACTCTAGTTACCATGAAAAGTGAGTTGTTGCTCCCTGGGCAGTCAAGGTTCCTGAGGCTAAAGGAAGCATATTATTTAAATACTGAGGCTTGCCAAGGTTTTGTTTACTTAGTTGGTTCTTTAGACTTGATGGGGTATTACTTAGTTTGTTCCTAAGGCTTACCAAGGGATTTATAAGTTGGTTCCTTAGGCTTGCCAAGGAAATTATTTAAATGGTTCCTAAGGTTTGCTGAGGGAGTTTTTAGTTGGTTTCTAAGGCCTGTCGAAGGATTTATTTAATTGGCTTTTAAGGCTTGCCGAGGGATGTACTTAGTTGGTTCCTCAGGCTTGCCTAGATAACTATTCAGTTAACTAATGAGGTGTAGCCAAGAAATTTTATTACTGCTCAGGAGCAACTACTTTTTTCTTCTGTGGTAAAATTAAGATTCCAGCTCCAGGAGGAAGAAAATAGTATAATAACAAAAATATGAAGTTTTAAAATAATAGTTGATAGCTTATCAAAAGTTATCTTTTGATTTATTGGGAAATAAATTATTTTTTACATTGTTTGCCTCCTCGCTTAAATTTAAAAAATCATCAATATGTGTTATTTAAAATTAATAGTAATTTGATCATTTTTAATGAATCAATCATTAAATCATTGCTCTGCGTTTCCTCTTTTTACACTTTTCTCCCTCTACTAGAAGGAGAAAACTACACTTTTTACACTTTTCTCCCTCTACTAGAAGGAGAAAACTACACTTTTTACACTTTTCTCCCTCTACTAGAAGGAGAAAACTACCTACACTTTTCTCCCTCTACTAGACTACACTTTTACACTTTTCTCCCTCTACTAGAAGGAGAAAAATACACTACCTCCCTCTACTAGAAGGAGAAAACTACACTTTTTACACTTTTCTCCCTCTACTTGAAGGAGAAAAATACACTTTTCTCCCTCTACTAGAAGGAGAAAACTACACTTTTTACACTTTTCTCCCTCTACTAGAAGGAGAAAAATACACTTTTCCCCTTTTTACACTTTTCTCCCTCTACTAGAAGGAGAAAAGTACACTTTTCTTCCTGTTGCAATGTTCTTTAAAAGCTGCTTACAAGTTTATTTTTCTTTTTTTTTGTTATTTCTTATTTAAATTATTATTGGGACATGTTTCCATTGTACTCTAAAAATTGTACTTATTTATTCTCATTTCCGGAAGTAAAATAAACAATTTTCCAGGGGAAAGATTTGTTTTAGTATTATGGCTACAATAATGCTTTGGCTTTTGCCGCACACAACCCAAAGCTTTTGCTGCGCACAACCCAAAGCTTTGCCGCGCACAACCCAAAGCTTTTGCCGCGCACAACCCAAAGCTTTTGCGGCTATTAAAAATTAATTTATTGTTTTTATATTTGTACTTCTTTTTAATTAGATTTAGGTATTATTTATAATTTTTATTGCTGTAATTTATATTATAATGTATGTATGCTTTTTAAATAATAAAGTTATATTACATTATTATGAAGTTGTATGTTTTTCATATTTTGAATGCTATTATTCATATATTGCTCTGTTTCAGTGGCTGAAGTTAAAGCCAATGCGTACTGGAAATCCCCATTCTACAGCATATGTAATCCTAAACAACTTGTAGAGTACACTGTTATGGATGTTGAACCTATCATGGACAAGGAAAGAAACTTTTTCCCCGGACAGGGACCAATATCTACCAAGGTTTGTACTTTGCAAATATTTTTTTTTTTTTAAATACATTCCTTTATTAGTAAATAAATAACAAATTAGTCGTAATTCATAACATTAAAGGATATTATGCCACACTAGAGAGTTTAAAAACTCTGCACTGTGTAGCGAATGCTCACTTACAGAGAGCACTGTGTCCTAAAAGTTCAAAGAGTTCTGAACTTAAAGGGTGAACTAAAAATGTTTATCTTCCATCTAAGAGACATTGTCCACAGTTTTTTTTATTCAAAAAGCTTTTATTACACATAATATACAAAGACAAATATTCAATGTGCACAGACATATTTTATATGATCAGTTTTATGTGAATCCCACAAGGATAAACCCATGTGCGGGAGCAATTTCTTAAAGACTACGTCTTCTGGGTTTCATAATAGTTAACATATTTTAATTTTTATTAAATTTTTAATTTTACAAAATTAAAATTGTAAATAAATACAATAAAAAGTATATTGAGAAAAAGATAAAAAAGAACTTAAAAACAAAGTAGAAAAAAGAGATATGTTAGTAAATTTTATTTTATGACTTTTTAGCTTTTTATTTATGATTTTTCCAGAAAAAAACAAAACAAAACAGTAATCATGAATAAGTGGATGAACCTATGTTGATAACATAATTTTTTTTCTTAAGGTTCATAACTTCACTTCTTTTTGTGCATACAGCTAACATTTAAGATGTTTTATGAAATTGCTGATTCTCTTTATTTCTCTAATTTGGAGTGGTAAATTGTTATAGATTTTTATACCTCTAATATACAAAGATTGAAATTTAATATCTTTATTACAGGATTCTACAAGAAGCATTTGCTTACTTTGATATCTTGTCGAATAATTATTTTGACTAATGGTAAAATTACTTTTATTTTTGTGAATAAAGCAACATACTTGTTTACTGTATAGTTGATAAACAGAGAGAAAATTACACAACTCAAATAATTCAGACGTACTAAAATCTCTTTTCTTTTTGAACATAATTTTTATTATGGATTTTTGTAATATAAATAAATTATTTATTAATACTTCATACGTACCTCCCCAAAAAATTATTCCATAAGTTAATGAGCTTTCCACTAAAGCATAATAAGTTTTTTAACAATTCAACAAATGCAATATTTCTTAATAGGTAAAAATAATGTGATAAAGAGTTCAGTTTTTTAATAAGATTTTGTACATGATAGTGCCAGTTTAGTTTGGAATCTATGTAAATTCCTAGATATTTAGTAAAATTAAGTTTAGCTAGGGATAGGCATTTACAGTTAGGTTTAACAATGATGTGGTTATGTAATTTTATATCAATATTTATTTCTGCTTCTTTGAGTGAGAATGGCATCCACCCAGTTTTATTTATATTTAATTTCATATTAGTTGATTCATATTAAGTATCTTTTAGCGAATTTACATCAGAAAATTATACTTATGAGGTTGTTATAAGTGGAGGGGAAGTAGGGAGGATCGATTCCAATAGGCTTCCTGATTCAAAGAATTAGGTACGGGGTTCCTCAGAACTTTTCCTCATCAAATTTGATTCGCTATGCTAATTATCCCTACTTCGACTCACATTGCTTGTCCTCGGATAGTAAATACATATGTTTCATTCCAGCAGCCAAGGAATTTAGATACGCTCATACTCCCAATTATTGGTCAGAATGTTAAAATCACATCATTTAGTTACTTCAAACTTCTTATTTTACTTTTGATTGTGTCAGCATGTTTACTTGCTGGTTACAAACCCCGCTATGAGAGAGAGGGTAGACTTTACGTCTAAGTAGGGACTGTCAGGGATTTAGTGGGAGAAGTTCGGCCATCAGGTTTTTGGGGTACGAAACAACCAGAATGGTTCTGACTCCTCCTGGGTGATAATTTCCCATCTTAAGGTATGATCACATAAGCACATCTGTCCGTCCATACTTAGGTAACTTATAGTTACCATAGACATTTAATAATATGTTGGATTCCCTTTAGGAATCCGACTAGTTATGTAACCCTATAATATTATCAGCCCTTTAATATAATTTATTCTACAAAATACATTATTACTTCATATCCTTAATTTCGTTGATATTATTTCTGCAAATGTCCTACTTAAGATCCCATGTGCAGGTGTTGTTCAGCTACTTATCTGGAGCTGAAACCCCTGTTACATTTTTGTATTAGTTGATTAGGAAACTGAACTTCTGCATCTTGAACTTGTAATTTAACAGTTGATGACTGTAATGTTGATTGTTTGCAGCACATATTAGCTGATATCTGGCTGGTGAAAACATGTGAGCTGGGTATCAACGAGAACACAATACACACTAGAACTCACCTCGGTCACATTCTCAAACCAGGAGATACTTGTATGGGGTGAGTCAGCAACTATTACTTGTATTTACAATTTATTTTAAATCCGAAGTCCCTTTATATATATTTAATTTATTTTTCATTTATTTATTCAAAGTGGTTGTATAAACTAGAGTTGCTTCACCAGAGCCAAAAAAATAATGTACAAATGTATATACTGTATACTGTGTAGGCTTTCATGGTTATTGTCATTAAGATTTAACTAACCGCGACAGTGAATTCATATTCACTGTCAAAACATTATGTTTTTCATAAAACATAATGTTTTGCTTCCACCGTGGAAGGCATCTTCAGGGGTGTAGGATATCATGGATGAAAACACAATGCTCTGCAAAATTGCATAGTTTCAGTGTGATAAAAACAACAAACATACAAAATACAAACATGATAAAATAAAATAATAATAAAAATGAACAAAAACAACTTAATTAAATAACAACAACAACAAATTAACGTGATAGTTTTCACGTTTCCCATCTCTCAGACACTCACTGGGCATTGTTGTGTTTATAATAAATTACTATAATATAGTTGATGATAAATAATTAACAAATTTTTTATGTTCTGTTTTTATAATAAACCTAAGTCAGTTCTCATTATTTTTTGAGTTATTTTTTACAGTCCTCATAGCTCTATCCTTAATTTTATATTCCCGAAGTTACCACCGTAACACTTAGGATTTTACCTCATTTTTTAATTTTGTTTAGTGGTTAAACTTTTGTTTCTTTACTCAACTTATTAAAACATTTAATGCTTAAAATAATTGGGGATTGGCATGACTTAGCAAGTCTATGCACAGGCAGAACTACTTTAGCAAGTCTATGCACTGGTAGAACTATATTTTAGCAAATCTATGCACATGCAGAACTATATTTTAGCAAGTCTATACACAGGCAGAACTACTTAGCAAGTCTATGCACAGGCAGAACTACTTTATCAAGTCTATGCACTGGTAGACTTGCTATACTATATCTTAGCAAATACACAGGCAGAACTACTTTAGCAAGTATATGCACTGGTAGAACTATATCTTAGCAAATCTATACATAGACAGAACTACTTTAGCAAGTCTATGCACAGGCAGAACTATATTTTAGCAAGTCTATACACAGGATACTACAGGAACTTGTATAGTAATTTCTTTCATTACTATAATTAATTTAATCATCGTAAATTAATTATTTAATTAATTTACTGATAAGCTAGTTCACGATTCATTGTGTTAGAGGTATAAAAAATAATTTGAGATTTTAAAATATGAAGTGAGACTGTTGTTTTTCTCGTCATAAAAATGAAGTATAACATTTATGTATTTAATAGAGTACGTGTGGATTTTGTAAAAAATTAGGATTATCAGGTGAATTTAACACATTAGTTGCTCATTTGTCCTTACTGGTACTTGACATCGCACAGGCTCGGAACAACCAGCTTAACATCCTTTTTGAAGGACGGCACATGAAAGGATTTCCATTCCTCACATAAAAATTTTAGATTTTTATAGACAGCGCTGCAGTGGTTTCTCTTGTTAATGAGATGTTATTGTTTAGTCCACCATCTTTACATAGATTATGTAATCAGTGCTTGTGGTTTTTCAGATACTGCCTGAGTGACAGTAATGTCAATAACGACAGTTTTGACTCTCTGGATCGAGACAAAGTGCCGGACGTTGTTATTATCAAGAAACACTATGGAGATAGTTCTGCTCGAAGGAGGAGGAGGCAGTGGAAACTCAAACACCTGGAACATGATGACCGGCAGAGTCTGGGATCTGCTAACATGTCAGTATTACTGTAAAAATATACTCTTTAGAATAATAATTATATAGAAGGAGCATAGGATCGTAAAAACAATGTAATTCCACTGATAACACGAAAGCCAGTTTACTGGTGGTCTTAAGTAGGGGTACCAGCCTAACAACAAAACAATTTTTTTATTAATGTGTCATAAATATTTACTAATGAAGGTAGATCATAAAAAACCACCTAAGTATTTAATACAATTGGTCTTAGATAGAAAAAGGGCAGCGGAATACAAGAATCTAAATTTAGTTGATGAGGACTACTTTTAACATATTTTTTATTAAAAACTAAAATACAATTTAAAATGCTTAAAAAATTATATTGCACCAATATTTATATTAGTACTTTATGAATAATCGAGTATTAATTGATAATAGAACATAATAATCAGTAACCAGAAGCACTGCCAACTTTGTTATAAGAAAATTGTATATTGTTATGGTGGCAGCATTACTTAAGGCTACCAGTTAACTGGCTATTCCCCATGTACCTTCAGCTGTCTATGATGAGACCAAACTAACAAATTTAATAAATTAAAAGATTATAATTATTAACAATAAACACTAAAATTTCAAAATGATTAGTTTTCAAAAAAAATTGTGATGATTTGTCCAAATATCATTTAATATCATTTTATATATTAATAATCATTTTAAGAGCTGAATCCTCCTTATTGTTCCTCATTATATTCCATGATAAAGTAAGGGCACTTTTGAGGAAAGATAAATCTAAAGTTTAAGTTGTATTAATGATTATATTTTGCCTTCTCCTCAAGGTATACTCATGTCTGTAAGTATAAAAATAAAATTTAGGTATTAATGAGGATTAATTAATAATTAAACAAAGCTAAATCAAATTAAATTAAGTTAAGTATAAACAAATTAGAAAGAAAAACATATCTCTTAGTAATTACATCGAATAAATCAGTTTTAAGTAAGCCAAAGGCTATTGTTAACAATTAAAAAACAAAAAACACAACCACATAGCTAAAGCACTTAATACAGTTTTGGGTACATATAATAAAGAAATGATAAACTTTAAAAAAGAAAGGAATGGGAGATATAGATAAAGGAATGACTAGATAAGAAGGGATAATCTAATTACTATTGGTTGGATTAAATATTACTCAAGATTCCACTATAAAACTTATTTAAATCTCTACTATCTTTTTTAAAATTTATACTTTCTTTCTCCTTGGTTATATGTAGAGCTTCTAATAAAAGTATTTTAGAGTGGTTCTTCTCATGATCTAATATTATAGGATCATTAAGATTAAAAGAATGGTTCTTATTTCTACAATGGATAGCTAAGGCTGTGTCAACTGTTTTATTATTATGTCCTGCTTTTCTATTGGTCCATGTTTGTTTAGATTCACCTATATAGGTGGCTGGACAATCATTGCAATTGACCTTATAAACAAAGCCCACAGTATCATCTACAGTAACTTTATCTTTTAATCTGCTGAAACAGTGATCTTCTACTTTATTTATAGATTTAAGACCAAATTTAAGTTCATGGACATCGTAAGTTTTAAATGAGTTCGTTATAATTTGGGATAGACCTTTTATATATGTAAGACTAGAGAATTTACAAGACTGGACATTAGGAGGTTTGGGATTATTATATGTTAAATTATTGGAAGAATTTAGGTTAGGAGTTATAGATGAATACCATAGTGATCTTATTAATTTTAAAGGAAAAAAGTTATCAAGTAATTTCCTGAATACAGTGATTTTTATCTCAGGAATATATTGAGAATCTGTGAGGGAAATGGCTCTTTTTATTAAATTATGGGCAGTATTCTTAATCTGACTAGGAGGGTGGTTTGATTTATAATTTAAAAATCTACTACCTTTAACTGGTTTATTTACCCATTTAGTTTTTAATTCCCCAGTAGGTAGTTTGATAACTGTTACATCTAAAAAAGTTAATTGATTATCAACCTCAAATTCAACTGTAAACTCAAACCCTTTATAAAAGTTATTAAGTTCTTGTTTTAAGGGATCAATATATTCCTTTTTAATTACCAGAAATAAGTCGTCTTTGTATTTACAAATAAATTTAGGGTTATAAGTAGTTTTGGATAGGATTTAATACATGATTTACGAACAGTCCACTTAAATTCACCGACATACTACCCCCATAGGGAGTCCACCAATTTGCTTATAAAGTTTACCAGATTGAGTAAAATAAGAATTTTATACAAGCTAAGTACTTATCTAAACATTTAATGTCTGTTTCATCTATGATTTTTGCCCAATTATCTTTAATTAGTTGGTATATAACATGAAGAGGTACATTAGTGAACAAAGATTTTACATCAAAAGAAACAATTGTCTCGTATTTTTCTACTGTTATATCATTTACGGATGCTGGACGGGATTATTTATTACTTTGTCTTACTTGTTACACAGGGATTACTGTGAGTTTCTGGATGATTTGGAAGAAGATGCCGATTACAGACAGAACATCAATATTTACCTTGATAAGTCTAAAACCATTCCGGTGGATGTTGACGATATTACCGAACCAGGACCCTGTGTCACTCTTGAGGAGATGATTGACGAACTTACCATCGAGGATGTGGAAATGGCGTGATGGTCTTTCTTCATCAAACATGAGGACATGGCGTGATGGTCTTCATCAAACATGTGGACATGGCGTGATGGTCTTCATCAAACATGTGGACATGGCGTGATGGTCTTCATCAAACATGTGGACATGGCGTGATGGTCTTCATCAAACATGAGAACATGGCGTAGTGGCCTGCCTTCATTTCCCCTTATTCACCTTGCATTGTAAACAGACTATGTTTGATCAATTTCAAATATTAGGTTATTCTTAGAGAGTTAGTTGAAAAAAATTGTCAACATTCTATTAAATAATATATTAAAAATTTGCAGAAGTCAGAAAGCAAGATGTAAACTAAATTTGTTTATCAAAGTCAACTAAAGTTTGTCACCAGACTTCTAAATATTTTCCTTGCAGTAAGACTGACGACTCTGCCAATCCTTATCTTTATTCTTGTGTTTATGAAACATTTTCTTTTTTTGTGGTTTTGATATCAAGTCCACAACCACAAATAGCCTTGAAATTGCTAAATATGTTGTGTTTATTGTAGCATTTGTGAAAGGGTATCTTTTATATTTTGTTATCTATGTGGTTATGTATATTTGTTTTAATTTTGTTGATAAATTAAAGTCGCCTTTATTATTTTTCTATTTAGTTTTTATTATTTTGTGACAAGCTGGTGTGAAATTATGTACGAGGTCGAAGTTGTTGACCGTAAAGTTCAAGATAAGCTGCTAAATATGAAAATAAGCTTCCCTAACGTTTTTTAATCACGATATATAAACACAGTTTTAATAAATTATAAGACCTATTCTGAGCCTCATTTCAGATGGATGGTACTTGATCAATACCCAATCAATTTGATTGGTACCCTATCAATTTAGTACCCCCCCTCAAAAAAAAAAAAAAAAAATTTTTTGAAACTTGAAATCTGAAAACAATCATCATTAACCTTCCTACATATAAATTAGGACTAGTAGCATGAGAAGCAACTAGGGAACTTCAATCAGGGAAAAGCTTAAGAAATTAGTATATTATTACATCTTGATAGGAAATTTAAATGTCATATATTTCACCTAACATGTTAGGTGAAATATATATAGCTAAATAATTAGTTTTTGTTGTTATTATAGAACTTTAAGCTGTTATGTTTAAATTTCCTATCAAGATGTGGGGGTTCTATAAAATAAATAGTGCTACAAAAGAGAAATTACTGATATTATTACAAGTTGATTTTGTCGATTTAAACCATCGAGTAAACTTTTTATCAACCTTAATTATCATAAGTGGTCTGTTATGAAATTAGACGAAAAAAAATTATTAATTAAGATTAAAAATTATTCACAGTAAACACTTAATATTCATTCTAAATACCAGGTTGCCAATAAAAGCACGATAATTAGTCGAAAAGCTATATTTTTTAATCTTCCATAGCTCATATTTCAACCAAGATGAAGATGGACTTTTTATGTTTGTAAATACAACAAACAGAATAAATAAATAAAGATCCTTATTTATTTATTATTATATTTATCTTTATTGAATGTATATAGCATACATTCAACACCAAGCTCTAAAGGGAACTAATTTTTACTCAAAGAAGAAACCTAAAAAAATTAACTAAATATGCATCAGTACTAAGGAGAGATCTACAGGAGGGTATCACATACTCGACAGACATAGACAACCTGTCCTGCACCCTCTATAACGATGTGTCTCGTCATCGTCTTCATCACTATTTGGCCTGACTCTCAGCTGCAGGACTAAACTTCCAATTATCACTTAAGTTCAAGTGAGAGTTCGCCACTAGTCTGGCTTAGGTCCTACATCCTTGGCCTCAAAACAGATCAAGCCAAAACCAGTAAAACTATGAAAATATATTTGTTAAACATGCTTTTCATTAATATATGTGTATATATATATATATATATATATATATATATATATATATATATATATATATATATATATATATATATATCTGTGTTGGCCTCAAAACAGATCAAGCCAAACCAGTAAAACTATGAAATATATTTGGTAAACATTCTTTTCATTTATATATATATATATATATATATATATATATATATATATATATAATATATATATATATATATATAATATATATATATATATATCACTGCTTAAAATGGTCTGATTGAGCTAAAACCAGTCTCAATTGATTTATACTTAAGTCATTTAAAGTTAAAAATTTATAACATGGGTTAATGATAACATTAACCCAATTTTTTCACAAACCATTTGCTTTTTAACTTTTCTAGATCTGGCCCACATGGTTTCTCTCAGTTCTGATCATTTTCTTTTTTGGAAAATTATTTCAGGGTAAGAACGATGTGTTGCTAGTTGTTTCTAAACTAGCAGTAATAAACATATAATATTAATTTTATATCTTCCTAATTATGGGTTTTAGTATAATTTATTGTAATCATGGGTATTGTATTCTCCATAATAAAATATAAAACATTGATTTAAAAAATTGTTTTATTTACAAATTAAAATGACAATAAATTACAAAATAAATATTTACAAAATACTTGATTGTTTTGTTATCACAGCCTTTTTACAAGTTTATGTGTCAATTTACTACGCTAGATACTCTTTAACACTATTTAACTAATTTTACGTGTGAGTTACTTCTTTATAGACTTAAGTATTTATTTCAATATAGGTACATTAGTTTGAAATAAGTACAATACAACTATCTAGTAGTTTTTGACGCCCAGTGCCATAGAAATATTATAACTATTGGTTGAATTTTGAAAAAGAACCCTGAACACCTGCAACTATCAATATAATAAAATAAACTGAACAAAATTACACAGTCTTCTAATTCAAAAGGTCCCTTACAGATTCTTCTATTTCAAAAGGTCCCTTACAGATTCTTCTATTTCAAAAGGTCCCTTTTCTAATTCAAAAGGTCCCTACAAGGTCCCTTACAGATTCTTCTAATTCAAAAGGTCCCTTACAGATTCTTCTAATTCAAAAGGTCCCTTACAGATTCTTCTAATTCAAAAGGTCCCTTACAGGTTCTTCTAATTCAAAAGGTCCTTACAGATTCTTCTAATTCAAAAAAGGTCCCTTACAGATTCTTCTATTCAAAAGGTCCCTTACAGATTCTTCTAATTCAAACAGGTTCTTCTAATTCAAAAGGTTCCTTACAGATTCTTCTACTTCAAAAGGCCCCTTACAGGTTTCTAATTTCAAAGGTTCCCTTACAGATTCTTCTACTTCAAAAGGTTCCCTTTACAGATTTCTTCTAATTCAAAAAGTCCTTTACAGATTCTTACAAGGTCCCTTACAGATTCAAAAGGTCCCTTACAGATTCTTCTAATTCAAAAGGTCCCTTACAGATTCTTCTAATTCAAAAGGTCCCCTTACAGATTCAAAAGTCCCTTACAGATATTCTAATCAAAAGGTCTCTTATAGAGTCTTTTAATTCAAAAGGTTCCTTACAGATTCTTCTAATTCAAAAGGTCCTTTACAGATTCTTCTAATTCAAAAGGTCTCTTACAGATTCTTCTAATTCAAAAGGTCTCTTACTGAGTCTTCCAATCCAAAAAGTCCTTTACACAGAGTCTTCTAATTTCTAAAAGTCGTTTACATAATTTCCCTGTACCCTACTGCATTCATTTATTGAAATAAATAGTTTTTTTTAAGTTATTGAAATAATAGTCATTGAAGAAACATAGATAATAATATGTCATATAAGTAAAAAAAATTTAATTATAGGTATTATATGAGAGGGTATTAGACTGGCGTGAGACCAGGCTATGCACAATGCTTCCTAACTTAATATCTGACCTTGATCACTCCAAGTTATGTTTCATAACATTTCATTTGACTCATCACAACTAATTTGATTTTAAGCTCCTGCTGTGCTTACCCGACTAAAATGCTAAATTTATTGATTTTATTCTAATTTTGAGAAATTTAAATAAATTGCTTCAAAGTATTTAATTTTACATCACAATCGCATATTAAGTCTATTTAAAATTTGTACTTAAATCTAATTAAGCTATAATTAAATAAATAATACTTTTCCCAATCTTTTAAACGTTCATAAAAGATTTCATTGTCTTGCATTCAAGTCAACAATTTTATTTTGATTTGTAGGAACTATAATGTTTTAAATTTTTTTTTGGATATTTTTATCTGTTAATTACATAAATTGAATCCATTTTTTGTTGAATTTTTTTTAGTGGTGGTCGGAATGAATTTTCAATATCTGATAACTGTTTCCCTTGGGTCTCTGGCAGAAAGAATTTAGCAAAGACCATAGTTGCTAGTGATGCTATTGCAAATAAATAGAGTAATCCAGACATTTTTAGCAATGCTAGTAGATCAGGGTAGAGCTTAATTATAGCGAATATGAATAGATATGCTAGTGAGGAAACGATGCCTGACATTACACCCCTGACAGACAGCGGGAATAACTCCCCCATCATCAACCATGGAAGCTGCAGCATCCCTAGCATAGATGCACATACATTCAGCAATATGCAGATCTGAAACAATAAAACAAAATGTAATAATAATAAAAATATATATAATAAAATAAAGATGAAATTTGTGTAATTAAAAATGAATTAATAAAAAATATTAGAAAAATAAATATTATTATAAATTCAGTAGACGTAAAAATAAAATAATAAATTATCTCTTGTTAAGTCCTAGAGGATTAAAAGGAGGATATGAAATGGCCTTTAAAACTGGCCGTTGGTACCCTTGTCCATAATTACTGACTTGTGGAGTGGTAATAGATTCAGGGAAAGCTCTAAGGATCTGGTGGATTTACCAGATTATATTCCATCTCTAAGAGGGTGGAATATTAGGAATTGGACTTGGGCTCATTGTGAGACATGGCATGGATAGAGAAATGGAGTTTAGGTGTTTGTAATTGTTTCTATGTTTGTTAAGTTGAAAGGGGTGTTAGTTTTACCTATATAAAAGACGTTACACAGATTGCATTCAAGGCAGTAGGTGAAATTACTGGAGATAAAGATAGCGGAGGCAGTGATACGATAAATGCTTAAAGTAAAAGGAATTATATATAAGAAAATGAAGGATCTAAGGATCCTTCGCTTTCTTATATACTTAAGAGTCGATGAGAAAGGCATCAAGCTTTTCTCCAAAAATGTGAGCCTGGAGGAATAAGAGGGAGAAGTTGTCTAGGTTTAGTGTAAACAAGGAGGTTTCTAATGCTAACTTCTAAGCCAAGAAGTTGGATGGTGAAGTATGACTAGAAAGGATGTAAATCAGGTATTTGTTCAGGAAATATAACCCTGACAGTAGGTAGTAAAAAGGTGAACTAAGTCAGACTGTGGAGGGAAGTTGGTTTGTGTAGAAATCTATGATTGGACTGTATGTTGTGGGTAACCATGAGATGAAAGAGACTTTTGGAATGAAACAATGTATTTGTACTGGAAGGTCTTAGAGGAACAGATTCTCTGAGTCCAAGGGAGTTGGGGGATAGAGTTTCTGAGATTTGGTGAGGCAACTGGAGTTAATGAGATATTTTCGATGGTTTGACGTGTACAACTGTCTCCAATATGCCAAGTTGGAGATAAATGTCTACATGTAGGATGGTTACATTTGATTCGAAGTATTCATTGGTAAATGTGAGGGGAAAATTAATTATATCAGAAAGGAATCGAAGGAGTGAAGCTTCACTGTAGGGCCAGATAATGAAAATATCATCTATGAAGCAGCGCCATACTAAAGGTTATAGAAATTGTGAAAGGAGGAATTGGGATTGAAATCTATCTATAAACAGATTCGCAAAGGCTGATGCCATACGTGTGCCCATAGCGGTACCCATAATCTGTGTAGGTCGTAATGATTTTTGGTTTTTACCACTGTGATCTTTTAGTGGTTAAACTGTCTTCACCATTTAGTGACTCTTTGGGTCTTCAGGCAGAAGTATATGCTGTTCTTATAGCATGAACTCTCGATGCTCTTGCAGAGGACCTGAGAGCTACATTATATTTTGCATCAACCAAATCGGAAAATATTCATAGTGGAGACATACTCACTGAGTTAGACAAGGAAAACTGTAGCAGAAATGTGAGGTTTGGGACAGGCGTTATGGTAAGTTCTAAACTTACATAGGTTACCATGATTCTAAGTTTGGAATGTTTGTATATAGGGATTTGACATTACTTACTGCTGGAAAGAATGAAGCTGGTTTAAGATGTAAAGGCAATCCATCAAATAACTGCTGGTATGAACCAGCTAGACAAGCTGTGATACCCATACCAAGACCTGACACCACTGCAAGGCTTCGGCGTTTACACTTCTGTATGCAAAAAGACCCTATTACTGCCATTAGTAATCTACAAAGAAAGAAAACATATGTTTATGTAAAATTTAAAAAAAACGGGTTCAGGGTACCTTGGATTCGCTATGCTAATACTTAGTATTATAAGAGTGATTGTCGGCTCCTATTTTAAACTTATTAAATTTAATTTTATGTACAATAATGAATTATAATAAAATAGGAAATAAACTATCAGCTTAAAGTTCTATAGGAAAACTAAAAACGAATTAGCTACATATATCATCAAAAATGTGTTTGATGAAATATATATAAATAGTTGTTTCCTATTTTATTAAAATGTGGGAATTAATAAAGTTAATAACTTCCTATACAATTAAAAGTGCTACTAAAGAGAAATTACTTTACAATAATGAATTATAAATATACAAATTATATACAGTCATAATCTCTAATCTTTTGAAAATTGGTTTGCAATGTTCCTGATGACCAGCCTTGGTGATGATGCGCATACATTTCTTTTGTAAAATTAATAATCCAGAGATTGAAGCGTGACCTCATAAATATATTGTACAGATACTAGAATGGGCTTAGTATCTAGCCTGCCAAGCTGCTCTGTAAATATTTAATGTTTGTAGCCCCCCTTTACGCAATTAACTTCCTTTCTTTTCGCCCTTTAAGGAACTAAAACTTCTCCCAAGAGATTAAAAGAACTCTTAGAAGTTACAGTTAAGTTTTAAGTTTAACTCTTAGAAGTTAAGAGTAAAATAAACCATATTGCTCACCTAACTCCACCAACTATAATACTTTCTACGGAGGAATCAAGTTCTGATCCGATGATTTGGAATATATTGGTGGCGTAGTACAGCACAATGTACAAGCCTGAAGCTTCTTGTAGGATGAAGAAAGTGATGAGAATCACAAACGGCTTCCAGACTGTTGGCTCCAGACACTGCTCTAAGTAACATCGCCACGACAATTTCTCGCATTGCTTCTGACTCATTTGCAGCATCTGTCAACATGAAAATATAATAAAATAGGTAACGGAAATAATATTTTGTGGCAACTACGTGGCCTATTTGCCTAGTAACTACGTGGCCTATTTGCCTGGCAACTACGTGGCCTATTTGCCTGGCTTTTATTACCATTCTGTAACTACTACAACCACTTGACTTCTCATCTTTATCAAATATGATAGGGGAACATGATTGGTGGGGGCCAATCATAGGCATCTGCATGAAGACACGTTTCCCCATACAAAAGAGAGTTGTGGAGCTGTAAATAAAGTAAACCTGTAAAGGCCGCTTATTGTAATTTGTTAAAATAAATAAACCGTAATATATCGATTATAATTTTGATTTACCACGGCAAAAGTAAAGTCTATAAGGTTAAGAAATACTCGTTTGTGTGGAATAAGAAATACTGGTATTAATTTCTCATCTTTGTGAATTGAACTCAAGAATAACAGAGTATTAAGTTGTTTAATTACTCAAACAATGTTTAGTACCTGATACATTTCGGTCTGGGCTTGATGAGAAGAACCCCTGAGTCTGGTGAGTGTTTCCAGGGCTTGGTCTGATTTCCCTTTGCTGGAGAGCCAAGCTGGTGTCTCGGGAACTAACTGAATGAGGCAGAGTGAGGAAAGTGCTACTCCTCCACATATCACTGCTACCATCTGCAAAAATTTATGCGATACCATTAGACCATGGAAATATAGCAAGGAATCTATGGTAAATAATCAGGCGTATTATGTCTCTACACCTGAGGTGTATAGAGGTAATACGTTTGTGCAATTATAAATTTCCTTTTATTTTTATTGAATTTTACAGAAAGTAAGCTTATGAGGTTGGAGTAGTGGGGCAGATTTTTTTTGGTGAAGGGTATTTAACCGATATATATATATATATATATTATAATATATATATATATATATATATATATATATATATAGTATTATATATTATAATATGTGTGTTATATTCTATGTATATATATATGTAGAATATCATATATTCTATATATAATATAATATATATATAATATATTTGTTATGTGTGTATATGTATATGTACAAGAATTTTTGTTCTTAGACGTTTTATATGTAACACAATAACTTTCGAATGCTTCACTGGATCGAAATAAAACTTAGTACAAAAATCAACCTTGTGAATGTTCCGAACCCTATTGTTTATGAAATATGTGTGACGTCATTAACTGACAGTAATGACTCAAAAAGTCACGAACATAAAAAAGTTGTCTGATCGGGTTGAAGTTTTATACATATTTATTACTATAAATGTCGAAAATAGGTAAGAAATTACATATTATTATCAGCATTAGTTCTGGTTTATCGATTGACATATAACATGCTACATAAGAATGATTTTTTTTACAAATATATTTAAATTTGATGGCCTTGTGTACATTAATGGTTCTTGTTGAGCAGTGTGTCTCAAAAAGTCCACTTGATGATTAAAACCTTGATGTAAGTTATTAAAGGGTCTAATAATATATCAGAGCTTTGAAACGGTTATAACTAGGTTATAACTTGAACAGTTTAAAACTAGGTTGTTTATAGCTTCTCTGTTACTATAGACCAAGGAAAATCTGAGATATTTTCTGCAAGTCTTAATACCAGTAAGTAGTAGTAATATGGGCGGGGCCTACCAGGCAAGTAGGCCACGTTGTTGGGCCCTTTTTGCCAGTTTCCGAAGATAGTAGTGTTCTACTCCTTTTAATTTCAAGTGTAGGTATATTTAATCTAATCTAGACAAGAAGAACTGTTTGAAGTCTTATGGTTCCTCTCATGCTTTTTTCAAGAAATCATACATATTTTTACTGACTCTTAAGTCAGTGAAAACTAGGAACAACACGTTGCCTTCGCTGTTAAACCAAACCTCCATACACTCAAACTACAAGGCAGAAACACTATAGTATTATAATGAATCTACTATGAGGGTCCTAAATTTTGCCTATACCCAGTTTCATTTAGGGTAAAGGGATCTTTAACGAGTACCCTGACAACGCACCAAGCTCGAAGACCACCGGCTTCCATCCCTTCTGGAAGGACGGTGGTGCGCAGAATTTTTAATCCCTCCTCATAAAAGTCCCAGAGACCCGTGCTGGGAGTTAAACTCGGAAGTTTTAAAGTCCATTCATTCCTGCAGATTGGCCGCGACCTTTACCCCTAAACCAGGGTGACCCATCCCTCAAAATACCAGTAAAGTCACTTGTGATTAAGTAAAAGTTACTTTATGTCTTATTAGAATTTTTGTAACAAATCCTGCAATCACAATGCTTCTTTCTAAATATAAGAGTTAAGAAAGTTGGTTGTTTACCTGCCAATGCAGTAGATATCCAAGATAGTAAACAATTAGAACACCTAATGATACAAACACTGGTCCCAGGGACGATAGCAATCCCTCTTGCTTTGATGACTTTATCTCAGCCACATAGACAAGCAGCCGATGCCATACCTGCGCAAACAAACCAACCACTTTTTAAGGCCATATTAACAAAATCAGTCCAAAGAGTCAGGGCTAAAAATGTGACTCATTTTGTAATACTTCAAACTTTTTTGAAAAATATCCCTTTACTATGAAGGAAAAACATAGTTTGCCTATCCAAAGTGGAACCCATTTCATATGAAATGGTGCTAGCTCAAATTTAGAAATTGTAACAAATTTTTGGAATAAGTGTTCCCTGTAGCTCGAGTGCAAAACATGAAGAGAACATTTTTTAAAGTTTATAAAATTTACTATAAAAACGAGAGTTTTTACATAATAACAGTTTTTAACGAAGTTATGCATTGTTAAATGAACAAAATGCACAAAAAGTTCGATATTTTTTCAACAAGAAAATTGCTGGACTTTGGCACATAAATTAACCCATTTTTTGGTATTTTTGAAAGAGCCATAACTTGGTTGTTGTTATCCGATTTTGATGATTACACTCGTTTATTTTGACATTTTTATCATCTTAAAAAATGTTCTATTCATTTTGTTTGCTACACGACCCACAGGGAAACCATTATTTCAAGAAAACTGAAATTGGTGGCATTTTATACAATTTGAGCATGCACATCATATGAAGGACTCCACTCTGGATAGGCAGACCTAGGTTTTTCTTCATAATTTAAGGGTACATATTTTTCAGGAAAATTTGGTTTAAAGTAGTACAAAATGAGCCATTTTTTCAGGTCCGGCTCTTGGACAAATAAAATTAGAGTACACAACCTTTAATAGTGCGTTTTTTCTTGTCGAGTCTTCTGACTCAATCACTAGTGTTAAGTACCAGTGAGCAGGGTCAGTATGTAGAAGGGTGAATGGTGACAATAAAGTGAACTGTATTGATTATATAATCAGTAACAAAAGTACGAAATTCGGAAGATTTCCCTTTGGAATGCGTCTTTCCCGAGCTTAACATCATTTTCTTGCTTAAGATTTCGGTTAATGCTTCTATTAAACCTGAGCAGTTTACTCAAGTTATCAAGCACTACTCGTAACTCAGTTTTCCTGTATTTTTCAAAGAATGCGCTAAACTTTCACGAGATAAACACTAACTTAGCTTTGAACTTGTAAATAATACTGTGCACTGCTAACTATCAAACAAAGAAACCAACAGAGCATTAAAATAGTGCAAATAATAGTGTGTGATGCCAATTTTATAGAGGCATAGTTTTGTATAACCGACAGCATAATTATGCGCATTTCCTTTGAAATTTAGACAGAATGATTACGAGAAGATGAGTTCTTATTATTGAGTAACTGCTCCTGCTCCAAGTTATAAACGCAAAACCATCAAAAGCTTAAGCTTACACTGGATATTTATGCACGGAAACACGCATTCTAAAGAACTCCCGACATGCGGACAAGACGTGCCAGAAATTTTTAATAAATGTTAACTTAAAACTGGCAACAATATTAGCTCTTTAATATATTGGGACATCATAAAACGGTACAGTTGGTTACTTTCTGTTTTATTTGTAGTTAATAAAAAAATGCTCCAAAGGAATGAAGGTATCCCTATAGAATCAATAAACTTGACGCTCTGCTTTATTTTAACTGTATTTAGGAAACGAACATGAGTTTCCGGAATTAAACAGGATGAAACCGGAGTTATCCGTTTCAGTTTGTTTTTAAGGCCTTCCTGAGTTGTCTGTGTAACAGACACAGCCAAAAAAGTAATAAATAACAATATTGTGTTATAATACAAGAAATATTCCATGTTTTTTATAAAAAAAGGAACTCTTTATTAAAATAATAAAGAATAAAAAGGACTTTAAGCACAGAACAAGAAATCAAAATCCAAACAAAAACAAAAGTATTCTTCTTCTAACTCGGAAAAAGGGGGGGGGGGGTAAGAAAATTCCAAAACTTGATAGCGGAATGGTTTCTTCCCCGTTTAGTAGGTTTGCGAGAATTTCCATTTTCCGCAACGCTACCGCAAGCCTGTTAAGAAACGTCCCATACGATTACAAAGGTTGGAATTTGATCTGTCACCGCAAGCAACGGACAGACGCATCGCTACCGCAGTATTGTGAATGCACCTTTAGTGAGTAATAATATTAATGATTTTGATAGCATAACCTTGTGAGATAAGAATTTTGCCGGTTAGTAATGGCTTTTTCGGCCTAGTTATAGCTGTAGCCGATTCACTTACTTAATCAAGATTGACTGTTAAGATAGTCACCTGATCCACAAATAATGTTTTACCTTATAGCAAATCCTGTTATAGATCTTCCAATACAGAGTGATTGAAGCCTGGAAGACAGTGCCTAATCAGATCCATCCAGCTACAATGGTATGGCTGTTATTTGTACGGTGGATTTCCTTCCGATGACCTCGGCTAGTACTCCAGACACTAGAGCACCGAATGGTGTTGATCACTCTAAGGATGCTGAAACGAAATCATATCGCTCATCAAAACACGACAAATCCATAGTTGGTTAGTTTATAAATTTTTACTTTTCCCCATTAATACCGTAGGGAAATAGAAAAG